>CM046805.1:23156244-23897405 GCA_025617405.1 Perca schrenkii
GACACTGCTGTTCTCAACGCCAGAGTCAAACCTTGTGCCAAAAAACTGTATTTAGTATGATAAGGAAAAATGACACATTTGTTCTGATTGGTATTAAGTATTTAAATCTGGTACATACATACTTTGATTAAGTATCTAACAGTGCAACTTTGAACATTTTAGATCACATAAAAAAAAGCTTACTTACTATAGTCAAAGTTAGCAAAAGCGCTAGCATTGTGTTGTGTCCACCAAAGGAAATTGCAAATTTCAGTTTGGGGTACAAGTGTGTTAAAAATAAAAAACTCAGTGTTGGCTCAGTGGGTAGAGCAAGCACATGTACACATAGAGGTTTATGCCTCAATGCAGAGGTTCAGGGTTCAAGTCTGACCTGTAACAATTTCCTGCATGTCTTCCCCCTCTCTCTCACCCAGCTGTTCTATCCATTAAAGGTGGAAAAGCCCAAAAAATAGTCTAAGGCTATGTTTACACGGAAACGATCTGAAGAGAAAACGCAAAAGTGGCGTTGCGTTATCACTTTTTATTCTGCGTTTAGACGAGCGTTATGGAGGGGAAATCTGCGTGCATATGGTGACGCAAAAGTGTGTGAAATTCGATGTAGTATGCACTCCAGGTGACTAGGTGGCACTGCCACACAACACCACCAAGGACCCACCTGCGTAGAACATTCATTCTACTTCTCTCCTTAGTAGCGCGAAACCAAAACATGCCGAAGCGAACAACAAAAGCTCGTCTGGAAAGACGAGGAGGTGGAGTTGCATGTTTGTCTGATGATGACCGGCACAGTTGACCTTGATAAGCCACAACACAGCACCCACGGGAGCACTACCGATACCCTGAGCCTCGCGGCCCTTCAGCCGCTGCTTGAGAGCGAGAGGCAGCGGGCAGGGGAGGCTGAAGCAGACCCTCCTCTGCCCGCTGACCGCTGACCTCTGCCACTCGCTCGCTCTCTCTCTCTCTTCATCCGTTACGTTGTCGCCTGCTCTGGCTCAAATGAATAGCCTACATATCGTCATTGAACTATAACAACCTTATCCACATTGTTGAAATTATTTAAATATTGAGCCATTACATTGAAATTCTAACAGGAGCCTATAATTTCTGTAGCCTACTCCGTAACAACAGACGCATTTTTCTCGTCTCTCTCCACACCTCTGTCTTCAGACTTTTGCGTTTTTACCCTTTAGACGGTAACGCGACGGTGGAGCGTTTTTAAGATTTCCATTCTGGAGGGTGGTTTCACTTTTTTGCGTTTTTAAGCCCCAAAAACGCCGTCGCCGTGTAAACGAAAGGCACATCCGATAAAATATTTGTACGTTTTCACCCACGAGCGTTCTCGTGTAAACAGGGCCTAAAAGAACTTTAATGGAGCGCGTCCTTTGTCCAGTTTGAGTTATTGCTGGTTTGGTAATAAATAGCCAGAGAGAAAGAACCATGTTTTAATCGAAAACCTGATATTCTCAATCTAAATCAATTAATAAACACATACCGTGTTTCTCACATAAAGATCCACGCTGTTCAGACTGAAGAGATGTTATAAACATTGTTTTGAAACTAGCTGTGTGTTCACGAGGACCAATAAATACATAGTCATTCACTGCCCATTTGTTTTCTGATCTGATGCCCAGCCCACAGCAGCAGGTGGATAAACTCTGTGAGTGTCTTCAAAACTGTTGCAAATCACCATAAAAACCAGGGAAATATCATGGTTTGGGTAAAATATGGTTGAAAGAAAACACTGTTTTTGGCAGTAAAAGGGAAATGAGAAGTGACCTCTGTTGGGAACCGAGCAGTGTGGTTAAACACTATCTTTTAAGACAAAGATCTCAGAGCATGTGACCTCTGAGACAAAGGAAACCACATGTCCCACATGAGGCCTGAGTGACCTTTTCAAACAAAGAAAATATGGCATCCATGCAAATGTAAAAGCCTAAAAGTCACACCTCCATGAGAAAAGATGGCCGGAGGTCTAAAACAACTACAGAAGTGTAGTTCACACCTACATGTCATCTTCAAGAACTCTGATTCCCTATTGACTGGGGTCCCTGAATGCAGCAGGGGTCCATGCCCAGGTGACCGGGGATATAAATACTCTGGTCACCCACTTCTCATTGCCATCCACTGCACGCGAAAGTTGCTAATGGGTGCTCTCCTCTGTGCTTTTCGATTGCAACCCTGTTGCTGTATGAAGGCAACCAGTCAAACGTTTGTACTCTAATTACATAGTTTTGTTTTCCAGACGAGTGGACTATTATTGGTGTTCTGGGAACACCCTGGAGCCTGTGGAAACATGCATCAGTGTTTCACCTCTGTAAAAAATCAGACAACAGGGACACCACTTTTCTTATTGAGTCGACTGAACTGGTTCTTCGCTGCCTTTGGAGAGAAACCATTTTTTTCTGTTAATCATTGACGAGTGAGAGACGGAGCCGTTTTCAGAATCAGAATCAGAAAAGCTTTATTGCCAAGTACATTTTTTACACATACAAGGAATTTGTTTTGGTGTCGTAGGTGCATGTCACACATTATCTAAAATAAGTTAAACAAACAGGTTAACAGAACAGACAATATAAGTATAAATATATAAATATATGTGTATATATACACACACAGGATGTAATAAAATAAGAGTAACAATTAAGATACAAAGAGCAGATGCATGTAGTACAGTGGCATGTAGAGCCAGAGGTGGGTGTGGAGAGAGTCAGGGTGGGTTCCGGGCCTTGTTAATAAGGCTAGTGGCGGAGGGGAAAAAGCTGTCCTTGTGACGTGAGGTCTTGGTCCTGATGGACCTCAGCCTCCTGCCAGAGGGGAGTGGCTCAAAGAGTTTGTGTCCAGGGTGGGAGGGGTCAGCCACAATTTTTCCAGCACGCTTCAGAGTCCTGGTGGTGTAAAGGACCTGGAGCGGTGGGAGATTGCAGCCAATCACCTTCTCAGCTGACCGAATGACACGCTGCAGTCTGCCCTTGTCCTTGGCAGTGGCAGCAGCGTACCAGATGGTGATGGAGGATGTGAGGATGGACTCAATGATGGCTGTGTAGAAGTGCAACATCATTGTCTTTGGCAGGTTGAATTTCTTCAGCTGCCGCAGGAAGTACATCCTCTGTTGTGCTTTCTTGACGAGGGAGCTGATGTTCAGCTCCCACTTGAGGTCTTGGGAGATTGTAGTTCCCAGGAAGCGGAAAAACTCCACAATGTTAATTGTGGAGTCTCTGACTGGGCGGCTGTGGCTAAGTGGTAGAGAGGTAGCCTGCCAATCGGAAAGTTGGTGGTTCGATCCCTGGCCCTGCAGTTCCATGCCGTGTCCTTGGGCAAGACACTGAACCCAGAGTTGCCCCTGATGCTGCGCCATCGGAGTGTAAATGTGTGTGAATGTTTATCCGATGAGCAGGTGGCACCTTGTACGGCAGCCAGTGTGTGAATGGTTCCTGTACCATGTTAAAGCGCTTTGAGTAGTCGTTAAGACTAGAAAAGCGCTATATAAAAACAGTCCATTTACTGAGTGTGATGGGGCTGAATTCTCCCTGAAGTCCACAACCATCTCCACTGTCTTTAGAGAGTTGAGCTCTAGGTTGTTTTGCTTGCCAGGTGGTCAGCCTCCGACCTTTAGGCGGACTTTTGTTTACCGTGGAGCATCTATGGGACCAAACAAATGGGAACACACAGAGTAAGGAGGCTGACATTTCTGGGCAGAGAAATATAGATGTTTTATTAATGTCAGTAACCCCTATTGCTGCAACTTTTTACTGTATTGAATGTGATTAATTAGTAAGTGCTACTGTTGCATTAATATGATTGTGACCACCGAGTCCAATTTATTGTTGTGAATGTACTGCATCACAGTACTTGTGTTGTTTTTGATACTCTAGCTTAGTGAAAATGTAATTGCTACACTGCTATCTCCTGCCGTGGAGAAGTTATTTACTGTACAAGAGAGATAATAACCCTTCCGGTCGTCACTCAAATCATGGCACCGCGACGTAACAAGACTGTTACTTCGTAGCCCTGTGTAGACAGAAGGATTGGTTATTATTACTGCAATAAGTCAGCTGTTGGCCCACAAGAGGTTGGATAATAAACATTCCCCTCGTTAGACAACTTCTCAGACCCCTGCCATAACGTCAAGTTATGTTAGCCCTGTTTGTTTAGCCCTGTATTGCTCTGTTGCTGAAATGTGCTATATAAATAAAGCTGCCTTGCCTTAGAGAATGTAGGTTAGAGTTAGATTGGTTATTATCACTTTCTCGGAAATCTAGATTCCAAGTGTCTTTCTTTCTCTAAAGTGTGCTTTGCTTTCCTCTTTACACACTAACCTAACACACACGCATACACATACACAGATCAGCTGATTGTCACCCCATAGTCATGTAGTATTGCAACCAAGTTTCACTACCCCCCCATCTTGGGGTTAAATAGCCTCTTTGTGTATTTTCCTCGAGTAGCCATTTTGTGCCTTGCACTAAAAACTACAAAGAGCCTCACATCTTGTGGTTTCATCTGCCATCTTGATCTCGCATGGCTTAGCTACCCAAGTGATCTCATCACACACACACACAAACCACATGTTGGCTTGTTTTTGCCTTTGTTGTAGGGTAAAAAGTAAATAAGTTTATTGATTGACGATTGATTTGGAAATTCAATCAATTATATTATTCTTTAAAGAGCAGTTGTTTGGGATTATTTGTTGTTGAAGAGGTCAGTGCTCGAATTTCACCCTTCCTGTTCACTTTATAAATATGTGATAAATTAATCAAATGAATTAAGATCTGTATTGTCAAAGAGAGAGAGTTTTTACAGTTCAGTTATTGGTTATGATTCCAGGGTGGTGCCCCGTTTTGATTGTTTGTCAATTTGGTAAAGTTATGAATACACATATTTGTAACTTTATTAATATTGATAAAACATATTTGATAAATTGCCATTAATTTAATCTGTACCTTCCTAATTTCCAACACCTCCTAGGTCAATCTCTTGACACTATGATGACCTTTTCATCCACCCAAACCTTCTCACTATAAAGTCATGAGGCTCTGGAACAATGTGACACTACTTGCTCCAGTCATATTTCACTCAGCCACTAGACGTCTTTGCCAGTTACATGTAAACTCAGTCATTATAGGCGTTTTGCAGAAATGACTGATGGTGTTTGGTATCGTTTTTATTGGGAAGATAGAAATTGTTCACAAAATAAACTGGGAGAGTTCTCTAAAACTCTAAATCAGTACTTAATGTCTTGCTCAAACACTGGGACAGTCCAGATTTCTGAGGGGATTGATATCAATGCATGAAATGATCTTTGTATTGATGATATTAGGATAGGTTTATTACATAATAGAGAATGTACCCTCCATCCTGCAGGACTCTGCAAAGAGTATAAACATGTCAATGTAGTCCTACTCTGCCCTCTGCAGTCATTCAGATGCTTTCACTTCTGGGCTGCTAAACATTACAAAGATACCTGAAGCTCTGTTTTTATTGTCCCAATGGCCTTTAATTACACCTGTAGGCTAAATTGTTATACGACTGCAACTCGCCTATCATGCAGCTGGTGATAAGCACACAAGTTAAACTTGAGACTTAAGGTTGTTTGGTTTGTTAATGTTCAGCTCAGTCTGTTTCCTGATAACAAGATATTCCAGTCATTGTGTACATGCCCTGTGACGTCTCCTGTCCCATGATAGGATGTTGCGAAACATATCTGTGGGGACTGGAGTGATTAGGTCAGAGTCTAGACACCAAACTCTAACTATGTTCTGCTGTTGTCAAAAACATTTGGAACGTGAGTTCTCTGACTGAAATGTGAAAACTCCAAAAGCCAGATCTGCAGCACACAGGAAACAAAGTGAGCACATCTATGCATGCTAACAGTCGACCAAAAGGACAAATCATTTTATTTGAGGACTTCGATCACTGCACTCCTGAGTGGAGCTGAGTTGTTGACACACACGACAGGTACGCTATTTCACATTTCATTTATGTTGTTTTCTTTTAACTATTAAACATTCATCATTGCTTATTTGTGAATTAAAATCAGGGTTGCCATCACACGTGGATAAACATGTATTATGTCAATTCAACTTTATTATTGACTGGTAAACAAACAATATAATTTCTTTTTTTTTTTTGCTTTTCTTGTCCATATGATCTATTCCTTTTTTAACATGTTGCTTGTTTACAGAAAATAAATGGTAACACTTTACTTGAAGGTATCGACATAATTGTCTAAAAAAAATCATAAACCTTAATGACTTCTGTCATTAAGTGTCATTCAGTTTATGTCATGACAAGTTGACATTGTTTGGGTTGTCTTGATTATGACAACTTGACATTAACTAGGATGACATTACCAGAAGATGTATTTGTCATGACAACTTGACGTAAAATTTGTTTGGGATGTCTTTGTCATGACAACTTTTCTTTGGAGTGTCCATTTTAAACAGGATGTCACGACAAAGTCATCCTCTGGTAATGTCATCTTGGTTAATGTCAAGTTGTCATTATAAAGATCGTGAGATCTCGTGGGTCCTCGTGACTACAGCTGTCAGTCATGGCCGCAGCCGTTCCGCAACAAATCTGGACCTGGTGGGTATTGACGGATGGCGGAGCACGGAGCTGCCACGCAGCAGAGCCGTTCTGCAGCCGTTCTGCAACCGGTGGAAATTAGGAGTAACACGCACATCAGTAAAACTTTTGTTTTCTTTGTCTACCGTATTGCCTTTTTTTTAAACGACTGGTAGAAACCTAAGTCAAAAGGTTTCCAGTTCTGAGGATTCATTATTCACATACATTTCAAATTGATTTAATGAGTGTTGATCCTGCCAAATGAGTTTAATATGTCCTCTCTCTCTCTCTCTCTCTCTCAGGTGCTGCCTCCTCAGCAGATGATACTCCATCTAAATTGGGCAAATCAAGATTTACTTCTGACTGTATTCCCATGGCTGCGTCGTGTGGCTCTACTGTCCTAGTTGTTGGTGTTCTAGCACTCCTTGCTGTCGCATATGAATGTAAACGTAAGTCACAGCATGTTGATGGTTACAGCAATAGCATATTTTACTGTGAAACACCAACTCACTGTTACTTTTGAATACGTGAAATAGTATTTTCTGTAGTGGAAAGTGTACGTGTAAGTGTTAAATAGACAGATAAAAGACTATGGGCCCTATCTTGCACCAGGCGCAGCTCAGCGCAAAACCCAACACTAGTGTCTTTGCTAGTTTAAGACTGTTCAGCGCCCACGTCGTTTAAATAGAAAATGCACCTGCGCCAATCTGTGCGCCCATGGGCATGCTGGTCTTACAGGGAGGTGTGTTCAGGTGCATTCTTGCCATATTGCTATCTTGAGGCTTCTCAGTTGTAACTGAGAGTGGGTCTGGGAAAGGCTCATTCCTAGCTCATTTTCAAAGGGGCGTCACCAACAGGCTCAAATGCCTCTGGGCGCAATTGGATAGTCCTTCAACCAATCAGACCAACGATCCGGGTGAAGTAGCAATTGCGCTTCGGTAGCCATCATGTTGAATGTAAACAAAAAGCTGCTTGCTCTCGCTGTGCTATCGTCATTGTGTAAAGCCCGCCTCAACTGTTGTGATTGGTGCCTCGATTTTGGGCACATTGGAAATGGGTTTGAATGGGCTGTTAGCCAGACTGACTTGCAGAGCAAATCTCAAATTTGCCGGAAGTCCGTCAGGGTTTTCCCAGGCTACAAAAACCTAGGGCGTCATTTATAAAACTCTGCGTAGATTCTATTTTGAAAGCTTTCAGCCACCAAAAAGTCAGAATTTTCATACGCAAAAACAAAATTCTGATTTATAACACCTTACGGCGCACACCGGTACGCACTCTTCTCGTTATAAATACAGACGTGCGGTCATGCACGAGCCTCACGCTCCTCCCAAGGTCGTACCATATTTGTCCTAATGAGGTCCATGCTAATCAATCAGTGAATAGCAGCCTTGTAAAGGGGCCCTTGATGACCAATCATGAAACGGAAAAATGGGAAAAAAAAAAAAACGATTCAGTGATTGTGAGATCGATGTGCTCCTAACAGAGGTAGAACATCGAAACAAAATCCTGTTTGGAAGCGTTAACCCTTGTATAGTGTTCATATTTTTGTTACACAGCCTTAATACTTAACAGATTTAGCTCAATTACCAATGATATATACATCATTTATGGTTCATATTTGCCATTTATCCCTGTGAGATCACATTTAAGATCATATGATCATTTTCGTGTTTTGTGAGAAAACATAATAAAGATAAAAAATAATAAAAAAAAAAATTGATAATTATTGGTGCTTATTTCTTAGAACGTAATCAGAACAGGTGAAAGTGCTTGAAATGTAACAATTTTCATGTTTCTATGTTGTTCATAGTTATTTTTTTCCACAACAGGGGACAACGCTGAGTTGCAGAAGAAAATTGTATTGCGTGAAAATGAATTACAAAAGAGGAAGACAGAAGAACAGGAAATGGCACAGGTGGTTACCACACCACAGGAACAGGCCAGAGGACTGGAGGAGATGAGACAGGTACACTATTTTAACATTAATTTTTGTTGTTTTCTTTTAACTATTAAACATTCATCACAAAACGTGTTTGCCGTGATTGCCATCACACGTGGATATACATGGATTTCCTCAATCGCAGTTATTTTGTGTGGCTTTGTTGCATAAAAAGAGATAACATGAAATAAAGAAAGGTTAAGATTCAACGTTGGTTAACAAACAATATAATTGTGATTATTTAGATTTTTTGCTTTTCCTGTCCATATGATCTATTACTTTTTTTACATGTAAATGCATACATTTTCAGAAATCCAGTAAGCCTTCTGTGCTACATGATCTGATGAAAAGTGAGTAGTTCATTGTTTTTGTTTCTGCATTGTTGTACTAGTCATAAAACTAACACACACATCAGTAAAACTTTAGTTTTCTTTGTCTATCGTAACGGCTTTTTTTAAAACAACCACTGGTAGAAACCTAAGTCAAAAGGTTTCATATACTGAGGATTGATTATTCAGATACATATCAAATTGATTTAATGAGTGTTGATCCTGCCAAATGAGTTTAATGTCTGCTCTCTCTCTCTCGCTCAGGTGCTGCCTCCTCAGCAGGATTTACTTCTGAATGTATTCCCATGGCTGCGGTGTGTGGCTCTGCTGGCCTGATTGTTGGTATTCTAGTAGTCCTTGCGGTTGTGTGTATATGTAAACGTAAGTCACAGCATGTTGATGGTTACAGCAATAACATATTTTACTGTGAAACACCAACTCACTGTTACTTGTACAGATGGAAACATAAGTCACAGTTCTATTTATCTATCACCTCTATTATATATGATATTTCCATTTTAACTTATGCACAATTTTATGTCTATATCTTGGATTCTCATTTTACAGTTTTTTTCTTTTATACATTTTGAAGCAGCATTGTTGGAAACAGCCTGAAAACATTACTTGTCTTACACACATTTTTATTGATACTTATTAAAACTTATTAAAACTTATGAAAAGTTAGGGGTTACAGAGCGATGTGTAATAATAAAATTAATATCTTTCTCTTTACTTGTTTTTGGCAGTGAAAGTTAAATATCCCCATTGACCAAAAAGTAAACATCCATATTGACCGACCACCCCCTGTATCAGCATTAAATGGTTTTGTCCTGCCTTAGCACACTCAGTGACGGTGTTTAGTTGCAGTCATTAAACACGCCAGAACTACAGTGACCACAATGTTGCAAAGTAACGTTAAATCAAAATCTGGTTTTCAAAAAAGGAAAGAGAGAAAAGAGAGAGAGGAAAGACAAAGGAAAGGGTGTCAAACTGTAACCCAGTTTTTCACCAAGAAAGGTGGGTAGCCTGTAGTCTGTGAGTGGTATTAACCTGTTGGCTTAATGTCCATAGTGAAATAAGCTAGCTAGCTACAGACTAGTGTTAGCCTACATTTTATCACCATTTAATCAGTGTAGGGAAACGTTTAGCAAGATATTCATGTTAAATCATTGTCCCTGCCCCTTTTATTAGACTTACCAACAGATGAGTCAGCAGCACCCCAGTCTCCCTCTAACTGTGCCCCTCCCTGTCCCAGTGAAGAAGTTGATCAACATTGTGTTCAATGACATGCCTGTTATTTGAGAGAAAAGTTTGAGTTTCTTTGATCTTATTTATACCTTTTAATTTGATGTCGTTGGTAGGCCTAATGTTAGTTTGTTATGACCATATTCCAAACCTCAAAACCTTTTGATTTAGTGATCACTTGATCTGTTTTGTAGCACTATAATAACCCAGGTGTGGAAATTCCATTTTGCACGTCCACTTTATTTTCTTGTTGGCATGTAGGCCTATGTACAGCTAAGTTAAAACAAAATCTGCTGTTGTCATTGTTTTGAGAGGATGATGTTAATTTATTTTGATGGAAAAGTTTATATATTTAAGTTTGTTTGTTTTTCTTTTATAAAATCTTTAATTAATAATTATAATAACAATTAATAATAATGATTTTGTTGAGAGAATTTTCCATTTTGTCAAATTTTTTCAAATTCAGATTTGTCTCATTTGTCTTATATATCTAATGTCACAAGTCAAATTCTATCAGATAAAACAATTTTGATATGAATTACTATTTGCTTAACTCTTACAAACATTTCTGTTTCTATTATTGAGAAGGTGAGAAAGCAGAGTTAGTGAAGAGAAATGCACCGCTTCAAAAAGAGTCGCTGAAGACAGAGGAAGACGGAGAAGATGTGGTCAGCACACTGACGGAGGTGAAGACTGAACTGGAGAACCAGAGGGGTCGACTCAAAGAGCTCCTGGAGGAGGTGGAGGGGGAGCGGGAAGTAAACAAGCAGAATCTCCAGGCTGTGGAGAAGGAAATAACAGAGCGAGAGGCGACGTTTGACAAACCAGAAGAACTACTAAGAGAAAAAGAAGATCTACTGCGGGCCCAGTGGAAACTGGACCAGACAAAGAAAGATAATGAGAGACAGCTGCTCAAAAATGAAAGCCTACTGGAGGCAATAGAGATCCAGGTTAATAAAATATACCGAAAGAAGTAAGTAGACTTTGGGTAAAGTACTCTGAGGGAAAAAAAGTCAATATACAGTATGTAACTTAAAGCCACCAAAAGTCTAAAAGATAAACTTAATTATTACTATAGTACGTCAGAGAACAGCCTTACATATAAAACTACAGATGAATTGATTCATGCTCCATTGCTTTCTCGAGATATCGGATGAGAAGAATACCTTTATATGTTTAAATATTTTAAAATGCTTGATTTCTTACATGACATTACCATGTAAGAAAATCAGTTTTAGCTTATCTTTTTTTTACTTTTTTAAAAGATCTACAAATATGTGTACATTTTCTATATGAAATGCTTTTTGCAATGAATGTGTGCTGCTTTTGTTTATGTATCACATGGTCTGTCGTCAGTTTATTTAGTGTGCAGCAGAGAGTAAGAAATGTGTGAACATTTTGTACAAGCCTTCATCTCCTGAAATTGTATGAAACAGTGTACAATATTTAAAGGGGTGTATTATCACTAGGTGCAGCTGAAGTTCATGTATGATATATATTATAAAATCAACTAGATATAACTGATTGTATGCAGACAAAAATGTGTATGGGGATAAGATTTTTAATAACATATATGGGTGTTTATATAAGGTGTCAGAGATAAATCGTATGAACTGAGCTTCTTTGTGATTTGATTTGTTTGGCATTAACAGCTACGTTAAAGATCACTGTTTTTTGTTTGGAAAATAGCTGATTGTTGTAGGTATTGTGAAAATCTAAATAAAATCGAATCTAAAAAGCTTCTGTGTAAGTTTGTATTTTTTCACTGTGAATATCACTATCACTATCATATCACTGTTTGATTCTACTGTAAAGGACATGAATGACAACTAAACCCAACTTCATGGCTTCTTGGAAAAGAGGTTACTGCCAACTGTTAAAGCTATAGAAAAAAAGTTTCAAAGTTACAAAGTGTTCTACAGGATGAAGATCAGCTAAAGAAAGAATAAAGACAAGAGCACATGACACAAAATTTTAAATTACAAAATTAAGAAAATCCAAAGAAAACAACTAGGTTCAAGGATGCCCTTTTAAAAAGATTTTGTTTTGTTTTTCGGAGACTTTGTAAGATGCTGCTCCAAATTCAAGGAGCAATAACAGCTACGTTAAAGATCCCTGCTTTAAAGACCTGAGGTCTATCTCTAGACAGAGGGCAACGCCCTTCTGTTACAGAGAGGCAGATCATGCCTCAAAAGTATGTTAAAAGTTAACATTTTAAACCATCTTAAAAGTGGGAGGGAGCCAGCAGGGAGTTGATAAAACTGGAGTAATGTGTGACTTGCTGCTGCAAAGTGAGTAAGTTTTAATGCTGTCAAAGATAATAATTATTTATGTAAAAGCTGCAGCACAAAGGCAGTAAAAGCACAAGTTAACACACCTTACCTGATTACAGTTGACTGGGATCAAAGTACAAGATATTTTATGTGAGGACTGTGATCGCCGAGGAGATTGTTAAGCACAAAGTGGGTAGGGAAGCTTTTGTAAATTCTACTCTTCTACATACATTGCTCATTCTATTGAAGTTGTACAACAAATCAGTTTCTAACTCTAATCTAAATATTATTGATTTAGAAAAATGCACAATGATTTTGTAGATCAAAAAGTCCAAACTAAGTAGATAAAAAGTTTAAACAGCATGCATGCTGTCTGCAGCAGCAAGCGGTTTCAGTTTTATATCACAGAAACATTACTCTTAACCCATTGTCATGTAAGTTGTAATGTTTCTGTAAGTGACTTTAAGTCCCACATTGTATTGTGTTTTATCTTTCCAGCTGATTGTGTGCCATCCAGTGCTACATATTGTATCATTGCTGTCATGCGTACCGTCATCTCTGTTGTTGCTGCTGCTTTCCTAGCCTTGTCTAGAGAGAATTGTAAGTCACAGTTTGATACACATATTTTAAATACTTGTGATCACATTATGGAAGTATTGTTGTGCTGTACTGTATGGTTTATGTTGCTCTTTGGAATGAAAGGCTTGAATGAATGCCTTCCCACGTAAATATGGACTGTGTTATTACAATGCTGCTGTGCTTTTGTGTGCTGTTTGATTTTAGACTATTTCCCAAAAGATGGAAAAATGGTCAATGCAGAGACAAATCCACAGTTTCAACAATCAGAGAAGGACAAAGAATTGGAAAATGTGCCCAACATATTGATGGAACAGGAGAAGGAGCTCAGGCACATGACGAGGAAAATCCATCCACAATGTACAAAGGTAAAAGAGACAGACTTAACATTTTGCAGATGTTTTATATGAACTGAATTCCTATATATTGTAAAGACAATGCCCAATTTACTTTTTTGATAACACAAAATAGTTGCATAAAAACACCAGTCTTATTGGAGAAAAAGCTGCAAAAGAGAGCAAATTGAGCCAATTGCTTCATGTTTGAATAAACCGAGGTTTGCGCCGTGCTGGGGGACCTTTGATGCATTTTCTTTCATCTCTCTTCTTTCAACATACAGTACATTGCATCTATGTTGCCAATGTTCTTATTCAGCTGTTTACAATAAGTGCATTTAATCATGTAGGTACAACCCAAGAATTGCAAGAACCACGCAGGTACATCAACTTCATCAGATATGCTGAACTGCTTCTAGTACTACATTTAGAAACAACTTTTGTCTTATGGAAGATGTGTAGAGTTTATGCTAACATAATGTCAGTGGGAGCTCGTTCTTCCATTGAGGAGCAAGGACAACAAACAGTCATGACTTTGTTAAGTGGTAGCTGGGCCCTAGCGTAGTGTGGGAGTATAGCGACCAAATTGGCAGTAGAAGAGCGTAGTGGATGGCCTGGGGTCTCATTTATAAAACTGTGCGTAGGATCCTTACTATAAGTGTACGTGCGCCCAAAAGCCCAAAATGGCATACGCCAAAAAAAATTCTGATTTATAAAACCGTATGTACGCACACCTGTAAGCAATGTTCCCTTTATAAATCACAGATTACTTACAAGCAGCCTCTTATCCCGCCCTGTACATGCCCATTTTTAACCATAAATAGTCAATACAAAGCACCTTGTGAATGCTGATCAGTGTATGAATGACACTGGCAGTTGTTACACCGTATCATGATGACTGGCAGAGAAAAAGCAAAAAACTTCTCAGACGTTCAGGAATTGCTGCAAATTGAATTATAATTTCGGCCTGTTCTTGCACAGTGTATGGAACCCTGATCTATAGACTATATACTAATAATATGTCCAAAACGGTAGGGCATTTTGGCACTCGGGAAAGCTTTGATATACCAGACGTATATAATAAGATTTAACAGAACTATATATTATATCCAAACAAGCCTTTAGTGATAAAGTTGAAGATTATATATATATATATATATATATATATATATATATATATATATACATATATATATATCATTTTATTTAATTTTTTTTAAACACTTAGCTCTCTGACATTTCCCTCTGGAAACAGCCAGTCTCCCCCAGAGTGGTGAGGACCTGTATTTGGACCGGGATGGCATGGCTCCGGCGCGTTGCCCTCTCTACTGGACCCAGTTCAGTACATAGATCCAAGCTTTAGAAAATCGAAATCAGCATATTAGTCATCGTCAGGGTCCCTAAAGTCTCTTTCTCTCCTGATTCTCCCATTAGCGTAGTCCTCCTGCAGGGCCAGCAGTTGCATCATAAAGCATTACGCACAGGGTCACTGCAGTATTTATATGTTTATAACAATTTGTGATTGTTAACACCTTGACAAAATCACGGCATCAACTAGTGGTACCCCCCCCCACACACACACACACACACACACACCCCCAAAATACAATTTGAAGACAAAATAAAGTCTAACAGGCAAACACACTTTTCTTCATGCTGGTTTTGTCACAAACAGTATTAAAGTTCGGACTGATAACGAGGACAGTAATGGTAACGATTGCGCGAGAGCTTAATGGCTGTATTTCCAGACTTTGACATTTAATGATATATGCACAGTTTTAAAGACTGATATTTAGTTATTTACACTGTGTTCTGCAGTTATCTGATGCTAAGGTATTTGACGCTATCCTGTATTCCATGCAGTTAGACCATCTCATCCTCCTGCGCTCCGCAGCGGACAACGTGACGGTGAGACAGCGCCGATTAAATATTAAGAACGAGTTTTTATTGAAGATTTGAGTTGGAGATGTTTATGGAACAGTTATCACTCAGTACAAGCGGAAATCACACTGCTGGATTTCATCTTCATGGTAATGTGGATGATATGGAGTGAAAGAATGTGCATGAGGCATCAATACTAGAAAATATTACGAGTACTCTTATTCCCATTTACTCTCTGCAGTCTGACTTCAGTTCACCACCTCTCCATCTGTGTCGCCAATTCCTATTTTGTCTCCAAAATGTGCGTACGCACGGGTCAGAGTTTGCGTGGAGGACTGCACATTCTCCAGTCAAGTTTGTTTTTTATAAATCAAAACCTTTGCGTGGGAAGTGGCGTACGCACTTTTTCAGCACCGTTTTGTGCGTACACCACGTTTATAGATGAGACCCCTTGGGTGTTTGGTTTTAACCATGTCCTGGATATAGGAGGGCCTGAATCATTCACAGCACGGTAAGCAAGTACCAGTGACTTGAATGGTACATGAGCAGACACTTCAAATAATTTTGGTAGGTTGAACACCATCGGAGCTTCTGTATACTGAGCTGCAGAGCTGTGATGGCAAATGCATTCAATAAGTGCCAAGAAATAACTGAAAATAATTCTAATAAAGAGAAAGTAGCTAACTTTTTTCTCTGATTGGTCTAACCCTTCCAGCAGTAACTAAGGAATGACTAAACACCTGCGTAGAGAGGGTGTACATTGCATGTACATGTCTTTAAAAGTATTAACTAACTTGTAATCTCGCGTTGCCAACCCTATTTCCACAGCGCTATGAATTAATGTCTGGCTACACATCAGATACATACTAGGACAGGAGGAAAAAGTTATCAGGGTTGTTTGCATTTCTTTAAACTTAGCGGCGCTAAGCTCCGGACGGAGGCACGGCGTCTCTGCAAAATAGTCTCAGGAAGTAACTCGTTTTGGTGGAACATATGCACGCTGCAAAAGAAAACGCCACATACAATATTAAATGAAGTTAACAGTTTACACAATACAGTAACATAAGCTATTTTAATTTGCTGGATACATGGTTAAACATAATTTTCTCTTACAAGTGTATCACTGTGAGTACTTCGTCCACAGTAATCCCACCAATCGGTCCCAAAATGTCCAAGTAAGTGAGTAAATGCCGTAAACATATTCTTTGTAAACCTTTACAATCATTTCCAGAAAGAACCAAGCGGACCTGCCTTACTGCACGATCCAATTTTTTTTTTTTTAATTTGTCATTTTCAGCATTTAGCTTGCTAGTTTGAAGTTTGTTGTTGTTTGTCGAAGCGAACAGAGTTTGAGAATGGCAACACACAGATTGGAAGGTGAGAGACATCCGGTGCGTGATGTGAGGCAATTATTCTGAAAATACTGTATACTTCCAGTGATCCAGACTAACTTGTAAGTTGTAATTGACTTTTTTCTTGGTTATTTAATTCCTATACTACCTTATGTTTGACCACATAAGTGCCGTCTGATTACTTTGTGTCATGACTAAATTTGCCTGTTATATCAATACCAATTCATTCTTCAATATTCCACACTCTTTCTGGGATTTACAGCTGGTTCATTTCTTTTTAAAGAACCCCACAAACCGGAACGTGACAGATGGACTGTTCGTTAAACCTTCATTCATGGCCATCAGCCTTCGGCTTATACACACGTGTGGAGGTAACTAACAGCAGTAGTAACAGTAGTATATATTTTGTACTCTAATTTTCACGGGTCATATTATCGGTCTTAAATTCAACCAAAATGTGAAATATAGAATTTTTAAGTCAACTTCTAACATTTAAAATTTGTAGTTCTTAATTAGCTAAATGTTACATTTTCTACATTTTCAAATCTGGCCTAATTACATTTGTAGTAACTACATAGGCCTAAATAAGAGTTTTGCATTAGTGAAGCATGGTTCTGCACATGGCATCCTTTTAGCAAAAGTGCATTTTTGGTTCCAGAAAACAAATCTGCATTACAAAGATGCTACAAGATATGAAGAACCAAAACATTCATTTTAATTAGCAGCCATACCTGAAGATAATTGGACTTTTATTGGAAAGTGAACGGTGTGTTGTTCTGCTGTCATTTCAGCTGGTTTGGTTGAATCCATTTCCACAGCGTGTCACCACATAACCCTGGGTGGTGTCCTGGTTGAACTTGCTTTACATGTTATTCTAGCTGTTTGTGCCAATTACAGATGGAAACGTAAGTCACAATTCTATTTATCTATCACAGTTTTATTATATATTTTATAATATTTTTTTTACATTACATATACATTTTGAAGCAGCATTATTGGAAACAGCCAGAAAACATTACTTGTCTTACACACATTTTTATTGAGACTTATTTGTGTGTACGTCTTGTTTTACACGTTTTTTTTATGTTATGTTTTGTTGTGTGTGGATCCCAGGAAGAGCATCTGCTATTATAGTGGCAGCTAATGGGGATCCGTCTTGCATAGCCAACAAAGGCTTGACTGTAACTGTTGTGCCGATGAAGAAAAATAAATCGTGTTATGCTGCATTATTTACATGTATAAGTTATACAAACTAACCGTAAGTTAGTTCAAAACATTTATTTATATTTTTTTTGTCTCATTTGTCGTATATATTTAATGTCACAAGCCACATGCTATCAGATAAAACCATTGTGATATGAATTACTATTTGCTTAACTCTTACGAACATTTCTGTTTTTATTATTGAGAAGGCGAGAAAGCAGAGTCGGTGAAGACAGAGGAAGACGGAGAAGATGTGGTCAGCACACTGACGGAGGTGAAGACTGAACTGGAGAACCAGAGGGGTCGACTCAAAGAGGACCTGGAGGAGGTGGAGGGGGAGCGGGAAGTAAACAAGCAGAATCTCCAGGCTGTGGAGAAGGAAATAACAGAGCGAGAGGCGACGTTTGACAAACCGGAGGAACTACTAAGAGAAAAAGAAGACCTATTGCGAGCCCAGTGGAAACTGGACCAGACAAAGAGAGATAATGAGAGACAGCTACTCAACACTGAGAGACTGCTGGAGGCAATAGAGATCCAGGTTAATAAAATACACCAAAAGAAGGGAGTAGACTTTGGGTAAAGTACTCTGAGGGAAACAAGTCAATATACTGTATGTAACTTAAAGCCACCAAAAGTCTAAAAGATAAACTTAATTATTACTATAGTACGTCAGGGAACGGCCCTAAATATAAAACTACAGATGAATTGATTCATGCTCCATTGCTTACAGGCAGGGTAGCGGCTTGGCTGCCTCCCCACTCATTTTCACTGTTATTTTGTTGCCGTTATTCATTATATACTGAACGCTCATAGATCTTCGGTTGGCGGGTTATCCTTCACCTTACTGGTTGAACGCCGTGAATTAAAAAATCTTGAGTATCGTAACCATTGCTACACGCCTCTGTTGCCTTCACGGCTACTGGGCCAATGTCTGAGCCACCTGTTTTACATGAATGAATGTAGCTGAGGGGTTTGGCTCCCTACATTAATTTGGGTGATTTAGTTGTTTCTTAAGTTTCTTTTATTTTATTTTTATTTTTCAATTTAGTTAAAAGTTGTAGTCATATTTTGTCTTCTTTTCTTTAGTGAGTGTTCTACTTAAAGCTTGAGTTTCTTTGGTAATGTTATTGTGCTAATTATAATTAGTGTTTTGGTTCTTTTGAGTTTATTGCAAAGTCTTTTCTTTGGAATTCTTGTTTTGTACGGCCTTCTGGAGCCACTAGTGGTTCTGGCCTTTATAATGTACTTATATTGTGTTGAATTTCTTTCAATTTGTTTCTTTATAACCTTTTTATATTGATATTCCTTTTGTGGAGTGAACCCCTTTAATTGTGTGTGTGTTTCCCATTTCTCTCCCCATTTTTAATTGCTGAGAGCCGAAGGTGGTGGTGTTGGTGTCCGGGTGGTGGTATCTCCTTCCCTGTGTGCTGTGTCTCCCCGTTTTCATTTGCTGTGTTCACTGTTGTGTTTTTGTGTGTTCACGGGTGACTTTCCCTGGGATCCCCCTTACTGTCCTCTAACCCCCTTGTCCGCCACTGGTAAGCATCAGCACAAAAATGTTCTCCCTTTTTGGTGTGAATGTGTTTTAAATTGATTGTTTTAACTTTGATTCTTATTGAAATAAAACTGTATTCTTTTGTAAGTTGAACCTTTGGCGCTTTTTGTATACTGACCTGTGTGACCTTAAATATATCAAAAATCTTGCAATTGGAAGTAAAATCATTCATTAGTAAGTTATCTCATTCTTTGGGTGAAATTCCCAGGGTGGCGTTGTCTGTGTTTTTGAAGTGGGCTTCATCTGGAATACCACCTTTGTTCTGTCAGTTCTCGTGTCGCCACACTAACACCCACACGCGCCTGAGCGACATACGTCAGGTCATCCATGTCACCAGTCGAAGACCTTCACCACTGGACCATCTTCAGGGCGTACTATTATTCAATTCAATTCAATCCAATTTTATTTATAGTATCAAATCATAACACAGGTTATCTCGAGACAATTTACAGATAGAGTAGGTATAGACCACACTCTATAATTTACAAAGCCCCAACAATTACAATAAGTCCCTCAAGAGCAAGCAGTGCGACAGTGGTGAGGAAAAACTCCCTCTTGGGAAGAAACCTCAGACAGACCCAGGCTCTTGGTAGGCGGTGTCTGACGGGCCGGTTGGGGATGTGATGAACAGTGGCGATAATAGTCACATTAATAATGGAACAGTGACTTCAAATGGTAGTCGTAGTAGTTCATGTCAATTATGACAATCCCGAAGAACCAACTAGAAAATGTGGATAGAGCTCTGAAAGATATTGACTGGTTTGGCCTTATGGAATGCGAGGATGCAGACGCTGGCAGTGACATATTTCTCTCGAAGGTCAAAGAGGTTATTCTCTTTTTCTCCAGGAGGGGGCACCATGGGAGAAAGAGGTCCAACTATCTCCCCTGTCTCAACCCTGCCTGTTTAAAGCTAATGAAGCATAGGGCAGTTACTCAGAAAATGTATTAAATCTGGACTTCATATAGACAGACTTAACTTTACAGGAACGAGAAATAAAGTGACGTCCGAATTACGTAAGGCCAAAGCAAACTTTTTTATTCAAATTATAGAAAACGCTAGAGGTAACGGTAAAAAAAATATGGCAGAACATAAATACATTAACAGGGAAACAACCCAAGCAGGAAACTAAAGGCTTGGAATTAAAAATTAACAATCAGCTGGTGAGACACCCTGTTGTTCTGGCACAGGAGCTTAATTCCTTCTTCATTAAATCAATAGAAGATTTGGTGAAACAATTTACATCTGTCAAGGGTTTTGATCAGCAGGTTACTACTCTACCTGACAATGTTCATCCCAAATTGTACATCCAAGAAATCACAGAACCAGAAGTTATTGATATTATTACAGCTCTGAACAACTCTAAAGCTAAGGATATTAATGGGCTCAATACTACCTTTTTAAAATTACATAAGGAGGCTTTAGCGCCCCCAATCATGCACTTGATTAATTTACCTATAAAAAGTTTAATTGTCCCTAAGGCGTGGAAATTGGCTTCAGTTACCCCAGTATTTAAAGCTGGAGATAAATATGACATGAATAACTATAGACCAATCAGCATTTTACCTATAACTTCTAAAATAATAAAAAAATGGATTATTAAACAAATCATTGAATTTCTTAGAAATAGCCAAACATCTTTACATCCCATGCAGTTTGGGTTTCGGCCATGCCACTCAGCCGAGACTGCATTTCCTATGTTCATGGAAAAAAGAGCTTTAAAAAGAGCTTTCAACACTGTCAATCACAAGGTGCTGCTTTCTAAAATGTCCTGTTTATTTTTTTCTGTTCAAACTATTAATTGGTTTCATGCATACCTGTCTCACAGAGAACAATGCACTGTGGTGGGTGGGGTTAGTTCTGCTTACATGGGTTGTCCAGTAGGAGTCCCTCAAGGGTCCATACTGGGGCCCATTTTATTTTCATTATATATTAATGATTTACCTGAATAGTGTTTACATGTAGATGTTCAGCTTTATGCCGATGACGCTGTAATTTTTACTGCAACAAAAAATCCTGAGGAGGCAGCATGTGTGCTCTCAAAAGCTCTTACACACATACAAACATGGCTCAATAGATTGTGTCTTATCTTAAATGCAAAAAATACAGTTTGTTTATATTTGTCGAAGCAACCTTCTACTATTATGTATTCTCTATCTGGGGTGTTCTTGGGCACATAGGAGTTGGAAGTTGTTAATGAGTTTAAATACTTGGGCGTGATTATAGACTCCAAACTCTCTTTAAAAAACCATGTGACATGATATCCAAAAGAATTAAATTCAATCTTTGTAATTTTAAGCAAATCAGAGGATCTCTGTCAAAGGCAGCTGCTCTAATGTTTCTGCACTCAATGATACTCTCACATCTGAACTACTCCATCACTAGCTGGTCCATGTCGGGTTCTACTATCCTAAAACCAGTTGAGCTTTTGTACAAAAAGGCACTCAAAACTCTAGATTAAAAAACCTTTCTCTTATCATCATTGTAAGATCTTAGAGAAATAGAACTTACTGAGTTATGATTATTTTTGTAAATTGTGTTCAGTATGCTTAGTTTATAAAGTACTACATGGCTTGGCGCCACCCCCTCTCATAGAGTTTATTAAATACCGACAGACTCGGATCACCAGAGCTGTTGTAAACAGGGACTGTGAGGTTCCTTTTAGAAAAACCTCCTTCAGCCATAATGCACTATCTATTAAAGGTAGTGCAATATGGAACACTACCCCCAACTATAAGGGAATGTCCCACTCTGGCCACCTTTAAGAGCCAAGTAAAGGTGTGGCTTAGAGCTAACCAAACGTGCAACCACCTCTAACTGTATGTTGTACAGTATTAGCCCAGTAGAGCATACTAATGAATTGTGTCTCCGTTTTAACACTTACTAATGAATTGTCCTGTTTTCCTTTTTGTTTCTTCCTGTTTCTCCTTGTTTTATTGCAAATTTTACTACTGTATATCTTTTGTACTTTTTATTGTAACTTAAACCTGCTTAATGGACTGCAGATGGAAATTAGCCTTTGGGCTACAATCTGGCACTTTTTACGTGTACATTGTACATGTTCATCAAATGTGCATTTTTCCTGAAATAAAAAATAAATAAAATAAATAAATCAACTCAAACAATCAAGAGGAAAATAACCTAGCACTGAAGCTGTGAAACTGCTCATTTATCAACCTGCAAAGAAACAGTTTACAGTCTTGGATGAATATCATCTTCTTGGTTTACTTATGTCCTGACTGGGCTAACTTCCTTCTAAACCCAGATTACCCCAACAAGTACTCAATGAAACTAAAACTGTAATAAAATGTTGCAAATTATTGAGACACAATTCATTTCAAGTTTGTATAACATCTCTTTAATGGTTATAGTAGTATTCAATATAAAACATATATGTGCATTCAATGTTACTTGTAACACTGCATTTTTGTAAGTGTATTACAAGTAGTATTACATGTAGTACTGCAAGATAGTAGTGTAGAGAAAATAAATAGTATTAAGTAAGTTTAATAAAAGGGCATGTAAGTACTGGTTAAGTTAACAAGCAACTTTAAACTTAAATGGAGTGTGATGGAATTAGGAGCCAAAGAGCAGGCAATCAATGATAAGTGACATTCTGCCCCCTGCAGACATGTCATCTATCTCATGCTTCCCATTAGGTTGCCAAAAGAATACAAAAACTGCTGTTTCTTGCTCCTGTTTCATTGCACTCAGATGTGTTAGCAGCTGTAGTATTTTATAATAGTGGTGATTAGCAGCTATCTAGCAGCTGGATCAAAGTTTAGCCTCTTATTAACTAAAAGACGCTGAATGCAAGTTTAAGATCAGCTAAAGGCTACAGCACAGAGCCAGTATGTTTAGTCAAAACTCACTGGTTTGACAAATTATCAGGTTGAAATGTTATTTGTAGTCAGCTGTAATTTTGCAGTGATTATTTCTCTTGATTATTCCACTGCTCACCCCCAAAAATCATCACGTATTGGATTAATTGTTATTTTTGGCTTTTCTATCCTAAAACCAACATAATTTAAGGGGTTCTCTGAACACTTGGAAGGTGCAGTATATTTGTTTTGATTAAAAGGTGCATTGTGTGGCCATGCATTTAAAAAACTGGATTCTGGAATTAATTGATTGTATTAATTTACAGGAAATTGTAACTTTTTTTGGTATTAAAGCAACTGGCCATTAAACAACCCACTTTCCCAGACTCTCACTGTGCAGATAAACTCAAAGTTAAAGTGAAAATGCTTTGTGTTTGTTTCACTGATATGGCTTGTTTCACTTGACTGGTCAGTTAGGTAATGTGGTGATAACGGATAATGTCTGGGGTTATGGCTAGAGTTGGTCATTAACTTGTACCTGTGTGTTGATGTACGGTTTATTGAAATGAGCTGCGTACTTTCACTCAGACTAATAATAATAATAAAGGGACACACTCTGTAGTCACTCTGTGTTGTACTGCTGAGTAATTTACAGGACTAGTAGATTGTAACAATTACATGCTTTCAACACAACATATTGTACTGTATCAACATTTTACATCAGCAAAAGTAAATAAATGTCCAAATTATTTTGTGCAGATGTTCACTGCTGACGTAAATCAGTATGTTCAAAAAAAACATGATCAATAAATTGTTTCAGTATATTTTTATATTTGTGTGTGTGTGTGTGAGAGTGAGAGTGAGAGAGAGAGAGCTAAAGAGTGAAATCAATAAAACCTTAGGACATTGTTCAAATTATTGTAGAAAACAATAGACTGCATGTATAAATTTAACAAACATATCGGATATCCAATAACCCAGGACTGAAATTTAGATGAAAGCTGGCCCGCTATCAAGCCCCCCCCTCCCTGTGTCCTGCTGTGTCAGTAAAACAGCCTGCAGATAATGTAAAGTGACAACAAAATCAGCCAAAAGCTCGTCAAGCTAGCTGGCTTGCTAAGCTAACTAGCTGGACACACCTGGGCTGACATGAACTTACCTTTTCTCTGTCCCCTGCGGTCGACGGTGGAAGTTGAAATTGCCGCAAAATAGTGTCTGAAGCAGAGAAATGAAGCCACACACACATTCATCAGACACACCTGAGTGATGTACCTCAGGGCATCAGACCGAGTCAGTGTTTAAGTTCAAGTTCAAGTTGAACCCAGAGTTGAAAAAGAAGCAAAATTGGGATAGATTTATTTCTTATGAGATATTGAGTTAATTGTGAGACTTTTAAGAATGCATTCCCACTCATGCTCTGTGGAATAGGTCGTGTAGTTTAATTACATCTATGAAAATATCTTTCGTCATCTCCAACTGAAAGGACCACCGGAATGCACTTACAAGAAAGTGTACTTATTGAAAGGATGCATTTTGTTTCTTTTATTGAGTTGCTATAAAAGGGAATCGTCAACCTTAGGTATACTTCACTTAATTCTGTCAATTTTAATTTTTTTGCTTTTCATGCATTATGCAAAATTTCATCAAGCAATATACAATTTTTATATTACATTATTTCATTTCAATATTCAATATTCTGCTCCATTTTAATTTGGTAGCTCCACATTAATAGTATGTATATTTTTTGATGATGGTAAACCTCTTACAACTTATGAAGTGCAAAGCACTACACAATTATTTTTTTTTACATGAATAGCCAGATGGCTTTTGTTTGTGACCCAGCTTGCTGTAGTTGCTGCTTGAGAGGGCACTGTGTCAAATGTAGAAAGTTGTTGCTTTGGGCTTAAGCACCCGCGGCGCTACCACTTTAGGTCCGGGCCCGCCCATTTTGACCCAAGCCTATAGTGAGTAGTGAGTAATTTTCATTCTAGAAGTTCATCCAATAAGCAGCCAGAGGGAAGCTTTGAGTGAAAGCTTCTCAGCCAATCAGCGGCTTCTACCCCACGTGTGGACTATTAAGCCTGCCCACAGGCTGCATCGTCAGCAGCAAGTGATCCAATGAAATGAATGACGTTTGAGAATGAGACAGACACAGACTGTAGCTATTAGCTAATATGAAACGCAAAGCAAAGCAAAGCAGCTTGTTTTCATTTAAATTTAGCAAGAAACGCTCCGAGGAGCAGGAGGAGGAAACTGCTGCCATTTTAAGTGACGAGTTACCATCCTGCTCAGCCACCCTCTCCCCATCAAGTCCTCCCGTAGCCACCCCCTCAGCAACAGTTAGGCTAACGTTAATGTTAGTGTCTGGCTGTCTGTATGCACCTTTTTTTTTTTGCTTATTTTAACTGGCCCATCCAGTTTTCTGGAGGCCCACCTACAATTAAAATCCTGGCGCCGCTAGTGGGCTTAAGGACAAAAACACAAAGAAAAAATAATACATTAAAACTACAGAATACTACAAGAAATACTACATTAAAACTACAGACTCATGTAACCAAAATTAACTGTACCACTGGCAAACCAATGAACTTTTTGATAATATGCTGTCAAAATATTTGAAAATATGGCTCTGATCTAAAAAATTACACATCTTTCATACAGAATCGTAACCATTTCCACATATGTTAAATCTTAAATTAAGAAAATCCTGCATTTTTGCCGTTGTGATTCCGTTCCTCTCCTCAAAAAAGCAGTAGAGCATTGCTGGTCTAGATTCACGTTGTTGAGAACAGTGTAAATGGAATCAGAATAGAGAACAATGAGGCTTCATATCAGATGATGAGCAAAATATAGATGAGGGAATTAGAAATAAAGGGATCCAAATAAGGTGATGGTCCCTTAGGAAGGGATGTGGAAGCAAAATTATCACAGCAAATGTTTTTGGATGGATAATTTATATTTTTTCAAATTCCCACAAATTAATCTGAATTTCAGATACTTAAGGCCAATCAGTAGCTCTATAACAACTAAAAAAAGATGGTAAATGAATCATTTTAACAAGTGGTGGTTACGTTTTAGTTAAGGTTTAGTTGAAGTATGACACATTCAAAGTATTTTCATATATGGAATATAAATATGCAGCCACAGTAAGAAACTAATCTGAAATTCCAATAAATTAAATCATATTTAACATGATAAACTGAGTGAAATTTTGTGGGAATGAACATCTCTCCTGTCCTCTGTTTGCTCTGCAGATGCATAGACTGTCTGTCTCAGTAAGATTTTAGATTTGTAGCAAACTTAGAGTACACTGCAAAATAACTAAAATTATAGCGTCCTCTTTAGCTCATTTATAATAATTAGCATCAGGGTTTTGGTGAGGTTTGGCAGAGGGTACTGTGAAGCTCGCGGCCTCTCCAAGCCGACCTAGAGGCCCTGCAATATTTGAAACGTTTTTTTCTCCTCCTTTCCCTGCTCCTATGTGTAGCGGTTGTGTCCTCTGTCATTGCCTTGCGAAGGAAACTGTCATCATTTTGGCAGACCCGCCATTTATTCACAGCATCTAGCGAAGGATTAAACATCGCACAGGCCACATTATAAATAAACAAAGAAAATCACCATCAACTTTACATTAAAAGAACGTGCTCGACCATCCGGGAGCGTTACATATACAGGAAAAACCCTGAATGACTTCAAAAACACCCAACACTATTTAAACGTACTTGGTATTGCTAAGTTCATGTGCGATGACTATGAAACCTTTGAATATAATGTGAAAATACATAATAAAACTCTTACTCTTCCCACACAGTTTATTTATTACATGAATGACATATATAGTTTCACTTGAATAATTCCAGTTCTCACTGATACTTACAATTAGATAATAAAAATTGTGAGTTAATGTTGAGTGGAGACAGAACGGACCTAAGAGCAAGGCTCCAAAAAACACAAATATATTGGCAAACAGAAACTGGATGGGAGTGGGGAAGGAGCTAATGGGGAATAGGATGACGAAGGAGTTGGGGGAGCGCGGGGAAACCGAGGCCAGGGGAGCCGAGGAGGAGGCACTGGAGTCCGGGGGGACAAGGGGGGAGTGGCTGAACACAGGAGCAGAGGCAGGTGGAACAGGGAGCCATGAGGGGGGGACCGATCTGGTGAAGCCAGCTGACTGGAGGTAGCGGAGGGAGATGGAGGAGATAACTGCAGGAGGAATACACAGACAGGGTTAGCACAGGTAAAGCCAACAGTATTTGTCAGAGAGCTTTTGCGGCATTTCAACCGGGTGGCTGAAGCAACAATCAAGCAGAGATGATGAGTGAGTCCGGGGTTCATATACTGGGCTTGATTGTAGATGGCTGGCAGGTGTGAACGGCAGGGAGGGGCGATTACGGAATGATGAGCAGGTGTGTGCAGTCAGCTGGCAGGAGAAGGCAGAAGGAGGGGAAAAACACAGGAAACAGAAAAAGGCAGGCAAACAGAGGAAACTGACAGTGGAAATCAAATAGAACTAGGAAACAAACAATGACTCACAGCCAGCCGACCCCAACCATAAAATTTAACCTAATAAATATGACTACACCACAAAATATTTTTTTTCAGTGTACACTTCGGGATATATTTAGTAAGAGTTAGTAAAACATCGCCATTGGCTTAAAACATGTCACGTAAAATTACTAAAATGAGGAGTCAAGGTAATGCCATTGTGTCACGGCAAAAAATGGTGGCACTTCATTTTCCAGTACATTAAAAAGATGTAATAAGCTGTACTTTGTACTTTGTAATTAGACCATGACTAGAATTAATGTTGTTTTTCAGAAGAGTACCTTAAAATAAAGTAGGCTATCAGTCTAATTCCCTCTTATTATCTATTATTAGAAGGTAATTTGTAAACATGCAAAGTAATTAGAAAGTAATTTCTACACCTTACAATGAAAATAGTGAAATGGTGCATGTATATTCATATTCATATACAAGATAAATAAACATACGTGATATTTCAAAAATGCATAGATTGATTGATTGATTGATTGTGTAGGCTTTGCAGTTGGCTTGTGTCTGATCTTTGAACGTTATAGCTTCTTGCCACGTCATCCCTCATTTGTCTACACAATCAATCAGTCTGTGTTTTATTTTGGACTGTACATATGCTGCTGATAATTTGAGCTCCTCAGACACAAACCACATGAGAACCTGTATGTATGTAGAAGAGGCGTTCAGGAGCCTCTGTAGAAACAACAAAAAGCAGCTTAAAGGATAAACTGTGTCTTGTATAATGGGAAGTGTGAGGACAGAATAGAGTTTGTCTAAATATTAAACCATCTGCTGTTACTGCATCACCTGCCTTTTTGTTTAGGCTGTATGTGCTAACAAAACTGTAAATGGTAAACATTTCCCCCAGCTAGCATGTTAGGATTTTCATTAAGAGCGTGCATGCCTAACGACTTTAGCATTTAGCTCAGAGCACCTGTGCCTACTTTAAGTGATCTCAGGGGTCAGGAGATGATAAACAGGGGGAAAAGGAGAAAAACATATTTCATACATCTGCTGTATCGACTGGATGATTTTACCATCATTGCTGAACTTTGAGCGTTCTTCTAAAAGAGATTGTTGATCGGCTTTTTGTGAGAAAACAAGAACAGTGGTTCAATTTCACAACCTGCAGCTTCAGCCTTAAACTGTTTTACTTTTTTCATTTGCAATTTTCTTATGTGCATAAAAAATATTAAGTATTTTCAGTTCACATTGGTTTGTCAGCAAATCTGATTTTGAAAATCCTCAAAGAGTGTACAACTATAACTCTGTAAATACAAAATTACTTCTTCATTAATATATTGTAAAGTTGCATTTCACAGAACAAATAAAAAACATATTTGGAAGTTGATTTATTTCAAAGCAAATATTGATCATAAATGTACATCAGCATGAGTGAACAATTGATTATTAACACATGCATAACAAAGACGATGAATGAGAAAGGTCTTTGCCGATTAAATACTTGGAGTTCAACAGAATTGAAACCAAACTTGTATTTGTCTTTTTATCTCTTTATTACAAAAAATTCTACATTGGCTAGCCTATATACATTCAATGACAGTTAAACAAAACAAAACACAGAATAACAAAGATCTGTGAAGATTTAATATCTTCAATTCAGATAAAAATGCTAAATAAAATCCCTGAGTTATGTTAGCTCACATGTTTTTGTGTTTGTCTTCATAACAGTTCAATATTTGAGATTTTAGAATTATATTTTGTCTTCATAATGAAGTGTTTTTCAGTAATGTGTCCAAATAGGAAGATTCAGATGTTCACCACATTTCAAATAAAACATTTTATGACTTGCTGAACTTACCACAATAACAAAAACATAGCGTTTGATTTAATATTCATGATGTTCTTCTTTAGTTGATTTCAGATTAAAGAGAGATGTGACATCATGATGACAGAGCATCACTACAATCTGTGTTTTTACAGGAAGAGCTGAGTCAGGATGTTTCTGAAGTGTAACGTGTGTTAATGTGATAATGTTTTCCATGGAGCTTTCTGTTGCTAATCGCAGCAGCTAAATGGGAGATTAATGTAGTAAAAAGGAGCAGAAAGGTCAGGTAAAAAAATAGTATGACAGCAGGCTAATTATTATCTTCCAGAGACTATGAACTGAGTTAATTTGATCTCTCCCTTATTGTTGGTGAGGGTGAACTTGAGTTTGTCTCCGGGGCTCCAGGACTTCAGCTCCCTCCATATAAGATCAGTGGGATATTGAAGGCTACCATAACCTGGGACAGCAATCTGCAAACATGCAAAGATCAAATACTTACAAGCAGAATTATCCAATAATACAATCATTATTTTTAATATCATCATTATTGTTGTTGTTGTTTTACATATCTTTTATTTCATCGAAACTCAACAGAGGTGAAAGAAAGAAGAAAATAATGAAAATGCAACAACATAAAGTGAGGAATAAAATAAGACTCACTGTGATGATATTTTTTTTCAGCCTTGACCTTGAATGTTTTCGGAAATGTGTATGTGATGGGTTGTGTGTCGTTGATCTGCATTTCTAAATTCCATTCTCCCAGTTTTTGGTCCTGCAGGATGAAAATCCGGCACGAGAGTTAGGATGACAGAAAGAGAGAGTAACAAATGAATGTTACAGTTAAAATAGTGTGTTAATACATGGTTGCATGTCATTTCATTATTTACATAAAAACAAGAGAACATCCATTTTGCAGTAAACAACAGGTTTATAAAGTATTGTTCCACACACACAAACAACATTACCTCACTCAACGTGTTTCTGAGACGGATATATTTGCCATTTCGCCCAACCTCATGAACAATGACAGGTCCCGTTGCTGAGCTCTGATTGGCCGAGCCCGTCTTGTCCTCCTCGTACTCAGAATCTTCATGCTCCCTCACTTCAACTCCGCTTGCATGTTCCTGTGAGAGAGACAACACATACATACATATTAGTCATCCAACACTAATTATCTAGCTAACAGATTTGTAGTCTTCTGTCTGTCAGCAGAAGATTACTGCAGGAAGTGATAGTCTGACAGAAAACCGTTCAACTGCTGACTGAGATACATGTTGTCTTTCTACTGGTGAGTTTTGTGTAAAAATATTATGAAATATTATCTCCTACATAGGAGTTACACAGTTTTGTCCAACCCATTCTCACTCCCAACTCAATACCGTAAATACTGACGCTTGCTCAGTAGCTCTCAAGTAACGATGCAAAAATCACCCTTTAGCGTCTGTTTTGGACAAACCATCAGAGCAGCAGCTCGACCGTGGTGCTGTAATTTTAAGTAGTATGGAGAGAGACAACGGTAGTGAGGAGTATGAAAGAATGAAAGGAGGCTGGATGGAGTGGTGGATGGGTAAAACAACATAAGACTTTGACCCAAGAGGCCGGGGTTCTTATCCATAGTACTATTTAGTGTGCATAATATCCTGGTCCGGTCTACTGTACATGAATAAAATCTGATCAGTATTATGTCATCTCACAGGACAATAATAGATTTACTGTTTCACTTCTTTGAGTCTAGTTTCAGTTATTTGTGTCTCAGATTTACTCTCATGGTTAGTGTGAAAAGAAACAAATCACTGTCATATGAAGAAGATAAAAAATGATTTGGGTGAAATGATAAACCTTGTTTTTGGCCATCAGCTCCTCCAGAGCTTTCTCAGCTTCCTCTCTCTTCTTCTGCTCATCCCAGAGCTGCTTCTTCAACTGGGAGGGAGGAGAGAAGAAGAGAGATGTTTTATTTTATTAAAGTTCAACTATTATATAGCATTTTCAGGATAAAACTTGAATTTTGTGTTTGTACTAGAACATCTTTACATGCTTTAATGTTAAAAACAAACAAACACTTCACCCTCTGTATGAGATGGCGCCTGTCTCTTTAATTCCTCCTCCCGAAAAGGCCCAGTCAGGCGCTCGTGAACCTATTTTTGACCTGGGGTGCTGAACACCAAAATAAAGGATGTCTGACGATTTCTCCGCCAAGGAAATGTTTCGGATTTTGACAGCTAAATACGTCATTTTAGCGCAGTGTATGGGTGAGAGTGAGAAGTTTTAGAAAAGTCCTTTGCAGCCACAAATTTCACTGTTCCACAATTATGCGACAGCACTCGCCACTCAACATCATTACCCTGTTTCAGTATATAGCTAAGGTAAATTACTTTTCTGATCGTCAAAACCACACCAGAGATGTTTGGCTTGAAAAGATATGCTAATAATCAGGCTGAGATGACCTTGCCAACAATTTCCTAACTTACTTCTCGACAGCAAATGTGTCCTAACCACGTCACAGCGGTTTCTGTTACACAAAACATATACAATGAAAACAATCTTACTTACAGGTATTGCCCACACAGGGAACAGAATTATCTTTAGAGCAACTTGTTCTTTTTGCCGAATAACCAATGTTTCAGGACACACTGAACCAGCGTGTAAACCATAGTTCTTTTCCACACATGAACAGGAAGTAAGTTGAACATATTCCCGTATTTCAGGAAAATTACCAATTGTGCCCAGTAGATGGCACTCTAACACAACAAATGACACAAGAAACGGCTTATTCATTCTCATCTCAACTGAAAAGAACTTTGTAAACTTTGTTACCTTTTGTAAAGTTATTGTTAGATGCTATGATGGTGCTGGTAACGTTAGCTGAGTTGCTTGCAAACGTTATTTCAGACTCTGGCTCTTCAGCTGCCCCAACTGATTTTGCCGCGGCAGTGGACAAGGAAACATCAACTGTAACATCTACAGATGAAGTCTTGCTAATTTTAGCTACATTACTTTGCCGGAAGGAAAAATCTTGTATTCTTTTCTGCGAAATATTCTTCTCTACAACTAACATTCCAGTCAACTAGCCTCAGCCTGCTCGCTTCTCAGCGAGTCACGTCACTTGACTCACTTTCACTTTGACCTCTATTGCAGCTATAACAGTTCATTTTTAGTAGGCAATATTCAAACCTATCCATAACCCTTTTTTGCTATTTTCCTCATTATTTGATATACAAAAAAATATAAATTATGTCAGACAGCAAATTAGTAATTATTTAAAAAATATGAAATCCAGCTCCTGCCAGCAAGGGGTGCCACGGCACCCTCAGCACCCCCCTTCCCGCGCCCTTGAGCCCAGTCTGCTCTGATTGGCCAGCGCGTTTCCTGGAATCTCCAGTGGACTCCAGTTTTGCTTCACTGGAGCTACTGCAACGGAGTATATAGCAGGAGTTTGTACAGGGAAAAACCAACAAAAGCTTTTGAACCAAATATTAGAGAACCGGACATATCCCAGCAGTAAAGTGACTGGAATTTGGGGAGAAATTACCAGCATTGGTTGCCAAGATTACAGCTATTTTGCGTTAGAATGTAGCTACTTAATAGTTAGCAGTATGCTAAGGTTAGATTGTAGTGGAACGAAGCAGCATTTTCTACTGTCAAAAATCACAGATAAATGCTTCAGAACCAAACACGACCCAATCGGACATGTTTCAGCAGTAATGTGACCCTGAATTTAAGAACATTGGCAGCACAGATGACATTGTTTCCTACTGTTAGCCATGTAGCTACTACAGTTAGCAGTGGACACTAATAGAATATCACAGCACTTTCTACAGTAGAAATTGCACAAAAAGGCTTTTAAACCAAATACTACATGAACAGAAAATGCTTCAGTAGTAATGTGTGTGTTTGTGTGTGTGTGTGGGGGATTTATCCACACTAGCAGCCAGGATGACACATTTTCTTTCCGTTAGCATATAGCTACATGTGACAATGTTAACACACAGTGTAAGATTTTTTAAATCTAAAAACTCCAGTCCTGTCTACCTGAAGAAGATGACCAATCATAGCAGGTCAGCTTAGAGTAGCGTAGCACTTAGCCGAGAGTAGATAAAACTGTTGATTTAACACCCATCTAAAACAAACCTCAAGAACAGCCTTTTTTCATCTTCGTAACATTGCCAAAATTATGAATATCCTGTCTCAAAACTAGTTCATGCATTCGTTACCTCCAGGCTGGACTATTTTAATTCCCTACTGTCAAGTTGCTCAAATAAGTCCCTTAAGACTCTCCAGCTGATCCAGAATGCTGCAGCGCATGTTCTGACAAGAACTAAAAAAAGAGATCATATTTCTCCTGTATTAGCTTCTCTGCATTGGCTTCCTGTACAATCCAGGATTGAATTTAAAATCCTTCTCCTGACCTACAAACCTCTAAATGGTCAAGCACCATCATATCTAGAACAGCTCTTAGTACCTTATTGTCCCACTAGAGCACTGCGCTCCCAGAATGCAGAGTTACTTGTGGTTCCTAGAGTCTCTAAAAGCAGAATGGGAGCCAGAGCCTTCAGTTACCAGGCTCCTCTCCTGTGGAACCAGCTCCCAATCTGGGTTGAATCTGAATCAGAATCTGTCACCGCATTTAAGAATGAACTTAAAACTCTCCTCTTTGATAAAGCTTATAGTTAGGGAGTGAGGAGTTGCAGCGTCCTCCTATCCCGGCCACCTGCTTCTCTTCATATTCGTCAGATTAATAATACAACAAAAGTAGAGGGAGACAGGCCAGCACAGCCCGATCCGGCAGGGGAGAGTTCTAGCCCGACAAGGCTCCTCTCCTTAAACTGCCTGTCTCTCTTAGTTACGCTGTTATAGTTCAAGAATGCCACACACGGTTGACCACATATTTCTTATCAGATGTTGCCCCTGTAGTTCGGGTTAATCTCTCTCTTCTGTTACTCTAATCTCCTCTGATGTTTGCTTTCATTTGACTGTCTGTCTGTACTCTGCCTCTTCTGTCTCTCAGATTCTCTCTTGAATCTCTGAACATCCCAACATCGATTAAAGTAAGCTAGTTAAAGTTAGCTGTTTTAGATGGTTTTGTACTCTTCTTTCTTCCTTTGGAAACACAGATCCTGTTTCTTTATGAAATCATTTTCTATCCTTCTAGCTCAGATCAAACTTTACTTTACCTGCTTTAGTTTTTTTCTCTTCCTGAAAGTCCTTCCTGTTTCTTTACTTACAAGTTTGATCTGCTTTCCCTTTTTTCCTGTCAAAGCCCTGGTTTCTTCTACAGGGACAGACGGATCTTTAGTTCTGTTTTCTTCTTCATCAGTTTCATACATGTGGCTTGTCTTCATGTCTGTATAAAAAAAGGTATTAGTGTTAAAATACATTCACTTTATTTTTTGGAAATCAAAGCATATGAGACATTTGAGTTTAAATGAGGTATATAACACCCAAATTTCACTGATTGTCAGAAAAAAGTAGACACACCACCACATGTTTAGTTACTACATTACATTTAAAACACTGAAATTTCTGTCAAGTAACATTAAATAAGATCACTATTTCCCCCTAAACATCGGAATCATTTGACATGTACAAAACACTGCAATTAATTTGTGACTTACTGATTTTGTTTTGTCTCCATTTCCACACAGAAAAGAGAAGTAACAGAATAAACAGGATGACAAAAACAGCCAAACTAACAGCCAAGCCAGTGTTGATGGGAACAGAAGAACTGGACTGGACCTCAAAGAAATCATCTGAAATCATAATAAACACAATAACCATCACATCCTCATACCTAAATGACATTAAAGGTCAATTTCCAAAGACTCGCAAAACGACATGTACGACCGTTCTATTTAAAGCCCCATAGTGGTGGTTTGATCATGTAACTGTAGTCATGTGACTGTTCTATTTGAACATAATGGCTACAGTTTTAAAGGCATAGTAATTGTAAAATTAAACTAGTGTAGGTGAGTCAGTGATTGGAGTAAAGATGCTGACACACTAACCCGATGGCTGATCAGTCGGCTCCCCGAGGTCCAAAAAGTGCCTCAGAACACACCGAAGTGACACTGACTTCAGCATGTAATATGTCTCCATAACAGTAGGCGGCACTAATCTGTATTGTCGCCCAAAAAATGAAAACCGGCAGCTGATTGGACGATGGAACGCGCCACATGGGTCTGGTTTCTCCGGAAATTCAAAGACAGTGTCATGGCAGCTTGTTCAGAATACGATCTCATATTTTACTAAAATAGTTCACCGAAATGTGTTTCTGAAAACATTTGAAGCAAGAAATAGACCATGCAGTTTCTGAATCTGTCTTAATTTCAGATCGACAAAGGTCAGTTTAAAAGATTTTCGTCAAATTTTGAGAGGCTTAGTCACGCTCATCCCACTCGTCATTTCCGGGTTAACACTCCACCAATCAGATTGTTCATGGAGTCCAACTGCCCGCCCTCCGATGCAACATGTCAAATCGGCCAAAATGAAGGCCGACGGCTCCTCGGACGGATGATGGCACGGAACACACCAACGAGACTTGAATCACCGACCTCGCCAGACTGTCCGATGGCCGATTATTAGGTTGGTCTGTCACTGCCTTAAAATGTACCACGTAAAACTACTACAGTGAGGCCATATCGTGATGGCATAGCATCACAGACTTAGGTCCGTAAAACTCGGTTAATTTTAAAATGACAATTGACTTTAAAAAAAGGTCCTTTGTTTGTTGACCCATCTCTATGCAGAATTTGGCGCTCTTATACTTTGTCACCTCACTCTTGTTTGCTCAAATGATAGCCAAGAGAGTTGGCCACATAACAAGAAACGTAATTCTCTGTCATTATTAGCTGCTGGAAATAACATGATATTTATTTTCAACTGGACCATAGCTATCATCTATTAAATCATATTTACCTGTAACATGGATTTCTGTCTCTCTGGTCTGGTTGGTGTCCTTCTGCTGGACTCTACAGGTGAAGCTGTTGCTGTGACTCTTCTCCACAGTCACTCTGCTGCTGACAGTATAGAGATCATCAGGACCTCTGACTGTCTCTGTAGGTCCAGCAGAGAGGAGGTTTCCCTCACCGTCCAGCCACAACACCTCAGGTTCTGGACACCAGCCTTTAGACTCACACTGTAGAACCACTCCTCTGGTGGCTTCATCAATTCCTGCTAAACTCATGACAGGCAAGGAAACGGCACCTGATGCTGAGCAAAAAGGAAAGATTTAATCAGTAGTCAGCAATAAAATGATGTCTGTGGTTGTGCTTTTTATCTTAGGCCACGTCCACACGTACCAAAACAATCTTTTTTTTACCCGTCTTCCCTGGATTCGGTTCAAGAATAGTTGCGTCCAAATAAATCCACTTGTAAATGACTCAACACGCTACTTCATATGCCAGGCCTATAGGCGGCGCTGTTTCTGCTACAGAAATTCACCAAAAAACGGAGAAGAAGAGCATAGTCACTTCCACTTCCTGTCCACTTCCCAACACAACTGACTAGCTAGATTATCATTTTCTCTTAATACATCCGTGGACTATATTAACTTTTACCACGGCTCATTTTATAAAGGCCTGTGTTTATATTGTATAATGTGCTGTTGGATTGCTTTTTATTTTGCAAGATTGCAGCGTGCTAGCAGCGAGCTAACGTTAGCGCGCTAACGTTAGCTAGCTCTAACATCGGCAGTCAAACAAACAGCAATGATCCATGAATGATGTCTTTTTAATAATCTATACGTTTTTCTTGCAGTAGCCTTTCTACAATAAGCCGTGGTAAAAGGTACTATAATCCGTTCAAGGAGTTTATAAGCAGACAGATTAGCTAGCTAGTTGATAAGTTGTCTACCTCCACTTTATAAACAGATAGCCATAGCAGCTAACGTTAACGTTACTTCACTGCTGGAGCGGTCAGCTACTTAAGGGATGTTTAACGTTGACTACATAACGTTTGCAATATATCTTGTGTAGAATCCAGAGGGAAGGGTCAGGGAGCAGAGACACAGTATTTAGATGACGTGAGATGGTTTGACCCATAGACTGTAATATTAACAGTCTATGGTTTGACCACGGAGATGGGACATGCTCGCTTCACCGCAATTGTGTTTGTCAGCGGCTGTGGGAGAACGTGTAAAAGAGGGGTGTGACGATGACATCATCGATACGGATCCTTATTTACCATCCATACGAAGCCAAACGAGAGCCGTTTTCCAATTTTTTTCACCCTGAGACCTGATTTCAAAAAAGTGCATTATCAGGTGGTGCGTTTGCAGGATTCGTATGGACGGTCGGCCCAAACGATGCAAAATATGTGCGTTTGCACAAAAAAACGTTTCCGTGTGGATGGCCCCTTAGTCTACACTTATCAGCCTTATGTAAATACCGTATGTGTCAACTCACCAACAACAAGATCAACAAAATACTCCGTATTTAGCTTTGGAATGTAGCATTTGTATCTCCCCACATCAGAAGGTTTCACTTTGGACAGTTTCAGTGAAATGTTTCCTTGTTTCAGCTCATCAGGAAACAGCCATGTCCGTCCTATGAAAGATGGATGTTTAATTTGTACGTAGTCCTGGCCAGCATGCCACACAAGGACAAATATAGGATTCAAGTCAGATCTCGTCCACTCCAAAGTCTTGGCAGCAACATCCTCGGTCAGTTCCAGGCTACATGGTAAAATGACGTCATCGCCAACTGTTGCTACTATTGGCTGAGAAGGACCAATTAACTGAGACTGACCTGGAAAGGAATAGATAAATCCATTATTAATTCCTGCATTTGGCAGTCTCCCAATGCACTTGGAAGCATGCACCTGACCTGCAGCACAGCTGGTTAATAGTTACCATAACACCCAGAAGTGGGTGGACAAAAACTCACATTGTCCTGCTATTCAGGTGCCACATCTTAATGGATCAGCACATTGTCACTCCCAACTCGTCAACATAATGACGCTTGGTCAGGACCCTTTGGAGTCACTTTTCAACGTGCAGGTTAACCACAAAGTTAGGGATAGGAAAATATTGTGGGTGGGGTAAAAAGATGTATGTTCGTTGGATCTGATGCTGAGGGTGACTGATCAGTATGTTGACCAGTCGGGAGTGAGAATGGTTTGAATGGACAGATAAGCATAATGTTGGTTACAACTAGGGTTTTTAAATGGGATTTGTGGTACTGGGATTTACAAGTTGTATGTACTGTACATGTTAGCTAATCGCAATGAGCTTTTTACTTGTATGTGGGTTGGGCCTAAGACAAAATAACAGCCAGTCCGTGGTTTTATCCACTGTCAGCTGTCACAGAGCTAGAAGTGATTTGGTCACTTTGCAATTTGAAAAAAACATGTACACACAACTCCTTAAATGTTTAAAATGACAGTGGATGCCACTGAAAAGATCTATGATTTTGTCTAGAGAGGAGAGTTGTTTTGATAACTGAAATGCCTATGTCCCACATTTAATAGCATCAGAGGTGGGTAGAGTAGCCAAAAATTGTACTCAAGTAAAAGTACTGTTACTTCAGAATAATATGACTCAAGTAAAAGTAAAAAGTAGTCATCCAAATAATTGCTTGAGTAAGAGTAAAAAAGTACTTGGTGAAAAAACTACTCAAGTACCGAGTAACTGCTGAGTAACGTCTGATTTATTTTTTAACATAAGCATTCAATCAGACGGACAAAAATACAAAATAATCATATTTAGACAAATTATAGTTCATCCAATCAATTAAATTAATTTAAATTAATTAATTAATTATAAAATAGCTTAAATTAAAATAATCCAGGTAAATTCAAGTACTTAAAAAATAAAATCAATAAAATAATAATAAATAAAAAATAAATTAGCACAAGTAACACACATTTCCAAACCTTTACACTTTTTTTACCAGACTCTAGAACAAGGTAATGTAGCTGCTGTTTGGTACTTTTACTAAGGTAAACATGCTTTCATTCACAAAGGTGGATCACTTCGGGTTCAATCGCAGTGGTAACTCATGCTGGACGCCTAACCTGGTCGGGAGCAGGTTAAGTTGGAGATCAGAGATCAACTGGTGTGAAAAGCACCGCCTACTGACCAATCAATACTCCACTGATAACGGCTTCACCCTTCTTAGAAGATCAGGTGGAGCTCGGTGCGCGGAGAGAGAGAGGGGGAGAGAGAAAAAGAGAGGGGTGTGCTCATACAAAAAATATTTAGAGACCGACAGCCCCGTTAACATTCCCTGATGGGTATATTTGCCGTGTGTAATGCGCACAGCGGTTTTATGTTTTCTATATTTTTTATTTGCTCTCATGATCGCTCTCACTGCCATGGTTGCAACTGAAATAAAAGGCTAAAGCAACGACAGTTAATGGAAAGTACAAGTGTAATTATGGTCAGATATTGTGCCTGACTGATGGGGAAGTGATATTGATACGAGTTGTGCGCATCTACAGCGTCGGGAATTTCTTTTTTTTTTGCCAGCTTTCCTTCCCGTTTTAGGAAGCAGCGACTGTATTGCGTTTTGCCTGTGAAACCATGTATGTGTTCATTTTTATGTAGAATTATAGTTTGCTCTTCTTATGTAAAATATGTGGCTATTGTTGGTCATGTTGTGCAAACATCACCTCTTTTATGTGAACAGGCGCCGCTGGATTGGGAAACCCTGGGTTGATTGAACTAGTTGATAACCAGCGTCATGACACAGTTTATGCGGGACCGCGGTGGTTAGGTTAGGTGAAGCCGGGTAACTGAAATAAATCCAGGGCATGTTGATCTTGCTTCGTAGTACAGGGCGCGGTTCCTCCTCGTCTCTGACGTTTCTGACATTGCCATTTTTGTTTTGCTGCGACTGTAAAAGCTAACCCATCCCGCTGCTAGGTTTGAGGAAGGTGACGAGACTGCACAACTACGTTTGATTGGGTGAAACACAGTGACGTGGTAGAGGCTTTAGCGGAAGTCTCTCTCTCTGTCAAAATAAAACATTAAAATGAGGCGTACGCGGGGGGATAAAAACAATCACGCGTAGAATCCCAAACAGGTAAAAAGAAAAGTAACGAGCTCATTGTAGCCTAATGTAGCGGAGTAAGAGTACAGTTTCTTCTTCACAAATCTACTCAAGTAAAAGTAAAAAGTATAGTGATTTAAAACTACTCCTAGAAGTATCATTTTTTCAAAAACTTACTCAAGTAAATGTAACGGAGTAAATGTAACTCGTTACTACCCACCTCTGAATAGCATACAGTATAATGATATTATTTTGTGTCTTTTGTGTATAATTGTGACCTTTTAAGAGTGTATTTGTGTATGAGTTACCTCTACAAGAATGTATTAGGTAAAGATAGACAACCAAAAGCCTAAGGGGTCTGAGCGGAGCCTGAAGGGACAGTCCGTCCATCTGGGGAAGAAGACCAGATTTCTGGAAATGAAGCAGATGGTACAGTGTTTGGAAATATGGCTTTTGGGTTGGTGTCTTTGGTTTGTTTTGGGTCGTCTCGTCCGTCCATCCATCCATACATCCATCCATCCATCCATCCATCCATAACCCTCACTTTACATTATTATATGTCACAATGTAATTTAGCTGATGCTTTTATCCAAAGCAACTTAAAATTGCTATATATGTCAGAGGTTGCTGCCTCTGGAGCAACTAGGGGTTAAGTGTCTTGCTCAGGGACACATTGGTTGATGCATCATAGTGGGAATTGAACCTGGATCTCCACACCAAAGGCATGTGTCATATCCACTGCGGCATCACCACCCTCACGTATGGGTGTGGGAAATAAAAATCGTTAACTCATAGTAGTAGGACTACATCATACATATTAAATCAAACATTATATTTTTTCTTCCCTTTGGTCCCCTATTTTAATTTAAGCAAAGGTCTACATGTACAATGTGTCCATATACTTTCACTTTTGTCTACGCATATGCATATGTTGTGCATTGTGCAATTAGGATACTATCATACTTTCACTTTTGTTGCGTATTCAAAAGTATTTTGAAGCTGCAAAATGTGTTTAATATTTCAGCCTATGCCAGAAGTCCTTCTACGATTCAAAGTACAAATGAAAACATGGAGTTAAGATGATAAACACTTTTACTATCCTCCAGTTTGGCGTTAAAACTAAAAGGATTCCTGTTCAAATAACTACAAAACAGAGGCTGATTGGATTGTTTATGATTAGATCTAAATGCAATGCATTGTAAATACAGTTTAACTATGATTACTAATCCATCAAAACAACAGCTTTTAAATAGATTTAATAATCTTTTAATAGTGTCAATTTTCGTTAAAAGAAATATGAATATGGAAAAGATATGATTTCCGACTGACTTTGAAAAAAATAAAGTTAAACTAAACATGTAGAACAGGGATATATAGGGAATAAGGAATAGGGAAATCAGACTTACCGGTTGCGTGATACCAGTCATTTCAATGGACTGCGCGGTCTGGGTCTGTAAATCATTGATAGACTCGGTTTATTATTCTCTTCCCAGAAACTTCCAAGAAGCCATTCACTGTTTCCCTATAAATTATGTGGTTTAATGGTGAAAGCAAAGCATACCAATTTACAAATATTAAAACCACATGAATATGAAAGCCTTAATGTTTGCTTGATTCATTTATAGAGAATCATTTTACTCAAGTTGAGTTAAAATGAAATAAAATCCAAGTTTGGCAACGTATATATTTATATATAGATATATTGAATGTTTGAACTGCACCTTGAGCCTAGTTCCAGATTACTGATCACATTTATAAAATAATATAGCTGCAATCAAATCCATCATGAACAATAACAGCATTTCTTTCATGTCTTATATTAGCAGTTAAGAAAAAAGTTTGATATTAGGCTATGTCATGTTAAAGTTGATTTTTGTAGCTCTTCCCTGATTAGTACCTGCAAAAGAAAAATATCAATTGTCTTTCAGTGGCTGGTCGGGGTGGAGCCAGCCATGTTAGTCATTACCTAGAAGGAGAAACACAAAGCCATAGGACGAAACAGTCACCTTTGCATGCATATTGCATCTGAGCACTAATAACCCATGGCTCCCCTGCCCTACTGGAAACCACCAGAAGGAGGTTAAGCTTGACATGATAACTTATTTGTCTTTTCAATGAGTGCTACTTTTGGGAGAATTGTGAAAGTGAATCTGAATACTCTGCAACTGCCCTCATTGGATTCTGTGAAAGATAGCGAGAAGGGCTTAATGGATAACGTTTCAGCCACTAGGGACGGACATTTTATGTCATTTCAACATTTGTGTACTCACATTGAATTATATAGCTAGAGTACCAAAGTTGGTTACTCGCAAAAACAATTGATACACAGCCAGTAAAGTGATCTCGACTGGTCCTGGCTAGTCCTGGCTAACGCCGCCGTGCTAACCCTGCTAACTGCTAACGTTACCAGGGGACCAGGCAAGCAGCCCATGCCTGTTTACAACGTGTAGTTCAGCAGCCGGAGCCGACAACGGTGAGTTATTTTAAGCCACAAGAGGGGGGCTGTAAATCGGAAAGAGAGGACTGTGGGTTTGCAGTTGTTGCCGTAATTCTAAGATAATGAAGTGTGTTCCGTCGGCAAGGTAGTGGTATTTTTAGCGGTTCCTATTGTAATTCTAAGCCGAGGAAGTGTGCCTGTCTAGCGTGTGGAGAGGACGGCGAGGTTGTGGGGTTTTTGGTGGTTCATACTGTAATTTTAAGCCGAAAAACTGTGTCTGTCAGTTGGTTACAGAGCTCCGCGTGAGTACGGGCTTCTATGACTGTCAATATAGCCAGCATCTAACGTTAGCTACTCCGCCAGCTTCATCCGCTGTGCTGTGGAGTAATGTCTGGCTATGTGAGACAATCGTCTAGCAACATTGTTGTGGATGCTGCGGTCTCAGCCTGGCAACCTCTGTGAACTTCGAGTCTGGGGAGGAGGGGGCGGGGGAGATAACTCCCTCCAGTATTTTGAATTTGTACTGAAGTAACTATTTTAAACACTAGCTGTCAGTATTACATATTGGACCTTTAAGTGTAGCTTGAAATTGTATGAAACAGTGTACATTATTAAAGGGGTGTATTATCACTAGGTGCAGCTGAAGTTCATGTATGATGGATGTTATAAAATCAACAAGATATACCTGATTGTATGCAGACAAAAATGTGTATGTGGATAAGATTTGTAATAACATATATGGGTGTTTATATACGATGTCAGAGATAAACCATATGAACTGAGCTTTGAGATTTGACTTATTTGGCATTTAGTATTGTCACTGTTTTTTTTTGGGAATTAGCAGATTGTTGTAGGTATTTTGAAAATCTAAATAAAATAAAATCTAAAAAGCTTCTGTGGAAGTTTGTATTTTTTCACTGTGAAACATATCACTGTTTGATTCTACTGTAAAGAACATGAATCACAACTAAAACACAACTTCCTTGTTTTTCCTAACTGTTAAAGCTATAGAAACAACTTTGAGCACTTTTAAAAACCGACGCTACAAAGTGTTCTACAGGATGAAGATCAGCAAAAGAAGGAATGAAGTCAAGAGAATATGTCACAAAATGTAAAGCTAGAAAATTAAGAAAATCCAAAGAAAACAACCAGGTTAAGGATGCCTTTTTAAAAAAAAAAATTGTTTTGTTTTTTGGAGACTTTTTGAGATGCCGCTCCAAATTCAGAGAGCAACAACAGTTACATTAAAGATCCCTGCTTTAAAGACCTGAGGTGTATCTCTGGACAGAGGGCACCGCCTTTCCATTACAGAGATGCAGATCATGCCTGTATGTGAATGTGAAAAGTTAACATTTTAAACCAGTCTTAAAAGTGGGAGGGAGCCAGCAGGGAGTTGATAAAACTGGAGTAATGTGTGACTTGCTGCTGCAAAGTGAGTAAGTTTTAATGGTGTCAAAGATAATAATTATTTATGTAAAAGCTGCAGCACAAAGGCAGTAAAAGCACAAGTTAACACACCTTACCTGATTACAGTTGACTGGGATCAAAGTACAAGATATTTTATGTGAGGACTGTGATCGCCGAGGAGATTGTTAAGCACAAAGTGGGTAGGGAAGCTTTTGTAAATTCAACTCTTCTACATACATTGCTCATTCTCATAAATACATTGCTCATACATTTTGTTAATTAAAAAGTCCAAACTAAGTAGATAAAAAGTTTAAACAGCATGCATGCTGTCTGCAGCAGCAAGCGGTTTCAGTTTTGTAATCACAGAAACATTACTCTTAACCCATTGTCATGTAAGTTGTAATGTTTCTGTAAGTGACTTTAAGTGCCACATTGTATTGTGTTTTATCTTTCCAGCTGACTGTCATCCAGTGCTACATATTGTATCATTGCTGTCATGCGTACCGTCATCTCTGTTGCAGCTGCTGCTGCTGCCTTAGCCTTGGCTACAGTGAATTGTAAGTCACAGTTTGATACACATATTTGAAATACTTGTGATCACATTATGGAAGTATCGTTGTGCTGTACTGTATGGTTTATGTTGCTCTTTGGAATGAAAGGCTTGAATGAATGCCTTCGTAAATATGGACTGTGTTATTACAATGCTGCTGTGCTTTTGTGTGCTGTTTGATTTTAGACTATTTCCAAAAAGATGAGAAAATGGTCAATGCAGAGACAAATCCACAGTTTCAACAATCAGAGAAGGACAAAGAATTGGAAAATGTGCGCAACATATTGATGGAACAGGAGAAGGAGCTCACGCACATGACGAGGAAAATCCAACCACAATGTACAAAGGTGAAAGAGAGAGATTGAACATTTCGCAGATGTTTTATATGAACTGAATTCCTATACGTTGTAAAGACAATGCCCAATTTCCTTTTTTGATAATGCAAATTAGTTGCATAAAAACACCAGTCTTATTGGAGAAAAAGTTGCAAAAGAGAGCAAATTTGACCAATTTCTTCATGTTTGAATAAATCAAGGTTTGCGCCCTGCTGGGGGACCTTTGATGCATTGCCTTTCATCTCTCTAATTTCAACATACAGTACATTGCATTTATTTTGCCAATGTTCTTATTCAAAGCTGTTTACAATAAGTGCATTTAATCATGTAGGTACAACCCAAGAATTGCAAGAACCACGCAAGTACATCAACTTCATCAGATGTGCTGAACTGCTTCTAGTACTACATTTAGAAACAACTTTTGTTATCTTATGGAAGATGTGTAGAGTTTATGCTAACATAATGTCAGTGGGAGCTCGTTCCTCCATTGAGGAGCCAGGACAACAAACAGTCATGACTTTAAGTGGTAGCTGGGAGTAGTGACCAGATTGGCAGTAGCAGAGCGTAGTGGATGGCCTGGGGTGTTTGGTTTTAACCCTGTCCTGGATATAGGAGGGCCTGAATCATTCACAGCACGGTGGGCAAGTACCAGTGACTTGAATGCTATTTGAGCAGACGCGTCAAATAAATTGGGTAGGTTGAAGACCAGCGGAGCTGCTGTATACTGAGCTGCAGAGCTGTGATGGAAAATGCATTCAAAAAGTGCCAAAAAATAACTCAAAATAATTCTAATAAAGAGAAAGTAGCTAACTTTTTTTTTCTCTGACTCTTCTATTATTAAGTTCTCCCATCGGTCTAACCCTTCCTCCAGTAACTAAGGAATGACTAAACACCTGCGTAGAGAGGGTGTGCATTGCATGTACATGACTTTAAAAGTATTAACCAACTTGTAATCTCACATTGCCAACCCTATTTCCACAACGCTGTGGATTAACGTCTTGCTACACAACAGATGCTTTCCAGGACAAGAGGAAAAATTTCTCTGGGTTGTTTGCATTTCTTTAAACCAATCACAATCGACTTGAGCGGCGCTAAGCTCCGGATGGAGCCACGGCGGCTCTGCAAAATAGTCTCAGGAAGTAACTTGTTTTGGTGGAAAAAATGCACGCTGCAAAAGAAAACGCCACACACAATATTAAATGAAGTTAAGTGTTCACACAATACAGTAACATTAGCTATTTAAATTTGCTGGATACATGGTTAAACATAATTTGGCTTTACAAGTGTATCACTGTTAGAACTTCTTCCACAGCAATCCCACCAATCGGTCCCAAAACTTCCCAGTTAGAGAGGAAATGCCAAAACGTAATGCCAAAACGTATTCTTTGTAAATCTTTACAATCATTTCCAGAAAGAACCAAGCAGACCTGCCCTATTGCACGATCCAAATTTTATTCAAAAGCTGCCATTTTCAGCTTTTAGCTTGCTAGCTCGAAGGTTGTTGTCCTTTGTCGAAGAGAACAGAGTTTGAGAATGGCAACACACAGATTGGAAGGTGAGACACATCAGGTGCGTGATGTGAGGCAATTATCCTGAAAATACTGTATACTTCCATTGATCCAGACCAGGGATGTAGTGGAGGCACCTCCCAAAATTCGGAAATAGCGTTTACCCACCTCCAAAGTGCGTTTATCCACCTCTAAATTGCGTGTATCCACCTCTAGCCTATAGTGCCCAAGCCATTTTAAATTAAGCTTATGTAGTTTTAGTTTCATATTGTTCTATATTAGTTTCATAAGTTGTTAAATCTAAGACGAAATATTTCATATTGCGCTGCATTACTGTCAGTGTTGACCAATCTCTTGCGGTGTTTGGTGTTTCAGCCCCCAACGTCGCCTTCCAGGCAGCGATGCCTGGAAGGCACTAGGATTAGGAAATGGTTAGGTGCCTTGAAGTCATGAAGTCAATGGTCGAAGCGCTGCCTTGAAGTCAATGTTGGGGGCTTAATGCGAGACACGGCAGGCAAAAACATCGTTTATTTTCACTGGTCAATTTTGAGATTTTGAGCTATTTGTCTTCAATAACATATATTCTTTCAGACTTGTGGTGAAAAAAAGTAAAAAATACACATTTAGGTCTTTATTTTACTACACTTTCTCCTAAATTCAACAAAAGTTGGCGTTCTAAATCATCCCGCTGCTCCGCGATCGCTGTCTGCACCGTGTCATCTCATATAGGAAAGCTCTTTCTCTCTCCTCTGCAATCCTGTGTAATGCTGTCGGATCCATATACGGTCATTTACTTTTCATAAGCATCCAATTGTGAAAGTAAAAGGGGGGATTTAACTCTAAATGCGCAATCTCATTGGCTGATGAACATTTCCGCGGTAGTTCAGAATGTCGAAAGAAATGCGTCGAAAACGGTCGAAAATCACCTCAGAGAAGACGAAAACAGTTGTTATTAGTAAGAAGACCCAGCAGGGGATTAGGCTACACACTAAGACAGCAGAGGATGAAATGCCTTCACATAGGACGCCGATGTATCAACTATCGTTCAGAAAACAGGAGTTATCAGACAGCGGAGGCAATCAGATTGACTCTCTTTCCCTCTCTCTCTCTCTCTCTCTCTCTCCAGTACTTTACAGAAATTCATAGCCTACATGTCATATATTAAATATGTAGGTGTCACATATTCTATTCTACTATAATTACTTTATAATACTAAACCGATCTGTAATTTTGGGATCCTAAGTGGTTGTGAGTCCCTCAGATCCATGTTTAGCTGTCAGTAGGCCTAGAGCTGCTGTCCCCTATAGGAGAACTACCAGCTTCTTTTCTGGTGGTAACTTTTTTTGGTTATTTTTCCAAGATGTAATTCTCTTAGTGAAGATACTTTTTCCCAGTGGAGGATGAAGTGCACCTCTGTTGGTGGTCACTGAGCCTGTCTCTCTCTCTCTCTGACCTGTCTGTCTGACCCAGTAGGTGGTCACTGAGCCTGTGTTTAGTCAGGATCTGTCTCTTCTTCGTATCTCTGACAGTGTGAAGATAATGTGTCTAATAACAATTTAGTCTACTTTGAGTTCTTTCTCCAATGTTCTAAATATTGGTCTTTTGAATGATCACCATAAGAAGCTCATCCCTGTGTATCACCGGATGTCCAGTGACAGTGCAGCATGGAGGCACTCAGAATGCCAACACATGCCTCAACTTGGTTATATAATAATAATAATAATAATAATAATACATTTAATTTATATAGCGCTTTTCACAGACTCAAAGTCGCTTTACAGGGCAGGGTAAATTATAAAAACAGAACAAAACAAAACAAACAAAACAAAATGTTTTGTCATTTAGTAAACTTTATAGATTACAATCATATTATTCCTTCTTGAGTCTCTTCAACAATAATTTAGATTAATGTATAAATTGAATAGTGATTGTGTGACCTATGATGAGGGAACAACCAGTGATACCCTAGTACCATCAAATGATAACCTATAGCGCTGTTATCAGGATACACATACACCGGTAGGCAGTGGCCCACCGTACCGGGTGACCACGTCGTGGTCCACCGGAATTTATAGTTTACCCACCTCTTTTTTTACCACTACACCTCTGATCCAGACTAACTTCTAAGTTGTAATTAACTTCTATCTTGGTTATTTAACTACTATACTACCTCATGTTTGACCTATCTACTGCAAACATTCTAACACATCAGTGCCGTCTGAGTACTTTGTGTCCTTACTATTTTGCCTGTTATATCAATACCACTTTTTTCTTCAATATTCCACACTCTTTCCGGAATTAACATCTGGTTTATTTCTTTTTTTAGAATCCCACAAAGCTGAGCATGACAGATGGACTGTTCTTTGAACCTGCATTCACTGTCGTCAGTGGATCAATGCCCCTTGACACCGTATTCATCCTTCTGCTGATAGACACGTGTGGAGGTAACTAACACACTTATTTTGGGGTCAGTAGTAGCAGTAGTATTTGTTTTGTAAATGCACCCATAATGTGAAATATAGATTTTTTATGTCATTTTCGAACATTTAAAATCTTTAATTTTTAATTAGCTAAATGTCACATTTTCTACATTTCCAAATCTGTCCCAATTACATTTGCAATATAGGCCTAAAGAGTTTTTCATTAGTAAAGCATGGTTCTGCACAATAAATCCTTTTAGCAAAAGTGCATTTTGGTTTTCAGAAAACATATATGCATTACAAAGATGCAACAAGCTCATAAGAACAAAAACATTAATCTTAATTAGCAGCCATACCTGAAGATTTTTGGACTTTATTGGGAAGTGAATGGTGTGTTGTTCTGCTGTCATTTCAGCTTGTTTGGTTGAATCCATTTCCACAGTGTGTCACCACATGAGTCTGGGTGGTGTCCTGGTTGATATGGCTTTAAGTGTTATTCTAGCTGCTTATGCTATGTACAGATGGAAACGTAAGTCACTAGTCTTGGATTCTCATTTTCCAGTTTGTTTCTTTTCTTCTTCTTTCATTTGAATCAGCACTGTTGGGAACAGCCTGAAAACATCTTGTCTTACACCTGTTTTATCAAGACTTATTTGTGTTATACGTCTTGATTTACATGTTTTATTTTTTTATGTTTTGTTGTATGTGGACCCCAGGAAGAGTATCTGCTATTTTAGTGGCAGCTAATGGGGATCCGAATCCGAATTTCATAGCCAACAAAGGATTTACTGTAATTGTTGTACCAATGAAGACAAATAGTGTTATGCAGCAGTATTTACATGTATAAGTTATAAAAACTAATGAAGGTTAATCATTTAAAATGTGAAAATATCTTTGATATTTTTTAAAGTGATATTTCATGAGATTCCACATATTTTATCATTATCAGTACATTTCTGTTTCTATTATTGAGAAGGCGAGAAAGCAGAGTCGGTGAAGAGAAATGCAAAGCTTCAAAAAGAGTCGCTGAAGACAGAGGAAGAGCGAGAAGATGTAGTCAGCACACTGATGGAGTTGAAGACTGAACTGGAGAACCAGAGGGGTCAACTCAAAGAGCTCCTGGAGGAGGTGGAGGGGGAGCGGGAAGTAAACAAGCAGAATCTCCAGGCTGTGGAGAAGGAAATAACAGAGCGAGAGGCGACGTTTGACAAACCGGAGGAACTACTTAAAGAAAAAGAAGACCTACTGCGAGCCAAATGGAAACTGGACCAGACAAAGAAAGATATTGAGAGACAGCTACTCAACACTGAGCGACTGCTGGAGCCAATAGAGATCCAGGTTAATAAAATACACCGAAAGAAGGAAGTAGACTTTGGGTAAAGTACTCCGAGGGAAAAAAGGCATTATGTCTAACTTAAAGCCACCAAAAGTCTAAAAGATAAACTTTTTTTTATGGAGCAAATTATTACTGTAGTACTCCATTCCTTACTCGAGATACCGAATGAAAATAATAGCCTACCTTCATGTGTTTAAATATTTTAAAATGCCTGATAATTACAATACAAACATTGTAGTTTAATAAGTGACGTTTGTGGCGTGAACTTGTTGCATGTTTGACATTACCATGTAAGAAAAATCAGCTTTAGCTTACCTTTTTTACTTTTTTAAGGATCTACAAATATTTGTACATTTTCTATATAAAATGCTTTTTGCAATGAATGTGTGCTGCTTTTGTTTCCATATCATCCGGTCTGTGGTCAGTTTATTTAGTGTGCAACAGAGAGTAAGAAATGTGTGAACATTTTGAACAAGCCTTCATCTGCTGAATGATAAACAAATTCCAATCAACATGAAATGGTGAAGGGTGCTAAAGGCGGCATCTCCTGACATCTATTGTAGGGCTGCACAATATTTTGTTTCATTTCATTTCTACGTGCGCATGCACAATAATCACATCGCAGGAAGTTGCGATGTTGACACTAAAACCTTTTTGCTGCTTGATAGAAAATTAATCTTTCACCGTTCTCCTTTTACATGATTGCTACCGGCTGACCCTTCCCCTTTAAGACAGGTGGACATGTAACGTTAGTCTGACAGGTTTTGTTTTGGGAAGTGAGTCTCTCCCATCTGTAGAAAAGTACCGTAAATGGTAGCTGGCGCTGAAAAGTGATGCACATACTTTTCCATGGGTAGTGAAGCTAATATACCGGTAATTAGCCTAAAGAAACAAGGCGTTTGTCCCAACTAACATTATGGTTCGGAGCAACGACGCTGGAAACGTAACACTAATCTACAACAGCAGTCTGTGATTGATATAACGTAATTTACCCTGATTTAAGTGTTCCTGGATACACAGAGTTTGTTACTAGTGTGTGATATGCAGGCTCTGCATGCACAGCAAACCAACAATCATAATCAATGATCAATTTATCTAAAAAACAATCAGACCCTGCTAGTCGACCGTAACTTGAAATTTAGAGGAAGCAACATGCATGCATTATTAATATCATTAACTTTAGCCTGGATCGATAGTATTAATACAATGGTGTCATGTCAGTCAACCAGTGTTTTTCTTTCTAATTTCCCTCTCCAAAATCAAAATCAATACTTGCTTTGGTTTTTGTGAAGCATTAAAGTTCAACAAAGACTGGTTCACATGAGAAAAATTCCTTTTTCATTTTTATTTTCTATGTAGATGCACTCCACTACAAAATCACCCCAGTAGTTGAGAATGATTTAGTATTTCTAAAAACGGCTATTTTTCATTTCAATTTATATATATATATATATATATATATATATATATATATATATATATATATATATATATATATATATATATATATATATATATATATATATATATATATCTCTATCTATCTATCAGGAAAAAAAAATATCGCAATGCCAGTTTTTTCCAATATCGTGCAGGTCTAATGTTTATCTAATGTTTTCATTGTATTATATTTAGTTTTCATAATTGTAAATGCTGAACTTAAATGATTTCCTACAGCTGTGGATGGAGCTTTTAAAGGCTACTTAAAGCATAACTCTCCCCAAAATGCAACCCAGGGTCTTTTTGTGAATGTACCCGAGTCACACTTTAGTTTAAAAGCATATTAAGGACGGAAGCGCCACTTTTAAGATGTACCGTATTTTTGTTTTTCGGTCAAATGGCTGTTGTAGCCTAAAAAACGCGTCACATCACTTAGAGCACCTTTAAGACCGTCCAGCACCCACGTCATGTAAATAGCAAATGCACCTGTGCCCATCTGTGCGCCCATGGGTGTGCTGGTCTCACAGGGAGGTGTGTTCAGGTACATTCTGGGCGTATTGCTATCTTGAGGCAGCGGAAAGTGATTGCACTATTGACCAACAAAAACCTGGTCTAAAGTCAATAACGCAGTATTTCATTGTTATTTTAACAGTGCGTTAGTAAAATGCTCCTAGATGCCCACGCAGCAACACACAAACATGCACAAGATTAAAAATAAAAATATGAAATAGTATTATAATATGATCTGCTTGTGGGCTTTCACTTCACACACAAGCACATTAGTTTCTTCTTCTGAAAATCTCTCTTTCCTGCTTAGCAAATCCTCCATTATAATAGCAATGCGCCAAGGTACAAAAGCGATTGGCTTTTAAAAGGGGTGATAGAATGATGATATAGGGTATTTCACACTGTTCCTTAAGGTCTCCTAATGGGGTATGTAACATTGGTTGGGCTGAAAATGGCCTGGTTGATATTTTATTGGCCCTTATGCGTCCCTGTGTTTTTGCCTTATTTGTAACAAGAGCTTTTCTTCCAAATATGGTATGCTCATGAATATTTAGATGAGCTGCACGCTGATAGGTTGAGCGAATGCCCGCACACACACATTAGAGACGCTCGCTGGTTGGTTGAGCGAATCCCCAATACACACACATTAGAGAGGCGACAGAATCTCATATTTCAGACACTGCAATGTTTCATTACCAAATTCACTTCTGAGACTTATGAAGCTCAAATATGGGCCATTTTACGAAAAATGTATGGCTAATTGCAAATTTGGTAAGACGTGTCGGACTTTAGGAGCTCCACACAGTCTGACGAGAAAGCGGCAGCCTCCTGGGCTCCATACCCAGGGCAAAGTCACCCTTTGTGGATTACTGCACTACCGGGGCTCCGCGGCCGGCTGCCAGCATTACTATAATATAGGCCTATTTACAGTTTGAATTACGTCATGGCACTTACATCACAGCTACCCCAAGGTCTTACAAAGCTAACAAAAGCTAATAGTCCGATTTGAATTTAAGGCATTTTTATGAAAGTGAAGGGTCTCGTTAGGAGGAGCAGCTAGCTAGCTATTTGTCTTATTCAATACAATGGGAAACGATTGCGACTAGCTAGCTACACTTTCGGCATAACTACAGTATATTTACAGTTTGAATTTCGGCACGCCACTTATATAACCTCTACCAGAAGGTCTTATAAAACTAACCATTGTGTCCGATTTCAAATTAAGGAATTTTTGTGTATATTATTTACAGTTTGAATTTCGTCACGGGATGTATATTACAGGTTCCCCAAGGTCTTACAATGCTTACCTAACACTTGTCCAATTTTGGATTTCAATTAAATGCATTTTTTTAAATTTCAGAGGTCTCGGTAGGAGGAGGCTAGCTAGCTCTCATTGATGGACTCCAGCTCACCGCGGGCTCTATCAATGAGACTCAAGTTTATTTCCCCAATCGTTTGTTTAAATAACTCAACACACATACCCGTTATAAGATTAAGTAGAACCTGCGGTAAAAGATTGCGGGCATAACAAGCTCGCTGACTGCGCTCTCAGTCACACACACCGGCCATTTAGCAGGAAGAGGGGAGGGAGGACAGCGAGCTGCAGGCCCTGGAGCTCTGTCAGGGCAGCGGCGTTTAAGAGTCCAGTCATCCAAAAAGGGTGAATTTGTGCAGGTATTGAGCACCGCGGGCTTCCGGCCGTGACAGAGCTCAATCAAGCTCACAGAAGGCCGGGGTCTGTGAAGGAGGACAGGCAGAACAGCGATGTAGAAACCCAGGCAGCACCAGCCGCTGAACTCCGACACACAGTTGGACAAAATTTGCAATTAGCCATCAATTTTCGTAAAACGGCCCATTTCTGAGCTTTACATAGTTGATTTCTTGCATAAAAAAGTTTCAGCAGTGAATTTTGTAATGGAATACCAGAGATCGGCGCAACCAAGATTCAGAAGACTACCTGATCTCAGGTCAGTTGTGTAGCCTATGTAAATGTTGGGGAGTGACCGTTCTCTTAATACATCCATGGGCGTGAAAAGGTACAGGTCCTGGGATGCTTACGTCAACTTCTAGCTTTGTTGAGATTCACCTGTTTTCAGCGGCAGTTTCAATACATGAGATTTTCATAGTAAATTAAATTTTTTTTCAATTCAATTTTATTTATAGTATCAAATCATAACAAAAGTTATCTCGAGACACTTTACAGATATAGTAGATCTAGACCACACTCTATAATTTCCAAAACCCCAACAATTACATTAATTCTATCAAGAGCAAGCATTAGCAGTGGCTATCGCGACAGTGGCAAGGAAAAACTCCCTTTTAGGAAGAAACCTCGGCAGACCCAGACTCTTGGTAGGCGGTGTCTGCGGTTGGGGGTGTGATGAACAGTGGCAATAATAGTCACATTAAAGGTCACTGACTTCGAAGGTTATCGTGGAAGTTCATGTCATAGCAGGGCACATCGTGTCATACTGAGTAGTACAGTCCCCTATACCGGATCCAGGCTACTCTGTGCATAGGAACATCACAGCAGGGCATTGCGGGATGTAGCGTGGTGCTGCAGAGCATGGGTGGATGCGGCGGATGCAGCAGGATGCGGCCGGGAATTGCAGAGAATCGCAGAGCTATGCTCTGCGATTCTCTGCAATTCCCGGCATAATGTATCAATTTGAGAGGGACTGAGGTTAACATAGAGGTCCTCTGTTATGTTAAGGCATGACATAGAGTCAAATTCTGTTGTAATATCTTCCTTAAATTTCGCTATAGCACTGTCAGATAGGCATCTAGTGTAGAAGCTATTATCTAGTTTAGTATGGTCAGGTAGCAAGAATTCAAAAGTAATTAAAAAATGATCTGATAATACCAAATTCTGCGGAAATATTATTAAATCCTCAATTTCAATACCATATGCAAGCACAAGGTTGGAGACTGGCCGTGGAGGTGGTGGAGGAAACCGGGTTTGAAGTATGCTGGAGACTGGTGTAGAGATGACTGGTTCCAAGGTCTGCTAGTTGCTGAAGGTGAGAACTCTTCTAGAACACAGAGAGTTAGATAAAGGCAATAATCAAAACTGGAAATTACTAACAAGCGCTGCAGAAGAGTCACACTCGGGGTAAATAACAATCCAGCATCAAGTAGAAGGTCACACTGGTTCTTAAAGGTGGCTGATAGGCTGATGAGTAGCAGGTGAGTAGATTAGGGAATTGGAACCAGGTGTGGGGAGAAGGCAGCAGGAGGAAGCGTGTCCACACACTGTGGAGAATGTCGGCAGGGAAAAAGAAAAAAGAAAAACACATCAGCCACACTGCAAGCACAACAAAACGAGGAAATAAAATAGTCACACCACACCAGACAAGTCACCGGAGCATGACAGTTCACGAGTCATGTTATCGGTCTTAAATTCACCCATAATGTGAAATATAATATAAAAATTGTAGTTTTTAATTAGCTAAATGTCACATTTTCTACATTTCCAAATCTGGCCCAATTACATTTACTTTTAGCAAAAATGCATTTTGGTTTCCAGAAAACAAATCTGCATTACAAAGATGCAACAAACTCTGAAGAACCAAATTCTATCAGGTGAAACAATTGTGATTTGAATGACTATTTGCTTAACCCTTACGAACATTTCTGTTTCTATTATTGAAAGGCGAAAAAGTAGAGTCAGTGAAGAGAAATGCAAAGCTTCAAAAAGAGTCGCTGAAGACAGAGGAAGACGGAGAAGAACCGGAGGGGTCAACTCAAAAGCTCCTGGAGGAGGTGGAGGGGGAGCGGGAAGTAAACAAGCAGAATCTCCAGGCTGTGGAGAAGGAAATAACAGAGCGAGAGGCGACGTTTGACAAACCGGAGGAACTACTAAGAGAAAAAGAAGACCTGCTGCGGGCCCAGTGGAAACTGGACCAGACAAAGAGAGATAATGAGAGACAGCTGCTCAATACTGAGCGACTGCTGGAGCCAATAGAGATCCAGGTTAATAAAATACACCGAAAGAAGGAAGTAGACTTTGGGTACTCTGAGGAAAAAGTCAATATGTGTAACTAAAAGCCACTAAAAGTCTAAATGATAAACTTAATTATTACTATAGTACATCAGGGAACGGCCTTAAATATGAAACTACAGATGAATTGATTCATGCTCCATTGCTTACTTGAGATACCGGATGAGAAGAATACCTTTATATGTTTAAATATTTTAAAATGCTTGATTTATTATAAACATTTTACTTGACTAAGTGAGTTTGTGGTGTGAACCTGTTGCATGTTTGACATTACCATGTAAGAAAATCTGTTTTAGCTTATGTTTTGTTTACTTTTTTAAATGATCTACAAATATGTGTACATATTCTATATAAAATGATTTTTGGAATGAATGTGTGCTGCTTTTGTTTCTGTTTGTTTGTTTCTGTATCATCCGGTCTGTGGTCAGTTTATTTAGTGTGCAACAGAGAGTAAGAAATGTGTGAACATTTTGAACAAGCCTTCATCTCCTAAATGAAAAACAAATTCCAATCAACATGAAATGGTGAAGGGTGCTAAAGGAAGCAGACGCTCAGCTCCAGTTTACAGTTCGGAGACTGGCCTAAGATTAAATATTAACCAGTCAGTGCTGTTCACGCAATATAAAAACCAGCAGCCTGTAACTCCTATATCAACATCTATTGTGATGTTGTTTGCATTGTATTATATGTAGTTTTCTACATAATTGTAAACGCTGAACTTAAATGATTTCCTACAGCTGTGGATGGACCTTTTACAGTCTACTTAAGGATCAAAGCATAAAAGCAGGCATTCTCAAAATTTGAGATACTTTTAAGTCTTACTAGTATACAGATATAACAAGCGCATTTTCATACAACCCTGCAAACAAACGCTGCAGAGTGAACACACCTCATCTTGTTATACACGCCTAGGTTCAAAGTACACATTCGTCACTTTGAGCGGCCAGATTACTGAGAGGTGAGACAACTCACACACACCAGGTATGTGGGATTCTCAAATTTTATTATTTATTATATTTACATATAAATATAGAAAGAACAGAAATAGTTATGCGTCAATCAGACTTGATTAATGCTTTCAGGGGGGCGGTTTAAATATTACCTCCGCCACGCGTATGTGGATCATTTGACAGCCCTACCCTGTTAAACTGTAATTACAGCAGCAACAGCCTGTTGTGCAGTGAACTGGCTGGCTTATGTGACGTCCATTTTAAAGTAGATCTCTGAGTTCTTTTTATGCGGGAAGAGGTGCTTGTCCTACTTTACTTTATCAGGTCAGTGTGAAATTTAAAAAAAGAAATGGAGCAGGTTAAAAAGGTTTTCCTAATCTGAACATGCAAACACCAAGATATGGACCTATTTAAGAACCAATATGACGACCAAAAAGATTAAAGACATCAGGAGAGCAAAAGCTAATCAAATTTGCTTGTAATGTCCGCTACAAGTGGATACAGGATTTCTCTTTTGAATCCCATTTGTAGCCTATATTCATTTACATTTTAAATAACGCAAAGTTAGCTATTAGCAGTTTAGCTTGCATTGTACCCATGTATGTATGCACAACTATGACCGGATTTATTTGATACAGAAGCAAACCTAAAACATTTCATTTCCCACGTCCTCCTGTAATGTTAATCCTGTCTAAAGGCCTTGAAATTAACAGTTTGACAGCCAAATCTATTGGTTATCATTGTTGATGCACACTACTTCAGATGCTGCACACCTAAATAATGCTGCTAAACACTTATGAAAACAATGTTGCTTTAAATACCTTTATTCTACAAATTTAAATTTCATAAACGTATATTTGAATTTGTAGCACTCCAGGATGGTTCACATCAAGGATGGACTTCTCAGACCTGTCAGTGTTTTCCGACACATCGTTGTCTTACTTCTCCTAAACCACTTACGTGGAGGTAACACACACACACACACACATACACACACACGAAAATCGGCAGCTCTTCTTTTACTTTTGTCTACAGGCCAGTTTTGCCCGGTCCAATGTTGTTTTTTTTGGTTACACATAAACACACGTAAGGCACTATTGAGTCATTGTCATCATTTAGCATTTGTTGGCTGTAGTTTGGTAGATTAACTGCACAGTTTGCTCTAATCAGCAAGACTTTTACTCCATGCATAGGCAGTAAAGACAGTCACACTAGTTGTGTGAGCTGCTTTCTGTCGAAATTGATCACTTTAGAAAAAAATAATTAAAATAATAATACAACGTTTTATATACAGTATGTGCACAAAATTTTTTTGAAATAAGATAAAAAATTATCATGTAACTTATGCATGTAGCAGTAGTTAAGTGTGTAAGTTACTTGACAAAAATAAGTAAAAAAATTAAGTCAACGTTGACTTGTGGTATCACACAGGACATAAAGAGTCTCCTGGGTAAAAGTCCTGTTTGTTTGACCCATCCCTACCTATGCGGACATTCTTGCACACCTGCACATGCTGGCTCATGATTATGTGGGTTATATAGGAATTCACTTGTACATTAACTTTCATAGGCATAAGTACAAACAGTGAATGTGAATAGTCTGCCTGTGGGAATTATATTTTCCCTGCTTATCAATAACATTTGAACATGTATTGTTTTGGATCAGACAGTGTTAAAAAGGAATGTGATCAGCATTTTTAAAACCCCTCAACGCTGCATTACAAACACTGAAATTCTGTAACTACAGTATGACTTTGAGTTTATTCGTGCCCCTTGATGCATATAAGAAATGTTTGTAGATCAGAATCTCTAAAGACGCGTCAGAAGCTGCAATCATCAGTTCATGTTTACTGTGAATATTCAACCTCACGGTGGTAAATGTGTATTAAAACAGACCTACTGTCTTCCAGGTCAGTCTGAGGAGACAGGTCCACCTCAGCTCGTCGTGGCGATGCTCGGTGATGACATTATTTTACCATGTCAACTGGAACCTCCGATGAATGCTGTTTCTATGACGATGGAGTGGGGAAGACATGACCTGGAACCCAGATTTGTCCTTGTATGGCACGATGGTCAGGAACTTCTGACTGACCAAAACAAGGCCTACAAGGGAAGAGCATCAGTGTCCATCAACAATTTGACGCTTTGGAGACTTTTCCCTGAGACTGTCCTCAGTGAAGATCTCTGACAACGGGAAATACAGATGCTACTTCCCAAAACTGAATAAAGAATATTTTGTTGAGCTTATTGTTGGTAGGTAAACTGACTACACTGTTCTAACTTAGAATAGTACAATATCTGTACACTGATGTGATGATTGAGGTATGAAGGATGCTGTACATCATCCACAGATTGGACCAATAATTTCTGTTTGATATGTCTCATCATTAGGTGCTGCCTCCTCACCTGCTATCAGTTTAGCAGGCCTCCATAAGGCCACCAGCGGGGTGATGTTAGACTGTAGGTCTGAAGGCTGGTATCCAGAGCCTGAGGTGTTGTGGCTGGACGGTGAGGGAAACCTCCTCTCTGCTGGACCTACAGAGACAGTCAGAGGTCCTGATGATCTCTATACTGTCAGCAGCAGAGTGACTGTGGAGAAGAGACACAGCAACAGCTTCACCTGTAGAGTCCAGCAGAAGAACACCAACCAGACCAGAGAGACACACATTTATGTTCCAGGTAGGGAACGTTTCATAGGTTTCAGCTTCCTTTCTGTCAAATATCAAGTCCTGTTTTCTATAAATGTTGTTTTCTCTTTTATTATTTCAGAGGATTTCTTCGTGTCTTCATCTAGCTGTAGTGCATCTGTTGCCATGAGCGTGTTGTTTGGCCTCATGTTTGTTCTCACAATTGTCCTTTTTGTCCGGAAATGGAGACAGAACAAACTCGGTGAGCAAAATATCTGAATTTTTTAATGATGGATTGCTTATTGTTATGGTTCTGATAACATTATACAACCTGCATAACAAAAATGTACAACACTGCTTCTGTTTCAACACAGAGATCAAGAAGCAACTCAAGAATAAAAACAAAGAGGCAGATAAGACCACAGGTTTTAATAACTCCACAGAGCAGCAGGGTTTAATGAAAGCAGAAGTGATCAGAGAGCAGCTCGTGGAAGAAAACAAGAAAATAAAAGAGGAGTTACAGAAGAAAGATAAATACATGGATATTAAAACATTGACTGAACTGATACAGGAACTGCAGAAGCAGAAAGAACAACTCAATGACCAACAGGATAAGGCAGAGAAACAGGTGAAGGAGAATGAAGAGAAAGTTTATTCAGTGGAGAAAGAAGTATCAGAGAAGGAGGGAGATAAAACGGCTATCAAAGCTCAGGGATACTTAAAACTAAAAGAGATCATAACAGAGAACAAATGGTACCTGGAGGAGAGAAAGACAGAACTTCAACAACTGGTAATGAACACAGAGAGACTAATGAAGAGGACTTATGACCACAAGGAGCAAATAAAGAAACAACCGGATAAGACAAATGATATTCAGAGGAAACTTGACTCAGAGAGAGAAGGAAGTGGTTGCCTCAATCTTAATTAAATAGACTATAAACCCAAATTTTACATAAATCATGTATCATCACATGACAATATAAAAGGTGTCACATGGTGATGAAGCTACAGAGAATTAAAACAAACAAAGGCAGCCATTTCAAAAACAGCTTTAGATGATGTAAATGTTGGATGGCATAGTTAGGAACTGTACTTTATTTATCAAGATAAGGAATATTTTGTTCAGTTAGTATGTGACATATCTTTAGATGTTTTTTTTTCGTTTGCATGTTTTTTTTTATTGTTTTGATTTTTTACTGACTATGTTTTTTGGTTTTTAATACATGCTTGTCTGTTTTTATTTCAAGTTTTCATTGGTCAAATTGTTCTCATTGTGTGAGTGTATTTGAACAGTTTGGGCCAACAGTCTGCTGTAGATGTATAAATAAACTTTGCTGTTTCATCATCTGTTCAAAATCATGTCACATTTTAACCATGACAAATATGTTTAATATTAAATAGACCAACAAATATATAGCAGCACTATACCAAATTAATTCAATTTCATTATTGTTGTAGCTGACATATAACCAAACATCAAATAATTAAAAAACAAAACATTCAGTTCAGAGAAAACACAACAATGTTATATGTTAAGTATATATTTCTCTCAATTTAATGCAGATCTTAAAATAGATTTAACATGTTCAGTTTTTTTTAAGTTAAACATGAAAAGGAATGCTAAAATGCTGTCCAACGTTCACATCATACTCCAAGTAAAACTACTCAGGTAAACATTTGTGTATTTAGTTTTCTAAATGTGTGGTTTGGTTTTTCAAAAAAGTTAATCCAAATGGAGTAAAAATAGAAAGTTTGAGCAGAAAAGAAACTGCTCACTGCAGCAGTTGGTTGATGTGTCTGTAGGATTAAAAGTTTCTGTTAATACAGTATAAAACCAGCAACCAGCTGCTGTCCAGCAGCTTTTTTTCAACATAAGCAGACTTTGAATTACTATCACAGTGTAATACAGTCTAATAGAAATTAAATAATTATACTTCTACTTGATACTTTTCTAATGATCCTTTATGTTATCACAACTTAGTTTTGCAGCATCGTAATAGCAATTATCAGACCAAGTTAAAGCAAACGGAATCACCATGGAGGCTGCTGTGTCTGTAAATCTACAGTGTTGAAATAATTAACCTGTTTTAAGAAAGCTAAGACAAATACCACCATTTACAGTATTTTATGTTCCAACTGCAAACCATTGTGACTGTATTCTTCCTTTAATCTCAACCAGCGGCTGCTTTAAAATGATTAAAGTTGAGAACATATATTGAAATTCAGAATGTTATAGTTTAAACTGATCCTGGTTTCTGGGGTATTTGTCAGCTAACTCTTTGAAACATTGTTAAGCCCTGAATAAGTTTAAGTTTGAATGAAAAGTAGACAATGTGTTCCACCAACCATTTTATTTATTAAGCATCTGTTCAACTGGTTTGGATTCTGGCTTTTTGTCCTCTGCAGCCTGCCAGTAACCACAGGTAACCTGACTCACTGAATTAGAAAATGCTTTGAAAACTACATATCCAACAAGTCCTCATGCCTCATGATTAAACATGTTTACTTGCCCTAAAAAAATCATGCAATTCTATCTCTCAGGCTTATGGTTCTGATAACATAAGACAACACAGTAAAACAGAACTGTATAACACTGCTTCTGTTTTTACGCAGACATCAAGACACAACTCAAAGATAAAAAAGAAGAGAAAGAAAAGAAGACCACACGCTTTAATAACACCACAGAGCAGCAGGGTTTGATGGAAGCAGAAGGAAGCAGAGTACAGCTCTTGATAGAAAACAAGAAAATGAATTAGAGGTTAGAGAAAAAAAGAGAAAGACATGACATGACAAGAGAAAGGTTATTGAAACATTGACAGAACTGAGTAAGGGACTGAAAAACCATAAAAAAAACTCATCGACCAGATGCAGAAGGCAGAGACACTGGTGAGTGAGATTGAAGAGACGGTTAATTTAGTGATGAAAGATGTATTTGAGATGGCGGGAGATAAAACAGGTAACAAAGCTCAGGGATACTTAAAACTCAGAGAGATTAGAACAGAGAACAGCTGGAACCTGAAAGAGAGAAATAGAGAACCTGCAAATGAACACAGAAAAACTAATGCATATATGATGACATTACTAGAATTACATGGAACCTAAAGGAAGGAAAATAAGGACAAAGTAGAGAACAACATGGAGCAAATTAAGAAACAACTGCAGGACATAGAGACAAAGAGACCAATTCTTTAAAAAGAGATCAATTTACTTGTTCCTAATTTCAACATTTAATAATTAAACCTGCTATAATCAATACTTTTATTTTAATAAACTATCACATGACAATGTGAAAGGTGTTGTATGAAGTAAGAATGTTAAATAAGGTTGAACATAACCCAGCTACAGTAAAGATGAAAGGACATGGGAAAATATACAACAAAGTTATGTCCCAGTCAGATTTAAACTGGAGACGTTGTATGGTTAGTGTCTAGTCCACTAACCCAGGGTTGCACCACATTACTGTATGTTGCAGCCAAAGTGAGTCGGACTATAGTTTGTAATAACTTCACATATAATATACTTCAGTTTTATTTCAAACTGATACACACAGTGAATTAGTCTATGGTATATATTTACACAACCAGTTAGTTTTCGTTGTCTATACGATCCCTAAATTATTTCTGCTCTGTGCACAAAATGTGAAAAGACAACACTAAATCAGCCTGTCAAGCTAGCTGGCTGGCTAAGCTAGCTAGCTCGACATACCTGGGCTGACATGAACTTACCCGTTCTCTGTTCCCTCCTCGTTGGTAAACGCTGGAAATTGGACAAGTTCAAAGCGAAGCAAAATCGCAAATGTTGAATTTTTTATGTTCATTGTTTGGAGCAGAGAAATAAAGCCACACACATTCCTAACACACACATGTGCCTGAGCGACATACTGTACCTTAGGTCCTCCACGTCCCCAGATGAAGACCTTCACCATTGGACCATCTTCAGGGCCCATCAACACAAACAACCAGGAGGAAAAGGACCTAAAACTGAAGCTGCAGAAACTGCTAATTTATCAACCTGCAAAGAAACACAATCTACAGTCTTGGATGAATATCATCTTCTCGGTTTACTTCTGTCCTGACTGTCTTATGCTCAGACTGGGCTAACTTCCTTCTAAACCCGGATTACACCCACAAGTGCTCAATGTAACTAAAACTGTAATAAAATGTTATGAATTATTGAGACACAATTCATTTTGTTTTTCTAAAAGCTCTTTGGTGGTTATAGTGGTATTCAATATAAAACATATATGTGAGTTCTATGTTACTTGTAACAGTGTATCTGTGTCAGTGTATTACAAGATAGTAGTGTAGAGAAAAGAAATAGTATCCCAAGTTTAATAAAAGGGCATGTAAGTACTGGTTAAGCTAAGCAGCAACTTTAAACTTAAATGTATTTCTGAGTGCACACAGAGACAAACCCTGTGACTGAAGTCTGTGATGGAATTAGGAGACAAAGAGCAGGCAATCAATGATAAGTCTTATTAAAATGAAAGTGAAAATGTTTCTTGTGTGTTTGACCGATATGGCTTGTTTGACTTGGAAGGTCAGTTAGATAACGTGGTGATAACGGATAATATCTGGGGTTATGGCTAGAGTTTATCATTAACTTGTGCCTGTGTGTTGATGTACAGTTTAATGAAATGAGCTGCGTACTTTCACTCAGACTAATAATAATAATAATAATAATGGGACACACTGTGTAATTGCTGTGTTGTACTGCTGAGTAATTTACAGGACTATTAGATTGTAACAATTACATGCTTTCAACACAACATATTGCACTGAGGTCGTCCAATCGGATGCTCCTCGATGTGCCCAGATCCAGGTTAAAAAATAAAATTGACTGAGCCATTGCAGTGGCTGCTCCAAACCTCTGGACTAGTTTACCTGTTCATATAAGAACAGCTCGGACCTTCAACATTCAAGTCCTTGCTTAAGACCCACTACCATTGGTTGGCTTTTAATTCAAGTTTCGCTTTGATACCTTGACCTTTTTCTGCTGTTCATTATTTTGTATTGTGTATTGTGCATTGTTTGTGTTTATTATCTTTTTTTTAGGGCTGTCAATCGATTAAAAAAAATTAACTAATTAATCGCACAATTTGCTGTAGTTAATCGCGATTAATCGCATTTTTAAATTGCGACTGAAGCTTGTAGTAATGGATATTTAAATGCTAAATCACTTAACTTTTCAAATATGAAGAGAAAACAAACAAGGAAAGGTTCTGCTAAGTTCAGAATGTTTAATATCTTTCAGAACAACAGCAGCAACAATTTGGCTTATTTAGTCCTGCTGAAGGCTGCTGAAACGGCTAGAAACTGTCCAACTTGAGAGCAGATTTTTGTCACCACCCCTAATATTAGCCACATACCTAATATACCATATTCTGAATAATATACAAATGTGTAAATATATATATATATATAAAAATTACAATTTAGGCAGTACTTAATATCATAAATTACATAGTGCTTAATCTGAATGACTAAGCAAAGCACATATATCTAAACACAGAAATGCACATCAATATCAATGTTACACATTAAACCAGTAACCCAAAACCACAAAGGTGTATGTTGGCCTAAAGTGAAAACATTGAGTGTAGTTTTAGATAGCGACGCTGTGCACAGCAATCCATTACCAATGTAAAGCGATTGACTACATTTCCCTTCCAGCACCGCAACCAGGAAGTAGCTTGTGTGACAGTGAGACGCACCAATTTCAAACATTTACTGGAATATAGTCACGGATACTATAGAGTCGACAGCGTTAAACATCAGACTGCAAATAAGGTTTTATCAGCGTGACCAACGTAACAGTTATCAAGCAAACAAATCGCGCACGTACATATCGGCAGCACAGACGAAGAAACTTAAACCGCAGCTCAATGTAGCGAAACAGCAGCTTACCGGTGGCGCATCTCTCCTGACGAGACAACATGTCGGAACTAGTACTCGGTCCCGTTTATAGCCCGTTTCTGGATTCTAACACATCATCTTTTTTCTCTTTTGGGATCTTACTGGTCCATGTTTCAACTCTTGACTGGCCCGTAGGCCTACTTCAATCAGGTAAGTCCCTCCTAGAGTAGCGCCGCCTGCTCTTATGGAGACGTATTATGTTTCTCAGCCGCCACATGAAGTAAACAAACACAGCTGCGTTAATTTCGTTAATTTTTTTTAACGAGTTAAATATTAAAAAACTAACGCAAAAATTAACGCGTTAATTTTGACAGCCCTACTTTTTTTTTGAGGTTGTGGTTTTAAAAAAAATTGAACTGAACTGAACATATTGTACTGTATCAAAACATTTTACATCAGCAAACGTAAATAAATGTCCAAATCATTTTGTGCAGATATTCATTGCTGCCTATTTGTGTGTGTGCGTGTGTGAGTGTGAGAAAGAGAGAGATAGAGAGTGAAATCAATAAAACCTTAGTACATTGTTCAAATTATTGCAGAAAACAATAGACTGCATATATAAATTTAACAAACATATCTGATATCCAATAACCCAGGACTGAAATTTTGATGAAAGCTGACCCGCTATCAACCCCTGTGTCCTGCTGTGTCAGCAGAACAGCCTGCAGATAATGTAAAGTGATAAGAAAATCAGCCAAAAGCTTGTCAAGCTAGCTGGCTTGCTAAGCTAACTAGCTGGACACACCTGGGCTGACATGAACTTACCTTTTCTCTGTCCCCTGCGGTCGACGGTGGAAGTTGAAATTGCCGCAAAATCGTGTCTATAAAATAAATTGAAGCCAGTTCACAGACTTTTAAATGAGCTGTTAAAATCCAAAGGGATCAAATGTCTGACAAAGGATTCTGCCGATAATGAAATTGTAAGTTAAAAAATAGTATATACTGAAATGGTAAAATGTTGTATGTTGTTACATATGTTGTCGGTAACCATGGACACTGACTGCTTGTTTGCCATCAAGTTGTTAAAGATTATATTTTATTACAGAAGTTATTTTTGCACAATTGAGGCATAATAAAGCATGTTCATTAACCTCTGAGAAGCCTGTCTGGATTTGTGTCTCGAGTCCAGGCCGAGTGTCCTCTTTTTTGGAAATCAAAATATGGTCACCCTAATGTAACTAAAACTGTCATGAAAAAACCCATCATGAAACAAAACATGAAATGTGCAGCCTGCTACTACTACAAAAGACTCACAGACTTATAACGTCACATCTTACATAGAACAACACAAAGTAATACACTTCACTACCATAGGGCCATGCCGCTAGCATGCACAACATGCCCTGAGTATCATTTTAAGCTAGCTTTAGTTGGCTGCCTCATTCTCTAACATAAATGATTCTCTAAACATAAAAACATAGCCCCACTAACGTTACATGAAAATAAACTAAACATACATGTTTATGGTGCTTTTCTCACCTGCAAACACAGCAAAAGGACAGTTTGGGATAGAAAGCTTCTCTGTTTGTTGCTAACCTGACTGCCACGTGCCCTGACCGGGATCACGTTAACTCTCTTCAGAGGAAGAATTAGCGCCAGTCGCTAACATAGCAAAGCTGCTACTGCTATCTACTGGTGAATGATATTACATTTTACTTTTTGTTCAGTAGTTGAAGCTTCTAATAATAACCAGATAGGTGTCATTCCAACTTAACATTTTACTTACCAATATGCTGCAGTTTCACACAAAAAAGTGTTAACAAAACGGACTTCTGCACTTCACATCTTACAAACATTTCATCAGTAAAGCTAGCAACAAAAGCACTGAACAGGTTACTTCCTTGCACTTCAAAATAAAAGCATTGCCCCTTAACACTGTCAACGGTTATACTAACTTTTTGCCATTTGCAAGTTTCTTATATTTCACACAAATTTACACTAAATATATAAAAAGTATAATTTAGTGTTTCATTTAAAACATTTTTATAATTAAACAACCTGAGTTATGTGATTTTGTTAATTGAAACCAAAACAATTCTACTAATACTGAATTATTACCAGATGGTTTTAAGTGTAGCTCAACAACTCTTTTATTTTGAGCTGATCTAACGTAATCTATAACGTGAGGGTTTGACAATGTATGTGGTGGTTGGATCCAGGGCATGAAATTAACACCCACCCATCTGCCAAATGCGGGTGAATTTTGCAATTGGCAGGTAACACTGTCAATCTACCTGCCACTTTGGCGGGTAGCCAATGAGAATTGAGTGATTCAGATGCGTAACTATCGGTAAGCAGGGTACGCGGTTGCTTACAGGCCTGGTCCAATCAGGGGCCTGCATCACTGGAAGACATTGATTGACAGCCCGGGGCTCCCTATGGCGCAGCCACTGACCAAGCGGGAGTGAGAATGGGTCAAATTAATTTCCTTGTTTATGTTATGAAGACGAGACGTGTGTGACTTGAACATCTCACATTACCAACAAAACGTACAGCGAAAGAGCATGCAAAACCTTTCATACCGTCCTGCCAACATGTATACATTGTAACATCAATGTACGCTGTAACGATTTTTCACTCTTAAGTCTCTGAAAGTTGCTGCTGTTTCATCTTGTCAGCTGTCTGCAGCGGGCGGGGCTGTTGCTCCGTTTCCCCCGCGACTGATGCGCACACACACAAACACACACAATCACACACGGTGGATGCAGCAAAAAACGCAGATGAGACGTACAGGATGACCTTTAAGTGCAATGATAAGTTAAAGTCCAGTAAGTACTTCATTAAACCGTATGAATGTATGTCCCAGCCCAGGATAGGAAATTAACTAACAATGTAAAGATCAACAAGCCACTGACAGATATGTTCATATTTTATTCATTCAATAAATTATTTAGTGTCTTAAATCCACAAGCCGTTTTCATATTATACCAACATCATCATCCTGAGCCTTTTTGGTAAGGTTTCTGGAAAATCTCAGCCCAGAGTAATTAATTAATAGTACTAATTATTATTATTATTCTCCCCAAAACAAGTTTCCTTTTTATTAATTTTTTTATTTTTAAGAACTATACAAAAAAAGTTGCAACTTTTTTGCAACAACTCATTTGTTATGGTCCACATTCACCAGTTTTTTTGTTGTTGTTGCGCATATAAGTTAAAGTAGCTCACATTTTGAATGTGTTATTGTGATAAAGGGTGGTGATGGTGCAGTGGATATGACACATGCCTTTGATGTTGGGGACCAGGGATCAATTCCCATTGCAATGCATCAACCCAGGTCTGAGCAAGACACTTAACACCTAATTGCTCCAGAGGTGTGTGGCTTCTGAAATACATAGCTACTGTAAGTCACTTTGGATAAAAGCGTCATCTAAATGACATTTAATGTAATAATGATATCAATTTATTTAACCTTTTGTCTTTATACCAGTTGAGTTTTGAGCTTTTTTGAGTTTTGAGATTGAAAGTTATATTGTGCCTTAATTATGAGGAGTTTTCAGTAAAACTTATGTAGAAATAAAACAAAAGCAATGCTTTACAAAAAAAGCATAAAACTGAGATGCAGCACTGCAGTTTCCACCACATTATGAAATGTTTGGTATCTTTATCGCGATAAAAGTGACCACGTTTCAGATTTATATGACTTGGTGTTTTCATATCTGCACATCACAATCCAACTTTCTTCGTGGCCATTTCCTGTTGGGGACAGAGAAAGCAAAATTGTGAAAGTTATGCTGTTGTACTATAGCTGAAAGAAAAAAAAAGTTGTGTGGGTTAATAACTACACTATATGGCCAAATGTATGTGGACAACCAAACAAGGTTTGTGAACATGATGTTGGTGATCACCAACATCATGTTCACAAACCGTGTTTGGCTCACAGTCTACATTAGAGGTCTTCTTCTCTGTTCTAAGGAACCGATAGCCGACATGGGCTTGGGTTTCAATTCTTCTTTAACCCAAGTGAATGGTAATGAATCAGAGTACTTAGTTTCAGCTTTGATCACAACGAACATCATACAAAATAATGATCTATCTATTGTCCAGTTGGCTGTAGATGCACTTGCCGGAGGTTAACAACTATTTGTGGTATTTTTGGGACATAGTATCACCGTCACTGCTGATTTCTGTGTTCTCTCTTTTTTTATGTCCAGCCGTTGGTCCTGCTGGAGGTGTTTGCGTGAGTAAAATAGTGCCTATGGGTGATGAAGGTCATGAAGAGCTTGGCCTCAGTGCATTAGCTAAAATCCAAAGGGATCAGATGTCTGACAAAGGATTCTGCCAATAATGAAATTGTAAGTTAAAAAATAGTATATACTGAAATGGTAAAATGTTGTATGTTGTTACATATGTTGTCGGTAACCGTGGATAACACTGACTGCTTGTTTGCCATCAAGATGCTTGTTCTGCGACTTCAATAAGTAATTCATGTGGTGTTGGTTGTACAATTCATCTCCGAGCATCAATGCCTGAAACCTTTCCAACCAAAAACCCCTTTGCTGAAAGCACAGCCTACACTAAACTTAACCATGAACACAAATGATCTGTGTTTACTTACAAACAACAAGCTTAACAGAAGATTGTTTATTCAGTAGTGGAATGTCACATTTATATGTTCCCTGGTCGGAGGGTTGTACATTGGAGAGTTTGAGTGAAATGTTTCCTCGCTTCAGTTCATCAGTAAATAAAGATGTTCTTCTTTTGTAAAGTGGATTTCTTGCTTTTATAACGTCCTGACCATCACGCCACAGATGGACTAGTCTCGGGTCAAGGTCAGATCTCGTCCATTCCAACGTCCTGGCAGTAACATCCTCTGCAGGTTCCAGGTGACATGGTAAAATGACATTTTCACCAACTGCTGTCAGTACTGACTGAAGGGGACCAATTAACAGAGACTGAACTGGAAAGAAATAGATAAGTTTATTCATTTGTAGGATGCAACTATCAAGACACTATTTTGATATTACAGACTATTCATCTTAAGAGTAAATTAAAAGTAAAATGTTGGTCATAGCAGCAGTGTTTGCCGTACATCAAACAGAAAACTAAGATGTGGCTGACCAACACGTCTCACTCCCAGCATGTCAAAAACCAACACTTTGTTCAGGTGCCTTCGGCATTAGTTACTGATGCAAACAATTTCCTGTATCTTTTCGGTCAGATGCAACATCAAGAAACAAACTAAAATATCAAACCATACAATGATATTGGTCATTTATCCCTCCCCTCTAATACGACCCACAGGAAACATTTCAGTCCTCATGTAAACCAGAAACAGTTGCGGTTTTAAATATGTTATTAATGTTGTGAAACAGTCGCAGTTTGGTTAGTTTAAAGTACCAAAACTACTTATTTTAAGGTAAGAAAAAGACATGAATGTCACTGAATGTGACGAAGGTGTGTTTGTTTACTTGTTTGTAAAAAAAGTTAAAAAAAGTGAGAAAAACCTTGTTGTTTACTTTCATTTTCAAATCTGTCATGAATCCCCAGTCTCCTGGGTGAAAGTCCTGTGTTTGTTTGACCCTTCCCCCCCCCCCATCCTGCATCTTAAGCCAACTACACATGATCCGTGGCAAAACCATAAGGTAGGGCGCAGAGCAGAGAGGCAAAGCGCAGCACAGGAACATTCTCAAATTAGTGTTGCATTGAAAGGTCAGCGGCAACTAGGTCCAATTTGAGAAGAGCTCAGCGCTCAGTGGCAATTCCGTGTGCGACGCCAAAGGTAGCGCTGCGCCTAGTTGGGAGGCACTGCTCTGCCCACATGAAAACAATAGAACGGCCAGTGCAGAATGGTTTCACCGCAGACCATGTGTAGGCCGCTTTATGAGGAAATTTGGTGCCCTTATACTTTGTTACCTTATTCCCTGCTTTGCTCCCATCAAAATTACTACGGACACTAAATGCCGCTGCCACTATAAACGTCAAGCTGAGTCGTAATTGCTGCTGGAACAAAATACGTATGGGAGTTTTTTTTTAATGGGAGGACAGTCTGGTGTGAATGCCACTGCAACTTTTTGGATATCAGGGTCTGGTGTCTGAGCTTCAACTCAACGGAAATACATTATATTTTCCTTTAGAGGAAAGTGTTTGAATAACTGTAATTATATTGAATCCAAAATCCTAATTGTGAGAGTAGGACTGTATTTGTGTGCGAGTTACCTCTACAGGAGTGTGTTAGGAGAAGACCGAAAACCAAAACATTGAGGGGTCTGAGTGGAGCCTGAAGGGACAGTCCTTCTGTCTGGTGAATCATTCTGTAGCTCTGAAAATGAACCAGTGATACAGTGTATTACTCAAGCTTTTGTATTGTTTTTTTAGGTACAACAGATAATTTAGCCGTTCTTGAGCAAACTATAATTTTACCTTTTACCCCTGGAGGTTCTGGTGAGAGAAAGATTTGTGTGTTTGTGTATCTAAAAGTAAAGTTTGTCAATTTGTTTGTTACTCATATTTGGATTCCCTTTGTCACAAAAAACACATGGACTTTTTATCAACGATAATTATTAAACCATACTTTGTTTTCACGTTTGTCATAACAGACGGCACATCAATATACTGTGGCACACTTTCACTGACACAAAGGCTACAAAATAGACTTAATACTCAAAAACCAAACATATGTGTGATCTAAATGCAGACCTATGTTTATTCTAGTTGAAACATTTAGAAAAAGCAATAATCCATTTAGAAGACGACATACCTGCTGCATGGTGTCGGCCATTTCTTAACACTGCACAGCTGTAAAGTCTGTAAATTATTAATAGGCTGTGAACTTAACAAACACATTATGGTGATTGGTTCTATTTTCTTGTGCTGAGTTTCGGAGTCACATATGAACTTTGAGCCTGCTGCTAGATTACTTCATACTGTTGCAAACCCAGGGGTGTGGGTTTCACCGTCACCAGTTTAATAACAAAAGCTGGCACCAGGAGTACAGTTGAACACTGTTGGAAAGTTTATTAAGGATAATTTACAGCGTAGGAGGTCATTTTCAACACTACTTCACCGTTCACTGCTTCACTGTCTCCTTCCTCCTCTGGTTCTCTTTTTTCCAGTTTAAAACCTGATTCCCTTTTCCCTCCAAAACCTAATCACTCAATTGATCCCAGCCTCTCCTTGTTGGAAAAGGAAGTCCATGTAAGGCTTTGGGGGTGGAGCCAACGGGCCGTACCTTCCTTCAATTACCACTCCCCTCACCTCTGCCTGCAATCTACCACAATACTAATAAAAAATATCACATCTATATTTAAAACCTTCAGGGACGATAACAATGTTTCTTTGTCATAAAAATTTAGGAAAAGGGTAATGGGTCTGTTATTTTACAGCAGGGGGCAGAACATCATTTATTTCTCAGGTTAACTCTGATGAAAGCCAAGCTGCATCTATATTCCTCATATTTTTAACTCTATTGTTAATGCTGACTGGAGCATTACCTTCCCATTACTGTCTGCATAACAAAACGTGCAATTGTCTTTCAGCTGTTGGTCGGGGTGGAGCCATGTCAGCCATCCCCTTACGACAAAATAAGTGACACTGCTTATTTAAACAAAGTCAGCAGTGGAGACAATCACCTACCAGTGCATAACGCATCAGTATTCATGATCCTGTTACTAGTAATGTTGTGGCAAGACTGTCCTATCCTGAAAAACGACCCCGTAGGTAATTTATACAATCAGCTATTACTACCCATCTTTATGTTTGTAGCAGCTGTAATAGTTATAACAGTAGCAAAGCAGGAAGTCATGTAACATGGTATTAAGACCCAGAAGGTCTGTTAAGGGTGTGGGTCAAACAAACACAGGACTTGCATTCAGGGACAGGTGTTTGTGTCCCATTTAAAAATCTCTGAAAATAAAAGTAATCAGCAAATTTAATTTTACAATTCACATTTTTACAATCCAGAATTTAATCTGCATTTTAACTTGAATTGACAAAGGGAACTACATAAAATTCTGTACATACACTTGGAAGTGAAGTGAATGTAACAAATGTACTGATTTTAGTGGGTAGGAACAAACAACCTATTTTTTTATGGTTTGGATGTGTTTTTAGTTGTGTGTTGAGTAATAGCTCACCATAGTTAACAAAAAACTCCAAGAAAAAGGTTTAGGTTGGCATGATGTTGATCGTTGTCTATGAAAAGCCTCAGTCATCGGGGTCGGGGTATATATACATTCAGGTGCTCTTGAATTCTTGTAGAAGGACTTGCTTTTACAGTTCATGGTCAGAGTCCTTAACCATGGGGCTCACAACACTGCTGGATGTTGAAGCCACAGTGAGTTCGGCCCCAGCCTCTGCATCATCATCGGAAATAAAATGCACAGGAAGAGGAAGTTTCCTCGACATAGATCTTCAGCTGTGTCTCAGTCTGATACTCAGACACTCAGCAGCAAGACAGCATGGAGGTCACAGCTCTCTGCTTCAGACTGGGTGAGTACTGACTCTAAGGTTTAAGTTTTACATATTCCTGTATATATACTGTGCGTGAATATGAGTCAATGGATGATAAGCGGCGTGTTTCTTTTGTTTCACCAGTGATGCTTGTCTTTTTTCTGCTCGATGCATATGTTCAGGACAGCGGTAAGTCTCAGTCAATGCTAAAGATTCACAACTATTTTTGAATAGTTGTTATGCTCCCTCAAAATATGGTCTCATTAAAGTTATTACATTTTTGTTATGCATAAATTAATCTAAATTTGAATATCTTGACTTTAGTTTCAAATTAACGTCCACATTGAGAGGGAATACATTGATTTGTCTTGATATTGTGCTGTATAACATACTGTAGATGTTTGCAGTAATGTATGTTTCTCTGCCTCAGACGCAGCATTTCGTATTGTACCAAACAGACTCCAGGTCTTTGAATACGAGTCTGTCTCCTTTCACTGTGAGGGTCTCGATGGCTCCGCTCAGCTGAGAGGGATCAGGATCTCTGGGGAGTTCATTCCAGCATGTGATGGATGGGCGTCTGTACTATCTTGCACTATCCAACGAGCCTATCGAGCAGACGGCGGAGAATACTGGTGTGTGACTGAAGGAGGACAGAGAAGCTACAGTGTCAACATTTCTGTCACTGGTACGCTCAAGTTTCCAAATAGTCATGAAATTGATGAGATGATGTTTTGATAAAAATGATGTTTAGAGAAATTTTAAAGAAGACATTAACTGACAGCATTGATGTAAATAGTCCCATCTAACTCCCACAAAGTGAGCAAACAAGTGTCTTTCATAAAACCTTTGTTTTCCAGCTGATTCAGTGATCCTGGAGAGTCCTGTCCTTCCTGTGAAAGAAGGAAACAACATGACTCTGAGGTGCAGAAACAAGACAGCTTCTTCCAACCTCCCAGCTGATTTCTATAAAGATGGCCGCCTCATCATGAGCAGCTCTACAGGAATCATGACAATCCACAGTGTTTCCAGGTCTGATGAAGGACTCTACAAGTGTAGCATCTCATATGTTGGAGAATCACCAGAGAGCTGGTTTACTGTCCAAGCTGTCAGAGGTGAGACATTGCATTGTATGAAACTCAATGTTTAGTTTTTGCAACAGAAAGCCCTCGTAGACGAGCTGTTCTACTGTTCCTACTGCCATGGTGTTACAGCAGTTACATTCTCTTGTGTTTGCAGCACCTCACAGAGAGACCTGTCCCTTCTCGGATCACTTCTTTTATGTCTTCCTCATCTTAAGGACTGTGTTCACCATAGTGATGGTGGCTCTGCTGCTGCTGGTGGGACTGCTGCATTCTGGGAAACTCAGAGTCAAACACAAATAACTGATACTAGTGTATAAAGGTAAACGGTAGTTTGGACATCAAGGTAATGGAGCAGTGAACATCCCATCATGCTTTGTGTCAGAGAAAGCTGGCAGGTCAAAGAAGATGCCATTTAAAAAGCAAACACCAAGAATTTGTTATATTTAATTAGCATCAGTTTACTTTGACCTTTGTTTCTTTGTGTCAAAACTCTTTAACTGTTAGACTTTCTCACACAGAAAACAGGTTAGAAACCACAGAGGTTCTGATGCATGGAGTATTTTTAAAAGGCGGGCTGTCAGTTTTCTCATTATGTGTTGGTCTGTTTATTTTCATCTCTACATATGCTGCTGATATTTGAGCTTCTCAGACACAAACCACATGAGAACATGTATGTCTGTAGAAGAGGCGTTCAAGAGCCTCTGTAGAAAACAACACATTCACAGTTTGATAGCTCAAACCACATGTCAAGGGTGATTAACAAGAGCAGAAAGCAGAAACTAATCCTGCCATCCTATTTTGTTTTTTTTTGAAGTGCTGGAAAGTTTTACTTGAATGCCTTTTTTTCTGAACTTAATCTTCCTTTAACATAACAGGAATAAGTAATAATGAAATAATTTAGTGATATGTATGATGAGCTTTCATTGACAAAACAATTAATAACAGTGATTAATGTTAACCACCAGCTTCTGTCTTTTACTGTTTTGCTTTTTATCATTTTAAAAATATATTTTTTTGGTATACAGGCAATTGAGGAAAAATACAAATAATCATCTTATTTTTTAATTTCGGTAGATCAAATAAAATATCACTCTGTACATACAAAATTACATTATATATTCATGGAAACAACCTGGAAAGAAAGTTTTTCTGAAAGAAAATATCGTCAAATATTTAAAAATGTATTTCTCTTTCTATTTATTACAGAAAATGAAGTAGGCAATAGGTAGAAAATGTAAACACAAGGTTTCAAAGATTTGTCAGCACACCTAATTTTAAAAAAGTAAGAGAAGATACAAATATCACTTTGTAAATACAAAATAATCTTTTTTTATATATTGTAAAGTTGTATCTCACGGAACAAATAAAAAAAAAAACTGGAAGTTGATATTTCTGAAGCAAATATTTTCAGCATCTGAACTGAAAAAAATTTATTTATATTTATTTATCACAGAAAATGGAGTAGGGAATTGTATATTGCCAGTATGAATTACAAACAATACAAAACACATTCACAAATAAAAGAAATAAAATGTCTTGAATTTCAGCAATAGATTTGACTACTGTAAATGTATATGTGTGTTCCCACTCAGAGGACAAGACCTTTAATAAATACATTAAATCAGTAAACATACATAATGAGTTACAGTAGCTCACGTTTTGATATTAATGAATTTTACCCTTTGTCTTTATACCAGTTCAATATTTGACATTTCAAAGTTATTTTGTACCTTTTTCAATGAAGAGAATGTTTTCAGGAAAATGTGTGTAAAAACAAAACATTGTTTCAGTGCAATGCTTTATAATAAAAACATAAAATGAGCTAAAGTACTGCAGTTCAAACACATTTTGAGGAAAACCTTTTTTCAAATTGTTCAATGCATCCAAGAGCAAAACGGTGATCAGTATGTTGGTTTTGATATTCACAGAACAGGTCTCATTCATTTAGTTGATTCCAAATCGAATTCATGTAAAATAGAAAATTAACTGTTTGGTGTCTTTACGGAGATGAAAGTTACCACATTTCAGATGTATATGACTTGGTGTTTTCATGTTTGCAGATCAGAATTCATCTTTCCATCAACTTTCTTCGTGGCCATTTCCTGTTGGTGACAGAGAAAGCAAAATTGTGAAAGTTATGCTGTTGTACTGTGGCTAAAAGACAAAAAAGTTGTGTTGGTTAATAACTACACTATATGGTCAAATGTATGTGGACAACAAAATAAAATTTGTGTACATGATGTTGGTGATCAGATCTGGCTAGTCAACATTAGAGCTCTTTTTCTACTTCGTTTTAAGGAACCGAGACCTGACATGGGTTTGGTTTTCAATTTTCAACTTTTTCTTTAACCCAAGTGGATTGTAATGAATCAGAGTGTACTTTAACATCATAATAAAAAATAATGATCTTCCATCTATTGCATAGTTGGCTGTAGAATAACTGTTGGTGCAAGGAAGTAAAAATAGGGCTTCATTTCTGAAGAATACCAAAAATCCTTTGTAGTATTCTTGGGGCATTGTATCATATTGCTGCTCTTCAGTGTGGTAAGTAACATGTTACCATGCAGCTGATTTCTGTGTTCTCTCTTTGTTAGGTCTGTTCAGGTTGACCACATTTTGAATCAGGTCTAATAATCTTTAGGTCTGGTCTGATCGGGTGTCACTGTGTTCGGGTCCCCTTGGGATCACGGCTCTCTCTCTTTAAAAAAAAAAGAAATAAACTCATGCATGTCAGATCAGTTAGAGTCCATTTCAGACTTGGCCCAACATTATGTACAGGAAGAGCTCACATGGCATTTCAGTTTATGCCAAAGTTCAAGACCAGACCAAACTGAGAAAAACATTTATTTTTAGAGCTGGCTTTATGCATGTTGAAACTGGAAAGGATCTTTTGCCAGGTGCTGTATTATGATTTCCCTTCACTGGAACTAAATGCTTTGACCAAACCTCAAAAAAAGAATCCAGATGGAAGTACACCAAGGTATGTGATCAGGTGAGTGTGTCCATCCTTTTGGCCATACAGTGTGTTTGTAAAGGTGTGTGATGAGAGGTGATGTCAGACCTTTCAGTGGTTTGTTCTGCAGTATGGAAATGGGAGGATGAGACACTAAATATACTGTATATGCATGTTCAACATTGGTCATCTTCGCAAAACATATTAAGTGTAGCAATGAGTAATTTGTACAGGACGTGACTCAGTTAACAAGTCTTTGTGGCTTAATTGGGTCATGGCAGCATCACTATCTGAGTTTGAAGTTAAAACTGACTGCAGTAACAACGTATATAAAGATACACGTTTTTAATGTATAGCTCTAAAACTGCTAAATGTGAATATAGTACACACAGAGTTCTTTCACATACAACTATTACCTTATAATATTGTATATAATAATTAATAACTGTCCCTCCGAAATTTTGCGCGCCTCCAGCTGATAGAGAGACAACAGACCACACACACACACACACACACACACACACACACACACACATTACACTTTCTCAAATGAGATTTCTCCAGCTAACAGACTGAGAGATGGACATTAATCTGTCAGCAGTAGTTTACTTCAGGAAGTGACAGTCTGACCAAATCAGAAAAACAGACCCAGAAAGAAAAGAACAAAACAAATGCTGACAGGTGTGTTTGTGTATTTCTTGACATGTGTGGTGTAAGGTGATGTCAGACCTCTCCCTTGTGGCTGTAGAGAGAGACCAGCAGTTGTTCTCCAGTGCCCCAGGGTATCTGGTCCTTCCACACCAGGTCAGTGGAGGTATCTTTATTGACACCACAACCTGAAGCCCAGATCTGAAAGGAGCAAACTTCACAGATTAACCTTACAACTAACCACTAATCACAAGTCAATATTTCAGTCACTGAAATAAAAAGAAACGTTGTCAGGTTTCATTGCATTGTCAAAAACACAGGATAGAATAAAAATATATCAATGAAAGAAGTTTTTTAGAGCTTATTTCACTGTTATGTTATGTTTGATGCTTAGGCAGCCTGGTCATGCAAAGTCCTCATAGGTTTAGAGCGAGATATGGATCAATAGGAATACACAAAAAAAGAGAAGATTCAACAAGCACAGCTTGAAAAACTCACCTTTACAGTCTCTCCAGCCTTGAGTTTCAATGGGTTCCGAAATGTGTAAATGATGGGTTTTTTGTTGTTGACGTGTAAATATAATTTCCAGTTTTTCATTTCTTGATCCTGCAGGACAAAGAGACGGTAATTAAATTCTTGTCTTACAAAAATTTTTAGTGTTCAGCCACAGACAAAAGCATTACCGTTTCGGACTTGTTACAGAGACAGACATATTTGCCCTCCGGGTCGACCTCATCAACAATGATGTGTCCTTTGTCTGAGTCCTGACTGGTCACACAGGTGTCATTCTCCTGGTATTTCTGAGAGTTCCCAAGCTGCATTTTGCTTGCCTCTAGCTTTAATAGAGAGATAAAATCAGATTTCAGAAGTGAAAAAGACAGGAGAGGTCAAGAAGTCACAGGCCTACACATTGGACCAGCCCCAAATGTGAGTATAACTCTAAAAGCATACAATAACGTACCAATGCAAACCAAACATCCAATAAAGTGTGTGGACAGTGTGTGTGTGTGTGTGTGTGTGTGTGTGTGTGTGTGTGTCCATATACTGTATTTCTCAACTTATGTGAGGTAATGTCAGACCTCTCCAGTTTTGCTGTAGAGGTAGACCACCAGTTCTTCTCCAGTGCCCCAGTATGTCTTGCTAAACCCCACCAGGTTAGCGGTGTCTAGCTTGACACCACTCTCTCCTGCCCAGATCTGAAAAGAAAGAAAACTTCACAGATTCACCATAAAATTATAAGACAGTTGCAGAAACCCTCCACTATGCACAAATGACAACATCTGTCAATTGAATGAAAAGAAAAATGTTCAGGTTCCATTGTAGTACCAAAACATAGAAGCATACGAGGAAACAAATAGCAATGAAAGCTGCTGCTCAGTTTGTTGTTTGAATTTTTATTTCACTGGATCTCAGTTATGTTTGAAGCTTTATGAGCCTGATATGATTTTCAGTCACACAAAGTCTCCATGCAGGGGAAGAGGGAGAGATGGATAGAAGAAGAAAAGAACTCACAGTGACAGTCTTTCCAGCCTCGAGTTTAAATTTTTGCTCAAATTGGAATTTGATAGGTTTTTTGTTGTTGACATGTACATGTAATTCCCAGCCTCCCAGTGTTTGGTCCTGCAGGAGGAAAATATGTAAATGCATTTATTTATTTATAACATTTTTCTGGTTGTAAAGACTACTCAAAGTGCTTTTACAGGTACCGTTCATACGATTCATAAACTGGTGGCCGAGGTTGCCATACAAGGTGCGCCTGCTCATCAGATGGCATGCTGATCGTGCAGCATCAGGAGCAATTTGGGGTTCAATGTCTTGCCTAAGGACACTTTTACATGGACTCGAAGGATGGAACCACTGACCTTCCAATTTGTAGACAAGTGCTCTGCCACCTGAGCCACACTTATTAGATTCATGATCACATTAGTCTACATATCAACAACGTTACACTTCTGGTGTTGTTCAGGTGCTCCCTCATTTTAGGCCGGATATCCGTCACCTTCCTCTATCTTTGTGTTGGCATTTCAAACTCCGGTGGATTTTTGAGGACTATGGTTAACTGCTCCTCAGATCTCTGCAGGGTAAATCCAGACAGCTAGCTAGACTATCTGTCCAATCTGAGTTTTCTGTCACATGACTAAAACAATTTTGAATGTACACGTTCCACCAAAATATGTTCTTTCCTGAGGCTATTTTGCAGAGGCAGCGCCATTGTGTCTGGCGCTTAGCACCGCCCAAGACAATTGTGATTGGTTTATAGAAATGACAATAAACCAGAGTACGTTTTTCTCCCATCACGGAATGCTGTGTGGACTAGCCAGACCCTCTTTTGCAACGCTGTGGAGGAAGGTCTGGCAATGCAAGACTATGTTTACATTGGCCATATTAAAATATCAGTCTTTGTGGTTTTATTATGTTATTGTAGAGTAATGCATGAGCTCACACACTGATACAGAGTCCAGCCTCACATACCAGCATTACCTGATTGGACATGTTGCTGAGACGGACATATGTTCCCTTCAGATCCGGGTTTACATTTTGAAAATACGTGCAATGTGTACGCCAAAGTAAAATTGTGCATACAATAGATACGTGGAGCGCTCCAATTACGTTTATAATACAAAGAGACGTGGGACCACATAAGGAGGTTGGTTTGGGTGGTGAATGGGTAAAACACAGGATTTTCATGTGGGAGACCGGTGTTCGTGTCCCATGTTTGGCGATTTTCAGCCTTTGTTTTTTTTTTGGCAGGCCGTTTATTAGCCTCTTTATGTGTTTATGTGGCACGTTTTTGTGACTTTCTTGTGTTTTTTTTGTTAAGCCTTCCCCAATGTTTCTTCCCTAAACCCAATCGTTTATTAGTGTGTTTTTGTGACTTTCTCGTGTTACTAAAGCCGTTCCCTGCATTCTTTTCCTAAATCCAACCATTTTTTATTTGTTTTTGTGTGACGCTGTTCTCGCGATAACACACAACGTGGCGACACGAGCTGCGTGCATATAAAACGCACCGGTCTCCCTTACTTCAATTGGAGCGCTCCACGTATCTATTGTACGCACAATTTTACTTTGGCGTACACATTGCGTGTATTTTCAAAATGTAAACCTGTATTATTTTTACGCTTGTGAGTGAGACCGGGTTGTGCTAAAGGGTGCCTTTTGCGTTGGTATCCGACGCTGAGAGCCACTGACCATTCGTCAGTATTTAATAACTTCAGAATGAGAATGTGTTGTTACTGGAAGTGTGAAGATTGAGCGAAACATGGACTTACCAACATCTAGTTGAACAAAAGACTGCCTGTCCAGTGCTGGAATAAAACATCTGTATGTTCCCCGATCAGTGAGTTTCACTTTGGACAGTTTCAGTGAAATGTTTCCAGACATCAGCTCATCGATGAACAACGATGTTCTTCCTTCGAAGGATTTGTGTTTTTTACTCACAAGTTCTTTCCCAGAACGCCACACATGGACAAATCTGGGGATCAGGTCAGATCTCGTCCACTCAAACGTCAAGTCAGTAGCATCTTCCACAGGCTCCAGTTGACATGGCAAAATGATGTCATTACCAAGTGTTGCTACTATTGATGAGCCAATCAGCTGAGATTGACCTGGAAAAACAAATGTTTCTAAAGGAATTACATCAAACTATAAAGGAAGGAATCTCAAGGAATCTTGAGAAATATCGGGCTAAAGGCCAACCAGATCAAATTATTGTCACGTCCTGAGAGATCTGAACGTTTGAAGACTCGACAACTACATGTGTGCTTATGTGCTTTATGTATTTTAATACGGAGTGTCTATTTGCACCCCCGGTACGAATAGCCTCGGCCACACAACTGAGCTATTTACACCCTGTGACGTAACAACAAAAATACGTTGCTCGCGTGCACCAAAATCATGGCGGACGTTCATCTTCCATGACCGCAGAAACTGGCATATTAGGGAAGTTTTGTCTCTAAAGTTTATAACAATTGAATTTCTAGCGGAAAATGGATACTACAGTTGCGCTTTCTGTCGTCAGTGAAAGTCGTTAGTTTGTTAGTTACTACCTATTTTTTTTGTATACAGTATAGTTATATAGTATAGTATAGTTCAAGCAACCGAGGCTGCTGGGTGAGTGGTTAGTACACTTACCTTTGGTATGGGGTTTTGGAGTTTGATCCCCCTGTGTGGCTATCTTGTTTTTTTAAATTTGGATTGGATAATTTGCATGCAATTGCGCAAGTCAGGACCCGCGAATGCGATTTTTTTTTTGCAGGGTGGTAGGGGAAGACTCATGAATATGCCTGCTCTGGTTGGGTTGGTTAGGTTTAGGCAATAGGAGTGGGATTGGTTATGGTTAGGGTAAGAATGTCAGGGCAATAATATTCCAAAAGGTATAATGCATGAGTAGTATGGATAACTGTGTGTAAATATATGGCAAGGTACTGTAAATGCACAGGGGTGCAAAGAGCATACACTTCTAATTGTACCAGGGGTGCAAATAGCATACACTTCTAATTGCACCAGGGTACAAATAGCATACTGCTAATTGTACCAGGGGTGCAAATAGCCTCACCCATTTTAATATGGCAATGTTAAATGTTTATTTTTAAAAGTTTAAAAGCCCTTCTAGGGATGGGCATTGGAAATAAGCAATAGCTATAAATGCTGTGATACTGTACATTGGAGATTTGGTGCACAAATGTCTATGTCGTAGCATCTGTCCCTATTCACAGAAACATGAAATGGAAATGGAAATAGAACCGTTTATCTGATCTACTTCACACTTGGCGGGTGTATCGCTAAGTTTTCAAGAATGCTGCATGCACAGCCCGAATCAATACAGCACTAGTTCTGTCAACTCAAATAAGACAAAGCGCTAATAACAGAATCATTTTTGTTTTATCATAAAAGTTGCAGTGTCACAGGTTGTTGTTTTTCATCAATATTTTTCAACAGTGTATGAAAAAAACAAAGAGCAACACTTTTTACTTGCCTTCAAACCAATGCATTATTGGGATTCTTTCTTGTTAGACTCCAAGCCTTTGTTGATAGTAGATGGTAGACATAGATAGGAAAAATTAAAGATCTGGTGGTCACCCCATAGTAGTGACTGATTGGTGACCTAATAGTGACCTATGAAGATTGTAATTGTGTGTAAGTACCTCTACAGAAGGCTGTTAGGAGAAGAGTGAAAACCAAAACACAGAGTGTTCTGAGATGAGGTTTAGGGCAGTTTCGGTCTGTGTGGAAAAGCATCATGGTGCTCTGAAAATAGGGAGTAACAAGTGATAACAGTGTTAATTTCCAGGGACAAATTACTTTGCAATAATTATGCTTAAGTTAAATGTTTGCCAAAATTGAAGTTATAAAGAAGTAAATTTGAGTTATAAACTGAACATTACACGTTTGAAAACAAAATCTTTATCGCCATCTTCTGCACTCTACAGTAAGTAGTAGTAGTAGTAGTACTGAGGCTGACCAGTTAAAGTTCTTTAAATGTTACTTCTATGCATTCATATTTATATTCTTTCTTTAGTTTCATCCTCACACAAACTACATCTGTTAGAACACCTTTACTTCTCCGCCAATCTTACTTCTATGGTGACAACTCTAAAAATATTTCCACTGTCATGACATTTTACATTCACTCTTGTCCCACAGTCTGTTCTCTTGTGTAAGTCTGTGTGCATCGTTCTGTAAAAATCCCATTATATTTTCACTTTAGTAGCTCAAGACTTCGAATCATTCCATAGTGAATGTGTGTTTCGAAACTTAAAGATCATTTGATATTTTAGTTATGCTAGAACTCTTTCTGGTACATTAATAACAATACATATCCTCAGTCTCAGTTTGATGTTAAAAACAACAGGTGTCCAGTTAATATGCTCACATTTAAAATGTCAAGGCTAAAACAATTCAATTATGATTAAGACTGCATTTGAATTACATTTTGCGTCTGCATGCAATTTCCCTCTGACACAAAGATATGAAATAGACTTTTTATCTGCTGTTATCTGTTCTAATCTGAAGTTGTGGTTGAGAAAGACCACAAGTCAGAACGCGGACCTACTTGTTTTAAAGTATTTTATATTAAATGTTAGACAAAGACCACATACCTGTTGAATGTTCCGTGTCTCAGTCACATGATCTGACTAGGTGGTGGCCAAAGTCTGTAAATGATTGACAGGCCGTCTGACCAAAGTGCTCCATGCTGTTTATTATTATTTTGCAAATAAGTAAGAGCTTCATTCATGTTGCACCATAGTGTTATTAATAAAAAACATTAATACGTTTAAGGTGAGTTAAAAAGTACATAAAGAATTCTTTGTTTATGATCATCTTAACTTTGGACTCAGTTGCCAGGTAACTGGTTATAAAATAATCTATTGCAATAAAATCTATTGCAAAGGACCATTAGTAGGCTATTTGTTTTAGCAACTTAGGATAAGGACATAGTTGTTAAGGTAGATTTTAAGGCAGCTATTTTACTGCTGGTGGCAGGACAGGAGTTTCCATAGAATCAGTCTTCTCCAGAACCCTACATGATCTCTGTTCAGCTCATTTGCAGAGTTTGACATATATTAAATTGGACCTTCTCCATCAGATGTTAAACTGACAGGTTATGGTAAGTTATGGTTATGGTAAGTTGCCCATTATTCATGACATTTAGTCGGGGGACCAACGGGCATTGCATCTATAGCATCACACTGGTCGGTATGCATGAGTGCGCTGCTTGTGATGCTGCACCGGTTACTCATGGAAACCAGCAGCAGGAGCTTTAGTTTGGTGTGGTGGGTTAATTACATTATTCAGTGTAAGCATTTTGATTACAGTAGATCACATGTGTCAAACTCAAGGCCCGCGGGCCAAATCCAGCCCCTTGCAGATTTAGATCCGGCCCGTATATCAATTTGGGTTCACAATAAACTTTGGCCCGCCTAGTTGTGCGCCAAACCAAAAACACAGGAAAGTGTTTTTTAAAATGCAGAGTGGCAGAGCTGATCGAGCGGCCACGCCCCTTGACCGACTTACACAGACAGAGAGGAACGGAGAAGACACACACTGCTGCCCCATAGCATGTATAACTACAAACAGTTTAAAGTAATCAACAAATAATTGTATCATATTTTTATAAAATCTGAAGAAGCACTGTATTAGTGTTGTTGTTGTAACAGATGAGAGATGTGTGTTTCCAGTATAAATCCACCAAACAGTCTGTGTATTAAAAGAGTTTTCATCACATCATCCAGCTGAACACGAATGAGAATTAATTAGGAGCTGGTGAGCAAAATATTGAAGTTCATCTTTTCACCCAAATCACATTTATCTTCATCATATGCCATTGGTTTGTTTCTGAGACCAAGAAGATCAAACTAACCATGAGCGCAAATTTGAGACACAGATAACTGAAAGTGGACTCAAAGAAGTGCAAAAAGAAAAGCCCCCCCCATCCCACTGACTTTGTATGTTTTCAACCCTCATCTAAATCTGCCTGCTGTCTGTCTGAACACACCTTACTGTCAGAGAAACATTTAGAACAAGAAAAAAAGAGGTTCATCTTTTATTGATATTGATTTTACCACCTATTTGTTTGTTTCTAGTTTAAATTTCCAAATTACTACTTAAAATGTATATTAAGCATATTCAAATATGTAACAACATAATCCTCACAAAGAGTCAAGTATTTGAAGACTGTCAAATGAAATGGAAGCCGTTGGGTTTTGTTGATTCTTACCGAGTAACTTTTTTTATCAAAATTGTATCATCTAGAGAATTCTGTGACATGGATTACTCTAGTTTTTAAGTTTATGTTGTATGAATTTCTTCGAGACTCACTAAAAGTACAAATCACAACTGTGTGCTGCATTACAGTTACCATCTGCAGAGTAAAACACAACAACACAACAATCTGGAGAACAACCAACAGGAAGCAGCAGAGGACCATCGAAGAGCTGAAGGAGACACGCTGTCAAGTGGAGATCGTCCAGTTTAAGAAACAGGGACACACACACACACATACACACACACACACACACACACAGATTTGATTTCACTTTGAAAGCGTTGTGTTTTGTGTTGACACCACGTTGTGCTATTTCATTCCGAGATTATTTTCAATTGAATATTGAAGTTAATAAATATGTGTTTTGGCATGGCTGGCCGAGTGGCGCTATATCCATGGTATTGAAAGGGGGGTTACATTTTTGCATGTTTTTTGTTGTTGTGCAATAACAAAAAAATACACCCCACCCCCCTCTTCCACCTCTGCTTTTTCGCAAATCACACCCTGACACAGTGGCGGCGCCAGAGATTTTCTTTTGCTGGTGCTTTGGGGTTGCTGGACGTTTCAGTGAGGGTGCTCTGAAATTTTGAATTTCCCTTGACACAAATAGGCTAATGTTACACACACTCACGCAGATGCCCACCCACATCTGCTGCGGTTTACTAAACGAGCGAATGAGAGAGGTTGACTTAAAGTTGCCGATACAACAGCACCATAGAACTCTGATTAGCCCACCAAACATATTTCAAATACCAGCCAACAAGCCGGGTTCAAACAATCATTACTGCAGCTCTCATACACTGGCTCAGAAGAGTAATGCAACAGGCCATACACCACACACAGCCAAGCACACACATAAAAAGACACGCGCATGTATCCTCACACAGTTTTCACATTTGCACGTATGGTCAAAATACTGTAGTCATATCTTAATATATCTAAATAAGCCACGGAGGGCGAACACGTTTTCTGGACTAAAAATAAACCGATGTCCAGTGCGCTGTATAACTTTAGATTCGGTGATCCATTTATTTACATTTTTGTAAAACACGTTTATAACTGTAATGCTCTTCCACGAGACAGAGATAAGAGTGAAGTTCTTATATGGACCCCTATCAGCTGACTCACCCACCGTGGCCTGGCTGTGCGATCCCCTGGTCTAATGTCATGTACAGCAGGGTGACGTTAAGCATCCTCAGCAGTAGTAGCCTAATCACGGCCGTGGTCAGTTCATCTTCCTCCGGCTGCTTTTCTTCGTCCCGGTCGGTGACAGGTTCACCATATCTCTCAGTCTCATTTACAGGTTGTGATAGAGTCTCCACACCTTGACGTTAAGGGAGTAAAAAATTATCCATTGCTAGCGTTAAACTCACTTCTCTAATCCTAACGGCTCCAAATATTGAACTCTGCTTCTTCTGTGGGAATACGTTACTGCGGAAATAAGGTCAAAAGTTCAATGTGTGCTGCGGTGCTGCACCCTTTGGCCGAATACGATCACCTGTGTTTTTTTAGGCTAAAAATAATCGGTTTGTTTTATTAATGCATTTATTCATTTTCCAAATCTAAATTATACTATTTACACATTAGCGATTTTTTATTTATTTATAAATAAACCACAGCAATTTCTTGGGGGTGCTAAGGGGGTGCTATGGCAATCTTAAGGCCATTTTACAGTTGTGCGTCAAATCGACGGCGCGGGGTCCGGCGTAGACGCAGACCCCTCTGCGTCTACGCCGGACCCTACGCCGTAGCCTGACGTGCACCTCTCGAAAAATGTAACTACACGTCGCAGCGACGCACGTAGCTCGGCCGTGGCTTGGTAGCGTTGCATTTCTCCCGACTCATTTCCTGTTTCTCCTTCTCCATAAACAACATGAAATCAAGGAGAGGGTTAACTTCTCCTGCTACATATCTCCCACTGTGGTCAGAAAGCACAGAGGAGACACTTTGTTTCTCTCCCCATGACTGTAGAGTCGCTACTCGCTCCGCGCTCCGAAGGTAATCGACGGCACTCTCTCACTTCTCTCTACCATACATTCCCCACACACACACACATGCGGCTCGACGCACACACCAGCGCACAAGTATAAACATCAGGAACTTTTTAAGTCTACGGCGAGGCCTTTAGGGGTAGCTAAAGCACACCCTAGCCCCTCCCTGGCGCCGCCTCTGCCCTGACAACATGTATGGCAGTTCACCATTTCTCAGCTCTGCTGCTGGTGGTGGGACTGCTGCACTCTGGGAAACTCAGATTCAAACACAAATAACTGATAGTCATGTGTAAAGGTAAACGGCAGTTTGGACGTCTGTCACGGCCTGGCCATGACACAGCTCTTGGTTTTCTCTCCTTGTTGCTTCTTGCTGTGTCCTAAAGGTCTGTTTTCTCTTTATTTTAGATATAAGAATGAAAAGAGTCTAGAAAAAGTCATTTATTTCTCTTTCTCTGCTTCTCTCTCTCTCAGGTTCTATCTTTTCTACTTTTCTGCTTTTCATGTTTTTCTCCCTCTGTTTGATGGAGAAGTCCTGTTTTATCTCTATTTCTGCTTGGGGCTGATCAAAATTCCTCTGTTCTTCTGTGTTATGGAGCAGATCTGGTTTATCTGAAGACAGAAGTGTTGTGTTCTCCCCTCCATCTCTCCTGTCTCCATTCTTAACTTGTTTGTTGGAACTGGAGTGTGGTCACTTCTCCCTGTCTGTCCTCTGGTCTGGTCCAAGTCATTCATCGCCCCTCCTCATGCTGTTGGATCATCGTCTTGTCTTTTGTCATCAGTTGGACCCTGACTTGATGCTTTGTCTTTAGTAGATTTGATGTCTTCTGCTTTGTCTTCCTTTTCAGTATCATTATTTTTCACTCCGCCACTCTGTAATACTGCTTGGTCCTGATCCGCTTTTCTCTGTTCTATTATGTTATGGAGCAGATCTGTTTTACCGAAGACATAAATGATGTGTTCTCCCCTCCATCTCTCCTGTCTCCATTCTTAACTTGTTTCTCTGTTGGGCATGGAGTGTCTTCACCTGTCAATCTTTTCCCTGTCAGTCTTTCTGTCTGGTCTAGTTCCTTCATTGTCCCTCCTACTGCTGGTCCATCATTTTGTTGAGTTTCTCCCTGAGTTGGACCTGCTGCTTCATTATTTGTAGATTCAGTTTTGGGGTCTTTTTCTTCAGTTGTCTTTGTCTCTCCTCCTGCTGGTGGATCACTGTGTTGTGTTGTGTCATCAGTTGGATCCTGAGCTGCTGCTTCGTTTCCCTTAGTTTGGGTTTGTATTTTATTTTCTACCGTTTTAGTATCATTACTTGATTCTGTTTTGTTGTCTTTGTTTATTTTGTTCAAATCCTTCTGTTGTTCTGCTTTAGAGAGCCGATCTGGTTTAACAGGAGGAAGAGGGGTTGGGTTCCCCTCTCCGTCTTTCTCGTCTCCATTCTTTACTATTTGTCTTCTCTCTGCTGGGCATGGGGTGTCTTTTCCTTCAGTTACATTTGTCTCTCCTCCTGCTGGTGGATCACCCTGTTGTGTTGTGTCATCACTAGGACCCTGAGCTGCTGCTTTGTCGTCCTTAGTTTGGGTTTGTATTTCATTTTCTACTGTTTTAGCATCCTTGCTTGCTTCTTGTCCGACCAGTTTGTTCAAATCCTTCTGTTGTTCTGATTTAGAGAGACGATCTGGTTTAACAGGAGGAAGAAGGGTTGGGTTCTCCCCTCCATCTCTTCTGTCTCCATTCTGTACTTTGTGTCTGCTCTCTGCTGTACATGGAGTGTCTTTTTGTCCCTTTATGAATTCAGAATCATTCTGCTTCTCTCCTCCTGCCTGTGGATCACTGGGTTGTGTTTTGTCATCAGTTGGACCCTGAGCTGCTGCTTTGTTTTCTGTAGTTTGAGTTTGGTCATTATTTTCAACCGTGTTAGTATCATTACCTGGTTCTCCTGCTGCTCTGACCTGCTGTTGTTTTCTCTCTGCTGGAATTGGAGGGTCGTCACTTCTCATTCATTCATCACCCCTCCTCCTGCTGGTGGATCATTGTGTTGTCTTTTGTCGTCAGTTGGACCCTGACTTGATGCTTTGTCTTTAGCAGATTTGATGTCCTCTTCTTTTTCTTCCTTTTCAGTATCATTATTTGTGTCTGCTGCTGCCCTGACCTGCTGTTGTTGTCCATGTCCATCCATCAGACTCTGAGTTGCTGCTTCAGTATTTACAAACTTTGTCCTCTCTTCTTGCTCTTTCTGTGTTTCTACCTCTGCTGGACCTGGAGCTCCTGTTCCTACAGTTATTGATTTGCTCTCTTCCTCTTCAATTTCACATAATTTCTGTCCCTGGATGAGCATATTGCTAGTTTCTCCTTCTGTCTTCTCCTGGTGAGTTTCCTGCTCTGTTTGATATGAACGTTTTGTTCCTTCACCTGAACGTGCAAGGTTATTTTTATCTTCCATCGTGTTCAGATTATTAATTGTCTGTCTTTCTTTTTTTGATTGTTCACTGTCTGTTTCTCTTTCTATCAGACACTGCTGTTCTGAATCATTTCTTGTAGAGTTTTTCCGTCCTCCTCTCTGTGTTTCTTCATCCTCCTGCTGCTTCTTGGACTCTTGGACTGTGTGCAGAAACAGTAAACCGTAGTTACACAGAAATTTACAATACATTTGTGTGTGGTAGTGTAAAGATGTTAATATGAAAAGACACTTGCTGCAAAAGCACAGCAAGGGTATAAGCTGCAACATAATTTGCTTTAGAATGGCTGGAAACAAACACTGCTGTAGGAGGATATTCAATATGTAAATAAATACATATATTTACATTTTACCAAGACAAAAAAAAATATCAAATGTTCCGTAAAAATGAACAATGGTGTAAAACTCACAGACTGTAAAACTAATGCACGTAGCATCCGTGACATCACTCATTGGTTAGTGGCATGCAGTTTGGCAATTTGGCCAGTTTACGGCAATTTTAATGTTCACAGTGTTAGCATGGTTAGCAAGGCTAAGCCTCTTTCCTGATTGACAGGTCGTAAAGCATCCCCTGCTTTATCATCTATTTTAAAGTGCATTATGCTCATTTTCAGGTTCATAATTGTATTTAGAGGTTGTACCAGAATAGGTTTATGTGGTGTAATTTTCAAAAAACACCATATTTGTGTTGTACTGCACATTGCTGCTGCTCCTCTTTTCACCCTGTGTGTTGAGCTCTCTGTTTTAGTTACAGAGTGAGGCATCCCACTTCTGTTCAATCTTTGTTGGGAGTCGCACATGCACAGTACCTAGGTAAGGACTACTAGCCAGTCAGGAGCAGAGTATGAGGGCGTGCCCTGACAGTACCTAGGTAAGGACTACTAGCCAGTAGGGGTGGAGCCGAACCCGAATACGGTATTCGGAAAAGCACAAATAACGTGTTTTTTACGAATACTTATTTTGAACAAATACTTTAAAAAATATTTGTATTCGCGAACAAGAAAAACTTTATATCAAAAAGCTGCGTTTCCTCCTGATACGGCAGTGCATGCCCGAATGAGTGTGTGACGTTCAGGAGTCGGAGGAGGTGACTGACACAGGCTGCTCCACACAGCAACAGAGAGGGCTCGGCTGAGCGAAAAAACACTTAACTGCATCACTATTTTTGTTGAATAGATTTTTTGTAGCTTAACTGGGTTCCGGAGGCAGTTTATAACTTTCGGGAAGCAGAGTTTGATCGGGAGATTATTCCATTACGCTGCGTTATTGACGTCTGCAGTCGGGTGCTCTCATGTTCGCTCTGTTTACGTAGCTCTGTTAGCTCGGTCATTTAGACAATAGTCTGTTGACAGAGTAACGTTAACGTTCGGTTAAAAAGGTTAAAAAAATGATTGTGTAGTTGTGTCGAATTGTATGCACTTGTGGGAGTTATATGGTACGTTTAAGTTACTCTGTCTTTTGCAGACAGCAAAATGTAGGCTATAGGCTAGGCTAGTTAACCTTAGCATAGCTACCCGTCACTCATTAACTTAGCTGAAACTCCCCACATGGATTTGGGCAACCAAATAGAAATAGAGTGTGGCTGCTGCTGAGCCATCTCTTGGTCCTCCACCAGCCAAAAAAACTTGTTCTGTGTGGAAGCATTTTACACTCATTGCTGCAGATAAAACCAAAGTGATATGTAATGTGTGCAAAAGTCAAATCCACAGAGGCAGAGATATCAAACATCTGTCAACATCTGCTATGCATAATCGCATGCACTTAAAGCATCCTCTCCTGGTACTGTCTGCCAACCCCCCCACAAGCACAAATTCCCCCACCAGCACCAAATCATCATCACAGCCATGTTCTGCCCCTGCAAGTCAGTTTCAATCACCTATATTAGCTGGCATAATTATTATAATGGATATAATTAAAGAATACTTTCACTTTAACGTAAATTAGAAGTGTAATGCAAAAAAACTGGAATTTTACGCCTATTTTGAATTTTACTCGAATACAAATACAAATACAAATACTTTCCACCCCCCAACAAATACAAATACAGATACAAATACCGGCTGCTTTACACACCCCTACTAACCAGTCAGAAGCAGACTATGAGAGCGTGCCACGCTAGCAGCTAGGCGAGCATTGTAACATGTGTTACAAAGTGACCAACGTCTGTCTCTGAAGTAAAGGCTGGACTACAATAGAGCTGTTTGGAGCAGTTTGTGAACAGTGTTTTCTGTTGGAATTGGTAAGTGCCTTTGGGTTGGACTTTGGGCTTTTTTCACTTTGTAAACCTATAACATGCACAACAAGGATATATACCACAATAAAGGAAATGGAAAAAAAAAAAAATCATGATATGAGCACTTTAAAATAAATGGGGCCATAATTTACCAAATGATCATCCTGCTGTATTGAAGAAGACTTGAAGCTAGTATTAGAGACCAACAATTTGTTATGAAAATGTTTACTGAGGTAATAAATCAAGTGAAAAGTGGATAATTTTCTCATAGACTTCCAAAGAAACCAACTTTCACATTGGCTTCACTTTCAGAGCTTCTGAAAGCTGAACACTTTGTCCATTATTTTTACAGTCTGTGGTCAAACCTTTCCTTTATGCCACCATAACTATCTCAGTGTTGTAACAGCAGTTCTCTGACTTACTGATTTTGTTTTGTCTCCATTTCCACACAGCAAGGACAACCACGAGAATCACCAGAACGCTAACAACCAAACCGATAATGATATAAGCAGTCAAACCAGAATCAGATGGATCCGTGGAGAAATCATCTGGAGGGATAAAACACAAAACAGCATGGTATTTAATCAAACTAGACATCAGTTGTTTAAAAGTAAAAGTGATAATTTCATAAATAAATATCTCCTATCAACCTGGAACAAGAATGTGTGTCTCTCTGGTCTGGTTGGTGTTCTTCTGCTGGACTCTACAGGTGTAGCTGTTGCTGTGACTCTTCTCCACAGTCACTCTGCTGCTGACAGTATTGAGATCATCAGGACCTCTGACTGTCTCTGGAGATCCAGCAGAGAGGAGGTTTCCCTCACTGTCCAGCCACAGCATCTCAGGTTCTGGATACCAGCCTTCAGACTCACACTGTAAAACCACTCCTCTGGTGTCAGTGCTGTTATTGTCTTCTATGGTAACAGCAGGTGATGAAGAAGCACCTGATAAAGGGAATGAGTCAAAATGTTACTTCTGTTCTGCAGATCCATTATTGTCATACCCCTTCTTGTATTTCGCTGTCTGTTTGAAGTGAAGTGATATAACAACAAAATCTGCTCGCTACAATTCCATCTATCTAAAATTCTATTTATATCTTCTTTGGGAATTCACAATATACAAGACATAAGATTTACAAAACAAATCTTAGCATAAACCAACAGGTTTTTTTACAGATTTAACATATGCATTTTATAATATAATTTTTTTTGGCTGAATACAAATCTTATTGTTACATTTTTGTTTAACTGTGTCTTCAATCACACAATGCTGCCTTCTTCATTTAAATATATACATGTTAATCTAACTGTCTTAATCCCACTACAATATATAATGTATAAAAAAACAATTAAGATTTTTGCATTTTTGGCGTCTATTGGACAGGGAAGTTAGGGCATGAAACTGCATGTCTTTGGCAATGACATGCAGCAAAGGGTCCACAGGTCAGAATTAAACCCATGGCCGCTGCGACGAGGACTGAGCCACCAGAGGCCCGTTCCAGAAAGCAGGTTTAGTGAAAACTCTGAGTTTGTTAACCCTGAGATGAGGGAAACTCTGGGTTTTCCGTTCCAGAAAGAGAGGTAACTTAACCTCGGAGTCAGTTACTATGGTAACTGAGTCTGTGAACCTAACCTGGTCGGGAGCAGGTTTTCTTCAAGAAACCTCGAGTTTCTCTCATTCTCCTCCGTCTCAGAGGGAGGGGAAACTCATTTCCTCATTCATTCATTCAGTCTGTATCAGGCGCATTTTAATCCAGTTTTATCTGCATGTATAAAAAAACGCATTGGTTTGTGTAAGGCAGACTAAAATGTTTTTTTTTCTCAAACATGTCATGTCCTTTTGTCGACGATCCCGTTGATGAAAAATCTGTATTAATTCACAGAGAGTTTACGTCGGGAGATGATATTGAGTCCCGACTGGATGTTTTTTCATTTCCACATAACTGATTTGAGAGGTATTTTTTATCACAGTCTATTAGATATGATACCTTATCCTTCCACTAGTTCAACATCATGGACAGGCTTTTACATCCCAGCAGATTCTTTGAGTTGCATTACGTTTTTTGCAAACGGCAGTTTTCTTTATAACAGCAGCGGATCATAGCCTACTGTAGCCTAATAGTAAAGCCACTGTAGAGCCGTCAGAAAAGTGGGATCGCTCTGAAACGTTTTTTAAACGTGTTCCCTGGACACAAACCAGTGAGAGCCATTAAAAAGAAATAAATGATTATACTTAGCCTATAATTCTGTTAATGATCATGGTGCTGCAGCCTCAGAATGGGAATAGTATAGTTTACTTTTTCGCCCGCAGGATTGCACCTGAATAAAATTATAGGTGTAGCCTACATTTCCAGTTTTCACCAGTAAAGTTAACTGTGATTAAATATGAAATTAATACACTGTTAATGCGGACGCATTGACTCGAGCAGCAATTTTCTCCCACAACAATTCTCTCTCTTTTGCAGCAGCAGCCGCTGTCTTGCTATTTTAACGAAATACAAGTTCTAACCATAGACTGTTAATAACTATGGTTCAAACTCGCTCTTCGTGCGCATGAGTATTTCCGCCGACCCGTTTGTTTGTGGTTGTTACCTTGGTGAATCGTAGAATCATGGCTCCATTCATACTGCCTTTTGTGCACGCGCGTAACCCTGAGTGAACATACTCCGAGTTGATTGAACCAACTCATATCAGCTGTTCTGGAACCGAAAACTCAGAGTTTCCCATCTCGGGGTAAATCAACTCAGACATCAGGGTTAGAATCAGAGTTTGTTAAACCTCCTACCTGGAACGGACCCCATGTGAGCAACCCAGGCGGACCCAAAGAATAACAAAATTAAACAAAGTAAAAATCTAATACTGTATTTGTAGATATACCAGGTGTCAATTTACCAACAAAAAGCACAACGAAAGATTCTCTATTCCATTCTGGAATGAAGCATCTGTATTTGCCGTCATCTGACAGTTTTACTTTGGAGAGTTTTAGTGAAATGTCTCCGTGTTTCAGTTTGTCGATAAACACTGATGTTCTTCCCTCATAGAACTCGTGCTGGATGCCCTCGAGGTTTTGACCAGAACGCCACACATGGACAAATCTGGGTTGCATGTCAGGTCTCGTCCATTCAAATGCAATGGGAAAAGCATCCTCGGCAGGTTTCAGGTTGCATGGCAAAATTATGTCATTCCCAATTACTGCCACTATTGGCTGACGTGGACCAATCAGCTCGGTCTGACCTGAGGAAGAGACAGATCTGTTTTCAGCCACTGTAATGGAAAAGGTCTCACAATAACACAAGGGGCTTTGCATCCCAACCAAATTCAGCACTAACTACAACCACTGGGTTAACTTTAACCATGGGTAGAAAACCACAGGGTCAAAACAACCCAAGTGGTTATTGGTAAAGTTAACCCAGTATTGAGTCGGTATGTGCACCATGAAAAGAGTAAGACTAAAAGCTGGCACCTTTGGTAATAAGTTGCATATTTAGTTGTGATTCAGTTATCAAAAATGCTTGTACTGACTTTATTAACTAGAGCATTGGGTATAGACAATAATGTGACTGATTCACATTACATACAGTTTCATTGTACAGTAAAGGTGTATTTAAAACTATGTGACCAAACTTTAAAGGCCCTAAACAACCACACACAGGTGTTTTCAGGTTATCCGTCTGTTTAGACTAACCCTAACCCTTCCCAGGACTGTGTGGGTGTGTTTAGACTGATTGATTGACATCTTCCTGAGTCCTTTGTTACCTTTACTGCACCTGTTAGGGCAGGACAAACAACAGCTTCATCATTCTTATTGGTAGAAAATATTTTTGACCTAATGAATTCCCATTAAAGCTCCGGTTCACCTTCAACCTGAGCAGAGGTTTTTAATCAGCCAATATAACTGGAATCACCTGTTCTTTGTTTATTAAGATCCCTATGATATTCTGTCCATCGAAAACAGAAGCTACTTATACTGGGGTCTCAATTATTTTCATAAGAATATTAAATGTTAATATCCATAACATTTAAACCTAATGGAAACCATGTGCTTCACTAGCAGCTTCACTGTGTCCCAAAAGTAACATGCATTGAAAACAGAAGAGTTTCTAGAATTGATGCATATGGAGGGCCGGGGGTTCCTTTAACAACAAATAAAACTAAATCTTTTGAGAAGGTAAAATTGAATCCAATTCAGATGTATGTCAAATCAACCCTAATGTCAACCCATTTATACAGGTGTTTGGTTAAAACACTGTGATTTATGGCAAAACTCAGCTCAGATTAAGGAGCATTAACATCTAGAAATAACTTGAATCAGCTTGGACATGTAGATAGGCTCTATCACTATCAATGATGAGAAGTCTCCTTTGCTTCCCAAAGTCTTTATGTTGGGAGACATAGCTCCTGTCAAACCCCATTTTTTCTTTCTATTTCTTTTTTTTTTTTGGAGAAGCACTGGACCTTTTACCTTCTAAGACGCTACCTCCACAGGAGCCTGTTAGTAGAAATAAGACAGCCACAGCATTGAAGCCACTGAGTTTAGTCGAGATCAGGTGAATCATGTCAGAGTTTAGATCTGAAAATGGACACAAAGCAGTAAAATGTTGCAGTTCATGCCCATCTTAATATAAAACAAGGAATCTGTCTTTCTGTATGTGTGTCCATTGCATATCTAGAGAACCGTCCTTCTGATCTACTTCACAAGTTCAAAATTGAAAAAAACAATGCACAAGACACTCTCGGCAGCAGGGGGGCTGGGCTTCACAGGCCCGGGCTTATTGACTGCAGTTCACTTTTGCTGCTGGATGCTGGATATACTACATTACAACCAAACTCTTCACTTTCCTGGAGTCAACGACCATAGCCTACAGGAACAGTGCCACACTGCCATTGCAACTCAAATTGTTTAAGTTTGCCAAATAACTTATAAGACTAATAATGTTAAAGCTAATTAAGTCCATCTATTTCATAACCGTGGTGGTTATGCCAAAGCAAGCGACTAATATGCCGATATGGAAATTGAAACACCTTCTAAGCATATTTTTCACAAAATAATAAAAGTGTTACTTCTGCACAGTAAAGGTCCTGCATTCAAATTTGTACTTTAAGGAGCTGTACTTAAAATACAGCAAAAAAATGTAGGGAATGTAGGGATTGCCTCCACATGGCTCTCAAAGGCTGTTCCCCAACTCAACAAATACTGACGCTTTGTCATGGCCCTCTGTGTCAGACACCGATGCTCAAGGCACTTACATTCACATCTGATGTGCAGCCGGACAGGCTAGGAAAACAAAGAACAGAGAAGTTTGGATCGCAACACACAAAGAGGGAGTGTGACTTTACTCTCTGTCGCCATTACTCCACTATATCTTTATAAAGCAAATATTTGGTTACTGTCGAGTACAGCCCATTTAAAGTGAAGAGTAAAAAAGAGGCATTATCCGCACAATGTACTTAAAAAATGTTCATGGGACTTTCATATGCTAACACTTGTTTAGCAAATTGGTATTTGTTGTGCCCTTCCATAACATACAAGTTTCCACTGTTTTAGTTTCAGTTATAGATTTTTATGGCTCAATAATCTAGCTTAAAGTTTACAAAGTGTGTGACATGCAGATGCATAACAGCTTGTCTCATTGATGTTTTAAACAAAAAACAATGCCTGTGGTGCAATAAAAATCCGTTCATGCAATTAAAGGCAAAAAATAAAAATAAATAAAGACATAAGATGGAGATTATTGCAGAAAAACTTTATAGCTAATGGCACGTACATTTTCATTTCAACTTAAACTTTAAAGCGAAATCATAGTACATTATAATGACTATGAAATGTATTCAGAAAAGCGAACATACCTGTTTCTATGCTGCAGCCAGACACCTCGTCTCAGAAACAAATTTATATTAAAAGGCAATAAAAAGCAGACTTTGATCTCTGCTGTTACACTGGGTGTGCACTTTGTGTTGAGAGCTTAATATGCATTACTTTTATATTATTATCCAGCAAATGTTGTAAATTTATTTATAAGATATCAAACTTATGCAAACAAAATACTTTTCTACATTAAACTGTGCAGATGTTCCCTGGCTGCCGTAAATCATACATATATGTTTTTTTTCCCTGATTGCTTACACACTGGAAGTTAATGCTAAGACAAAAGCATTGAAACCTTTTACTTTTGTAACCATGCCTTAAACAAAGGCACCAAACAAACAAACACGTTTTCTGCTTTGCGCTTTGTTTTTAATCCTGCAATTGAAATGTAAGTAGATGTTTTGTACTGGAACAATCTTTCACAGAAGCCTGTATTAGAAAATAGGTATACAAAGTACTACAGAGAGCACCTTTTGTATAAAGTACATTAGTGTGTTGTTGCTGCTTTGAAAGAGTAATTCAAGTGGTGCATCATTTTGTTGCAAAAATGCCATTTAGAAAAAAATGATTTGATTGCAGAGATTCATCTTGACATATAAGTGATATAGATATTTATCTCCAAGTGCTTATTTGGCTTGTGTGAAAAGTTTTGACACAATGAGCCACATTCCGGAACAAGTGAGCAATTGTCAAAAACTGTAAAGCTGCAAGTTGAAAATAACTATAACAATACATTTTCTTTGTATATTACTTTAAACTTGAGTAATATCCTTTATCCAACTGGCTTAAAGATATGATCTTGTTTCAGATCAGCTTTGCTCTCAGTGGGGTTAGTGAGTGATTTCTAAAAAAGGGACAGCCTTTTATTTCCTATAACAGTCTATCTGTTCTCCCTCCTGAATAAGTTGTCTGATAAACAAAGTACAGTAATGCTGTGACATTTATTTATTGATTTTTTTACTCATGGGGTGGATTGTTGTGCATCTGGATCGATGGGAAAATGTGGAGAATAATTTTTTGAAAAACAGTGATTTGTACAGACTTTAAACTTGTACCAATAAAAACTATACAAAAAAAAAAAAAACATGAGTAATATCATTCCTCCATGGACAAAGGGAAGTGTTAATGAGACTGACAACAGGTGTGCTGTTTTACTGCAGGGGGGAGGGGGGGGACTGCCTTAACAATTTAAACAGATGGTTTTTGAATGTGACTATAGGTAAGTCTAACTGATGTACCTACATTTTGGCAACGCTTAATATACAATAAAATAGAGCAGATACATAATTTCTTTTGTATTGTCCTAGTCACTTCACATTTATGTACATCTTATTTAGAAAGTATTAGAACAAGCTCCACCTCGGGGTGTGGCACTGTTAATACCACTCTAGGGAAAAAAGACAATCTATATAGAAATACAGACAGATATCATTTATACGGTCAAACTGCTGCAACAGCATCACGTTGGTGGTTGACCACAGTGAGTGTTTTAAAAACAGCAGCAGAGAGATCAATGTGGTTTAACTGTCTTTATAGAAAAAAATAGACACTTTAACTGTGAGTCACATAAAACTGTCTGACTGACCAGATCATCCAGCTGAACTTCCTCAAAATAAAAAATAGTAAGTAGTAAAAATAGTAAAACAAAAGTTGAAACTGTGAAATAGTACAACCCTTAACTATATGTACAATCTAATGTACAAACTCTGCCATCTTTTATTCTGGGCTTAAAGCTTCACAAAGTGCACAAGTACATAGCTATTTCATTACTATAATCATACACTTCTTATATTACATATATACAAATGTAACATTTTGAAATATGAAAGGTTTGACATATAGCTACAGGATAATATTGGATAACATGTTTTTTTACTTGCCATTTTCAGTGAAAGTGAAATTATATGAATACATCCTGTACTCAAATGAAATAACTGACTTCAGAAAGACACAAATAAGTTCAACACAAAGCTGTAAAACACAACAGGATTTCTTCTCTTGCACACATCAGCACGCAGGCTCTCCTTCCTTCTTCACTAAGGCGTCTCTGGTGTTTGTGGCCTGAAAGACAGAGTACACAAAGATTATATCTGTGGTAAAACTCAAAGGTTACTGAAACAGTTTCTTTATAGTGTCTGAGGAATCAGGTCGAGTTCCCATTTAGATTAGCAGACAAGCCGTACACCTGCAGTGTGGTGAGTTCATGAGCAATCAGGAAGAGTAATTAGTGACATTAAAAGTAGCTGCTGCTGTCAGTCTTACCTCCAGGACAGCTGAGTAGAGACGATCCTGTTCTGTTTCGGCTGCTGTGGAGCTGGATTCTGATTCAGATTTAGAAACAAGTACAATCTATGATTCATGTTAAGACATAAGGAATATCATTCATCTAAAAAACATATTAAAATAAACAAGTTACTCCGTAAAAAATGACAACAAAGAACAATGACTAAACCTTGCCCAAAGTGCCAATTCTGGAAAAACTTTGTTTTTGCATTACCTTTTAAACACTGGTAGGGACTGACCGGGGCGCTGATTAATGTTCCACAGTATGGGTCCTAAATACTTTACAGAGAATTTACAAGGGGAACATGACCCTAGAATTCAAGCAGGCACACGTGTGCTGCGGTCCGGCTGCACGCTGGTTTTGGTCCATCGTCCACCATGCATCATACCACACCGGGAGCATGTCAGAAGCAGAGCCTCTTAACTGCCCTACTCGCAGATTTCGTTGTTTTTGCTTATTTTTCCTGGGTATTGGTGCTTATACTGTACCATAAAAGTAATTAGGTAGTCTACATAGTTAAATGGATTCTTCCATTTAGTCCAGTTATTAACGAAATCCAGAAAGATTTGTGTTGTTGAAATAGAGTAGTGATGTGATATTGATCAGGAATCTTCACAAAGTTTTCATTTTGAAAATTAATCGGATGTTCTAGCCGTTTCAACTCCCTGCTGGGCCTATTGAAGCAGTTGCTCTGTCAAAAATAAACTTGCCGTGCACCCAAACGCAGCGCAGATGTGCCTTGTGGAATTCAAGGGGTGAAGGTGGCCTGACTGTCTCGTGTAGTTAGAAAGAAATTCTGAATTTATTCGGAAAAGATTTCAAGAAAAGATTAATGTAAGCCTCTAATCTTATGGACAGTTTTATACACAAAAATACAAATTTGGATCCAATTGATGATAATGTAGTTTTTTTAAAGAATGATCTATGATATTCATATTCACAATTCTCCAGTGTTATCCCTTTTTTGTATTGAAGACTGCTCTAACCATTCATCTGAACATTTTAAATCCCACAACTGGGATAGCTGAAATAAATACTTAAATCTAAAAGAAATTTTGTATAATGAGGTGGACTAAATATTTCTATACTCTACAGTAAATGACGCTGTAAGGTGTAGGTTTTAGAATGTCATTCACTTTTTAAAACCTTTTCTAAATGCAATGATGAAAAAGTATTCCGGTAAATGTGATCTTACTTTGTGTTAATGTTCCTAAAATATTCTTTTGTCTCAGTACTATATCCATAGTTTTTAAATCTTCTGTGAATATTTTTTACAGTCACTGCAAATATTTTAAATTAATTGTAAATGTACATGACCATTAGTGGTGATAGCCTACTTTGCTGGGGACAAATAACTGAAATACAAACCTTGTTGGAGAGCTTGTGGAGTTTCATGTATGGTCACAGCAGAGTAAACCAGTTGTGAAGAGGATTCATCTTCTTCTGAAGAGGAGAAACATCAGCAAGTAAGAGTCAGTCTGATAAACCTAAAATAACAGGTTATAAATAATCATACTGACAGACCGAAGGGGGTCAAAAGGCCTCTCACCTCTTTCACTCTGTGGTTTGCTGCTGTGGTTTGACTCGAGGCAGACGTTCACATTATCAGCAGCGTCTCCAGAGTCTAAAACCAAACACAGTGTATGTGACACGCTGAGAGGAAGCCAAAATAATTCACATCTCAGTCCGGCTGTGGAACACGTCTTAACTAACACCTCAACTGACAGCTTCAACATGTGAACAGTGACTTTTCTCAGTGGTTAACCTTCTTAAAGACGTTAAAGTTTACCTCTTTAAGTAGGGAGCGTATGTGTGCTTATATGACTCACCAATAATGAATGCATAAGTTATTCATTACAGTCTTGTTGTGTTACTCACATCACGTTAAATTAAAGAAAAAAACGTAGTAAGTAAACCTCTGTAGTGTTTCGGTTTTTTGACAACGACTGCATCGTCTTTAGCTTCCTCTCCACAGACTGAAACATTTTTTCATGCAAAGAAGCAGAAGGTTGGCAGGTAGACAGGTGGACATGTTTTGCATGAATATAGTAGCCAAAGATAATTTTTATGCATTCAGATTTTAGGATGATATTTAGTCTTAGTTCTATGGTCTTAAAAAATAAAAGTAGAAAAAAATGTCACCTGAGTGTGATGCTGCTGCAGTTATCTTTGAGGAAGCTGTTTGATAAAAAGCAAAAGTATTTGATAGGTTGAGCTTGTTGAAGGGAACATAAAAGTTATGTTCAGTTTTTGGAATTGATTCACACAGTTACTTTTTTGTTTAAGTGGTTCTTTGGCATACAGCTAATGTTGAGGAAGTTACTTTTCTGTACCGTTGCGTCTCCTCGTGTGAAGGATTACCGCCACCAGCAGCACCAACGCCAACATTAACACCATTAAAGTGATCCACAGCAGGATGAGGGCACGAGGGCGGTTATTAGGTGATTGGGGAAGAGGCGGGTCAGAGTGATCGGAGAGGGGCTCCTCATCAGTTGATTGGGGAAGAGGCGGGTCAGAGTGATCGGAAAGGGGCTCCTCATTAGGTGATTGAGAGATGGTAGAAGCGATTTTTGCTGCAACATATTAGAAAATCAAATTAAAGAAATTAAATGAACATTATTTAAACAAAAGACACTTGAAAAACCTATTTAGATGTTTCAACAATTAAAAAACAAATGTGAAAGATATGCAGCAGGAAAATTTCACAAAACTTGCAACATTTTATCTTTAAGTTGTTTTGTAACGCTGTTTGATATATATTCTGTACCATTTGATCCAAAGGAAACATTTTAAATGTCTTGTGCATCATTTTATACACATTTCCCTAAATATTTTGCCTGACATATTTAGGTTTTAGAGCAGATATCTGCTATCTGATATCTTCAACAGGGAGTCCAGGACCTCTAGGGGGTCCTCAGATTCTCTGCAGGGGGGCTTCCAAATTATTGTAAGTTATTTCAAAAAATGAAAAGGTTTTAATATGACACCAACACATTATTGATGATAGGCACTGATGATAGGCTTACTGGCCTATAGGTAAGGTAGTCACTAAGGTAGCCATCCACAAATACAGATAATCCTAAGGATTCACTGTGCCACATGTATGTGTAACATTACAAGATGATTCATAAAATCAGGCCGACAATCATTATTTTAATAGCTTAGTATTCCATGCACTAAAAAGGTATGTAAAAAGGCTTTAGGCCACTGTAAAGGTTATTGTAGGCCCAGTTTAATATGCAACTTCATTTTATACAATATATGTAGTACGGGGTCCCTGCTCCAACTCTCTTTCAGTTAAGGGGTCCTTGGCTTAAAAACCGTTGAAGACCCCTGGTTTAGAGATACCACGATTAGTTGAATAATGGATTTTTGCAGCCCTAGTTCAACCGCGTCTAAAGACAAAATTGTTCATACCAGATTCTTGCCTGCCTGCTTATGCGCTTTGGGTGTAGGTTGCCTGGTCTGACAGTGTACCTTTTGTCAAATACTATTATGATCAACGACCTGGTAAACTTTAGTTTTAACTTACCTGTTGTGTCTGCGCATTGTGTGTTTGAGTCCTCACTTTGTGTCACAGAGCCATCATACTTCTCTTCTAGAAATTAAAATAAAGTTCTTTGAGTTCAGTGTTTGGCTGCGTTAGATGAATTTACATGGCTAACAATAGCCCAATGAATCATTGAACAATTTAGCAGTTTGTTCATGTGTGCAGTTAACTGAATGATATGTCTGAAAAGCTGAACGTTATATATATTTCTTTTTTACATTTACCTCTCACAGCCAGCTGACTCTCTGGTGATTCTCCAGCTCCAGGGATGTTGCACTTGTAGCGGCCGTCATGAGACTTGAAAACACTTTCAATGGTCAGGTTTCCTGTAGGACTGCTCCCAATGAGGCGGCCATCTTTGTAGAAATTGTTGATGAGACTGGAGAAGGAAGTCAACTTGGTTCTACAGCTCAGAGTCACAGCTTCTCCCTCCATCACAGGAAGAGCAGGACTCTCCAGGATCACAGAACCAGCTGAACAGCATTACAGAATGTTTAGAAGCAGAATAAATACTAAACTTTAGTGATGATATCTACACACAATCAACCTACCGGTGACAGTGATGTTGACAGTGTTGCTTCTCTTTCCTCCTCCAGCTTCACACCAGTATTCTCCGCTGTCTGATGGAAAGGCATAGTCAATGGTGCAGGTCACTGTTGATGTTACTGTGTCATTTGAACATTTTGGAATGAATTCCTTGATGGTTCTCACTCTGCACCCAGCTGAGACATTAAACCCCTCACAGGTAAAATGGACAGACTCGTATTCAAAGAGCTGCAGTCTGGTTGGAACGATACGAAAAGCAGAGTCTGAAACTGAAAAATGGAGAACAGAATTAAGGAAGAACTTGGTTCCCAGACAGATACAAGGTGCATTCTATAATAAGAGGAAAATCAATGAACAATTGAAGAATATATGGCTAAAGAAGACCTTGTCTATTCTATAGATGTATTATAAGAACTGGATACAGCATTAAAGGCGGAGCCCTGTTTATTTCTATCAGAATTGTTCAGTAGCACATGAAGCCATCATGGAGCCAAAAATGACCTGGATGATCGGCGGGGTTAGGGTTTAGGGTTTAGGGTTAGGGTTGGGAACAGGTAACTACTACTTACCAGATGTCTGAGGATAACCATGCTGAATATTGGCAACCAGCAACATCAACGCATTCATCACTAGAGACACAAAAGAGGAGAGATATGTGAAAAAATTTAGAAGAATTAATATTCAATCACTAAGTCATATAAAATTGCTATCTTGTTAAAATTTATTTGCAGCTGCACAACACTTTAAATGCTAAATTTAACTAGTGGAAATATTTTAGAATACGTATGGATTTAATCAAAATGCCTTAAATTATTCACATTGGCATATAGCTTCCATATAGGACATATGGCTAAAAAATATAGTCAATTGACAACCTGCTGTTGAACTAAAGATGTTATTGATGTATTCGATAACTTTACTAGGGGTGGAGCTGATTTTGGTATTCGGCAGAGCACAAATAAGGGTTTAATAAATAATATTCATTTTGTACAAATACTTTTTTTGTACAAAAAAATATAAATAAAATATAACTCATAACTGTGCCTTTATTAGGAACATTAGGAACCTGCAAAACATATTACATTGCACCACTATTTTGTTTTGATTGGAGTTTTTTACCTTAACTTGCTGAGGTAGTTTATTATGTTATGTGTCTTTACTTGCAATAAGTTAGTTTGAGCGGGAAGAGATTAGCCTAGGTAAGCTCTGTAGTTAGTTACACACACTTTGTGCTCACTGCTCAGTCAGCCTGTGTAACACGGTTGCAGATATCACATTGAAGAAATAGAGCGCTATTTATAGCTATACTAGCGACGTTGCTGTACCACATTTACACATAAACCAATATAATTCATTGTAGTTCATTAATATTCTATTATTTTTTATTGAAGAACACTTATACTAACAAAAAATAATAATTGTAATTAAAAACAAAACCAAGATTGTTTGTTGATTTCCACACTTATTTCAATACAAATACAGATAATGTTGGTGCCTCAACAAATACAGATAAAATATAAATACTAGGCTCTGTTTTATTAAACCTTTTTCAACATTTATCTCTAAAATGTTTAAGTTGCTATCCTTTTTATTTCTATTTAGTGTTCTGTTACTTGTAGAGCAACAAGAAATGGGGAAAACAGACAAATGTAGTACTCACACAGTGGGATGCAGAAAGCTGTAACCTCCATGGTGTCTTGCTGCTGACTGTCTGAGAAGCACATTGACTGTGTCATGTAGGTAAGAACTTCCTCTTCCAGTGTCGAGTACTTCTGGTGCTCATTAGGATGCAAACTTTTCTGATTGCAGCTTGTTGAAAATGAATATTTTATGATGGCTGATACAAAGCTAAGTACAGCATAATGCAGTTGAGAACTTGCTATTCCTGTGCACACGATTTCTGGTGTTAAGCAGACTTTGGCTCTTGTTTTAAAAACACTTCGCTGAGGCAGATGTCCTCTAGAATAATACATGATATTAGATTTGCACAAAAGGGGCACAACTACTCACCTGTAGTGTGCTTAATACTTCAGTTCCCTTTGAGTTCAGTAGCACCCTGCAGCTAAATCAAATGGAGACATTTAACCAGCGGAGTGGAGAGTATATAAAATCCCAATCATAGGCCTCCAGATGCATCAACGTTTCGTAAGTTAGCTTCTAAGATGGACTGATTTCCCAAAAAATAAATTCGTTTGACAGATGATATAGTCACTTAAACGTGAATTCATTCTCATGAACAGGTTTGTATGAAATCATACAAAAAGTTAGGCAGAACAATTTGTATGATAACCTACAAAATGATGGGTCATGTGAAGACCGTTCACATGACAGTTAAGTTTAGCGGCATTTACAGTTAAACTAAGCCGACAAAAGGTGGCTGTGAGCCTGGTACAGAGTACCGTCTGTGCATTTATTTTAGAAAAAATGATTACAGCACATATTCATTCAATCCAATTCATTCAGTAGGTGTCAAGCTATCTCAGTCTGGACCAACTCTTCATATAAGTAGGTCAAGTTTCTTCCTGTTTGAACTTTTGCTGAACTCCATTTATCTGAGCTAGATGGGTGAACTTAAATAAGAAGTCCTTTGCTGCCCCCTGCAGACATTATATCGGTCTCTCAGGTTGCCAAAACTACACAGAACCTGCCGTCATTGTTCCTGTTTCATTGACTTCAGATGTGTTTCTGCTGTAGTATTTTATACAGTAATTACGGTGATAAGTTACCTGGCAACTGGATCAAAGTTCAGCTTTTTATTTATATTTAACATATTAACTAGGAGACACTGAATGCAAGTTTGAAATCAGCTAAAGGCTACAAAACAGAGGCAGTATGGTTATGTAATTATGCAGTAATTATTTTTGGAGAATATTCAACTGCAGCTGCCAGTTTCCTGAAAAACGGACACTGATCAGACTCCAAAGAAGAGTAACTTCTTTTTTTTAGATATTTTTTTGGGCAGTTTAGGCCTTTAGTTCCACAGGACAGATGAAGACATGAAAGAGGAGATAGAAGGGGAATAACAGGAAGCAAAGGGCTGAACCCGGGGCCGCTGCATCAAGGAGTAAACCTCTATATACAGTATGTGCGCCTGCTCTACCAACTGAGCTAACCCGGCCACAAGAGTAACTTTGAGTTGACTTCAATCAGTTTATTCAACAATAGTTCCATCTTGCATTTCACATGACAATGATCTTTCTCTTTTTCACACATTCACATTCTAGGGTGTTTAAAAGGTGTATAAAAGTGTAGAATTTTACTTTTGTGCACTTTTTATTAACACGAATTTATAAATATTTATTGAATGTTTTCTGTATTTTTATTTGCTGTTAAAACTATATGAAGTATTTTTATTTGCTGTTTCTACAGTCTATGTATGTGAATGGATCCACTCATTATTAGGACTCCCTTTTATACATTTAAAATGTCTGCTTGGTTTGAGTTGAACTCAAAACGCTGCCGTTTTCCTTGAAAACAATTATTGAAGACTGGATTTTCCATCAGCTGAGGTGTGTAGGTGTATTAGGTTTTCTTTTACATTTTGGATTTTATAAAGTTTCTATTGTCTGATTTCACTGTAAATCAAGACTCCTGTTGCTGAGATAAAACAAAACAAAAAGCTCTGACTGCACTCTTTCATTACCAGTTTTTTTAGGGTAACGATTCTTTCCGATTAACCCTTCAGTGAATCCTCAACTGTGCTGTATGTCCTTTATGAAATGAACCCAAAGATCACAGTCCGTCCAGCTATAAATGTTTACACCAATAATTCCATCAAAGTTCAATGATTATGTAATAAATAATTCCCGAAAAGCAGGGGCAGAGGCAGACGTTGTAAACATTTGTGCTCCTGGGGGTAGGCCTCATTTACAGCAGCTATATGCACTATTTTTGATGCCATTTGATAATAGAATATCTAAAAATCTGTTTTTTTGTTGCAAAGAAAAATAATCATCCTATTTTGTATCAATTTTTTTCCCCCAACCAATTTCTGAAGTTCTTGTTTCATTTCATTATTTTCATTGTAGAATAATCTGTCGATTATATTCTTGATAAATCAATTAGTTGAAAATGGTGAAAAAAGTGGATCATTGTTTCCCAAAGCCCGAGATGACGTCCTCAAATGTGTGGTTTTGTCCACAACTCAAAGATATTCACTTTACTGTCACAGAGTGAAGAAACTAGAAAGTATTCATATTTAACAAGCTGCAATCAGAGAAGTTTGAGCCTAATTAGCACCAGAGGTACTCAACACAGGAAGAGAACGTTCTTACCTACATCACACAGTCAATGTGCTTCTCAGACAGTCAGCAGCAAGACACCATGGAGGTCACAGCTCTCTGCTTCACACTGAATGAGTACTGGATCACTATTTTCTGTGATTATCAAAAAATTTGCCAATTAAGGTCAAACACAGGTAGTTCTTGGAAACAGATACTAGCAGATCTTTTCTCTCCAGGAACAAATGTGTTGATCCTGCTGATTGTCCAAGTTCACACAAGTTATGCTCAGAGACATGGTAAGTAGAAGTTTTGACGGTTGTTCCTAAGAACTAACACAATGGATGTCAAACTTTCTGCCTCATCTCTGTCTTTCTCTTTGTCTGTGTCTCAGATGCCTCTTTCTCTCGCATTGTTTCATCCGGGCTGCAACTTTTCCAATACGAGTCAGAAAGGTTTAACGGATTGGCTGGATGGGAAGTGGTGAGAAAGGCCCAGGGACAATTTAGCACATGTGCTGCCAGGTGGAGGATGTATTCAGGCTCAATCTGTGCCATTAACATGCCTATCTGTGAGACAGCGGAGAATACTAGTGTCAGACTGGAAGAGGACGGGAGAAGCAAAAGTGTCAACATCACTGTTACTGGTACGTTTAAGTCTATAAAAGGGCATTGCCTAAATCCATCAGATTATTTTTTTCAATGAAGTTTTATCACAGATTAAACATGATTCCTTCCTGCAGCTGGTTCAGTGATCCTAGAGATTCCTGCTCTTCCTGTGACGGAGGGAGAAGCCATGACTCTGAGCTGCAGAAACAAGACGGCAGCAGCAGAGAGCTGGATGACTGTCGGAGGTGAGATACACATGTGTATTTACTGTATTTGCTTGTGTCTGTATCTGTATTAAAATAGCAACCGTCATAAAAGCCCAGGCTGCTCTCATGAACAACATAATTTTGTTAAGAAAGGTAATGCTCTATTCGTTATTCATATGTATTCCACGTATTCATCACTGTATGCACTGCATTGATTGCTGCTGAATAAGAATGCAAAGATCCCCCGCGTCTCCAGCATCTAAGTAACAGAACAGAACAGAACAGAAAGGGTTTTATTGCCAAGTACGTTTTTTGACACATACAAGGAATTTGTTTTGGTGTTGCTGGTGCACATCACACATTCTCTAAATGTAATATTAAACAATATAACTATAGGTAAACAATATAAGTATATGTACACAGTATGTATTAAATTAAAAATAAAGATAGAAATAAAATAAAATAGATAAATAAAGAGCAAAGAGCATTAGAGCAGAGAGAACAGTGGCATGAAGAGCCAGGTGGAGAGTCTTAAGTACGTAAGTAAGTAATTTATTTGATATAGCACCTTTCACAGACAGAGTCACAAAGTGCTTCACACAAAAGACATTTGATTAAAATACATTAAAATCCAAAACAGAAAATAAACAACCAACAACAACTGCAGTTCAAATGAGGATTAAAAGAATAAAACCCCAAATTACAAACATTAGACAAAAGCCAGTTGAAACAAGTATGTTTTCAGATGCTTTCTAAAAGCGTCAACCGTGACTGCAGAACGTAAGTTAACAGGAAGAGCGTTCCACAAGTTTGGCGCTACCACTTCAAAGGAACGAACACCTTAAAACCAAACACAGTGTATGTGACACGCTGAGAGGATGTCAACATAATTCACATCTCAGTCCTGCTGTGCAACACGTCTTAACCAGCACCTCAACTGACAGCTTCAACATGTGAACAGCAACTTTTCTCAGACATTAAAGTAACACTTTATCTCTCAAAGTAGGGAGTGTATGGGTGCTTATATAACTCACCAATAATGAATGCATAAGTTACTCATTACAGTCTTGTTGTGTTACTCACATTACATGATTCTTTTCATGCAAAGAAGCAGAAGGATGGCAAGTAGACAGGTACACATGTTTTGCATCAATATTGTACCCAAAGATCCTTTTTATGCATTCAAATTTTAGGATGTTATTTAGTCTTAGTTCTACGGTCTTAAAAAAGAAAAGTAGGAGAAAAGTAATAACTACAACACCTCACCTGATTGTGATGCTGCTGCTGTTATCTTTGAAGAAGCTGTTTGATAGAAAACCAAAAGTATTTGATAGGTTGAGCTTGTTGAAGGCAACATGAAGTTATGTTCAGTTCTTGGAACTGATTCATACAGTTATTTTCTTGTTTAAGTGGTTCTTTGGCATACAGCTAATGTTGAGGTAGTTACTTTTCTGTACCTTTGCGTCTCCTAAGATGAAGGAATCCCACCACCAGCAGCACCAACGCCACCATGAAAACAGTGACAGTGATCCACAGCAGGAGGTTATTTACATTAGGTGATTGAGAGATGGTTTTTGCTGCAACATATTAGAAAATTAAATAAAAAAAAATGTATACACAAGACACTTGAAAAACATATTTAAATGTTTAAACAATTAACAAACAGTTGTAAATATGAAAGATATGCAACAGAAAAATTGCACAAATCTTACTAACACTGTGTTTAATGAATTAAATGCGGAGTGTCTATTTGCACCCCCGGTACGAATAGCCTCGGCCACACAGCTGAGCTATTTACACCCTGTGACGTAACAACAAAAAAACGTTGCTCGCGTGCACCGAAATCATGGCGGACGTTCATCTTCCATGACCGCAGAAACTGGCATATTAGGGAAGTTTTGTCTCTAAAGTTTATAACAATTGAATTTCTAGCGGAAAATGGATACTACAGTTGCGCTTTCTGTCTTCAGTGAAAGCATACAACCGTTAGTTTGTTAGTTATACCTATTTTTTTGTATATAGTATGGTTACCTAGCAACCGAGGCTTGAAGAAACTAACTGGTAAACAGTTGATCAGTTTCCTGAAAGAACTGCTAGGTGAGTGGTTAGTAGCCTACGCCCACCTTAGGTATGGGAGTTTGGAGTTTGATTCCCCTGTGTGGTGATGTTATTTTTTAAAATTTGGATTGGATAATTTGCATGCAATTGCGCAAGTCAGGACCCGCAAACGCGAATTTTTTTTTTTGCAGGGTGGTAGGGGAAGACTCATGAATATGCCTGCTCTGGTTGGGTTGGTTAGGTTTAGGCAAGAGGAGTGGGATTGGTTATGGTTAGGGTAAGAATGTCAGGGCGATAATATTCCAAAAAGGTGTAATACATGAGTAGTATGGATAACTGTGTGTAAATATATGCCAAGGTACTGTAAATGCACAGGGGTGCAAATAGCATACATTGATATTTGTACCAGACGGGGTATTAATAGAACACATTGCAGTGTGCACCAGCGGGGTACTAATAGCATTCATTTCTAATTGCACCAGGGTATGAATAGCACTTCTAATTGCACCAGGGTGCAAATAGCATACACTGCTAATTGTACCAGGGTGCAAATAGCATACACTGCTAATTGTACCAGGGGTGCAAATAGCCTCACCCATTAAAATATTACAGTACTTTGGTTAACCTAAAACTTTGGTAAACTCACTATTAAATTAGTACATTAACTAATAAACCAATTGTGATGTAAAATACGTATCAGTTTGTATTCAAAAACCCTTGAAAGGTGAATTTAAGAAGATATTTTAAAATCGAGACAGTGTCCTTAGACTTCCGAGGGTTAAAAGCATATCTATTACTATTTGCATGGGGCGGTATGTCATTATATATTTTGTTTGATGGTTTGAGGACAAAAGCTTAATTTTAAAGTTGTTTAAAGTGATGGACAGTATGTGGGTTTATTTGCATCCTTTTTAAACTCTAACATAAGGACTCTACATAAGGAGTAGATTGCTCCTTCGCAGGAGTCATTTTTTAACCAGCCAATGATTACAATTTTTACAACACTGGTAGATGTCATAAGCATGAAACAACTGGAGTTTTCATAAGTAGGGGTGCCATCACCATTTGTAATCTGCACCTGTACTGCCCATACAGATGATATTGCAACATGTTATCTTTACGTTGTTTTGTAACGCTGTTTGTTCCAGTAACGCTGTTTGTTCCAGCAATGCTGTTTGTTCCAGCAACGCTGTTTGTTGCAGTAATGCTGTTTGTTGCAGTAACGCTGTTTGTTCCACCTCCGACAGCCAGCCAGGTCTCTGGTGATTCTCCAGCTCCAGATATTCTGCACTTGTAGAGTCCTTCATCAGACTTGGAAACATTCTTAATGATCATCTCTTCTCCAGAGCTGCTCTTCATGAGGCGGCCATCTTTATAGAAATCAGCTGGAAGGTTGGTAGACGACATCTTCTTTCTACAGCGCAGATTAACAGTTTCCCCTTCCATCACAGGAAGAGCAGGACTCTCCAGGATCACAGCACCAGCTGAACAGCATTACAGAATGTTTAGAAGCAGAATAAATACTAAACTTTAGTGATGATATCTACACACAATCAACCTACCGGTGACAGTGATGTTGACAGTGTTGCTTCTCTTTCCTCCTCCAGCTTCACACCAGTATTCTCCGCTGTCTGATGGAAAGGCATAGTCAATGGTGCAGGTCACTGTTGATGTTACTGTGTCATTTGAACATTTACGAATGAATTCCCTGATGGTTCTCACTCTGCATCCAGCTGAGACATTAAACCCCTCACAGGTAAAATGGACAGACTCATATTCAAAGAGCTGCAGTCTGGTTAGAACGATACGAAAAGCTACATCTGAAACTGAAAAATGGAGAACACAATTAAGGAAGAACTTGTTTCCCAGACAGATACAATGTGCATTCTATAATAAGAGGGAAATCAAAAAACAATTGAAGAATCTACGGCTAAAGAAGACCTTGTCTATGCTATAGATGTATTATAAGAACTGGATACAGCATTAAAGGTGGAGCCCCGTTCATTTCTATCAGAATTGTTCAGTAGCACATGAAGCCATCATGGAGCCAAAAATGACCTGGATGATCGGCAGGGTTAGGGTTTAGGGTTTAGGGTTAGGGTTGGGAACAGGTAACTACTACTTACCAGATGTCTGAGGATAACCATGCTGAATATGGGCAACCAGCAACATCAACGCATTCATCACTAGAGACACAAAAGAGGAGAGATATGTGAAAAGATTTAGAAGAATAAATATTCAATCACTAAGTCATATAAACTCGCTATCTCGTTAAAAAATGTTTGCAGCTGCACAACACTTTAAATGCTAAATATAACTAGTGGAAAATTATTATAGTTCATTAATATTCTATTATTTTTTTATTGAAGAACCCTTAACTTGCTGAGGTAGTTTATTATGTTATGTGTCGAGCAGTGTGTTTGAGCGGGAAGAGGAGATTAGCCTACATAAACTCTGTATTTAGTTCAACTACACTTTGTGCTCACTGCTCAGTCAGCCTGTGTAACACGGTTTGCAGATATCACATTGAAGAAATAGAGCGCTATTTATAGCTATACTAGCGACGTTGCTGTACCACATTTACACATAAACCAATATAAGTAATTATAGATCATTAATATTCTGTTATTTTCTATTGAAGAACACTTATACTAACAAAAAATATTCTAAAATAATAATTGTAATAAAAACATAACCATGATTGTTAGACCTATTTCTACACTGATTTGAATACAAATACAGATAACGTTGGTGCCTCAACAAATACAGATCAAATACAAACACTAAGCTTTGTGCTCAAACCCAGTTCCTAAAGAGGAACTTCTTTAATTCCACAGTATCACACAAAAATAGAAATATGTTAAACTTTTTTCAACATTTATCTCTAAAATGTTTATGTATCCTTTTTATTTCGATGTTGTGTACTGTTACTTGTAGAGCAACAAGAAATGGGGAAAACAGACAAATGTAGTACTCACACAGTGTGATGCAGAGAGCTGTAACCTCCATGGTGTCTTGCTGCTGACTGTCTGAGAAGCACATTGACTGTGTGATGTAGGTGAGAACTTCCTCTTCCTGTGTCGAGTACTTCTGGTACTAATTAGGCTGCAAACTTCTCTGATTGCAGCCTGTTAAATGTGAATATTTTCTAGTTTCTTCACTCTGTGACAGTAAACTGAATATCTTTGAGTTGTGAACAAAACAAGACATCTGAGGATGTCATCTCGGGCAAACACTGATCCACATTTTTCACTATTTTCAACTAATTGATTTATCAAGAATACAATCAACAGATTAATCTACAATGAAAATAATGAAATGAGGGGAGGGGTGGCCTAGAGGTTAGGAAGCAAGCTTGCGACTGGGAGGTTGCAGGTTCAATCACCTGATCGGCAGTATAAAATCTGGGTGGGGGAAGTGAAAGAGCAGCGTTTGTCCCCTCCCCTCATTACCACCACTGAGATTCCCTTGAGCAAGCCCTCAACCCCAACTGCTCAAGTGGAGCTGCTCAGTGGCCTGCAAAACTTTATAAATAATAATAACTTTATTAATACAGAAATTATCACTTGGAATTAGGATCTTTGCAATGATTCTATTTTTCTCAAATGATTTTTAGATATTCTATTATCAAATGGCATGAAAAATAGTTCATATAGCTGGTGTAAATGAGGCATACCCCCAGACCCACCCTAGGTATGGGCTTAGCCCAAATGTTTACAACATCTTGCTCAGCCCCTGTTCGTTGGGCATTATTTATTACATTATCATTGAACTTTGATGGAATTGTTGGTGTAAACATTTATAGTACTGCAGAATATAAGCTGGACATACTGTGATCTTTGTGTTTGTTTCATAAAGGACATACAGCACATGATGAGGATTCACTGAAGGGTCAATTGGAAAGAATCGTTACCCTAAAAAAACTGGTAATGAAAGAGTGCAGTCAGAGCATTTGTTACCTCAGCAACAGGAGTATCTTTATTTACAGTGAAATCAGACAATAACACTTTATAACATCCAATAGTTAAAGAAAACCTAATGTACCTACACACCTCAGCTGAAATCCAGTCTTCAATAATTGTTTTCAAGGAATACAGCAGCGTTTTGAGTACAACTCAAACCAAGCAGACATTTTTAATGTTTTAAAGGGAGTCCTTTTAAGTGGATCCATTCACATACATATACAAATAAAAACACATCATATAGTTTTAATAGGAAATAAAAAGACCTCTGACACAGTTCAGAAAACATTCAATAAAGATTTGCGAATTCTTATCAATCAAAAATGCAGAAAAAGCAAAATTCTATACTTTTATACACCCTAGAATGTGAATGTGTAAAACAGAGAAAGATCATTGTCATGTGAAATGCAAGATGGAACTATTGTTGAAACTGATTAAAGTCAACTCAAAGTAAAAAAGCTTCTCTTTATTTTAGATTTCTGCATCTTTTAGCTTCTCTCTTTTTGCAGCTCTTGGTTTCTGTCCCTGCTGCTTCTTGCTGTGTCCTAAAGGTCTGTTTTTTCTTCTTTTAGATATAATAATCCAGAAAAAGTCATTTATTTCACTTTCTCTGCTTCTTTCTCTGTCTCAGGGTCTATCTTTTCTACCTCTGTCTTCCCTGACTGAAGCTTCCTGTCATGTTATCTCACATGCCTCCACCAGCTGCAGTTTAAATTGATCTTCTCTATCTCTTTTCTTTACATTTCATTTCTAATTTTGTTTCTCTTCTCTAGGTTTTTTCATCTCTTTCTCCAGATTTGTCAGTGCCGTCTCCTTTTCTGCAGCTTTTAATTGCTTATTTTATGATTTTTACTCCACGGTCTGTCTTCAATCTTAGTCTGTTTGTCCCTCCATTACATGCTGAGGAGCTGAAGTGTCCCTTGGAGAAGAATTACAACCATCTATTTTATTCGGATCATTTTCTCCTTCCACTCATCTGGTTTTTTGATTTCTGTTGTTTCTCTATGACTTTTTTGCTATCTTGCTATTGTCTTCCTGTTTCTTCTGTCACAGATGGAGTCTCATTCTCTCTCTTTCCTTTATTCCCATCATATTTGTGTCTCTTCCTGAGACATATTAACGTCTGGATGATGTTCTCTTTTGCTATTTGCAGATGATGTGCCTTCCTCTCCATCTCCCTCTCCCTTCTCCTGCTTCTCTGGCTGATCTTTAACAGACTGCTTTTCACGTGTTTCTCCCTCTGTTTGATGGAGAAGTCCTGTTTTATCCATCTCTTTTTCTTTTTTCGCCACATCACTCTCTATTTCTGCTTGGGGCTGATCAAAATTCCTCTGTTCTTCTGTGTTATGGAGCAGATCTGGTTCATCTGAAGACAGAAGTGTTGGGTTCCCCTCTCCATCTTTCCCACCTACATTCTTTACTACTTGTCTTCTCTCTGCTGGAGCGGACACAGTTATCAATTCAGAATCATTCTGCTTCTCTCCTCCTGCTGTTGGATCGCCGTGTTGTGTTTTTTCATCAGTTGGGCCCTGAGCTGCTGCTTCGTTTTCTGTAGTTTGAGTTTGGTCTTTATTTTCAACCGTGTTAGTATCATTACCTGGTTCTCCTGCTGCTCTGACCTGCTGTTGTTTTCTCTCTGCTGGAACTGGAGGGTCGTCACTTCTCCCTGTCTGTCCTCCTGTCTGGTCCGAGTCATTCGTCGCCCCTCCTCCTGCTGTTGGATCACTGGGTTGTGTTTTGTCGTCAGTTGGACCCTGAGCTGCTGCTTCGTTTTCTGTAGTTTGAGTTTGGTCTTTACTCTTCCCTGTCGTTCCTCCTGTCTGGTCTAATTCATTCATTGTCCCTCCTACTGCTGGTCCATCATTTTGTTGTGTTTCTCCCTCATTTGGACCTGTTTCTTCGTTATTTGTAGATTCTTTTTTGTTGACTTCATTTTTTTTGTTCAAATCCTTCTGTTGTTCTGCTTTAGAGAGCCGATCTGGTTTAACAGGAGGAAGAGGGGTTGGGTTCCCCCCTCCATCTTTCCCGTCTCCATTCTTTACTATTTGTCTTCTCTCTGCTGGGCATGGGGTGTCTTTTCCTTCAGTTACATTTGTCTCTCCTCCTGCTGGTGGATCACCGTGTTGTGTTGTGTCATCACTAGGACCCTGAGCTGCTGCTTTGTCGTCCTTAGTTTGGGTTTGTATTTTAATTTTCGACCGTTTTAGTATCAGTACTTGCTTCTTGTCCGACCAGTGTGTTCAAATCCTTCTGTTGTTCTGATTTAGAGAGACGATCTGGTTTAACAGGAGGAAGAAGGGTTGGGTTTTCCCCTACATCTCTTCCGTCTCCATTCTGTACTTTGTGTCCGCTCTCTGCTGTGCATGGAGTGTCTTTTCGTCCCGTTATCAATTCAGAATCATTCTGCTTCTCTCCTCCTGCTGTTGGATCACTGGGTTGTGTTTTGTCATCAGTTGGACCCTGAGCTGCTGCTTTGTTTTCTGTAGTTTGAGTTTGGTCATTATTTTCAACCGTGTTAGTATCATTACTTGGTTCTCCTGCTGCTCTGACCTGCTGTTGTTTTCTCTCTGCTGGAACTGGAGGGTCGTCACTTCTCACTGTCGGTCCTCCTGTCTGGTCTGAGTCATTCATCACCCCTCCTCCCGCTGGTGGATCATTGTGTTGTCTTTTGTCGTCAGTTGGACCCTGACTTGATGCTTTGTCTTTAGCAGATTTGATGTCCTCTTCTTTTTCTTCCTTTTCAGTATCATTATTTGTGTCTGCTGCTGCCCTGACCTGCTGTTGTTGTCCATGTCCATCCATCAGACTCTGAGTTGCTGCTTCAGTATTTACAGACTTTGTCCTCTCTTCTTGCTCTTTCTGTGTTTCTACCTCTGCTGGACCTGGAGCTCCTGTTCCTACAGTTATTGATTTGATCTCTTCCTCTGCAATTTCACATAGTTTCTGTCCCTGGATGAGAATATTGCTAGTTTCTCCTTCTGTGTTCTCCTGGTGAGTTTGATATGAACGTTTTGTTCCTTCACCTGAACGTGCAAGGTTATTTTTATCTTCCATCGTGTTCTGATTATTAATTGTCTGTCTTTCTTTTTTTGATTGTTCACTTTCTGTTTCTCTTTCTATCAGACACTGCTGTTCTGAATCATTACTTGTAGAGTTCTTCTGTCCTCCTCTCTGTGTTTCTTCATCCTCCTGCTGCTTCTTGGACTCTGTGTGCAGAAACAGTAAACTGTAGTTACACAGAAATATACATTTGTGTGTGGTAGTGTAAAGATGTTAATATGAAAAGACATTTGCTGCAAAAGCACAACAAGGGTATGAGAAGCTGCAACATAATTTGCTTTAGAATGGCTGAAAACAAACACTGCTGTAGGAGGATATTAAATATGTAAATAAATACATATATTTACATTTTACCAAAAAAATATCAAATGTTCTGTAAAAATGAACAAAGGTGTAAAACCTCACGGACTATAAAAAAAATTGCACGTAGCATCCGTGATATCACTCATTGTTTGTGGACTGCAGTTTGGCAATTTGGCCAGTTTACGGCAATTTTAATGTCCACAGTGTTAGCATGGTTAGCATTGCTAAGCCTCTCTCCTGATTGACAGTTCCTAAAGCATCCCCTGCTTTATCGTCTATTTTAAAAGAAATGGACCATAATTTACCAAACGAACATGTTTACTGAGGTAATGAATCAAGTGAAAAGTGGGTCATGTTCTCATACACTTCCAAAGAAACTGACTTTGAATTAGATAGAATGCAGCTTTCGCATTGGCTTCACTTTCAGAGCTGAACGCTTCTTCCATTATCTTTATGTTAAAACCTTTCCTTTATGCCACTATAACCATCTCAGGGTTGTAACAGCAGTTCCCTGACTTACTGATTTTGTTTTGTCTCCATTTCCACACAGCAAGGGCAACCGCGAGAATCACCACAACGCCAACAACCAAACCGATGATGATATAAGCAGTCGAACCAGAATCAGAATCATCTGGAGGGATCAAACACAAAACAGCATGGTATTTAATTAAACTAGACATCAGCTGTTTAAAAGTTAAAGTGATCATAAATAAATAGCTCATATTTTTCTTTTTGTCTTCTTCTTTGTAATTAATTATCCTCAGTGGCCTGACCTTTCTGTTCGGTTTCTTTAAATTGTAAGTACTATACCCTACAACTTCAAAATAAAGTATTAAAAAAAACCTTACCTAGATGATTAACTGAATGTTAATAATTAACTCCCATCAAGAAGTATGTTCACTTACCAACAACAAGCTGAACACTGGATTCTGTATTCAACCCTGGAATGAAGCATCTGTATGTTCCTTGATCAGAGAGTTCCACTCTGGAGAGTGTCAGTGAAGCGTCTCCCTGTTTCAGTCCGTCGATGGACACCGATGTTCTTCCCTTGTAGGAAGGATTCTGATCAAGCAGCCGGTCGTCACCGGAGCGCCTCACATGGACAAATCTGGGGCTCAGGTCAGGTCTCGCCCACTCCAGCATCTGGTTAACGGCATCCATGGCAGGTTTCACATGGCATGGCAAAGTGATGTCATTGCCGACCGATGCCACTATTGACTGAGTTTGACCAATTGCCTGAGACTGACCTGAGAAAGAAACATTCAATTTTTAGTTTTTTTACAATTCCTACAGTGGTAACAATGTTAACATGTTGATGATGTTAAGAAGGTCAACATATTCTCATTAACTGGGTTCAGATGATATTGTATGAAAACTTATATATCTTATTAAATTAACGGTCACGTGACAGCATAGCAGCTGTTACACCATCATAGAGTGACGACAATTAAGTTTAGACATCAAAAAGACTAGTAATGATAATAAATATTAAACTTTGTGGTTTGGGTTAAAACACTGGTCCCCTTAAATAGTACCCAAAGGGTTAGTGTTAGATTTTTATTATTCATTTAGGGATGTTCACTGAGAGGAAAGAGCGTTTTACAGGAATAAAAGGTTATAAAAGGAGATAAAAAGAGCAACTGGATAGGATGGTTAGCGGGATACCCCCCAAATCAAATTACAGTGCATTAGGATTTTTAGAACTCTGGAGATCCCTTATTGACGGCCTATACTTCAGGTGGTGTCAGGCATAAGCGAGTAAGTCCCATCGGCCAACACACTGAGATTGCAATCCGTCAAGCCATGGTTAAAACAGACACAGCGACACACAGGCACGAGTTAATGATCAACTCTTACTATAACCCCAGACATTATCCATTATCACAGCGTTATCTAACTGACCTGCTAAAGTCAAATAAACCATATCAGTCAAAAAAACAAGAAACATTTTCACTTTCACTTTGACCACTGAGTTTATCTGAACAGAGAGTGTGTGGCTGACACTTTGGCTTCTGAGAAATGTCTGGCTGTGCCACTGAAATTGCAACATTGTGCACCAGTTACACCCAGAGCATGGTGCACAGTACTGAGCACAACAGCATAATATGTAATGTGATCTGGTGGGCACAAAGTATCGGCCCCCAGAAAGGCAATGTTGTTTCCAGTGCCGTCTTCCCAATAAACCATGATATATAGCCTATTTTGGAATAAATATCAGCCTATTTATAATACTATAAATAACAATTAGTAAGTAATTAAGTAAGTAACGGTACTGTACTTTGGACTATTAGAAGTGCTGTTACTACTGGTGAGTACTAACCCATTTCAGGCACTGGATGTATCTATAAAAGTCATTAAAAAACTAAAAACCAAACTAGTTTTGTAAACACAACGCCACAGACCTGATAGCAACTAATATTACCAACAGTTTAAGTTAATTCCATGCCTCTGGCTTACAGTACAATACAGAACACAGTCTTTAACGTGTGAATAATAATTTGAAAACAGCCAGTAATCTGGTGGGTTTGAAGTATTGAAGCATTCAATATTTAATGACAGAAACAACAATAAGGATTTGATTTACAACAATGAAAGTATCCGTTTGTTTAAAAAGAAAAGGCAGTGTTGGTATTCATTAACATCCAAATAGTGCAGAGTATTGCATCTCAATTCCAAAATAATGACCTTTCATAATCATGTTCATGTGTACGTTACCTTCATTTGAGTGTGTCAGGAGAAGAAGGGCAACAGCGTAATGGAGAATCAAAGTGCTGCGAACAATGGGTGGAGATTTATAGGACAGTCTGTCCGTCTGGTGAGGCATCATGTAGAGCTGGGAATTGAAATGAACCACAAAATAAATTCACAAAAATATCATGTGGAATTTATTTTTTTTATATTCTGGCAAAATAAACCTAATATCAAATGAAGATATATTTTTAAACAGTCAGAGATTAGGTCCGTTCGGTATTTCCTATGTAGCAATTATTTATTTAATTACTTTGAAGATAAGAAGCCATTGTTTAAAAGAGTTTTTCTGTACAATTTTGAGTGCATGAGTCCGCCTGCCCGGGCTTTAGAAAAAAAAGAGTTGCGTATAAATGGGGACCATATGTGACAACAAACTTGCTTTCATATAAAAAAACTTGCAATTTCCTCTAAATTAAAAATCAATTCATAACAGAAAGAGTTTAATTTAAAAAAAAAGGTCTTACCTTTTTTGCGTGCTTTCTCAGTCAGTGAGCTGCACACGGTCAAAGTCCTTATGTCAAACAAACAACTGTTCAGTCTCAGCTAGAGTGCTGCCCTCTGCTCAGCCTAATAAATCCTACTCTACCTGTTTTAATAAAAAGGTTGACGTATTAATAGTTCCATGTGCTCAGATATAATCTTCCGGATGGAAATGCTTCTAAAACAATGCTGTTTCTTCGGCGGCAGCAGTTGAATATTCTCTTGAAATAATTACTGCATAATTACAACTGACTTCCCACTACCAAGAGCATTTCAATCTGCTAAATTTACCTGTCAAACCAGTAAGTTTTGAATAATCATACTGGCTCTGTGATGTAGCCTTTAGCTGATTTCACACTTGCATTCAATGTCTCTTAGTTAATATGTTACATATAAATAAGAGGCTGAACTTTGATCCAGTTGCCAGGTAACTTATCACCGTAATTACTGTATAAAATACTACAGCAGAAACACATCTGAAGTCAATGAAACAGGAACAATGGCGGCAGTTTCTGTGTAGTTTTGGCAACCTGAGAGACCGATATAATGTCTGCAGGGGGCAGCAAAGGACTTCTTATTTAAGTTCACCCATCTAGCTCAGATAAATGGAGTTCAGCAAAAGTTCAAACAGGAAGAAACTTGACCTACTTATATGCAAAGTTCCCTCTATACTCTGGTATTAATCATCCAATCAGAACTCCTTTTTTTGCAGCAAGGCTCTAAGGATGGCAACGTCTGCTGGCCCACCACTTTGGTCCAGACTGAGATATCTTGACACCTACTGAATGAATTGGATTGAAAGAATATGTGCTGTAATCACTCTTTGTAAAATAAATGTACAGACAGTACTCTGTACCAGGCTCACAGTCACCTTTTGTCTGCTTAATTTAAATGTAAATGCCGCTAAACTTAACTGTCATGTGAACGGTCTTCATATGACCCGTAACTTTGTAGGTTATCATACGAATTGTTTTGCCTAACTTTTTGTATGATTTCATACGAACCTGTTGATGAGAATGAGTTTACTTTTAAGTGACTATATCATCTGTAAAATTATTCTCAGGGCAAAATGTTATTTTGTTGGGAAAATCAGTCCATCCTAGAAGTTAACTTAAAAAACTTTGATGCACCTAGAGGCCTACGATTAGGATTTTAAATAGCCTACTTTCCACTGCTTGGCTGGTTAAATGTCTCCATTTGATTTAGCTGCAGGGTGCTACTGAACTCAAAGGGAACTGAAGTATTAAGCGCACTACAGGTGAGTAGTTGTGCCCCTTTTGTGCAAATCTAATATCATGTATTATTCTAGAGGACATCTGCCTCAGCAAAGTGTTTTTAAAACAAGAGCCGAAGTCTACTTAACACCAGAAATTGTGTGCACAGGAAGAGGAAGTTCTCAACTGCATTATGCTGTATTTAGCTTTGTATCAGCCTGTTGCTCAGACAGTCAGCAGTAAGACACCATGGAGGTTACAGCTTTCTGCATCCCACTGTGTGAGTACTACATTTGTCTGTTTTCCCCATGTCTTGTTGCTCTACAAGTAACAGTACACAAAATAGAAATGAAAGGATAGCAACACAAACATTTTAGAGATAAATGTTGAAAAAAGTTCAACATATCTCTATTTTTGTATGATGTTTGAATCCATCTATACATGTGGAATGAAAGACGTTCCTCTTTTGGAATTGGGTTTGAGCACAGAGCCTAGTGTTTGTATTTGATCTGTATTTGTTGAGGCACCAACATTGTCTGTATTTGTAGTCAAATAAGTGTGGAAATAGGTGTAATAATCCATTGTTTTTTATACAATTATTATTTTAGAATATGATTTGTTAGTATAAGTATCCTTCAATACAATATTGATGAACAATGAACCGTAATGAATTATATTGGTTTATGTGTAAATGTGGCACAGCAACGTTGCTAGTACAGCTATAAATAGCCTTCTATTTTTTCAATGTGCAACCGTGTGACACAGGCTGACTGAGCAGTGAGCACAAAGTGTAGGACAACTCACACAAACTCCTCTTCACATATTGCAAGTAAAGACACGTAACATAATCAACTACCTCAGCAAGTTAAGGTAAAAATCTCCAATCAAAACAAAATACTGGTGCAATGTAATATGTTTTGCAGGTTGCTAAGATTTCCTGGCACACAAGCAGGCACAGTGATGAGTTATATTTTCTTTTTTTTTTTTACAAAATAAATAGTTATTATTTATTAAACCCTTATTTGTACTCTGACGAATACCAAAATCAGCTCCACCCCTAGTATTCAAACCTTTAAGATATTGATTGCATCAATAACATCTGTATTTCAACAGCAGCTTGTCTATATTTCTATGTTTTTGGCCAGATGTCTTTTATGGAAGCTATATGCCAATGTGAATAATTTAATGCATTTGATTAAATCCATTCTAAAATATCTGAACATTCCACTCGTTATATTTGGCATTTAAAGTGTTGTGCAGCTGCAAAAACATTTTAACAAGATAACGATTTTATATGACTTAGTGATTGAATAATAATTCTACGTACAGTAAAAGCATTTTTTTCACATATCTGTCCTCTTTTGTGTCTCTAGTGATTAATGCATTGATGTTGCTGGTTGCCCATATTCAGCATGGTTATACTCAGACATCTGGTAAGTAGTAGTTACCTGTTCCCAACCCTAACCCTAAACCCTAATCCTGCCGATCATCTGGGTAACTTTTGGCTTGATGAATGCTTCATGGGCTACTGAGCAACTCTGATGGAAATAAATGGAGGCCCCTCCTTTAATACTGTATCCAGTTCTTATAATACATCTATGGCATAGACAAGGTCTTCTTTAGCCGTAGATTCTTCAATTGTTTTTTGATTTTCCTCTTATTATAGAATGCACCTTGTATCTGTCTGGAAACCAAGTTCTTCCTTAATTGTGTTTTCCATTTTTCAGTTTCAGACGCAGCTTTTCGTATCGTTCCAACCAGACTGCAGCTCTTTGAATACGAGTCTGTCCATTTTACCTGTGAGGGGTTTAATGTCTCAGCTGGGTGCAGAGTGAGAACCATCAAGGAATTCATTCCAAAATGTTCAAATGACACAGTAACGTCAACAGTGACCTGCACCATTGACTATGCCTTTCCATCAGACAGCGGAGAATACTGGTGTGAAGCTGGAGGAGGAAAGAGAAGCAACACTGTCAACATCACTGTCACCGGTAGGTTGATTGTGTGTAGATATCATCACTAAAGTTTAGTATTTATTCTGCTTCTAAACATTCTGTAATGCTGTTCAGCTGGTTCTGTGATCCTGGAGAGTCCTGCTCTTCCTGTGATGGAGGGAGAAGCTGTGACTCTGAGCTGTAGAACCAAGTTGACTTCCTTCTCCAGTCTCATCAACAATTTCTACAAAGATGGCCGCCTCATCGGGAGCAGTCCTACAGGAAACCTGACCATTGAAAGTGTTTTCAAGTCTCATGACGGCCGCTACAAGTGCAACATCCTTGGAGCTGGAGAATCACCTGAGAGTCAGCTCGCTGTCATAGGTAAATGTAAAAAAGAAATATATATAACGTTCAGCTTTTCAGACATATCATTCAGTTAATTGCACACATGAACAAACTGCTAAATTGTTCATTGATTCATTGGGCTATTGTTAGCCATGTGGTAGACTGGTGCATTCAAGGCATGATGGCATAGGCAACCCTGAACTGGGTAAGCAGATATAAAAAATAAAATAAATCACTAAATACGTGCTAGTATCTAACATGAAATGTTTGTATGCTGTTGGTTAGGGGCTGATGTGATCATGGAGAGTCCTGCTCTTCCTGTGACTGAGAGAGAAGATGTGACTCTGCGCTGTCGAACGAAGGAAGCTCCCTCTGACCTCACAGCTGATTTCTATAAAGATGGTCTTATCATTGGGAGAAGTTCTACAGGAGAGATGACCATCCAGAGTGTTTCCAAGTCTGATGAAGGACTCTACAAGTGCATCATCTCTGGAGCTGGAGAATCAGCAGAGAGGAGGCTGACTGTCAGAAGTGAGAGTATATTTTTACTGCAGCCCCGGCTGATGACACCGATGGTGTTAGCTAGCTGCTCTTCTTATCAGCATTTCTAGACAAGTGGGTGAGTCAGTGCAAATTTTATCTAACACAGCCAAACACTGAACTCACAGAACTTTATTTTAAATTCTAGAAGAGAAGTATGATGGCTCTGTGACACAAAGTGTGGACTCAAATACACAACGCGCAGACAGAACAGGTAAGTTAAAACTAAAGTTTACCAGGTCGTTGATACATAATACTATTCGACAAAAGCTACACAGTCAGAGCAGGCAACGTAAACCCAAAGCGTGTAAGCAGGCAGGCAAGAATCTGGTATGAACAATACTGTCTAGACGCAGTTGAACTAGGGCTGCAAAAACCCACTGATCAACTAATCGTGGAAGCTCTAGACCAGGGGTCTGCAATGTTTTTTTAAGCCAAGGACCCCTTAACTGAAAGAGAGTTGGAGCAGGGACCCCGTCTATATATAGATATAGATATATATCTATATCTATATCTATATATATATATATATATATAGAAGAATGCCTTTTTTAAACTAATTGCATAAAGCTGCAATGTGCAAGTTGTGACCAGAACGTTTCCAACACAAACTGCATTATATTCAATATTGTATTGTCTGACAAAAACAAAGTCCTTTTTGTCATCTTTCCAGCATCTGACAAAGAGATGGTTTCCCACCATATCTACATCCTACTTTGGACCGTTGTTGCTGTCGTATTGTTCCTGCAGCTGTTGGTGATTGGACTACTTTACTGGAAGAAACAGCTTGGTACTAAAAGTATACTTAATACACACAAATCAAAGGTTTGGTGATTCTGATGATTGACTTGGTTATGCTCGACATATCAGATGTGGTTAATTAATGTTCATTTTGTGAATAACTTTTTGTGAATAAATAACAGGCCACAATAAATCTTGGCTGTTGTCGGGTTTGTGTTCAGGCTCTCTGCAGCCGGTGTCTGTACTCTGACACAAACTGTTTATGAGGTAAAAGACGCACCACTCTGTAGTGGAGTGTTTTTGCATTTCCGAGGACCTTCAAGATTTAGATCAATTAGCTTGTGAAAAATATTGTGGGCCGAATTTAGGGGGCTACAGCTGTAGAATTTAAGTAAAAGTAAGTACCACATTGGCCTATTTGCAGGTATTAAATGACTTAGATCAGGATCAGGGCATCCCTAATTGGAAGTTATTTATAAAGAAGTTATGTATATATTAGGCTATGTACCATAACACAGGAAAAGGAAAACTCACTTATTACATACTCCTGAATACGTACTGGTGTTTGGGACACCTCCCCCCACCTCTGTCTGTACTGTATGTCTATGTTTGTTCATATGTTGGATGCAATGCCTATTTTTTCTGTGAATACCTGCATATATATGTCTGCCTACCTACCTCACTTAAATGATTCTACAAAATAATTCTGCTGAAACAGCCCAAAGGATGGTAATAAACATCCTTCATGTTTCAGTCTTATTGGAGGTAATGTTGAGTGATCCAAACAAGGACCTGTACGCCGTCGTCAAAAAAGACAAGAAGAAAAAGAAAGGTAATTAAAGGCACTTTGAGGTAAAGTGATCAACTATTCATCCGTCTGCATTTAAAATTAGTAACAGTAACTTGATAGATGTTACTTTGAGGTTGTGACAAGAAATGTATGAGAACCTCTTTTTTCACAAAGTCACATCGACTAAATGTTTCATGGTTTTGACACTGCAGATGCTGCTGATAATTTGAGCCTCCACACAAACCAAAGTAAAGAACCACAGACAGAAAAAGGTAAGAGGGGCCCCTCAACCCCTGCAGCCTGCAGTCCTCTACAGGACCAAAGTAGCATTCTGACATTAGGTCAAAACGTGTGTTTATTTGAAGGTTTACCATGCTACAGTTTAATGCATTATGTCTTACTAACTTTGTGTCTCTTTTTTCAGATAAGGACGAACCTTTGCCTCTGTCTTTTCACTCCACTTTTACCAGCGATGATACATTGCCAGGTCTCCAAAATGGTTACTATTTTATTTTAATTATTTATCCACAGATTCTGTTTGGGTCTGGTCATTATTGTAACAGTTACATGGTTTGTTTTGGACAACACTGACACACCATCACCTTTCCTTAGGGGTTACATTCAAGTAATGGGACAGAGCCAATGACCAAAAAAATGTCAGTGTTTTAAAATATTGGTTACTACAATGAACAAATCTTACCAAAGGCTGAGACAATTTCAATTGTTTTCATATTTCCAGAACCAGGAGTATTCAGCGTCACATTGACGGCAGCGCCGTCAGCAATAGCAGACCCACCTGTTACAGATCAGGAGCCCGAATATGATTTCATCCAGACGACTGAGGAGGTAGGACTGACAGTAACACTGGCTTTTTATTCATTTTTAATCAAATGCGCCAGACCTTTGTATTACCAACACATAAGGCCAAGAAAGACAGAGAATGTAACTTCATGCTCAATGTAAAATTAAAGCAACTATCTGAAATGAGTCATTTCATGGGTTGACGCTCGAAAAAAATTATCCACTGATTTACAGATGTCTCTTTCGCCATGGCATCACGTGACATACACGGAAGTTGTGATTCCACTGTTTGGCCACTATAGCCTGTAGCCTGTAGCCACTACAGCCTATAGCCTGGGTTTAGTTACTCTTTAATGTACTGTCTTGTGCGTAAACATCATTTAATTCTGTGGTTTATGTGTGTCTTACAGATCACAGAGGCAGAAACACCTTGCTAAAGGAGATGGAGGCACTGCTTATAGCATGCTATATGTACAAGAAAGTTTAGAGACGTCAAATACACTGCTTGAATTAACTTTTTGTATTTAGTAGTGCAGTTGGTTCTCTCTAAAAACAACATTTATTTAGTTGAGTACGCGGTCAGTAAGGAAAACTATTTGTTCTTTGTGTTGTAATCTCTCTGCTGGATCAAACATTTTGATATCATTGTATTTGTACTTTGTATCTGTCACTATTTGTAAAACTTAAAGCAAAGCAAACTGCAACTTGGTAACAATATTGTCAGTTTTAGTAATACATTCAGTAAAGAAATGAAAAAGTATTTGAAAACTAAGCTATGTGGAACAATAGACTGCATTACAAAAAGCTTCACCTGTCACTTCAAAATAATTTTTGTACTTTGTCTTATAATGTTATGTATGCTTATGTTAATATCTGAAGTGTGTTTTGTATTACTAAAGTACATTTTACAAAATAATTTACATGGAACCTGTGACTTTCTGATGCTTGTTTGCAGAATGTGATACTATAAACAATAAATGGCTTTTCGAAGCATCTCCAAAATGACAAGACTTTGTATCGTGCCATTTTACAGTTGAACCACCTTGCCTTGCCTTACCCATTCCAAACCCTTTTATATATTGTACCCATTTTTTTACTCATTAGTTAACCTGAAATCTAGCGTGAACCCAGCAAATGTAGAGCAACCCCCTGAATTTGCATCTTAAATGAAATAGGTCCTATAAAAGGTCCTTTTATAGTGTACCTGTGCAACTGTTGTGGACTCTGAGGGGTGATTGCACCTCAGACAGTATGAGACTGCCCAGTAAAAAAAGAAAAAATACAATTACAACAATTACAACCCTATATACATCAATCCATTCATTAATTTTTTTCAACAATGTACCTCAAATTTGCATCTGAATTAAAAGGTACACAATGAAGTGTAGGTAGTATCTGTCATGTTATTGTATCGTAAAGTGTTTTATTTTTATTTTATTTTTTACAATTGAAATACACTTGGATCCATTTTTTAAGGTGAAAGTTGTAAGATTAGATGAGATAAGATAGATTTTTTTTTTTATTATTCCAAAGGAAATGTTTTCTTGGACAAACAAAAAATATCTGCTGTTTAAAGAATTCAACCCAACACACTGCATACATGCATACATGCATACATACATACTGGCTTTCAATATAAACCAATTCTAATAACTCACATTGTTTAGTTTAAACATATTTTAAAGAAAACTGTAAACCATCCTTTTTATCATATTTTTAGTCAATATGTGCAGTGTTAACAGGAAATGCTTTTATTTTGAAGTGCAAGAAAGTGACATGCTCAGTGCTTTTGTTGCTAGTTTTAAATGATGCGAAGTTTATGAGACGTGCAGTGCAGAAGTCCGTTTTTTAAAACTTTCTTTTTCTTGTGAAACTGCAGCATATTGGTAAGTAAGTAGGTAAAATGTTGAGTTTAAATGACACCCGTTGGTTTTTACTAAAAGCTTTAACTACACAACAAAAAGTAAAATGTCGCACACTGGATATTTCAGTGGTTAAGAAAAAAAAAAACGTAATTACTATTGTATTAGTTTGTGTACCTTTGTCTCCCCGCCATTATTGTTCTGGTTATTATTATTAAAATGCTTTATGTAACTTGAAACAGAAGAAAACTCACCTGCTCTTACATTAAGTAGCGTAATGCATCATTCACCAGTAGATAGCAGTAGTTGCTTTGCTATGTTAGCGACTCGCGCACATTCTTCCTCTGTATAGATTTAAGGTTAATGTTAGCCCGGTCTGAGCACGAGGCATCCAGACAGCAGCAAACAGAGAAGCTAATATTTATTCAAGACTGTCCTTTTGCTGTGTTTGCAGCTTAGAAAAGCACAATATGCAGTTAAGTTTATTCTCATTTAGTGGGGCCACGTTTTTTTATGTTTAGAGAGTCATTTATGTAAGAAAATAAGGCAGCTAACCAAAGCTAGCTTAAATTGCTACTCTAGGCATGTTGTGCACCTTGTGCATGCTAATGCTAGCTGCATGGCTTTACCTAAGTCAATGAACTTACTTTAGCTTTTTTTTTTATTGTTCTCATGTAAGATGGTAAGTTACAGACTAGAGGTGCAACAATTACAACTTCCTAGGCTGAGTCCGATTTCCGATTTTCATTGAGTTAGGCCAGCCGATACCGATTTTAGCCGATATCGATAACAATTTTTTCTAACCACTTTACAGCACACACAAATATTTATTTTCTATCTTTTCTTTAATAGAACAGTTTGCACAGAACATAGAACAGTTTTTGAACAGATAATGGATCAATATAAAATAGAACTATATAAATTATTCCTGGTGTGGGAAATTCACACATATCTAAAGTGCAATGTTAGAACCATTCCTTCTTTTCACATCCAATATCCAACTAAAAAAAATTTGATTTGGGTTTTTGGTGTCCTCCCTCCACGCCCTACTTTTTCCTTGCAGGTGTTGCATATTGCAAAATCGTTATCTTCTGCACACACGCTGAAGAATCCCCAAACAGCTGACATGTTGCAGGTTAATTCACGAGGTTCCCGACATGTGCGAGAATAGCGCGAGCAGGTACGCGCAACACACGGCGGAAAAGTTGAGAGAAAGGAAAAAGAGACTGTTCTGTCGTGTCCGTGTGTGCGTGCGTCCTTGAGAACTGTAACTCCTATAACTTATGTTGTCAGTTAATTGTAGCATTCACCGGCATGAAATCGGCATGTGTCAGACTGACCTTTCGGTCGCCGGTCACGGCCGAGCATGTGAAAACCAGGCAATTCCGGTCACCGGCCGGTCTATCGGTGAATCTCTATTACAGACAAATGTGTTCACTGGTGATATAAGCAGTAGTACAGTAGTAGTAGTGGGCTGCACATTTCATGTTGTGTCTTCCTAAATAATTTTTTTTTGTTACAGTTTCATTGAGTACTGAATAACTTTGAATACTGAAATGAGTCCGTTCTGAGCACAAAACAGTCAGGACAGCAGCAAATAGAGAAGATGATATTTATCCAAGACTGTAAACTGTTTTTCTCTGCAGGTTGATGGAGGTGAAGTTTCTGCGGCTTCAGCCTGAACTTCATTCTCCCTCTGGTTCTTTGTGTTGATCGGCCTTGAAGATGGTCCAGTGGTGAAGGACTCCGAGCGGTGACGTGGAGACATGGGATTGATTGGATGTCCTGAGGTACGTCACTCAGGTGTGTGTGTGTGTGTGTGTGTGTGTGTGATGAATGTGTGTGTGGCTTCATTTCTTGGCTCCAAACAACAAACACTAACATTTTCAATCGCAATTTCGCTTCTATTTCAACTCTGGGTTCAACTTTGAAGGCTGGGTTCAACTTGAACAACAACTTAAGCCCTGACTCTGCGCCAAACACTAAAAATGTCAACTGTTGTGATTTTGTTTCAATTTCATCTTCTAAATTTCTGAAATTCCACCGTCGACCTATGAGCAGGGGACAGAGAAAAAGGTAAGTTCATGTCAGCCCAAGTGTGTCCAGCTAGCTATCTTAGCAAGCCAGCTAGCTTGACGAGCTTTTGGCTGACTTTGTTATCACTTTACATTATCTGCAGGCTGTTTAACCACTCTGCAGGTGATAGAGGAGCTGGTCATGTGACCTTTAACTGCATATCACCGACGATCGGCCCTCGGACAGCGTGAGTCCACCACTGATGGCTCAAACCTGTCATTACATGAACAATAGAATAAACAACACAGGAAGAGGTCGCGACCTACATTGTATTTATCTGTATTTCCGTCTGACGCTCAGACAGTCGGCAGAAAGGCATTATGGAGGTCACATCTCTCTGCATCAGACTGTGTAAGTAGTCTTCTTTACCGTCAGTTAATTTGTCATATATCAGAAAACCGCAATGGGACACAATTAAAATAATTTTTCAAATGAATGTGATAAATCGAAACAAAACTTAGTAACAGTAAGTAGAGTGTAGATAGTACATCCTAGAGAAACCTCTTGCTAAGTTAGAGTAGAAAGTAACTTTCACTTCATTGTTTGTCCTGTTTCAGTAATTAACTATTTAGTGAAAACATTTTTTAGGCATTTGAGATTATATGAATTGATCAAATTAAATAAAGGTTTTAGGCTTCCGCGGATTTTCAGCCATTTTATAACCTCTATCAATATCCAAGAGCATCTAAAATCCTTTTATCTCTTTATACCAGTCATTATATCATAATTAATATTAGAAAATGGTTGTATAAAACCAAGCATAAACAGTTCTCTTACTCTGTCCATCCAGTGTTGAATGTGTTGTTGCTGCTGGCTGCACATGGTCACCACAGTTATGCTAACAAAGGCGGTAAGTGGCAAATAGTTACAAAAAAATGTAACCCATTATCTGAAAAAATACAATGACGATTATTATTTCTTTTAACAAGAATAAGAAAGACATTTAAAGGTGGGAAAAGTCAGAGGAAAAAAATCTTTATATTTTAGTCCCTTCCAATAACCAATTATTTGGTTCTAGGAAAATAACTCCGCTTTATGATTCTCCCAGTTGAAAACAATTGGTCTTTTTCATTTTTTTTGTGTGTATGTGCCTTTTCTTTAATTTAGCCTATTGTATAAATATTTAAAACTGTTTTATTTATTTTTTTTCCATTGTTCTTTGCTGTCTCAGATGCAGCTTTTCTTTCGATCATTCCAACCAGACTGCAGTTCTTTGAATATGAGTCGCTCTCTTTTACCTGTGAGGGGTTTACCGGCTCAGCTAAATGGAGAGGGGTGAGGAACATCAAGGAATACATCCCAACGTGTTCTAATAGCACAGTGACCTCAACGGTGACCTGCACCTTATCCAGTGCCTTTGAAACAGACAGTGGAGAATACTGGTGTGAAGCTGAAGGAGGAGAGAGAAGCAACACTGTCAACATCACTGTCACTGGTAGGTGTACTTTAAGCAACAAATATATTGAATTTTATTCAATCTATACCAAATTTGGCACATACCATATTTGAATGAGACAAAAGAAATTGTAACATGGCAACAATAAGTGTGTTGCAACCATATCCGGGCGTCTTCATCACTATTTTCTAACTTATGCGCACAACCTACAACAATCGTCCCCCAAGTCCCCAGTAGCGAAGCCTGTAGCTAATTTTTACAATACAATCATGTTACGTATGAATACAAAATGTAATTAAGTGTAATGTTTTCAATTTTGGAAAAACAAACAGTGGACGCCATCACGGCAGCGCTGCCTGCCGACATATTTGGACAGTCAGCAGTCACAGCTCTGGGCTGCACTGTGTTCAAGAGCAGCGGCACCTGGCTGCGCTGGCGTCCTGACTATGGATGGTAAAACTGGGATCCCAATTTTTATTTTATATTTTGCAAAGTCACAGACACGGACACACCTTTGACTACAGTTGGTGATCACTCTCTGATCAATTTCATCTCTATAACTGCCCTCCTGTAAAAAGAATATTTGAATTGTGTTTTACAATAGCAGATTGTTTGTACAAATTGGCAGCAGATTTAAGTAAAATCATAACTTGGTTTTGGAGTGACATGTTAGACGGCGCTCTCCACTCCCATCGTCAACACACCAAAGGGGGATGATATTTTTTGCAATAATGGTGTTCATCCTTCCTGTTGACTGCAAACACTTCAAGTGTTAATATGTCTAACTTCAGTGCCAAAGAGCACTGAAGTTAGACATATATTGGGTTTTCTAATAATTTCTATATAATATCTTTATGTGTGACTGGTATTCTTTATGTACAAAATGTGTTTAGTTTTCCTTATTCATGCATACAGCAAAACTGTCAAGTTAACTTAACATTTATAAAAGTCTTGTTGTTCAGCTGGTTCTGTGATCCTGGAGAGTCCTGCTCTCCCTGTGATGGAGGGAGACGCTGTGACTCTGCACTGCAGGAACAATACGTCGTCCACCAACCTTCCAGCTGTCTTCTCTAAAGATGGCCTCTTCATTGGGAGCAGCTCTGTGGGTAAAATAACAATCCACAGTGTCTACAAGTCTCACGAAGGACTCTACAAGTGTAACATCTCTGGAGTTGGAGAATCAGCAGAAAGCTTGCTGGCTGTCAGAGGTGAGACCCAGTCATGTTTAAAAATAAAAGCCCTACTTTTGATGCTCGGCATTAAGTCAATTTAAGATTTGAAGTCATTTCTCCAGACTGTAAATTTAAGAATAGCTGAATCATTCACATCATTGACTTTTATTTTATGTTCATCTGCAAAGGACAAACTATTAGAAATTGAGCTTAGTCCTGGGGAAACTGCTAATATTGAAATCATGTTACAGAAGATACTTTTGTCTTTGCAGCGCTTCACAAAGAGACTTTAAGGATTGTTTTAACTGCAGTGATGGTGGCTCTGTTGCTGCTGCTGCTGGTGGGACTACAGAACTTTGGGAAACTCAGTCACGCCACATGTCCCACATAAATAAGGAACCACTTGCGTACGTGAGGGACACAAATATACTGTTATTTTACTTTTACTTAGAGAGTGTGTTTACTGTCCTCTCTCCTAAATGGTGGAACAACTCCCCATTGACATCAGGACAGCTGAAAGTGTACAGATCTTCCGCCGCAGGTTAAAAACTGATCTTTTCCGACTGCGCCTTGGCTAAGAAGATGATGGTTATTAAAAAAAAAAAAAGATTGCATACATGTTGCACTTTGTAATGTGGCTTGTTGATGCTAATGTACTTATTCGTGATGTCCTTATGTGATTATTGCTGTTCAGAGTTTGTACCTTAATGGTTGAATCCACTTTGGACAGATTGGAAGTCGCTTTCGATAAAAACGACAGCTAAATAAAATGTAATGTGTGTGTTGATTTTAAAGTACCTACTATACTGTAAATTATCAAACAATGACTTGTAATGTGTTGCATCAGAGAAATAAGTAAATATAAATGAATTGGTATTCTTCACAGTTATGCATGTGCAGGCTGTGGTCACTGACTAGCAGACAAGCAGTACGTGTTACAAACCACAGTACAGTGATGGACAGACATAAGACCTTTTTTTAAAAGGTGTGCTTTGAGTTTTCTCTTGACACATACTGGGTTTTATTCAGTAGATGCTAGAGATGCAGTTTTGTAACTTGAGCATCTCAGACACAAACCACATGAGAAAGTAACAGACATAAAAAGGTTTAATGACTCTTTATTTTTTGTTACAGTGTTATAAACATACTGGAGATGTATTAATACATTTCTGTGAGCCCAAAAAGTTCTCGCCTTGTACTGTTATGTCACAATTTCATAATTTCTCATGTTTCAATACATTTCACTTAACTTTGTCTACAGAGGGCAAAAGTAGACAAGGTTACTTCTTTTACAGTGAGGACTGCCGATGGCAAATTTTCATGGAATATGTACTCAGTAAACAGGTACTTTATGTTCCTCATTTATAGATGAAGCTGTTTGATACTATGTTTGAATAAGCAGGTCTATAAGCAGGCATGTAATGCACTGGGAATATATAAATATGACAGCTCTCAATTGTGAAGTAAAGTCATTTTGTGTTTTGAAACCACACAGTCTATACGGGGTAGGTTTTATTCAAACGTGAGTGTCTGTAATATACTACCTGTGACTGTGTGTCTACATTTAACCATGACAAAGCCTCTGCAGAATAACCAAAGCATATCTACACCTGTTTCAATTAAATGTATGACCTTTTTGTAAGCAATGATAAGTCACAATCACAGGAAGAAGGTCAAGTACCTCAATGTAGTACTTGCTTGAACAATGACCTCTACATTTTTAGTAACTAACAAACTGTTCTTGTCCTTCATTGCCTCTTTTCCCTGACGGTGCCATCACAGACTTGAGTTACAGGGTTTGTCTCTGTGTGCACACAGGAAAGAAATGTAAGTTAAAAGTTATAGTTCATGGGGTGCTCAGAAAGCTTAAGTACTTACATGCCATTTTATTAAACTTGGAATACTGTGACATATTTTCTCTAAACTACTATGAAACATGAAAAAATGCAGGGTTGCAAATGTGAAATAAATGGATTCATGACTTACTGATGTTTTCCATTTCCACCAAGCTAAGGCAACTGCCAGACTACACAAAACGAAAATAACCAAAGCAATAACACCAATGTTGACATGAACAGATGAACTTGGTGGCACCGTGAAGAAATCAGCTGAAATGATAAAAACACAGAACCAATCATCACTTAAGTCAAACTGCACATCAGTTCTTTCAATCTATCAAAGTGAGAATTTCATTAAATTAGAAAATATTTATGTGATTAGCAGCTAACAAAGTCCTGTTAGTTTGTCTGTCCAATACCTTCGTCCAGAGCAGGATATCTCTAACCTGACCTGAGATGGTTTGTTACACAGAACCATCTAAGTCATTGGAAACTGTTACTGCAAAGGGCAGGCACTTTCAAAAAATACCTGGCAGATGATAGGATAAATCATCTGTCTATCACTTCATTGTTGTTTTTAACAAACCGTGGTAGCCTTCACACACCTAAACCATAGTCCTATCTACCAGTAGCTCCTCACTGGACGCTGGACACAAACACATTACTTGAAGCTTGACAAGATGGATTCTTGTGTGATGTGGAGTGAATTGCGTTTCTTGCGTGATCTCGTGATATCAAGTGCATTCAGCTGCCATGCAAGGTAAGTAAGAAAATCTTGACAAATATTGTAAAATCTGGTGTAGATATTCATGATCCCCAGGAGGATAAATCTCAGTGACTTTGGTGACCCTTTGACCTTTATTATTTTGTCACCATCTGGTGTTATATCTCATAACCTAATAGGCAGACTGCCATGAAATGTATTGAGCATGTTTATGCCCCAATTAGGAAGAACAAGTCCCCTAACGTACAGGGCAGAGCTTTGCACCAATTTCGGCCTGTTAGAATTGAAGTCCTTTATTATTATCGGAATACTCTCGAGAAAGCCTGATTCATTTTCTTGTTAATGGCTTCCAGTGAGCAACTTACATTGTAATGAATGAGCCTCCCTCTTTGAGCACAGTAATTTCTCTTAATACTTTCCTCTAGCACCAACCTAAGGACAAACTTTACATTAACAGACCCACAACTCGTAAAGGTGTAAGTATAGCTAAATGTTTTTTTTTCTGTAAAGGGATGTGGTAGTGGGGGCTTCAGCCCTTTCATATTTGAACCTGCAATCTGAATGTGTGTTTCTCTGGTCTGGTTGATGTTCTTCTGTTGGACTCTACAGGTGAAGCTGTTGCTGTGTCTCTTCTCCACAGTCACTCTGCTGCTGACAGTATAGAGACCATCAGGACCTCTGACTGTCTCTGAAGGTCCAGCAGAGAGGAGGTTTCCCTCACTGTCCAGCCACAACACCTCAGGTTCTGGATACCAGCCTTCAGACTCACACTGTAGAATAACTCCACTGGAGGATCTGTTAATACTCACTATGAAAGGTGAGTTAACAGCACCTTAAAAATAGAGAGGAAAAAAATTTAAATGGAACAAGCATACATACATATTGACTACCTTTATATGCTTACAAATATACCAATATGATCACAGCATATTACGGTTGGATATGTCGTATAAGGCCTTTTTGAGAATTTCACATTTTCCGATTAAGACGTGGGCTATGCTGGTATTATTCGAGTTTCAAGTCATCAAGGATTTTTTTGACATGCATACAGTGCATTTAGAATATGCGTCTCAGTCAGGGTTTTTACTGCAGTTTGCTACAGCTTGTGACAGTTTGTGGCCTCTTGCCTGTTTACAGCTTATGGTCAGCTCTGTGATTTCTATGGTTGTTGTACACAAACCAACCATAACTTTGCAAGGCATGCGGTACAGATGCATGGCTAAAAGAAAAAAAAGGTGAAACATAGCTACATTTAAACATTATGTAAGACTTGGATATCAACAGGTTTTTGAATAGGCTCAAATGACACAAAGCCGACCTTTTCAAGAAGCTGTTTGAAGGAATCGAGGGTGGCTGTGTTTGCACGTCCACCACCAGTGGAAAAACCTTGTTTTTACGGCTGCATGTAAAAAGCAATATTATTTGAATATTCATTTTCATTAACCATCTAATATGCCACGGAATATTGTCTTTTTTGGAATAAGGGCAAAAAACGTAATGTAAACATGTGCATGTAAACATAGTCATTCATGCACATTCAAACCATTGCTTATTGAACTCATAAAACAGACAGCTGCTGCACGTTTGCAAATGCTTTTACATCAGAAATAATTTTCCTGTTATCTGATTCATGCTAATGTGTTGCAGCATTTTTTTTGTGTCCCTCACTTTGCAGGCTCAGATTCAGTTTATTTAAGGTAGTATCCCACCAGTATATAAAGACTCATTTCATTGAGACACTCAAATATATCTTACTAGTAGTGAAAGGATTAAAACAAAAACAGATAACTTTGATAATTGGATGGTTGAATATAAAACGTGTTCCTACCAACAACAAGCTGAATTTACGCATCACCATGTCCTGGAATGAAGCATTTATATGTTCCCCCATCAGAACGTTTCACTTTGGAGAGATTCAGGGAAACGTCTCCGAGCTTCTGTTCGTCAGGAACACTTTAGTTCTTCTTTTGTATGACGGATGTGTTTTACTTTCCAGTTCCACACCGTCACGCCACACGTAAACAAATCTTGGGTTCAGGTCAGGTCTCGCCCACTCTACGGTCATGCCTGAAGCTTTTTTGGCAGGTTCCAGCTGGCATGGTAAAATGACATCATCACCAACTGTTGCCAATATTGGCTGAGACGGACCAACTACATGCACCAGACCTAAGGAAGATACCGATCTGTTTTAACTCAAGCAATGTGTTGTGGTTTTTGCAATTGCTGTGACTAAAATCCTTTCTGAGGATCTCTAAAAGCTCAGTGGCCTTGGACTTTAGACTACCGCTTAGTAAAAGGTGGGTAGATAATAATATAATGTGCCGTTAAAGATTACAGTTAAAATTTGCATGTGATATCAGTTAGTTAAGTGTGTTCATACAAATATCAGGTAGCTTGTGCTTTCCAGACAAAGTCGATCTAAAACAGGGACTTCTTGCCTCACAGAATTGTAAAATTACAGTATGTTTCAGCTCATGTTACATTTTAAACTGAAATTATTACATGCACTTTTGCATTCATTTAGCTGTTACTAATGTGTGTACATGTTACCTTCAAAACAGGGTGCTGAGAGGACAAACACCACCAGTAAAAGAACTATGTGAAGATTTAAGACATGGTCCATCTTTCAGGTGAGACATCCTGGGCTTCTGAAAACATTTGTAAAATGTAAATTTACAAATAGGAATAAAACAGTGTGACTCACAAAATGATGAAATATTAAACGTCACTCAGCCTTACTTCACATTCAGAAAATAAGATAAAAGAATGTGTAATGTTCAGGTTTAACTTTTAACTTTTAATGCAATGTGCAGCTTTCGAGAGCTGCAGTTTTTACAACTACAGTATTCCCTTTTGTGGTACAATGAAAACTTTGTAGAGAACAAGTTTAAATAAACTTAATTTTGGAAAATAATGCAAAAATATGCATCATTAAATGAGTAATAACCAACTCTCTGCATGTCTCTTTCATGCGTAACAGTAGACTCAAATAGTAATAAGCAACAGCAGTTAACAGCTCAGTGACAAGCTTTTAAATAACCTGCAGAATATTGTAAGAATATATGTTTAGATCAGCTATTGAAAGATGCACGTCTACTATAGCTGAGTTCTGGGTGCTATAAGTTAGTACAACATACCTGTTGTAGCTCAAAAATAGTACTTCAGCTTAGGTGTAGACTCCATCAACTCGCAGTTCATGTATGACTAAATATTTCCATGCAATCTTTCATGCTGTGCTGAATTTCAGATGAGCATTGTCATTGGAAGTGAGGAAGTTGGTTGCATCCCCTTTTCTCCACTGGCAGGGAACTCAACAGAGCACTTTATCACATTTTCTTGCACACTTGGCCTACAATAGGGGCATGAAAGAGGGACTTTTGCAGCATTTAAAGAAAACAACAAAACCATTTTTAATTAAGGTGAAAGTTGTGAGGTGACTTTAATACTATTTATTATTGGATTGTTTCTTTAAAAAAAACTATTATAATTCATGAATAAAACCTTGCGAGGGAAGGTTAGATTACCTCAAAATAAAATAAGAAACTGATATTTCCATCAGCCCATTCATTTGTCTATTCTGGTATATTTAACTCTAATGTTATGTTGTACATTTTAAGGAGTATCACACTTTAAAAGTAGTTGGGATAAGGTTTTACATTTTCAACGATTATTCCTTAAATATGTAAGCATTGGAACTGAAAGCATGAAGAAAAAGAAAGACCCAAGCATTACAACAAAAACCTGCGTGTCTTAATAACCTTGCACAGTCAGAAAGTTCACAATTGTTTTAATTTGAAAAGCTTCGATCATCGTCTGCCTTGTTTTAATTGTATTTGTTATAATGCACAAATGCAGCATTTGTACAATATTGTTACATTATTACTTGGAAGTTGTTGATGTTGATGGTTTACAAAATGAATGTTGACAACATTAAGGTCCATATAACTGTGACATTTGTCACGCAGTGTGACCACAGTGAGCATTTTAAAAGCTGCAGCAGCTCTGTTCTTGTAAATAGAAAGAGTAGATGGAACAATGTGTTTTAGCTGTAACCGACTGATGCCTCTTAAAATAGACATTGATGCTTTGAGTTAACTGAAGATCTCAAATGATGGCAGTGACGACGATGTTAAAATTTCATAGCAAGTCAAACATTGTCATTAATTAATAATCAAAAAATTTACTTTCTTCACAAATATACTAAACATAACCTGCAATATCTACAGTGTATGCAAAATCTATAGCTGTTTTCCAATATATTTCTTTTAAGCACAAAAACACGTCATAGTCTTTTAATGAATGTACAAAACTCTCACTCAAATTGACACTCTTAAATGCACAACATTTTGAAATTGTTGGTTTAGAGTACACTCTTAAAACAGATGTGTTAATATCAACACAAGTTGTGTCAATTCCCAACACACTAATGTGTCTATATAAGGACCACACATATTGTGTTAATTTTAACACAATTACTGTGTTTGAAAATCTAACACACATCATGTGTGTGATTTTGACACACCTACTGTGTTAAAAACACACACACATGATGTGTGTTAGATTTTCAAACACAGTAATTGTGTCAAAAATAACACAATATGTGTGGTCCTTATATAGACACATTAGTGTGTTAATAAATGTGTTAATAAATGTTGATAACAATGATTTGAATTTAAATGAGCAGACATCCAATGCAGAAAATGTAATTCATTTTCCAATAATGGTAATCAATACATTTCTTTATAATCAATACATTTCCTTATAATCAATACAATCAATCACTTTTTTAAGAATATAATATTTATTTAACCCTTGTGTTGTCTTCCCCGTTGACCAGGATGGAACTTTGTTTTTCTGGGTCAAAATGTAAAAAACAATTCCAACATTTTCAGCGTTTTTTTTCCCTACATTTTTCATTTTCGGACTATGGACCTTGTTGAAGAGAAAATGCTCTCCTTTTAGATACCCATTCTATACCTCATGATGACAATGCTTTTACAACTTTGATGCAAGAATTGGAAAATTGGAGGAAAATGTTTGAGGTTGTTGACACTCCCTATAAGATAAGCAAATATTTCTCTGCTAAAAAGTGTCTTGTAAAACCAAAAGACATATTCTTGGGGCATAGGGCAGATACTGCCCGAAATGATTATGTTTTAGGCCGGTTACACACTGGATGCGTGGCTTGTCAGTTTTTATTTGGGCTCCCATGTTAACAGGTTAGAGCGTGCACACTGCCTGCGTGACTCGCACGTCTCGAAGCCGCGCCAAAAACACGTGCATACTAGAAATAGGACCGACGCCTATTTTTCACGCGACAGGCAAGCGTGTTGGAAGCGTTTCTAGGCAAAATAGAATAGGAAAAGATGTTTATGTCGTTTAGACACAACTACATATTAGTAAATGACATGTTGATGTTTGAAAGTATCGAGGTTTTGATATAAATGTAATAAAAAAAAAAAAATAGATTTTCTAATATTGCACCTGTCAATACAGAACAAAATATTCTGGAGCCTATTTTACCGTCAATACTGCCGACGTTGTCTTTGCTGTAATCAGATCAGAATATATTTATGTTTAACATGGTATTTTATTTTATCAGTGGGAAACATACATGTGTCCAGACAAGGCTAGCAGCAGCAGCGCCACGTCAGACACGTTTCTGGTGTGTAAAGACAGAAAAATCCACGCAGCTGACACGCAACCGAAACGCCACGCTCACGCCACGCAGCCAGTGTGTAACCGGCCTGAGAAGGTGTTGCTCCTTTGGAAGTAAAACTGTTGCTGCGACAGTTAATATATGAGGACAATCTGTTTACATTGGAGCAGCTTAACAATAGAATATCAAGCTTTGATTACGGTTACATGAACAAAAAGAACAAGCCATCTGTGATTCTGAATCTTAGAACAAATGAAAATGCTGTCAGGTAGATGGCCAGCCAAATGTGGTGTCTTACTCTTTTTGCGACTAATAATAGGGGACCTAGTTAGTAGGCAGAGTTCACATTGGAAACAGTTTCTTCTTCTGAAAGAAATATGCAGTATAATATTTGCAACACTGGCTAACAAGAACCAAATACAGAGTATGTACAACTGGAAATTTGGGAAGCCATTTGAAAGAGAAATAAAATTTTAAAATACTTAAGATTGCAAACCCAATGCATCTTGAAGAGCTTGTCAATTGCGCAGGTCAGCCCCTCATCTCCAAGTGGAACAGCAATCGTGTCACTTCTTGCGATGATCAGATACTGCTGGGCAGCTCCGCTTGGGTGTCCAATGCACACGATGCAAGGCTGGTGGGCCCTCAATGAATCAGGATTCTCAAGCAATGATGAGATGCTCGTTCCAGGCTGTAACACAAAACGTTTGAAAGACTACATTAGGAAACTAGAATGAGGAGGAGACCACAACACAACATCAGGAGGTTCAGTGAATAGTGATGCAACCAAAAAGTCATAAGACACAAACATACTTGCACAAAGTCCATGGAGGTAGGAAATGGCTGACTTTCACACTGCAGCGACTCCATCCAGCCCCTCGTCCTGATGTAGTTGGTGGAAGAAGATGCGTGAGCAGCTGAAGTGCTTTGAAGCAAAGCATGTCGACATGAAAATATTAGATTACAAATTAGATATCTACCCTTATCTAAGGCTAAGTCATCTTGAACAATTAAACTGGCTTCAGTTATTATCCATTGCATAAAAGTTATAATTGCATGTTCCCCACATTTTCCGGAATGCGACCCAACATACCATCACTGTCGTTCCCGGTGGTTGAAGGATTTGCCAGATCCTCAAACATCTCCAACGTAGTGCCTCCAATCCACTGTCATCCAGCCTGTCATGGGCCAGTAGAGAATTTGTCTGTCTTGGCAGGGGAGCAGGCTGGAGAAAAACACAACAAACAAAAGCAAAAATTTATGAGCCATTGGTACAGCTTTAAATCCCCAAACAAACGTTTAAAACACAATATTATCAACCGGACTGCACCTTCTTGCAGATCTCTCTGCCATCTAGGTAGATCGATGCAAGTATTTTTTTGAAGTTAGCCTCCATTTGCTGATAAAGAGAAGAAAAAAATGTTTTAGTCATTATTCACTATAGTAAAATAACACCAAAAAAAAACACTCACCATTTTTTTTCTAACTAATCAAACCATGGGGTGAAAAGTAAGATTAGACTTATAGATAGTGCCGTATTTGATTAAAGAAATTATCTCACCGAACTGTGTTTTATTTCAACCTGTCAAGGCCCATCACTTTCTTGTAGCACTGAACAGAAAAAGAAAATTAAACAGGTAAGGACCAGACATACAATGACCAATACTCAAGCTGCATTCAGTTCACAGGAGATTTCTCTGTCCAGATTCCATTGTACAGCAATAAAATGTCATGGTGGTGTGCCGCAAGATGTTTTTCATATAATATAAATATTCTGCTGCAAGAGAAAAAAAGTTTGGGAAACACTAATTTACACCACTGGCGTTGCAACTGTAACTATATATTCACACACAACGAGGCACACTTTCAGTGGTGATTGAACTGTATTTTTTTGAGGAACTATAGGGCACTTAACATCTACAACAGGTCCACAAAATGAACTACAAGAAATTCTTCACAGGGAAACCAAACCCTGAATGAACCCAGGGGTTAACAACACATGTGTACGGAGTCGACCGCTCCCATGCCCATCGAACGTGGCCAGCCTCAGCCGCCTGGGCATGGGTAAAGCAAAAAGAGATCGCTTGTATACCACTAACAAGGCTAAAAATATTACCACACTTCCACTGTAGCATAATGAGGGTCCCTACATGTAAACCGAAGCATTAAGAACTGTGTAAGTGCACAAACAGTTTATCAAAAAAGATCATTACAAAGACAGCACCGCTCACGCACACAGGCAGGCGCCACCCCGGGAAAACAGCCACGACCAGCCGAACGGCGAGCGCTGTGCTTGAGCCGCCATGTTACTGGTTGCACGGCGTCCGTCGCTCGACCAGCTGCGAGCGCCCCCTCCCCGAGACGGTGCACGCCCGCACACGCGAACGGCCCCGTCCTCCCAAACCATCCCCTCAATAAACTGTCTGCACACTCACAACCGCAACTACATTATAATACAAAATGGCGCGAACTAGCCAACACTACATGCAACACTAAAGCTATCACTAAGTGCTTAAAAGAGCATCATTAGAAAACACAAGCTGTTACTAGCCAGGTTTTCACTTTCTCTAACTCTCCATGTTTCAATAACAAATAAAACATGCTAACCGATTTTACATATTAAATTATCCAGGCTAGCTAGCTAACTTTAACTTAACTGTTAGCTATAATAGCTAGCTAGAGTAAGAGAAAAGGGCAAACTATGTGCCATTTATAGCAGGATGACAAACTGATATTAACATTGCCTATATGCTTGTTAGTCACATTTATACATAGCTAGCTGTTACTTTCTACACCTCACATTACATTAGCTAGCTAGCTACTAGCGAGTAGCTTACATTAGCTACGAACTGAAGGTTGTCAGTGCAAGCTCGTAAATGTTAGCCAGAAACTCATGGCTCTGATGTTAGCTAGCTACACTCATAACGTCAGGTCCCCGTTCAGCACACCAGCGTAACAGTCACAACCTCACACAACGAGCCTCTCGTCGACAAATACAATTCCCAGGGTAATTTACCTTATTTTTTTGCGAACTCAAATAAAGTACATAGATATTTACCTTTAGTCTCCTGCTGTCGTGTCAGTGTTCAAACTGCGTAGTTACCAGTCCGTCTTCCAAAAATGATTGTTCTATTTGGGCGCGCAGAGATGTTGAAGTAGTGATGTGATTGGTCAATGGTTTAACACATGTAATGTGTCGTCCAATCGTTGGAACAAACAACACACAATTTGTAGAAAACAACACATTATGTGTCTGATTGGTAATAACACAAAAATTGTGTCAGCGAACAACACATTTGTTTTAAGAGTGTAACACCAAAGTTCCTCCCTTCTTCAGTCAGGTGTCTCTGCTGTCAGTAACCTGGAAAACAGCCAAGAACAGATATCCAGTGTATGTGAGAGAATAAGGGCTTCAATTTACTTTCTTCTGATCATTGACCACTTTATTTATAAAATACTGTCCATCTATTTACTTACCCACACAACACACAAGGCTACAAGTGACTTAATATAAACACATGCATTGTCACGTAGTATTTACATGGTGGTCTATGACTGTAAAGATTAGCCACCACCAGAGCTACTACACAGTAAGCTGAGGGGCCCATCTACCTGAAGTGTAGATGGGCCCCTCTGAAATAAAGTAAAACCACAAAAGAGACCCACAGAGAGACTGTGGGTCTGTTTTGTGGTTTTACTTTATTTCACTTTTTAGATGTGTCAGAAGAAGAAGCTCTAACTTTCACTAAAGTCTAAAGCTCATGAAACACAAACAGTTTAGTATAGTTTGAAAATTAACAATCAAAACAATTTCAAACAAACTGGACTATGTAGCTGTCTACTGCATGAATAATTCCTGATTCTGATATACTATACAAGTCATATTAGTAATTCACTGGCTCTCAGCGTTTTCTGTACAAGCACTGCTGCTCACTTTATATTGTATATACGGTATATTTGTATTTTATCTTCTTACATGTGGTTTTTTAACATGTTGCATTCATTCAGTGTTTCTCAGTGTCAGTTGATTACCTTTCTCCCTCCTGGGTTCTGACGACAGTATATGTTGCCACTGAAACAATTAAAATACAACACTCTACACATAAGTAGCAGGAAGTTATACAGGCACACAGTTGTTTTTAAAAACTAAAACCTTGCACGTGATAAATGAATTTGCTTCCAAAGCAAATGAGCTCATTTACATACACTCTATAAATGTATTCCTTTAAATAATAAATCAGCAAATGAATGCACATTATGCTAATTGCTAACACTTGTTTTGAACACAATGTTTTGTTTGTGGTTCTTAAGACCTTGGACTCTCTAATATATTTAACTGTTTTAACAGCTGGAGGAAGGAGGGATTGTGGCATCTGTTTGAATAAAATAAAAACCACCAAAACAAAATGAAGAAGCAGTATAATAGCCATTGGCATGCACTTAATTTATATTTAAGTTACATGCAGAACACAACTGTATTTATTCATCTTCATTTTACAATGAAGACCCCAATGTTGTCTTGTCTTTAATTCTATTTTTCGTACCTGTGGTAATTTTTTGACATTCCCCACATCGCAGTAATCCCACCAATAGCAGCAGAGCAACGAAAACAGAGACACCAAAGCAGAGCAGCAGCGAGAGCTGAGGGCCATGATGAAGGGAAGGTTGAGGGGTAGAATCAGCTGCTGGAGAGATAATGCTATGTGCTGCATATTAAACATGATCCTATTGTTGTGAAATACATGCTTGCTGATATCAATATAATACTTAAAACATATTATATACAATTATTTTGTCAGTTACTTAGATTACCAATTTTCTAAAAAACTTAAAGTTTAAGAAATCCTCAGACATCAGTCAAAACATTATTTTTAAAACCAATTGGTTTAAACCACATGAGATACTGAGGCCACAGTTTTCAGGTTTTAAGAGTCTTTTTGTAACTATTCTCATTTTTAACTAATTCATAGCAAGACCACATAGCAGGAATCAGTTACAAGTAATACTTCTATCAAGCCTAAAAACATAGAACTTGAAATAGGGTATAAAGCACATTAGGATTTATTTTGTAACGTTTGTAACATGTCTCACCTCTGACAAAAAAAACCAGCTCTCTGGTGATTCTCCAACTCCAGAGATTCTGCACATGTAGAGTCCTTCATCAGACTTGGAAACACTGTGGATGGTCATGATTCCTGTAGAACTCTTCTCCATGAAGTGACCATCTTTAAAGAATTGATTGAATTGAATTGATAATCACATAGTTTGAAAGCCTATGCATGGAACAAAGCTGGCCAGTAAGTAATATCTTATTGAGTATATTAGGTCAGCTGTGCCAATACATAACAAATAAATCAATTAATCCGACTAAAATGCTATGACTTTGTGTATTTAGTGTTTTATGTATTTGCATACCAGTGACTGTGATGTTGACAATGTTGCTTTTCTTTACTCCCATTTCACACCAGTATTCTCCACTGTCAGACGCTGGAAAGGCATTATTAATTGTGCAGGGTCCTGTCGATGTCGACCAGGTAGAAGAACATGTTTTAATAACTCCTTCAATCTTCCTCATCACTCTCCATCCACTCAGTCCCTCCAGTCCCTCACAGCTGACAACTATGGACTCATATTCAAAGTGCTGCTGTCTGTTTGGAACAACCCGAGGAAAAGATGCATCTAAGTCAGAGACACAAAGAATGAGATTATTAAAGCAAACTTCTTTTATTCCGACAAAATCTTTTGGATTTCAAAATAGTTTACGTGTGTTACAAAAAAAACAGACATGCATATTATAGGTCTTTATATTTTTTGACAAAAGTTGTAAATGTTGCTGAATTTACAAATTAACAGCAAATTTTTGAGCAACTTTAAAACTTTTTTACAACACAAACATTTCTTAAACGTGCACACAGTTCTCTCTAATGGAGTTGAATTTGAACAAGCATTACATTATTAATTGTATGAAAAAAATATTTGGAAGTCCTTAAACAAAACTTATAACTTATGTTTAAACATGAAATAACAAATGTATGTATCCTTTGCTTTATTAACTGTATTAATTTCATAAGGTAACATAAGAAATATTTAGAAAACTGCAGCATAGAAGTTTAAAGTTTAAGATGTAACTTGTTACGAAGCCAAATATACATCACATATTAGAGTTTGTCTGACTATCAAACTGCTACTTACCAGCTCTTTGAGAATAATTGAAGTCAACTTGTGCGACCAGTAGCAACAAAACAATCGTCACTGGAGGGACAAGAGAGCCATTCATATTTGCCGTTGTTATTTGACAATGATTGTCTCGGTATATTTCTATATAACACTGTCTCAATACCTACACAGTCTGATGCAGAGACATGTAACCTCCATGTTGTCTTGCTGCTGAGTGTCAGAACATTGACTGAATTTAAAATATCATGCAAGCTAGACCTTCCTCTTCCTTTTTCTCTTGCTGCTGAGAAAACAGCAGGTTTGAGGTTTCTGACAGACAGAGCTGCTCTCACTTTAAAACAAGAAAGAAAAGTACAACCTCAACAGGTCACCCCTTTTTTTTTCCTTTAGTGCCACAACTAAGTTGTTGATTTTTTTGATGTGATTCTTGCAGGTAATCAGTTACTTTGCCACTGGTGACACATGTTAAATGTGATATTTTTATATTAGGAGCTCATTAATACAGAGACTGAAAGAAAATGACATGCTGTGGAACAGTAGCATATTCTGTCAAATACATGTGCTGTCCCAAAGTATCAAGCCAGTGTGTCTTTATGATTAAAACGAAATCTCTCTAAAATGAAAAAAAGGAAAAACTAGAGGATGAGTAACAAATGAACACCTGGTGGAGAAATAGAGATTACATTTACAACAGAAAAAATGGTGGTTTAAGAGGTATAATTCTTAATTTTTTTTAACTTGATCTACTATTAAAAATCACTGTTTAAAGAGCAGCAAAACAAACAAACAGGATGTCCAATTGTGTGCTCGGTCACATTGCAACAAGTAATTCATTTTTATTTTCTGCTCACATGTGGCTAAAACGGTATTTTGCATTATTTGTGGTACAGTGGTACAATCTGTTTTCATTTTTTTTGTATCAGATTTGTTATATTGTGATAATGAAGTTTTGTATTTTCATAGAAAGATTTGCATCCTATATTGTTTATTTTTATTTATTTTTTGTAACATTCAATGTAAAATCTACAGTGTAACAAGTGTGCTAAAACTAATAAATGCATTTATTAACTTTGACTATGTTTGCATCACTTTTACAATAGTTTACATTGTCATGTTTGCTACTTGCAGCACATTTCTGTATTTGTTTGTTTTCTCTATTTGTTTTCTATGTCTATTTTCTTAATTTGCAGTGTAGTGTGTTGAGCTCTCAGGCTCTCCACTTTAAGGTAGAAAATTCTTAAAATAATATAAAAATGTTATGTCGTGGTGACACAGAAAGTCATGAATAGTTTGACCCATGACCATACATTTCACCTTGCCTTTGGATATACACTCAGTAGACCAGGGGTCTCAAACCCGCGGCCTGCGGGCCAATTGCGGCCCGTGGGATGATAGTTTGTGGCCCCCGCCTTAATGTGAAAGTTTAATGTTAGTGCGGCCCGCAAGTTTGATATGTATGGTACTTTACAGTGTTGTGTGCGGAGCTGAACGAACGCACCAATCACGGTGGGGTATATGGCTCTCGGGGGCGGGACATCGGCCAGGCTTGATGCAAGCAGAGAAACATTCCTCAATGAGTGAAAGTTACAGCGTTGCCATGGAGTGTTTTCTTCCGTGCCTGCTGTCTTGTTTCCATTGGGCACATGCGGACATTCGTCCCAGCGCGCTGCGTTCACAACACTTCACTTTTTTTAAGTTGCTGCCCAGCGGGACATTATATATATATATATCACTGCATCTATCACTGCATGAAAAGTGTGATTTTCGTCAGTATGCGGCACTGTATATTGTCGTGGAACTTCAGGTTTACAACTGCACACGGCAATTTACAGGCAACACCGAAAACTGCCGTAACTTGTCGGAAATTGACGTGGGCCTTGCTTGGCAGATGTCCCCCCATGACCCCCCCCTCCCCCTAATTCTAGGTGAGGCTTTCACATGTAAATGAAAATGCTGTGAGCTATACAAATGCAAATCAGGGTAGCAGTAGGGGGAGTTTTACCCCAGGTGACATTTTTCTAAAAGGAATTAACTTAATTTTAAGAAAATCTCTTAAAATAGATCAGACTCAGGATAGCCTAATTGTAGACTCTTCAATTTTAGCTTGAATTGATTTATTTAATGAAAGTATGCTAGATTAATTACTTTGTATGTCATTAGCAATGACCAATGTTATGTAAAAAAGACACACAAAATAATTTATTTCAACAATTAGTTTTACAGGCTTTGCCACAAAGGTAAAATGTGCATTCCATGATTCCTTCACCAGAGTGTCTATTTGCACCCCCGGTAAGAATAGCCTCGGCCACACAGCTGAGCTATTTACACCCTGTGACGTAACAACAAAACACATTGCTCGCGTGCACCGAAATCATGGCGGACGTTCATCTTCCATGACAGCAAAAACTGGCATATTAGGGAAGTTTTGTCTCTAAAGTTTATAACAATTGAATTTCTAGCGGAAAATGGATACTACAGTTGCGCTTTCTGTCTTCAGTGAAAGCATACAACCGTTAGTTTGTTAGCTAATACCTATTTTTTGAGTACAGTACCGTTACCTAGAAACCAAGGCTTGAAGAAACCAAGTGGTAAACAGTTATGCAACATTCCGTAAGAACTGCTAGGTGAGTGGTTAGTACGCTTACCTTTGGTCTAGGAGTTCGATTCCACTGTGAGGCGATCATATTTTTTTATTTTGGATTGGAAAATTTGCATGCAATTGCGCAAGTCAGGGCCCGCCAACGCAGGGTAGTAGGGCCATGAATATGCCTGCTCTGGTTGGGTTAGTTAGGTTTAGGCAAGAGGAGTGGGATTGGTTAGGGTAAGAATGTCAGGGCGATAATATTCCAAAAAGGTGTAATACATGAGTAGTATGGATAACTGTGTGTAACTATATGCCAAGGTACTGTAAATGCACAGGGGTGCAAATAGCATACATTGATATTTGTACAAGATGGGGTATTAATAGAACACATTGCTGTGTGCACCGGCGGGGTACGAATAGCATTCATTTCTAATTGCACCAGGGGTACAAATAGCCTCAGCCTTCATTCACTTTCTCCTTGAGCTCAACCACTGAGCATAGTGACATGACTACAGTCTTTGGTCTTGCTCATCCAACATTGTCTGGTGGAATGGAGACAGAAGCACCACTGTACAGTTTTCTAAGAGAAGTCTTTCTGCTGACACCAAAACACTGGGCTTCACATAAAGCATATCAGCTTTGTCATTGCATGACAAGGTCCCAACCATTTGTATTCTTAAAATACTGGCAAATTCAGCACCATATTCACATGTCCATGGCATATGAAGCTGTTAGCTCTGCTGAAATGGCCTCATAATCTAGACTTCAATTGTCCTATTATTAAGCTTTCCCAGTAATCCATTTTAACCACCTCCACACCAGTGTGTGCGCTGTTTGCGCCCTGCTGGTTAATCTGCTCCACGGTCTCTCTCTATCAGAATCAGAATCAGAATCAGAAAGGGTTTTATTGCCAAGTACGTTTTTTGACACATACAAGGAATTTGTTTTGGTGTTGCTGGTGCACATCACTCATTCTCTAAATGTAATATTAAACAATATAAGTATAGGTAAACAATATAAGTATATGTACACAGTATGTATTAAATTAAAAATAAAGATAGAAATAAAATAAAATAGATAAATAAAGAGCAAAGAGCATTAGAGCAGAGAGAACAGTGGCATGAAGAGCCAGGTGGAGAGTCACGGTGGTTTCCGGGCCTTGTTAATAAGGCTAGTGGCGGAGGGGGAAAAAGCTGTTCATGTGGCGTGAGGTTTTGGTCCTGATGGACCTCAGCCTCCTGCCAGATGGGAGGGGCTCAAAGAGTTTGTGTCCGGGGTGGGAGGGGTCAGCCACAATCTTTCCAGCACGCTTCAGAGTCCTGGTGGCGTAAAGGTCCTGGAGCGGCGGCAGATTGCAGCCAATCACCTTCTCAGCTGACCGAATGACACGCTGCAGTCTGCCCTTGTCCTTGGCAGTGGCAGCAGCGTACCAGATGGTGATGGAGGATGTGAGGATGGACTCAATGATGGCTGTGTAGAAGTGCACCATCATTGTCTTTGGCAGGTTGAATTTCTTCAGCTGCCGCAGGAAGTACATCCTCTGTTGTGCTTTCTTGACGAGGGAGCTGATGTTCAGCTCCCACTTGAGGTCCTGGGAGATTGTAGTTCCCAGGAAGCGGAAAGACTCCACAATGTTAATTGTGGAGCCACAGAGGGTCATCGTGGGGGCAGGTGGGGCTGGGTTCTTCCTGAAGTCCACAACCATCTCCACTGTCTTTAGAGCGTTGAGATCTAAATTGTTTTGGTTGCACCACTTCACCAGGTGGTCAGCCTCCGACCTGTAAGCGGACTCGTCTCCATCAGAGATGAGTCCGATGAGGGGAGGTGTCGTCCGCGAACTTCAGAAGCTTGACGGACTGATGACTGGAGGTGCAGTTGTTGGTGTAGAGGGAGAAGAGCAGAGGCGAAAGAACACAGCCCTGAGGGGATCCAGTGCTGATGGTCTGTGAGTTGGAGACGTGTTTCCCCAGCTTGACATGCTGCTTCCTGTCAGACAGAAAGTCAGTGATCCACCTGCAGGTGGAGTCAGGCACACCAAGCTGGGAGAGCTTCTCCTGGAGCAGAGCCGGGATGATGGTGTTGAAGGCAGAGCTGAAGTCCAAAAACAGGATCCTGGCGTAGGTTCCTGCAGAGTCCAGGTGCCGGAGGATGTAGTGGAGGGCCAGGTTGACATCATCTACAGACCTATTGGCTCTGTAGGCAAACTGCAGGGGGTCCAGGAGGGTGTCAGTAATGGCTTTGAGGTGTGAAAGCACAAGGCGCTCAAAGGACTTCATAACCACAGAGGTCAGGGCGACGGGTCTGAAGTCATTAAGTCCTGTGGTCCTTGGCTTCTTGGGGACAGGGATGATGGTTGAGGTCTTGAAGCAGGCTGGCACGTGACATGTCTCCAGTGAGGTGTTAAAAAATGTCTGTGAACACTGGAGACAGCTGGTCAGCACAGTGCTTCAAGCATGATGGGGAGACAGCATCTGGTCCAGCAGCTTTCCTGGGATTCTGTCTCCTAAAGAGTCTGTTGACGTCCCTCTCGTGGATGGAGAGAGTCGTCACTGAGGTGGGTAGGGGGGTGGAGGTGGAGACCTTTAAGGAGGGCATTGGTGGGGGGGGCCCAGGGCCCTGCTGAGGTGGGTGAGGTGGAGGTGATGCACAGTGGCTGTAGCTGTAGGGAGGTGTCGTGGGGGGATGGTGTCAGGACTGACCTTTTGTCTTTCAAATCGACAGTAGAACTCGTTCAGGTCGTTGGCTAGGTGTCGGTCATCGAAGGAGTGGGGGGGGTTTTAGGCTTGTAGTTGGTGATCTGCCTAAGTCCTTTCCAGACAGTTGCAGAGTCATTAGCTGAGAACTGGTTTTGGAGTTTCTCAGAGTATCGTCGTTTAGCCTCCTTCACCACCTTGCTAAACTTTGTACTTTGACTCTTTAAATCTGTCTTTGTCCCCACTCCTGAACGAGTCTTCCTTAGCCAGCCTTAACCTTCTGAGTTTGGCTGTGAACCAGGGTTTGTCATTGTTGTAACTCACCCTGGTGCATGATGGAACACAGCAGTCCTCACAGAAGCTGATGTATGACGTCACAGCCTCTGTGTACTCATCCAGACTGTTGGTAGCAGTCCTGAACACATCCCAGTCAGTAGAATCCAAACACGACTGGAGATCCTCCACAGCCTCACTGGTCCACTTCCTTGATTCCTCCACCTTTAGTTTTGCCGGAGAGGTCCGTGTCTCTGTCCGCTCTGTAGAGTTGGAAGCCTGCCAGCTGCAGCGCAGAGTCCGGTATTAATCCACAGAGCCACGTCTCCGTGAAGCACAAAACAGCAGATGAGAAAAAGTCCCTGTTTCTGACCAACAGCAGTTGTAGTTCCTCCAGTTTGTTGGGCAGTGAGCGCACGTTAGAGAGGAATATTCCCGGTAATGGTGTGCGTAATCCTCGCTGGCGGAGACGCACAAGCACACCGGCCCGTTTCCCTCTCCTCCGGCGTTTCGCTGCATGAGCAAAGGTGAGCGCACCTTTGACCAGAATGTCCAAAATTTCCAAAAAAAATCACTCTGCCCCGCCCCCTACCCCCGCCTTCACTGCTTCCATTTGAAAAAAAGTGGCGGGACTCGGGAGATGAGTCCGAGAGCTACAGCAAAAACTTCCGAAATATGGGAATATTTCAGGCCAACTGGTAAAAGATTTGTCTGTGCACTCTGTCAAACTTCACGTGGAAACACAAAGGAGTTGTTCAAGACGTTTGGAGCGTTTTTTTTCTCTCCTCCATATCACGTCCGGGGCTCCAAAGATGCGCTCACAGAAAAGAAAAAGACAACGTAAGTATATGATTATTAATGAAACGGCGAGCTAGTCTGTATTGTTATTAACTCTTGATCGTACAATGACTGTCTTTGGATGTTAAACAGGCTACTTAGACTTGTCAGTAATGTTTTAAACCCCACCAAGTTTAAACGCGAGCAGCACAGAGCTGTGGCTGCTTTCAGTGCGATTCATTACAGAGCTAAGATGTAGATGTTGCTTTATAAAAGTATATTTATCTCGTAATTTTTCAGAAAGCAGTACGCCGTCTTCACAACTCTGAGACAAACTGTAGCAGGCGCTACGAACCTGAGCAGGGGTAAAATGAAAATGAATTTCATTAATTCTTCTGTATAAGGACATAGATACGTTCATAGATACCGATCTTAACTATCGTTTTTTTTTTTTTTTTTTACAGACTAACCTCGCCTCATAACGAGGCTGTGACCTATATTTGCTCGGAGCTGTCTGCAGGTCCTGATTTACATGACGCTAATAATAATGCCATTGTGTGTAAGTCATTTTTACTTTTTCATCTTTCCTTGTTTAATTTTACTGTGACTTCTGTTTTTTTATTCATAACACTCTCATTTAATTGTTTTACAGCTGCCTGTAAGACATACTACGAGACAGCACGCAGGAGCGTCAGCTCGAAACAACCAGATGTGGCATCGCGGGCAGAAGCTGTGAAGAGTTCAGCTCGGAGTCGGTCGAGAAGAAAAGAGGGTAAGATTAGATCCGTTTGGTTAATGTGAATATTTTTCAGGTGCATTCATAGATGTGTTGTGTCCATAAGCAGTGCATTGCGCAGTACTGATTGTCTTTATCGATTGATTTTTACAGCTGCTGGAAGCGAGACTGAGAGAGTGTGCTGCTGCGGGTGAGGTGGGCATTTGGGGCTCTCCGGGGCTCCGGCACATAAGCCTGCTCGTTTGTCCGGATGTGCCTGCTTGCAGTCTAAATATGTCACAAAAGATTTGATGAAAGTGATGCTTTTGAAAACATGATATTTGAATGATGATGATACATGAATAAATGAAATTCTTTTGAAATGCCATGTCTATTTTGTCTCGGCGGAGCTGAGATGAGAACAATCAGAACACGGCAACAACCCGCCCGGAACTGCAGACAATTCATAGGGCTCCGAGCTGGCCACGGCTCGCCTCCGAGCATCGGAGAGCCCCACTCGGTGCCGTGTGCTCGTGTGTGTTGTAGTAAAGAGAGAGATTGGGAAGTTTGTGTGAGGTGGATCTGGTCACCACAGACCCAAATCTTCTCAGCTGTTGCTACTGTCATATGCTGCACTGTCTCTTCATGTGGCACATTATGTTTGGCACATTGTATGGGTCACTTCTTATATCATAACAAGGTAATACAATGTGTATCATCACGTGATGACCTATTAACACTAATGTAAATGTTAAATGCCCTAATACCTGTTGATACTACAACAATGCAGAGTATAGGCTCTTAACCTTGCAGTTTTGCACATATCATGTAAGACTCAATTTCTCCATTTCTTTGCACAAAACTCTCCAGAAAGTACCATTTAACGGTTTATTTTTCAATTTTTTTTCCCGGGGGGTATACCCCCGGACCCCACTAGAAAAAGCCCCCCACACATAACAAATCCCAATTTAACCCCTGTGTGTGTATATATATATATATATATATATATATATATATATATATATATATATATATATATATACACACACACACACACACACGTCAATGGCACTTAAGATAGTTAATATGAGGTCTCTCTCTCTGACTAAATAAATCAAAGTGATGCGTACGCGGCAGGATAAAATAATATAAATAATAAAAATAAAGAGATTTGAGAAGATTGGAATTTTTTTAACAAAGCTTTTCTTGTGTAAAACCTGATGCAGCCCAGCCTCACTCTGACGCTGCCTCCAGCGTCCCCCAGGTAAACTGAGTTTGAGACCCCTGCAGTAGACACATAACCTGTGCTTTGATGCAGCCAGGGAATATAGATTAAACTAGAAATGTGTTAAAAGAGGTTTTATCTTTTTCTGTTAAGAATGGGGCATTGAACAAAAACTGACCTTTGACCTCTCCTTAGTGTGTGATAATTGAATGAATAATCACTATTAAGAAAGATAACATTATTTCTTTCCTTCAGTACTGCTTCACACTGATTTGCTTCTCAGAGAAACGATGCTGAAATACTTGCATTTCAACACAGATTACAATCACAGTGTGTGGGCCTTTACAATCCCACCATAACTTCCACTGGACCCCTGGAGGTTCCAGGTACCAATGTTGGTCAGCCAAGTAAAACGAAAGCTAAAGAAGAAGTCCCTGGGTAGCTCACCAGGTAGAGTGTGTGTCCCACACAAAGTTATTTAGCAAGTATTTAAAAGAAAGCTGCAGAGTAAACTTGCAAATATGGATACAAATCTTTGGCATATAATGCTCACATACTTTAATTCACCACCTGTCACAAAACCAACACACAGACACACACACACACACACACACACACATAGGGGCACTGAATGGTTCTGAAACAGATTAACCTGTGAAGTTGTATTTTTATTTATTCTTCACTTTCATTTAAATGTGCCAGAGTAAGCAAATGAGCACATTTTCAGATTCTCTGTACCTCCCTGTAGCCACATCCCACTTCTTCAAACCATTTCTAACAGACCTTCCCCGCCCACCTCACCTTTTTTCATGCCTCTGTTTCAAGCCACATGTACCAGTACCTGCATCTTTGCCTGTCTGCTTGCTGCATGCCTACCAGTACCTGCCTGTAAGTTGTCATCAATAATTCACTTAAAATCTTAACTTATCTGCATAATTTCTGTGTTGACTAACATACACCAACAGTGACAGCCTTTTTTTATTTATTTTTATTGCCCGCTGCACCTACTTAAAGTGCCCATATTATGAAAAAAACACTTTTTATGGTTTTTGGGGTGTTCTTTTGTGTCTCTGGTGCTTCCACACACATACAAACTTTGAAAAAAATCCATCCATGCTGTTTTGAGTGAGATACGGTTTCTGAATGTGTCCTGCCTTCCGTCACCTAGTGAGCTGTTCAAAATCGGCTCGGACTGTGACGTCACAGTCCGAAATGAGCTGGCTAACGCTAGCATGCTACGTCATTCTCAATAGCAAAGCACTACTACAACACACACAAGTTCACCATAATCTACAAAAGAACTACTTCCATGTGCTCCCTCATTTAGAAGTCTCCCAGCTAATCCTGCCTTGTAACTGACCAAAGTTGGAGAAACAGGCTTTCTTTTACTGTCTCTAGAGTTAGCTAGCTGACATGATCTACATCTGAGCTACTGCGCATGTGCGAGTGCAATCAAAGATAATACAGAAGAAGAAGATGAAAAGAAGTCTCACTCTGTAGCTAAAACAGAAACCAGGTGAAAAGAGGATCTGCAGCAGTGAGAGACACCTGTGCAGTACAACAAAAATATGTTTTTTTTTGAAAATTAAACCATGTAAACCTATTCTGGTACAACCTTAAAATACAGTTATGAACCTGAAAAAGAGCATAATATGGGCGCTTTAACTATTTCTTTATGTCGCAAATCTCAAATCAAATAAGGTTTTATTGTCACATGCATTTAGTGAGATTCCCTTTTAGGGCCTGAACTGCTTGTATCTGATGTTGGCTGTTAAACTCTGGTTGTGCAACAACTGGCTGAGGCTACCTGTACTTCACTTGGATCTGTTTTAACAGCTGAAGAAGTTGTATTGGGTTTGTGCAAGTACTGGCTAAGGCTGGAGGTGGATCAACTGAGTACAGGTAACACTTTACAATAAGGGTACATTAATAAGCATTAGTTAATGCATTAATAAGCATTAACTAACCGTTATTAAGGGTTGAATAAATTGTCTAATAAACATTTATTAACAATGCTCATGTTAACTAAGGTATTAATTGATGCATTATTTATCATTAGTTGATGCATTAACTAACTGTTAATCACAGTTAACTAAGGTGTTTATTTTACCATTAGTAAATGCAGTAAGAAGCCTTCACTAATTATTAAAAACAGTTAATTAAGGTGTCTATTATATCATTAGTAAATGGAAAAATAAGCCTTGAATAACTGTTAATAACAATTAACTCAGGTGTCTATTTAACCATTAGTTAATGCAGTAACAAGCCTTGACCAACTGTTAATAACAGTTAACTAAGGTGTATATTTTAACATTAGGTAATGTACTAAAAAGCCTGAACTGGAAATAAAAGCTAACTAAAGTGTCTAAGTAAAGCCTTAGTTGATGTTGATGAAGGTATTTCCTAATATTACTAGGTGGTTGATGAAGATGTTTGATAGCATGTGTGTCTTGAGGTTCATGGCCAAGCCATGGCATTATGAGAAAACTTTTTTTTATTGTTTATATACGGGTCATGGTTTTTCACATACCTTTGTCCACTATATTTGTCCATCCTCCAACATATGACTTACTTTTGGTAGAGGGTGAGATCAGGGAAAATACTCCATAGTCTCCATGCAGAGGTTTGCTTCTTCCTTGGTCTTCATATAGACATTAACCTTGTGCATGCTATATAAGCATTACTTAACCTTAAATGGTCACTTAATTAATGTGTAACAATACTGAATAAGCCTTAATTAACCATCAATAAACAGTTATTAATGCTCTTTGGTAAACTTATTGTAAAGTAGAGAACATATGCACCTTAACTAACACTTAATTAATGTGTAACAATACTGAATAAGCCTTAATAAAACATCAATTAACAGTTATTAATGCTCTTTGGTAGACTTATTGTAAAGTAGAGAACATATGCACCTTAAGTAACACTTAATTAATGTGTAACAATACCGAATAAGCCTTAATAAACCATCAATAAACAGTTATTAATGCTCTTTGGTAGACTTATTGTAAAGTAGAGGACATATGCACCTTAACTAATATTTAATTAATGTGTAACAATACTGAATAAGCCTTTCCTAACCATCAATAAACAGTTATTAATGCTCTTTGGTAGACTTATTGTAAAGTGGAGAACATATGCACTTTTACTAATACTTAATTAATGTGTAACAATGCTGAACAAGCCTTACCTAACCATCAATAAACAGTTATTAATGCTCTTTGGTAGACTTATTGTATAGTAGAGGACATATGCACCTTAACTAATACTTAATTAATGTGTAACAATACTGAATAAGCCATCCCTAACCATCAATAAACAGTTATTAAAGCTCTTTGGTAGACTTATTGTAAAGTGGAGAACATATGAACCTTTATTAATACTTAATTAATGTGTAACAATGCTGAACAAGCCTTACCTAACCATCAATAAACATTTATAAATGCTCTTTGGTAGACTTATTGTAAAGTAGAGAACATATGCACCTTAAGTAACACTTAATTAATGTGTAACAATACCGAATAAGCCTTAATAAACAATCAATTAACAGTTATTAATGCTCTTTGGTAGACTTATTGTAAAGTAAAGAACATATGCACCTTAACTAACACTTAATTAATGTGTAACAATACTGAATAAGCCTTACCTAACCATTAATAAACATTTATACATGCTCTTTGGTAGACTTATTGTAAAGTAGAGAACATATGCACCTTAAGTAACACTTAATTAATGTGTAACAATACCGAATAAGCCTTCATAAACCATCAATAAACAGTTATTAATGCTCTTTGGTAGACTTGTTGTAAAGTGGAGAACATATGCACCTTTATTAATACTTAATTAATGTGTAACAATGCTGAACAAGCCTTACCTAACCATCAATAAACAGTTATTAATGCTCTTTGGTAGACTTATTGTAAAGTAGAGGACATATGCACCTAAACTAATACTTAATTAATGTGTAACAATGCTGAACAAGCCTTACCTAACCATCAATAAACAGTTATTAATGCTCTTTGGTAGACTTATTGTAAAGTAGAGAACATATGCACCTTAACTAACACTTAATTAATGTGTAACAATACTGAATAAGCCTTAATAAACCATCAATAAACAGTTATTAATGCTCTTTGGTAGACTTATTGTAAAGTAGAGAACATATACACCTTAACTAACACTTAATTAATTTGTAACAATACTGAATAACCATTAATAAACCATCAATAAACAGTTATTAATGCTCTTTGGTAGACTTATTGTAAAGTAGAGGACAAATGCACCTTAACTAATACTTAATTAATGTGTAACACTGCTGAACAAGCCTTACCTAACCATCAATAAACAGTTATTAATGCTCTTTGGTAGACTTATTGTAAAGTAGAGAACATATGCACCTTAGCTAACACTTAATTAATGTGTAACAATACCGAATAAGCCTTAATAAACCATCAATAAACAGTTATTAATGCTCTTTGGTAGACTTATTGTAAAGTAGAGAACATATGCACCTTAAGTAACACTTAATTAATGTGTAACAATACCGAATAAGCCTTAATAAACAATCAATTAACAGTTATTAATGCTCTTTGGTAGACTTATTGTAAAGTAAAGAACATATGCACCTTAACTAACACTTAATTAATGTGTAACAATACTGAATAAGCCTTACCTAACCATTAATAAACATTTATACATGCTCTTTGGTAGACTTATTGTAAAGTAGAGAACATATGCACCTTAAGTAACACTTAATTAATGTGTAACAATACCGAATAAGCCTTCATAAACCATCAATAAACAGTTATTAATGCTCTTTGGTAGACTTGTTGTAAAGTGGAGAACATATGCACCTTTATTAATACTTAATTAATGTGTAACAATGCTGAACAAGCCTTACCTAACCATCAATAAACAGTTATTAATGCTCTTTGGTAGACTTATTGTAAAGTAGAGGACATATGCACCTAAACTAATACTTAATTAATGTGTAACAATGCTGAACAAGCCTTACCTAACCATCAATAAACAGTTATTAATGCTCTTTGGTAGACTTATTGTAAAGTAGAGAACATATGCACCTTAACTAACACTTAATTAATGTGTAACAATACTGAATAAGCCTTAATAAACCATCAATAAACAGTTATTAATGCTCTTTGGTAGACTTATTGTAAAGTAGAGAACATATACACCTTAACTAACACTTAATTAATTTGTAACAATACTGAATAACCATTAATAAACCATCAATAAACAGTTATTAATGCTCTTTGGTAGACTTATTGTAAAGTAGAGGACAAATGCACCTTAACTAATACTTAATTAATGTGTAACACTGCTGAACAAGCCTTACCTAACCATCAATAAACAGTTATTAATGCTCTTTGGTAGACTTATTGTAAAGTAGAGAACATATGCACCTTAACTAACACTTAATTAATGTGTAACAATACCGAATAAGCCTTAATAAACCATCAATAAACAGTTATTAATGCTCTTTGGTAGACTTATTGTAAAGTAGAGAACATATGCACCTTAACTAATACTTAATTAATGTGTAACAATACTGAATAAGCCTTAATAAACCATCAATAAACAGTTATTAATGCTCTTTGGTAGACTTATTGTAAAGTAGAGAACATATACACCTTAACTAACACTTAATTAATTTGTAACAATACTGAATAAGCATTAATAAACCATCAATAAACAGTTATTAATGCTCTTTGGTAGACTTATTGTAAAGTAGAGGACATATGCACCTTAACTAATACTTAATTAATGTGTAACAATGCTGAACAAGCCTTACCTAACCATCAATAAACAGTTATTAATGCTCTTTGGTAGACTTATTGTAAAGTAGAGAACATATGCACCTTAACTAACACTTAATTAATGTGTAACAATACCGAATAAGCCTTAATAAACCATCAATAAACAGCTATTAATGCTCTTTGGTAGACTTATTGTAAAGTAGAGAACATATGCACCTTAACTAACACTTAATTAATGTGTAACAATACTGAATAAGCCTTAATAAACCATCAATAAACAGTTATTAATGCTCTTTGGTAGACTTATTGTAAAGTAGAGAACATATACACCTTAACTAACACTTAATTAATTTGTAACAATACTGAATAAGCATTAATAAACCATCAATAAACAGTTATTAATGCTCTTTGGTAGACTTATTGTAAAGTAGAGGACATATGCACCTTAACTAATACTTAATTAATGTGTAACAATGCTGAACAAGCCTTACCTAACCATCAATAAACAGTTATTAATGCTCTTTGGTAGACTTATTGTAAAGTAGAGAACATATGCACCTTAACTAACACTTAATTAATGTGTAACAATACCGAATAAGCCTTAATAAACCATCAATAAACAGTTATTAATGCTCTTTGGTAGACTTATTGTAAAGTAGAGAACATATGCACCTTAACTAATACTTAATTAATGTGTAACAATGCTGAACAAGCCTTACCTAACCATCAATAAACAGTTATTAATGCTCTTTGGTAGACTTATTGTAAAGTAGAGAACATATGCACCTTAACTAACACTTAATTAATGTGTAACAATACTGAATAAGCCTTAATAAACCATCAATTAACAGTTATTAATGCTCTTTGGTAGACTTATTGTAAAGTGGAGAACATATGCACCTTTACTCATACTTAATTAATGTATAACAATACTGAATAAGCCTTAATAAACCATCACTAAACATTTATTAATGCTCTTTGGTAGACTTATTGTAAAGTAGAGAACATATGCACCTTAAGTAACACTTAATTAATGTGTAACAATACCGAATAAGCCTTAATAAACCATCAATAAACAGTTATTAATGCTCTTTGGTAGACTTATTGTAAAGTAGAGAACATATGCACCTTAACTAAAACTTAGTCAATGTATAACAATACTGAATGAGCCTTAATAAACCATAATTAAACAGTTATGCATGCTCTTTGATAGACTTATTCTAGAGTTAAGAACATATGCACCTTAACTTACATTTGATAAATGCATAACAGTGCTGAATAAACATTACTAAACAATGATTTACAGTTTATTAGTACTCTTTGACTTAAACATTAATACAGCTTTTAAACATTAGTGAAACATTGTCAATGTGAAATAAAATCTTCATGACAACCTTCTGTTATGCACACATATGCAAAAATGTAAACAAGGTTTTCATTTGATTCTGAGTTTGACTCAGTCAGTTCTCATCTTTCTTTCCACTGAAGACTCAGCACTATAACAGTTTGAGTCCTGTATGGAGATTACACTGGATATTTTCCCACTCTCGTCATCTTCACTGTCATGTCTCCTGGATAGTTTTCCTCTCTTGAAACCTAACAAACCAAGTGGGAAGATCAATTTCTTTTAAATGCATGCAAAAGCTACGTATGCAAGGATTGATCGTTAACTATATCACCGTCAAATCTTTACACATATTGTACACTCAAATGACAACAAAACTTGATAGGGCAGCCTTAATGGCACACACTACCTAGTGAGTGGTGAGCTACCTTGACGATCATGATTATCCATTATCTAGATTGTGTCCAGAATATTAATGCATTGATGCATCGGACAGCCAGCAATCACAGCATTTGCATGTTTGTTTATATAAATCACAGTATATTATGAACCATAAATAATCATTATCATAGTGTAACCTCCCCGGCTGAGGGATGGTCTGACTCTCTTTAACTAATGGTTCACCAAGAATTAATTTTTCCTTTGCAGTTTCAAACATGCCTTGAACACATGGCATCTAACCACTGTAAGATTTGAGAAAACAATGCAAACTAAATACTTTTAGTTTAAATGTATCCATCTTTTTTAGATTCATCAATGAATTAATATTCTGGACACTATCTAGATAATGAATAATCATGATTGTCAAGGCAGCTCACCACTCACTAGGTAGAGTGTGTACCATTAAGGCTGCCCTATCATGTTTTGTTGTCATTTGTACAATATGTGTAAAGATTTGATGTTGATAGTGAACAATCAATTCTTGCGTCCGTAGCTTTTGCATGCATTTAAAAGAAATTAATATATCCCACTTGGTTTGTTAGGTTTCAAGAGAGGAAAACTATCCAGAAGACATGACAGTGAAGATGACGAGAGCGCGACAATTTCCAGTGTAATCTCCATATAGGATTTAAACTGTTATAGCTCTGAGTCTCAGTGGAAAGAAATATGAGAACTGACTCAGAATCAAATGAAAACCGTGTTTACATTTTGAATATGTGTGTGCATAACAGAAGGTTGTCATGAAGATTTGATTTCACATTGACAATGTTTCACTAATGTTTAAAAGCTGTGTGGACGTTTAAGTCAAAGAGTATTAATAAACTATGAATCATTGTTTAGTAATGCTTATTCAGCACTCTTATGCATTTATCAAGTGTAAGTTAAGGTGCATATGTTCTTAACTTTACAATAAGTCTATCAAAGAGCATTCATAACTGTTTAGTTATGGTTTAGTTAGGCTTGTTCAGTATTGTTATACATTAATTAAGTGTTATTTAAGGTGTATATATTCTCTACTTTACAATAAGTCTACCAAAGAGCATTACTAACTGTTTAGTTATGGTTTAGTCAGGCTTGTTCAGTATTGTTAAATACTAAATTAAGTGTTAGTTAAGGTGCATATGCTCTCAACTTTACAATAAGTCTACCAAAGAGCATTTATAACTGTTTAGTGATGGTTTAGTAAGGCTTATTCAGTATTGTTACACATTAATTAAGTGTTAGTTAAGGTGCATATGTTCTTTACTTTACAATAAGTCTACCAAAGAGCATTAATAACTGTTAATTGATGATTTATTAAGGCTTATTCAGTATTGTTACACATTAATTAAGTGGTAGTTAAGGTGCATATGTTCTTTACTTTACAATAAGTCTACCAAAGAGCATTAATAACTGTTTATTGATGGTTTATTAAGGCTTATTCAGTATTGTTACACATTAATTAAGTGTTAGTTAAGGTGCATATGTTCTCCACTTTACAATAAGTCTACCAAAGAGCATTAATAACTGTTTATTGATGGTTTATTAAGGCTTATTCGGTATTGGTACACATTAATTAAGTGTTACTTAAGGTGCATATGTTCTCCACTTTACAATAAGTCTACCAAAGAGCATTAATAACTGTTTATTGATGGTTAGGAAAGGCTTATTCAGTATTGTTACACATTAATTAAGTATTAGTTAAGGTGCATATGTTCTCTACTTTACAATAAGTCTACCAAAGAGCATTAATAACTGTTTATTGATGGTTAGGTAAGGCTTGTTCAGCATTGTTACACATTAATTAAGTATTAATAAAGGTGCATATGTTCTCCACTTTACAACAAGTCTACCAAAGAGCATTAATAACTGTTTATTGATGGTTTATTAAGGCTTATTCGGTATTGTTACACATTAATTAAGTGTTACTTAAGGTGCATATGTTCTCTACTTTACAATAAGTCTACCAAAGAGCATGTATAAATGTTTATTAATGGTTAGGTAAGGCTTATTCAGTATTGTTACACATTAATTAAGAGTTAGCTAAGGTGCATATGTTCTTTACTTTACAATAAGTCTACCAAAGAGCATTAATAACTGTTAATTGATTGTTTATTAAGGCTTATTCAGTATTGTTAGGGTTAGGGAAGGGAAAAAAAAGAAAAACAGGACGACAGGCGAAGACAAGTGGGGGCTGTGACCGGTTGCAAGAGAGTTGTTTTTTGGTCTTCTTTTTTAGGAATGTTTTTTTGTATTGCTGTGTAGAAGGGATCAATTGGATTTTAAATAAATTATTGAAGAAACCATCCTGTGGAAGCTAAGTTTTTTTAACAGTGGAAACGCCTTGTTTTGCTGGTAACAAAGGACCTCGCACCACTGCGTGACACATGTTCAAATAAATGTGATGCCGTAGTAAATCGGACTCCAGCTGAAGTTTAGCCTATTTAATTTATACATCCTTGACACATTTTCTATAGCCTTAATATTGAAGTTTAGCCTATTTAATTTATACATCCTTGACACATTTTCCATAGCCTTAATATTAATATACAGGCTTCTATTACAATCTCTTAGACCTACATGTAGGTGTAGCCTACTTATTTAAATAAACACACAGTAGTGGAGTTTATGCAGTCTTTTATTTTACTCTTGTTTTTTTCATGAGTCAGAACGAGGCAACAGCTGAGGAAGAGCGCGTGTCCTCCGCCGCCCCCCCCTGTGCTGGACCACCACCTCGACCCTGTGTCCTGACAGCAGAGGGGCTGGAAAACAAGCCGAAATAACTCAGTCAATAGCAGAAATAAATCGTTCACTTGAAAGAGAAACAAAAAACCGAAGAAAAAATAAAAATGTTTCGTCATGTTTCCGGTATTGAATATCATTGCCAAACATAACACTATAGGCTATACCTTTTAAAAGCGAGGAATAATAATATCCTGTCTCCTTGGTATAGCCCTCAGTTGGGGCTATTCTGGACACTGCTCTCTGGGCATCGGGTCATCTGGCTCCATCGCTACATTTATGGCACCGTGTTTTCCTGTGCGATGTTGTGCAGAACCCCCCCCAGGCTAAAACAATGTTGCAGACCGGCGCATAGAGGTCTTCTAAAAGAGCCAGATCTGCCATTGCTGATACGTGATCAACTGATGAACGTGCGTACACGAGTTCAGACCAGACGTGAGATTTGATCGCAGCCGACGCTCACGTTCAAATTGATAAATGCCGAGCTTTGCGTTGGAATCGGCGTACACCCGTCGTACACCTGTTTTAAGTCGTACGCACGTTTCATAAATGAGGGCCATTGTCTGTGGACAGGTCCCCTCAGAGGTTGCTGCTGGAAAGCAGTAGCATTTGACACATGTTCACAAGCGACTTGTTCATCTGTTCCAATCTGCAGTTGTCCGGTGCCATTGCTCCAGAATGCAACAAAAGATTTATTCTACGTTGTGTTTCTGGTAGGCCGTGCCTTGTACTGAATTGCTTAAACATGAAAAAAACACTGTGGTCCTTTTTTAAGTGAAAGTAATTATTGTGTTGATTCTCATTCTGTAGTATGAGGTTCTGAGGTGGCTGCCATCATTTTGCTTCTTCACCTGTTACTCCAACATTCAACATCCAAGAGAAAACATTGGCCAGCGGATGCTGCTGAACCCCCAATGAAGTTCATTATGGTACAGTATGTTCTTAGTATTCTAGTATCTTAATTGGAAAGAACGTGTTTCATTTTGCCTTTCAAGTGATATAAGGTTTTCATGGGCTGACACTGATTTATTGAGATGGCAAGGTGCCAACATGATGCAAATTTAGTTTTAGTTTATTTTCTGCAGACAGGCTTGTGCACATGAAAACAAAAATAAATATGCACTTGAAGTCAGACACAAAAAAATTAGATTTCTTGTGATTCATTTGGTCTTTCTCTTTCTAAAGTGGGGAGAACCATGAAGACCTTAAAGGAATACGCCACCGTTTGTTGAAATTGGGTTATTCACCGTCTCCTCTATATTTATTTAGATGGGCAAATAGTGCATAGCGTAATGAATGGAATCCGTTGTCGTGAGTAAAAGTGACCCCAACAACAACAAAAACAAAACCTAATTACTTCTTGTGGCCTGCGTATTCACAATGAGTAAAAATAGCAATGCAGATTAAGACTAGATGATTTCCTAGGCAGATATTGACTTGGGGTTATATTGGGTGGAAGTAGGCTACAGCTGAAGCACTGCTACTCAGGCACAGAGATATCAGCAGCCCCAATTAGGTTTTGTTTTTGTAGGCACAAGACAAAAGCATTCCTATGCCCCTGTGACTGATTGATAGGCTGAGGTTTTAGGGCAAGCCAAGGGAACTTTATTTCTATAGCACCTTTTTAGAAATAAGGCATTTCAAAGTTATTTTACACAAAACATTGAGGAGCAATTAAAAACCGTCATGAAAATAGAACAGGCTGAAAAAAGAATAACACACAAATACAAGAATAAAAGTTATAGCGCAGTGTTAGAAATTAATAATTATTTGATTTAATAAGTTGTAGGGAGGGGTTTGGTAGGAGAGAGGGGCACAGTAGTTATTAGGTCTTAAAAGGTTAGTTATACAGGAGAGAAGTAATTTGACTTTGTGGCAAAACCTTTTGCAGTGCAAATTTTTCATTCTGTGACTTTCGATTGAATACAAGACTTTTTTTCTAGACACATTTCATCATGTAACTTTTCTTTAAAAGTGTTTAAATCTTGTCTTGTTCTCGTAAACCTAATCTCGTGTCTTGTGAGCCAAGTGTCTCATCACACCCCTAATAATTATTGAAATATATTTAAGTTACACTGAAGTTGAAGGTGTTAAAAGTAATTATGATAAAGGTATATCTTTCAACTTCTTTACAGACATTTTAAAAGAAACATGTTTTGGACGTTTCTGCTACGGATGACTAAGCAGCCCACAAGAGAAACTGCGACGACATTAAAATCCTGGTGATTCCTTTTACAGTCGGGTAAAATTCGTCCACCTAATCCAGAATTTGTTTGATATAAATTACAATTGATAATGATTGGCTCTTTTTTTGTTATTTTTCAAACAATGGAGTTCTTACATATATGGCTTGGCTTCAGTGTTATGAGGGTGTAAATGGAATCTATTGTGAATTGTAACTGTTTGGAATTTAATTTAAAAAAGATTAATAAAAATAATCTAATTTTATATCTTTCTATACTTTTGAATAATATGACAATGAATGAGAGGCAGCATGTAGAGGTTTCTTTTTAGTAAGTAGAATAGCTTCCTGCAAATGTTTCTGATAATACCAGTTCATTCTTAACTGATCTAATTACTTAAAATTGTAAAATATATTAAGGCCTTAAAGTCTGAGCATATCATGAGCGGGGTTCTTACGGTCATGAAAAACCTGGCATTTGAAAATGGCAATTTGCAGGCCTGGAGAAGTTTTGGAAAAATAAATAAATACAGAAAGTTTTGGAAAAGGCATCACATTTTTCTTCACAATTTCTTGTATAATAGAGTGTTGGACTACAGGTGGAAATTAACAATTGTTGCTATAACCTGGCCCAAGACATTCTCTTGTTTAAAAAGTTTAATGTTTATTTGTGCATTGTCCCTGTTTCAAATCAAATCAATTTCCATTGTTTAATTAAGATCAATTGACAAAAATCTATATTGGTTCAACAATATTTTAATGTCCGGGCGGTCACGTCACTTGTCGTTATGTTGTTCTCTGCTTGGGGTAACGTCAGTCTCCGACTTGAATTGAGTGGATTTTGTGAGCACAGTGCCAGGAAAATGCTGTTTTAAAAATGTATGGCTTCACTTAGACAAATAGAACCCATGGCACCAGGCTGCTGCTGCTGAGCACAAATCCACTCACCGCATTGCCAGTTTTTTCACCCCGATGACCAAGGTGACACCCGCTGCCAGCTGCAGCGCTTTCCTCTCATCCACTGTCAAAGAAGGGACCATTTTGGGTGCTATGTCCAGAAACGAAGCCCTATAACATATAATCACTTGTTCAAGCCGGCACCGATGGATTGAGTGTTTCTGGACTGGACGGAAAGAGGGCTGTGTTGTATTGGTGATCTTTATGTAGATAATAGATTTACCTCATTTCTCCAGCTACAAACTAAGTATCACCTTCCCCAAAAACACTGTTATTGCTTCAGGTCAGGCATTTTGTATGGGAATGTATCCCAGAATTCACATCCAAACCAAAGAGTCACACTTTTTATGATTTACTACTCTCTCAGCCTGACCCAAAGCATTTGATCTCCCATTTTGTCACTGCTTTTACGACACTGGTAGAAGCCGGTCATCTCAGGGAGGCCTGGGCCACAGAATTGGGTGCTCTGCTGTCAGATGACCTGTGGGAGGAAGGTTTTTCCACTATACAGGGCTGTTCCATTAGCTCTAGATACAGATTTATTCAATTTAAGGTCTTACACAGACTACATTACTCCAAAACCAAACTTATAGTGGCGGCATGAGAGCGGACAGAACAGGGGAGGTTGTGGTCTAGGTGGAACCATGCCCCATAAACGCAGACATTGCCCCGCAGAGAATAATTTTACTTCATAATTGCAATGTTGTTGATACGTTTAAAGACACAGGTACATTTACAATTTAGCCAGAGACGAGGTTCCGAATACAATTTAGCCAGAGAGGAGGTTCAACTTTAAAGGAACAAACAAATGTATTTCGATAATTTTAAAACGATTTAAAACACATTCATACTTTGTAGAAAGGGGGGGGATTATAATTGCTGCTGAGGTTTACCAGTGGAGGAGAAGGGGATCACAAGGGCAATGAGGGATCCCAGGGAGAGTCACCTGTGAACACACACAACAGTGAACACAGCAAAGAAAACAGGGTAGACAACCCTGCACACAGGAAGGGGAGACCACCAACCGGACACCAGCACCACCACCTTTGGCTCTCAGCAACTGAAACGCGGACAAGAATGGGACACACACACACGATTAATGGAGATTCACTCAACAGAAAAGAAATCAATATATTAAATTATGATGAAAAGAACAAACTGGAATAAAGTGTAACACAATATAAACTGCCAGAACCACCAGTGGTTACACGCAGGCAGTGCAAAACAAAAGAACAGAAATGGGAAAGAAAACACTCGTCACACTCATAAAAAGAATATTAGAACACAATGAGAACTTCAAAGAAATAAAAATGTTTAGGTAGAACACTAAACTCACTAATGAAGAGTAATCCAAACAAAATGTAAATGCAACTTTTAACTAAACTGAAAACAATATAACAAAAGGGAAAAGAAAAAATGTAATCAACCATATTATAATAAAGCCAACCCTTTCCGCTACATTCAAACGTTTTAAAACACTGGCCCACATAAAACAGGTGGCTCACACATTTGATCATATGACCGTGACATAGTTGCCCAGTGGCCGTGAAGGCAGGACGGGTGTGCAGCAATCCTTTGACGTTGCTGGTACAATATTCAGAACATACACTTTAAGGCAAAACGGCAGTTCAGGCAAAACAGCAGCCAGTGGTTAAACGCTATGCAGCTGAAGACGATCTCCAGCTGAACCAGCCCGGTTCCGATCAAGCAGCATTTGTGTCGACCCGGAGGAGGCAGCTCAAAGCTTGCAAACAGCACAGCAACTATCGGTGAGTAACGGCGGGGTGGAGGACTGGCCATCAAACCGAAGATCTGTAGCGCAGCAGAACGACACACGGAGTGAGCGACCCGGAAGTACAACACAGTCTCACTCCCTACTCGTCAAATGTATGACGCATGGTCAAGGACCCTGGCGTCAAGTTTCAACGAAATAGGGGTACCCTTAACTTCATTTGTCGACGAGGGGGTCCGTCAGATAGACATTCATGTTATTCCCTCACCGTCGGATATCGCCGAAAGAAAAAAACACGCCCCCCGCCCCTTAACTCGAAATCTGTGACAGTTATTGGTATTTTTAGCCCAATAACCGCTGTTTTAATCAACATTATTCACGAGATATTATCATGGTTTATATGTATTTCTTTTAATGTTATTATTTCGGTCTATTTCGGCCAGGGAAGCTGGGTTTCTTTTTTGTTGATTTATATTTTTTAAACTATAATGCTACATCTATCAACATTTATTTAGATGTTATCATGGTATTCATTTCTTTACTTTAATAATATTATTTCGGTCTTATTACCGGTGAAATATTACAGTATATGCTGTAATACAGAACATAACGCTATGATCCGAGCTGGACGCATTCAATGCCAATGTCCCCCAATGCAATGCGGCCATTCATTTCAAAGAATCGGGCAGTGATCAGCGGGTCTTTAACGCCAGGATCGCTTCAATATACATATATACAGTCAGTGATTGTGTCACCAGCAACAACACGTTGCTCAGTTTTGTTCCAGTAAGTTATGAACCATAATAACGTTTAAACCAATCCGCGGAAAACTCCGGAAGTGACGTGGTACGTCCCGCTCAGCGGATACGAAGATAAAAATATATAACATTCGTAATACTATGTTTATTGTAATATTATTATGTTGGGAAGTATAATGCACTTCCTTCACCAACAAGCAAGAGGACAGTCAGGAGGACTACTACCTGTATTTAAAGGGGGCCCTGCGCCAGTGATTGGCCAAAAGAGTTCAACACATACTGCTACACTAACAAGATTTTTGAATGAGTTTCCCTCCTGTGTGACAGATGTGGTATCTCAGAGGGATCATTTTCACACCTATTCTGGCACTCTCCAGTTTTAAGTAGCTTCTGGAGTGAAATATTTAACTGTCTTTCCAAACAATCTGGCTATTTTTGGTTGCCCTGACAGTACAGAGGCCCTTCCTCCCAATCAAAAGAAAATTATTACAGCAGGCATGCTTGCAGCAAAAATTGGAGGTCTGCACTGCTCCCATGTTTTAGAAGATGGCTAGGATGGAACAGATTTGTTTTAGCAGGGGGAATTGACAGGGAATTGATTTTTGGTTTTGCTTGATGAGACCTAGATGATGGATTGGTGTGTTTGCTGCTATACTAAACCCTTGATCTGAGCAGATTTTGAACTTGCCCCCATTGTCCTGATGGCTCTCCACGTGTTTTTGTTCTGTTGTATTGTTTTTGTTCTGTTTTTGTTTTCTCTGTCTGTTTTTGTACTTTTTTTCGGTTGCTGTTTTGTCTGTTTGGTTGTGTGACTGTGAAAATTTGAAAATAAAGTATAAAAAAAGAATACAAGGAAAACATAGGTACATGAAATCAGACAGCCATAAAAAATTAAAAGCCCTTGTCTAACTAACAGTCTGTTTGCATAGCCAAGTCCAAGTCTTCAACTGCTTTTTAAAATAATCAACATTTGAGTAATGTAAAGAGAGCGGCAGTGCATTCCACAGCCTGGTTGCCACTGCCTGAAAAGAACCCCCGTTTTTAAAATTAGTGTGGGTGACCACTAAAACCATTGGACCTGATAACCTCAGACTCCGGGAAGATGTGTCTAAGATGTGACTTGATGAACTGTTAAACAGTTACATCTATAGTAGCTGATATGTATAAATCCATTTGTTATGAATTTAAAACCTTTGTTATTGATATTGTGGAGTTATCTAGATGGGTGTTTGTTTCTCATGTTCTCAATTTTTAAACACTGCTCCAATTTCTTTCAGGACACAACAAATAACTTTACAATTTACATCAGAAATTCTCATTTATTCAAACAGTTATAGTAAAGAGACAAATCATAAAGTTGAAATCATCACTAAGTAACTTCTCTTGTTGCATTACTTGATTAGAATCGTATAACAAAACCTTACATACTGGATGCTTGATATTTTATAGAGACAACAATCATTTAATTCATCAGTCTTTAATTAAAGAATTAAAAGATGAGTATTGGAATCTCCTATCACTTTCATCTAAATTCTAAATCATCGACATCAACATCAAATGTTATTGACTTAGAATGTTATTGTTGAGTGTTTGAAAAGATTGTGATAGTAGATTCATATTCTTTTGTTTGAACTTTATTTAATTATACTACTGACTGAATTAAATGATAGTTGTCTCTTTCTAACTGAAGTTGGAGTTTCCTTTCAAACCTCAACTCCGTATCTTCATCTCCTCCACTTACACACTTATTTATTCCTTGTGGTTCTCCATTTTTAACCTTATTTGCCGCAGCAGTTTATCTGTGTCCAGTAAAAGTTGTTCATGTCCTTCTTTTCTCTGGCGAACTTTAGATTTGAACTCTAAAAATGTTTTTTTCAGTTGAAAATATGCCTGTGCTTTGTCCTGTTTTGGTTCTCTATCCAGTTCCTCAACCTTCATCTCAGTTTCATTTATGTCTTTATCCACGTCAAGCTTTTGATGATGAAGTTTTTCTCTAAGTTCCTGTAACGCTTGAAATACCAGTTCATCCTGTTCCTTAATCTGTTTCTTTAACACATTAACTTCCACTTGTAAGTCTTTTCAGTTCTTCTTTCTTCTGTAGTTTTTCATCAAGTTTTTCCGTTTCCTCTTTGGTCATAAGCTGCTCTCTATGTCCGGTTGCTTTGGTGTCATCCACTGGGTACCTACTGATCTCTGTGTAAATATAGAGGCAAAAAAAGTATATTAAACTTAAACTCAGTTATGTTATTTATGGAAAACATGTCAAACTGAACAGATACAGAGGCAAATGTGTATCCTACAGTATCTTTACATTTTAGAATACATTTCTGACTTACTGGTTTTGTTTTGTTGCCATTTCCATACAATTAAAACAACTGCCAGAGTACATATGAAGACAGCAGCCAAGGTAATGCTGATACGAATCGCAGAACTTGATGAAACCTCGGAGCATTCATCTGAGATGATAAATCCTAGAACACAATGGCAAAATATTTAAAACCTCTAAAAGTAAAAAAAAAAAAAAAAAAGACTAATTGAAATAAAAAGAAAAAAAAACCTTACCAATTTCTGTCTCTCTGGTCTGGTTGGTGTTCTTCTGTTGGACTCTACAGGTGAATCTGTTGCTGTGTCTCTTCTCCACAGTCACTCTGCTGCTGACAGTATAGAGACCATAAGGACCTCTGACTGTCTCTGTAGGTCCAGCAGAGAGGAGGTTTCCCTCACTGTCTAGCCACAACACCTCAGGCTCTGGATACCAGCCTTTAGACTCACACTGTAGAACCGCTGCAGTGCTGCTTATGTTAATCCCTGCTATGACGGGTGAGGAGACAGAACCTGGTGACAAAATAAGCATGTTTTAAAGATTCTGACTTCAACATCACTAACAAAATGATGACATTTCAACCAACAAGGGCACTTTAGAGGTTTAGTTCCACTACAAAAATCAGTTGACAAGATAAAGTAAAAAAAAAAAAAAACTCAAAGCAACTCTGGTTGCATTACTCACCAATGCATGCCGTCACAATGTTAATTTATCAGTTACCACATTTTCCATTTGAGTTTTTAAAGTAAATCCGATAACTGGAATGCATACTCACCAACAATAAGTTGCACAGTGGATTCTTTGCTCTGTTTTGGAATGAAGCATCTGTATGTTCCACTATCGGAGAGTCTTACTTTGGACAATTTCAGTGAAAGGTCTCCGTGCTTCAGTTTGTCAGTGGACAGCGATGTTCTTCCTTTATAGGATGGGTTTTGGTTAACAAGATGGTTTTGACCTTCATGCCACACATGTACAAATCTGGGTTTCAGGTCAGGTCTCCCCCACTCTAGGATCATTGAAACAGCATCTGCTGCCGGTTCCAGGTGACATGGCAAGATGATGTCATCACCAACTAATGCCACTCTTAGGGAAGACGGACCACCAACCTGAGACTGACCTGAAAGGAAATGAGTACATTTTTAAATCCAGATTTCCTCCTTTCTTGGAGAAACACTTTCTGGTTATTGTGTACAATCCTATATTGAAAAATCAATTAACCTAATTAATAAGAAAGATAGCTCAGAATGTATTATATGCATGTATACATTGATAAATACAAAAACAAATATACAGTATTTAGTCTAGTTTATTTAGATCCAGTGTAATGCTGCATGTTTGTGATAATTCAGACATGCATGACGTCAGTATGTATGTTACCTCCACAGGAGGGTGTTAGGAGGATGACCACAATGTGCTGGAAAGCCAAAGCTTTATGAAACAGGTTACTCATCCTGGAGTTCTGAAAATACATTTTAAGGGAAAAAACAGAGGTGATGGTTATATGATCAAAATTATCATAATGAACCAATCAATACACATTTCACAACCAAGTTTTATGACCTGGCCCGCCTTAACCTGCCGTTAGCCCCCCCTGCCCCAAACTCACGTTATAAATACTAAAAATATGGGTAGCACTTTATAATAACTATCCATAATTAATCATTTATTAAGCATTAGTTAACTATTAGTTAATGGTTTGTTCATTATTACTTATTAATTGTTCATACATAGTTCATCATGAGTAAAGTATTTGTTCACACAATTATAAATGGTTTGTTCATAGTAAATAAGCCTATTAGTTAATGGTTTGTTCATCATTATTAATTAATTGTTCTTACATAATTCATCATCAGTAAAGCATTTATTCACATGTTTGTTCATAGTAAATAAGCCTATCTTGAAAAATATGTTTGTAAGTACATGATTTATACTTAATAATGAAATTGTTTAATTTGGAAATGAAATAATTTTCCCATTATAAACCAGTTACTAACTATTGCTAAATGCTTTGTTCATCATTTTTAAAGCACTGCTCCTATGTTAATTCTCATGAATGAAGCATTTGCATACACACTCATAAATGGTTGGTTCATAGTAAATAAGGCTCTCGGAAGTTATGTTCATAAATAGAAGTTTGACACTTTCTAAGTATTGCAAAAACCATTAGCAAATTAAATAATGTTCCCTTTATAAACTATCTACAAACTAGTAGTAATTTATTTATCATTTGTAAAAGCATAGTTCTTACATTCATTCTAATCAGTTAAGCATTTGTAAATGCAGTTAGTAAATGGTTGGTCCATAGTAAGTAAGCCCATGTAAAAGGTTTATCAGTATAATTTTTAATAATACCTACATTAACCATTTGTAAATTAAGTAACTTTACCATTATCAACAAGGTACTCAGGAACGTAAAAGGTTGTTTAAAACTAGGAAGTTAATGATTAACAGACTATCTAGACCTACATTTGTTCATGTCTTAAATAAAATGTTATTATTTAGAAAAAGGCCTAAACTAATAGCTGGGGTGTTAACACATCTGTTACAAATACTTACCAATAATGTAATCCATGATTAACTCATGAGTTACTACTGGTTAGTTAAGTATACTGTGTGAGCCCATCTAAAGTGAGTACTTTCTATGCTTTACAAACCATTTATAAATGAGTTCCAAAGGCTAACAGAACCTGGACACACATTCAGGTGCTAATACTGTCTATTAGCTAATAGGGCAAAGCTAACGGGTTAGCTAAAATGCTGTATTCATATGCTAATAGGATAATTAACCACAAAAGGCTAGCGGAGTACTGCATATTGCCTGTGAAAAGGCTAATGATTCTATCTATTGGTTATGGAAAGTAATGTTGCTTTTCAACACTATTGCTAGCTGTGGGTATTTTGTTGAATGAATGTTAGTAAAGGTTGTATTTAATTGTTTAACTTGAGTTTATGGAGAAGTAACTCAAAGAGGCTAAATTTTAGTGCATTCTTTCTACTGTTACCTGTGCAGGGAGGGATAAATAAGCATGCATGTCTTAATTTCTCTAAATTACAACACTGTAGTTTAAGTTAATAGTGTTAATGTTACTAAGGTAGGTTCCATAAAACTTGAATTAGAAATGTATTTTTTGTATAAAGGTTACCTATTAATATAAATGTACTTTTGATACCTGAAAGGGATTTATATACTTTTGACACTTAAGAGAAGAAATTTAAGAACGGTTGTACAACTGAATAGAGATTTAGATATTTCAGAATGGGTTAACTGAAATATCACCTCATTTTATTTTCATTGTAGCCTAAGCAATTGATTTTATTACTGAATAGTTATTGAGAGAACTGATTTGGCCTTATCTACAGGTGGAGGAGGTGGAGATTAGAGAAGCGCTACGCACAGGAGGTCTGGTCCAGAGAGGGATATTGGTTCTTCAGATCCCAGAGTCTTCCAGGGGTTACAGATTCCCAGTTCAGCGGGCTGGGTGGCGAGCTACAGGATCAAGACACAGAACTTATATGGATTGCCCTGGATTCCTTCTTCATGGTGGTAGGATAAACAGAAATCAAACTCATATGGGCCCCAACGTTGAACATCTCTGAACTCTTGTCATCAAAGAACAATTGAGCTCATAGAACTGAAAATGGTTTATTTTGAGCGCACTTTATTATTTTAGTTGTTATTTGTCATACCTGTGTTTTATCTGTATATGTGTATGCCATGTTTCTGTGTATATTAATACACTTCTCAAACTTTATCTTGGTTTCCTAGTCTCGTTATTGATGTTCAATTCAATTTATATCAACTACATAACACTACTACGAGCTATTTCATAAATGTACATTCTTACTACATCGTAATAAGGGTTACAAAAACGTTTTTTACTTGTGTCTCTGTTGTATCTGCTAGCCTTTGGAACTCATTTATAAATGCTTTGTAAAGCATAGCAAGTCCTCACTTTAGATGGGCTCACATCATCTAGTCAACTAATCAGTAGTAACTCATGAGTTAATCATGGATTGATGTGTTGGTAAGTGCTTGTTAAAGATCTATTAACACTAACTATCCATAGGCATATTTCTGAAGGCATGTCCAAATAGTACAATACATGTGTGTGTCCAGGTTTTGTTAGCCTTTGGAACTCATTTATAAATGGTTTGTAAAGCATAGAAAGTACTCACTTTAGATGGGCTCACACAGTATACTTAAAGGGGTGATAGAATGCAAAACCGATTTTACCCTGTCATAGTTGAATAACGACAGTTCGGTGTGTAAAAAGGACATACATAGAAGCTCAAAATCCCACTGACACCCCTTTACTATGAACATCTCATATTTTGAAACTGCCGCTGAAAACGGGCGAATCCCAACAAAGCTGGAAGTTGTCGTCAACCTCCCAAAAACCGGAACCTTTGTCAGCCCATGGGTGTATTAAGAGAACGGTCACGCCCCAACATTTACATAGGCTACACAACTGACCTGAGATCAGGTAGTCTTCTGAATCTAGGTCGCGCAGATCTCTGCTATTCAATAACAAAATTCACTTCTGAAACTTTTTTATGCGAGAAATCAACTATGTAAAGTTCAAATATGGGCCGTTTTACGAAAATGGATGGCTAATTGCAAATTTTGTCCGACTGTGTGTCGGAGTTCAGCGCCAGTGCTGCCTGTGTTGCTGCCTCGCCGCCCAGCCTGCCTTCCTTCACACACCCCGGCCTGCTCTGAGCTTGATTGAGCTCCTTTAGGGCTAGCAGCTGACAGCACTCCATACCCGCGCAAAGTCACCGGTTTTTGGCAAATGGATTACTAAACGCTGGTGTTCTGACAGAGCTCCAGGGCCTGCAGCTCCCCTCTTCCTAATGCCAGGTGTGTGTGAGTGAGCGCACAGTCAGAGAGCTTGTTCCTTCTCTTTCTGCTCTCAACGAAGGCGGTCGCTTTCTCTCCGTCTCCCTACCAGGCCTACCCTGCTTGCTATCTTGTCTTGTGTTGTCTGCTGTTACTTGTACTTTTAGAGTCTCTCTCTCTGCACTGCTCCTAAACTACGGATTATGGATTTGATCAACTGGTCTCTCAGCGCAATTGACACCATATTCTCGACGAGAAGCTCGGGTTCGGGGGAACCTGACTGCCCTGCCGGAACGTTCGCAGCTGGCTACACGCATGGGAGAGGTGGCGGGTCGTGTGTCTGGCGGTTCTTTCCGTGGAGGACATTGAAGATATCTACCTATTCGGAACCATGATAACAGGTCTTTTGCTGATTGGCTCAGGCATTGCCCTGGTGCCTACATCTTGATGATTGGTATGGCAAAATGGCGGCTGTCATAGTGAGCTGTGAGACGCTGCTGCAGATTAACATCAAATCTCTGGTATTGCAGATGTCTGCAGGTCTGTTTTTTACCACACTTGCTGCAGTTATAGTACTATTGTTGTTCCACATGCTCCAGTCCCGTAAAGTGCGTGTCAACTACTTCGCTTGGACAACTCACAAATGCCAACATCGGCACTCTTTAACAACTAAAGCACAACTCAATCCCGGCGAGGAGCCTTTGCTACACCGGCTAAACTGGGTCCTTTGCTGTGTTATTGTTCTGGCGTGTCTGAGTGGTATAATGAGCACCCTTGATGTTGTTCAAGTCCCTATCCATCTTACTTGCCTTCGGGGAGTGGTTGGGCCAGAGTGGGGGCATTCGACCTGGAGATACGGCCGCGGCGGAGAGGTGGACCTGGCCTGGGAGGCTGCTGGCCTGGCGCGCGGGATGTGGCTTTCTTTGGAATGCGGGGAGTCTGCGGGCGGGTTGTGGTGTGTGCCCAGTGATCAGCGCGGAGGAGCCGTGTCTGGGGAGCGTGCCTGGCTTTCGTCTGGTAGGCCCTGTATTGCTCCAGACCCGCGGTGCTCTTCATTGTGTGTGCGACCGGAGGATCATGCAGGTTTTGCCTCTCGTCTCGACATCGTTCCCCGGTTTGAACGGACAATCATTTCGACCCGCACTATCATCTTTCACCGGTGGGTAAATGACTTTAAGTTGATACCGACGGGCACGAGAGACGCTATTGTAAATAAGTGTCAACAGTATTCATCAAGACTTTTACTCTCTGTTCTTTTACTCATTGGAAATATTGAATTTAATCCTGGTCCTGGCAAAAATGTTTTTATGTCTGCTTTTTTATATTACTTGGGATTTTATACTCATGTTTTTAATAATACTCTGGGCCTGGGTTTACATGCAGGTGTTCCTCATTGGATCTATCTCAACGGCAGTGCATTCAGCAACCTGTAGGCACGTTGAATGTACCTCAGTTGTTATTTAAATCTCCTTCTGTCATTCCCGGCTCAAATTCAAAACCTGTTAGAGCACAAAAAAGACCATCGTGTCTAAGGAAAAATCCAGTTACTTTATGCCAACTTGGTAGAATTAGAGGTTTCAAAATTTGTCATCTAAATATGAGAAGCCTTGTTCCCAAACTGGATGAATTTAAAATTATCGTTGCCCAAACTAAGGCTCATATCATGGCAATATCTGAATCATGGCGGACTCCTGTTATATCAGATTCCCTTTCTTGCAATTGAAAACTACTCATTGTATCGCAGAGACAGGACTGATAAAATGGGTGGTGGTGTTGCTCTTTATGTAAATTCAAAATATGCACATTCTATAGTAAAATCTTCCACAGTATCAGAGTCACTCCAATTAGTTGTTCACTTTACAAATCAATTCTCAGTTACTATTATTGTCACATACAAGCCTCCAAACGTCAGTCCAACTGCATACTTACTGCAGTTTTCTGACTTAATAAAATCTGTTAAAACAAAGGAGCTTGTTATTCTTGGTGACATTAATTTAAATTGGATTGATAATTCATCTAAACTTTTAAAAACAACTGCCATAAAATTTCGGTCTTCGTCAATTAATCAAAGATCCTACAAGATTTGGTAAAACACGAAATTCTATCTTGGATCTTATCTTCACTAATCAACCCTCCAAGTATGGTATATCTGGGGTAATAAACACAGCAGTTTCAGATCACTCACTTATATATGTCATTAGGAAATGTTTTAAACAGCCAAAATGTCACAAAAATAATTATATTAAAAAAAGTACCAAATTCAAAATTGTCTCAGTTTAACGCCGAATTTGCTGACACTGATTGGAGTGATGAGATGTCTGTGCAAAAATCCCGATCATGTTTTGTCAAATTTTCATAGAAGAGTGGAGACAATACGTAAAAAAATTTACCACTACCTGTAAAATACATATTAGGCAAAAATACAGTTCCTTGGGTAACTCCAGACATTTTGCAGCTTTTTAAAAAAGAAGGCCTCCTATCTGAAAACTTACAGATTATTAAAAAACATTTGAGGCTAAGCTTAATTTTTGTACAGCTCAGAAACAAGTGTAATTTTGAATTGTACAAAGCAAAACAAATTTATTTTGAAAATCAAATTAATCGAACGGCTTTTAATCCAAGAACATTATGGCAAACAATTAAATCTATAACTGGTGAAAATAAAATTAAAAATAATAGCTTACAACTATCCATTAATGGTACTCTTCTTACTGATCATGATGAAATTGCTAATTCTTTTAATGAGTATTTTATTGCATCTGTACAAGAATTATCTTCTAGTTTTACTGCTCCTTCATTTCTTACATCAGTATCAGTGGCATCTCAGCAATTCTCCTTTTCTGAAACTAAACAAAATGATATAATTAATATTTTGTGTTCTTTGAACGCTTCCCATGCCTGTGATGTAAATAATCTAAATATGATCTTTCTAAAAACTCATGCCAGTACTCTTATACCACTTTTTTCATCACTTAGTTAATCTGTGCATTAGACAATCAGTATTTCCTGCCATGTGGAAAATGGCCCAGATCACCCCGATTTTTTAAGTCTGATGACCCAACGAATGTTTCAAACTACCGACCAATTGCAATTCTCCCAACTATCTCCAAGTTACTTGAAAAAGCATTGTATAATCAACTGGTCAATTACCTTGAAGACAAGAAGCTGCTCAGTGATCACCAGCATGGCTTTCGACCTATGCGGTCAACTTTGTCGGCTCTGCTGCTTTTCACTGAGCAGATACGTGCGTCTTTAAATAAGGGCCAGATTACTGGAGCTGTATACATAGATTTTCGAAAAGCTTTCGATACAGTTAATCATCAAATTTTGTTAAATAAACTTCTTACTTTTCATTTGTCCTCCTCTACAATAGATACGTTTAGATCATATTTAAGTGATAGGTCTCAGACTGTGAAAATCGGTTTAGTAACATCACAGCCACGAGTGTGTTCCACGGGAGTTCCACAGGGCAGTATTTTAGGTCCTTTACTTTTCCTTATGTATATTAATGATCTTCCTTATGTGTTTAATTCTTCTAGCTCTCTGCTATATGCTGATGACACTGTTATTTTTTTTTCTGGCTCAAATATTGATACAATTAATCACAAACTTAATACAGATCTCCAGCATTTACATAACTGGTTGGAAGAGAATCATTTAACACTTAATATCAAGAAAACAGAATGCATGTACTTCCATTCACCTAGGAGACATTTATCCATAACTAATCCCATCATGTTTTCTAATCAAAAACTTTCAGTTGTATCCACTTATAAGTATCTTGGAGTCTCTCTTGACTCACATCTTACTTATTGTGAGCATGTCCGAACCCTAACCAGAAAGTTAAACCAAAAGTTATTTGTTTATAGTAAAATTAAACCATATTTGCTGCTTTCTGTTTCAAAGACTTATCTTCATGCCATCATTATGTCCACTTTGTCGTATTGTTTACCTGTTTGGTCACTTACAACAAATGAGATTCTTGAACCAGTAATAAGACTCTATAACAAAGCCTATAAGCTACATGTTAGGCTTCCTGTATGGACTCACCATTGTACTGCACTATCTCTGTGTAATGCCTTGACATTTGAGAATTATAAATTAAGCCTTGGGATAAAACTGTATTATCAAATTTTAAATGGTCACACTGTAGCTGCTCTGTTTACGTTGGTTCCAAAACCCAGTTCAAGGTCCGAGCGCATTACGAGATCTGCAACAAATGGACTTTTGCCTTTACCGGCTTTTAGAAACTGTTATGGACAGAGATCTTTTTTCTATGTACTCACTAAAGTCTGGAATGACATTCCACAGCACATCAGAACTTTAACGTCAATAACATCATTTAAATTAACATTTGCTCGCTATTTAATGGAGAGGTTTACCTGCGACCATTAAGTCAGCTTTTATGGCTTTGCCCTGTTGCTCATCCTCCTGGTCTGTGTGTTTGTGACTGTTTTTGTCTAGGAGTTTCTGTTGTGTATGTGGTGTTTATGTTCTGCAGAGCAGGAACCTGCTGAAAATCAGTTTTACACTGAGTCAGGCCCGATTGTCTTTAATCTTTTCCTGTTTAATAAATAAAAATGAAAATGGTTTATCGAGAAATTAAAGTGAAGACGGGAACAGAGCAAAATACCAGGCTGCCCGTCATGGTTGAAGCTGTGGGCAGAGCTGTCGGAACTTTAATTGTGACTCTGAACTCCATGAGCCACAAATTGGATACTGTGATTATCATGGGCCCAAAACTGGATACCATCTTGGAGAGACAGTCAGCTCTGGACAAGCTGGACAACATCTTGGGGAAACTCACGGTTTTGGCAAGGAAATTTGATCGTTATGGAGACCAGAGGGGACATTTCAGAGAAGTCAGGAGTGACTAACTGCGGCTCCTCGCCCCAAGACAAAACAAATTCCAACCTTATCTTTTCGGCTCCTGAACCAGCGCTGGCCTTGGCCAAGGCCGGTGTTGAATACACTCCCCCTGGAGCACTACAGCGATGCACACTCTTCATTTCCCCACCCGACTCCCAATGACACCTGTTGATTGTTGACTCGTACTGGGTCCTGTTTCAAGGCTGACTCCATGGCAACCGGCTGTGTATCGCAATGACAATCGTGCGGACTGAGACAACCAGATTACGGGGGCCAGACGTAGCTTGACTAATCAGGCCTACACATACACGAACTTTGACATATATACAGATTTGCAACCACACCCCAACCCCCTATCCAGCGCCTTCGCCGCTTCTTCCCCCAGTCAGGCGGGCAGGTCTGGGGCCAGCGCCTTTGTTTGGCTGCAGGACCAGATGTCTGTTTGCCTGTCCTGGACTACCTCTACTCCAACACCCCTCATCCCCATGCACCCAACATCCCACCCCGACTGCGTGTCGTGTTATATCGTTATGTTGTGTTATGTGCAGCAGTGCAAATGTACTGTTATGTGGTGTTATGTGCAGCAGTGCAAATGTACTGCTTGTGTGCTTATGTGCTGAGGTGTTTTTTCCTGTTCCCACACTGTTCTTATCTTTATGAGGATAGTCTGAGAGCGGCTTTTTTATTTCCCTCTCCTCTCCCAATGTCATGCTGTATCTGTTGCGAGAGTTAGGAGAGAGTTGAGATGGCGCCGCACATGGCGACTCGGTGTGTTTGTGTATGTTGCTTTAATGTTTTATTGTGATTTGCACTTACGATACCAAGACACATCCCTCGTGTGTGTAAACATACTTGGCAATAAAGCTTTTCTGATTCTGATTCTGATTCTGATTGAGCTCCTTTAGGGCTAGCAGCCGACAGCACTCCATACCCGCGCAAAGTCACCGGTTTTTGGCAAATGGATTACTAAACGCTGGTGTTCTGACAGAGCTCCAGGGCCTGCAGCTCCCCTCTTCCTAATGCCAGGTGTGTGTGAGTGAGCGCACGGTCAGAGAGCTTGTTACGCCAGCAATCTCTTACCACAGGTTCCATTCAATCTTATAATGTGTGTAATTATAATGTATTGAGTTATTTAAACAAACGATCGGTAAAATACTCGCCTCTTGTCCACGAGTCTCATTGATAGAGCCTGCGGCTGGATGGAGCTATAGCTAGAGGAGGCTAGCTAAAGCTAGCTAAAGCTAGCCTCTTCTTAGAATTCCTCTGGAATTCACAAAAATTCATTAACTTGAAATCGGACACAGTTGTTAGCTTTATAAGACATTTAGTTAGCTGTTGTATAACTGGCTTGACGAAATTCAAACTGTAAATAGACTCGGAATTACGCCGAAAATGAAGCTAACTATCCTTGATTTGTAGCTACACACAGCTAGGATTGAAGGGGCAGTCGCAGCTAACGAAACCCTTACAGCTCACAAATATTCATTAACTTGAAATCGGACACCGAAACATTTAGTTAGATGTGTATGTGGCGTGACGAAATTTAAACTGTAAATATACTCGAATTACGACCAAAAATGAAGCTAGCTTAGTAGCCGCAATCTTGTACACATAGGATTGTAGGGAATGTTGCAGCTAACGAAACCCTTACAGTTCACAAATATTCATTAACTTGAAATCGGACACCGTTGTTAGCTTTATAAAACATTTAGTTAGATGTGTAAGTGGCGTGACGAAATTCAAACTGTAAATATACACAAATTACGACCAAAAATGAAGCTAACTAGCCGCAATCTGTGCACATAGGATTGTAGGGACAGTTGCAGCTAACGAGACCCTTACAGCTCACAAATATTCATTAACTTGAAATCGGACACCGTAGTTAGCTTTATAAAACATTTAGTTAGATGTTGTATAACTGACGTGACGAAATTCAAACTGTAAATACTCGAATTACGACCAAAAATGAAGCTATCTAGCCGTGATTTGTAGCTACACATAGATAGGATTGAAGGGACAGTCGCAGCTAACGAAACACCTAGCTAAACTTCACAAATATTAACTTGAAATCGAACACCGTTGTTAGGTTTATAAGACATTTAGATGTTGTATAGCTAAGTGGCGTGACATTGTGTGTAACATGTGGTTAGAGATTGCTGGTGTAACAAGCGCGCTAACCGCGCTCTCACTCTCACACAACGGGCCATTTATCTAGCAGGAAGAGGGGAGCTGCAGGCCCTGGAGCTCTGTCAGGGCTGCCAGCCTAACGGAGCTCACAGCAGGCCGGGGTCTGTGAAGCAAGGCAGGCCGTGCGGCAAGGTAGCAGCACCGCCGCTGAAGTCCGACACACAGTCTTACCATATTTGCAATTAGCCATCAATTTTCGTAAAACGGCCCATATTTGAGCTTTATATGGTTGATTTCTCACATAAAAAAGTCTCAGAAGTGAATTTAGTAATGAAACATTGCAGTGTCTGGAATATGAGATTCTGTCGCTTCTCTAATGTGTGTGTATCGGGGATTCGCTCAACCAATCAGCGCGCATCTCTAATGTCTGCCTATGGCAATTCGCTCAACCAATCAGCGCGCAGTTCATCTAAATATTCACGAGCATACCATATTTGGAAGAAAAAGCTCTTGTTTCAAATAGAGCCAAAACACAGGGATGCATAAGGGCCAATAAAATATCAACCAGACCATTTTCAGCCCAACCAATGTTACATATCCCATTAGGAGACCATGAGGAACAGTGTGAAATACTCTATATAATCATTCTATCACCCCTTCGGTGTGTTTGTGTATGTTGCTCTATTGTGATCTGCACTTACGATACCAAGACACATCCCTCGTGTGTGTAAACATACTTGGCAATAAAGCTTTTCTGATTCTGATTCTGATTCTGATTAACTAACCAGTAGTAACTCATGAGTTAATCATGGATTACATTATTGGTAAGTATTTGTAACAGATGTGTTAACACCCCAGCTATTAGTTTAGGCCTTTTTCTAAATCATAACATTTTATTATGAACAAATGTAGGTCTAGATAGTCTGTTAATCATTAACTTCCTAGTTTTAAACAACCTTTTACGTTCCTGAGTACCTTGTTGATAATGGTAAAGTTACTTAATTTACAAATGGTTAATGCATCATGTAGGAATTATTAAAAAATATACTGATAAACCTTTTACATGGGCTTACTTACTATGGACCAACCATTTACTAACTGCATTTACAAATGCTTTACTGATAAGAATGAATGTAGGAACTATGATTTACAAATGATAAACAAATAAATTACTACTAGTTTGTAGATAGTTTATAAAGGGAAAATTATTTAATTTACTAATGGTTTTTGCAATACTTAGAAAGTGTCAATACAAATGCTTGATTCATGAGAATTAACATAGGAGCAGTTCTTTACAAATGATGAACAAAGCATTTAGCAATAGTTAGTAACTGGTTTATAATGGGAAAATTATTTCATTTCCAAATGGTTATTTCATTATTAAGTATAAATCACGTACTTACAAACATCTTTTTCAAGATAGGCTTATTTACTATGAACAAACCATTTATAACTATGTGAATAAATGCTTTACTGATGATGAATTATGTAAGAACAATTAATTAATAATGATGAAAAAACCATTAACCAATAGGCTTATTTACTATTAACAAACCATTTATAATTGTGTGAACAAATACTTTACTCACGATGAACTATGTATGAACAATTAATAAGTAATAATGAACAAACCATTAACTAATAGTTAACTAATGCTTAATAAATGATGAATTATGGATAGTTATTATAAAGTGCTACCAAAATATGTAATATCCATGTTTATCTATACAGCACAATATGTATTAGTTTCATTTGGGAGAAAGAGTTGTGATATTTTGAGTAATAATTTGTTCTTTTTTGTAATATGGACCATTTTTTACGTGTCTGAAATAAAGCAAATAATAATAATAAATATAGAAATATTAGGAGTATAAAGTCATATCTTGATAGTCAAAATATTTAATGAAAAAAATCCACTTTCCCTAGTCTGCTATGTATTACATTACTCCTTTGCTGTATGATAATATCCAGACCGTCTGACATACACAGAGCCCCGTTTGGGTCTCTGAATGACACAGAGTTTAAGGAAGCGGCTGCTCTGCATCATAGATAGAAATCCGAAACTACAGCAGAAATACATGAAGCATGCACGCATCACGACTATTCTGCCGCAACATGCACAGCAGAGCACCTTCATTATAATCAACAGAAGCTGCTACACAGACTTAAGAAGCTGTGCTGCTCGTCTTTATTTTTAAACAGGAGACAGAGTGACGGACAGGTCTGTCAGAGCTGTGTGTGTTTGTGCCTGAACCACATAAACAAGCCTAAACACGAGGAGAAGCCGGGGCAGTGGGCAGCGTGCAACTTTTGAGGTGGGCTTTAGGCTGCCTACCCAGAAACAACACTTGTAATTCTTTATGCTATTTTTTCTATTTTGATTGGGCGGACTGAGCCCATTCTTGCCCTTGCTATCACTGGCCTTAAGTGATGGAAATAAAATTTGACAAATTAAAAATCGATGTGATTCTTTTTATTGGCTCGTCTTAGGCCCCTCGTCTTCATAGGCCTCCGGGCTTAAGCCCCGGTAAGCCCATGCATTAAAGACAGAAGAAAAAGGTGTATTCATTCATATGAATCAAACTTTATAAACCACAAAGAAAATGATGATGTATTTGATAATGAACACCATTTGTAATCAACATAAATCATGTAACAGGAGACCTACTCATCGGCCATTTGTATCAGTTGCTTCAATTTTTTATCCGTTTATATAAATCAAAATGGCTGAAGTGACGTGTCAAAGATTACACTTTAATGATTAGGCCTTCAGTTAAAAAAAATATCTCCCAGTAGGAACTTTGAGTACTCTTCATGGGGTAATAATAGTGCATGAAGGAGTTTATTTTATATAACTTTCAACCTTTTTCTTGGTGCTTGCAGTATCCATTATTGTTACGTTTAATGTACTTTTAAAAGCGGACACAATATCTTTCTTCATGTTGCAGCGAAATACTATGAGAAACAAAGAGACTGTAATCCATGAATACATGCAAACTTCATGAACATAAAAGCCAGCAAACTTAAAGACAAACAGCCAAACTCATAAAGCCAAGAGAGTATTGGGCAGTAATGTTGCTAGTGAAAAAACATAATTTATAAACTGTGTAAAATACAAATTGCTTTCATCTAAAATAGGCAATGATGAATTTCTTACAATGAGAAGTTAAGTAAGTGCACATACCTGTTACAGTCTCCGCGTCAGTTTACTTATGATAAATGGAACAGTAGCCTACGGCCGAAGTCCTGTAATAAAATCATGTGTACTTGTGTACTTTGACCCCAACGCTAATAAAACGGTGTATTCCCTTTTTATGTGTTGGATACCAGCTGTTAGACTGCATGAACAATATTGAAATAAAATGTTAAAGTAAGCGCGTATGTTGATTTAAGGTCGTGTTTTCTTGATGCCAACTGTTTTGCAGCAGCACTCCTACAGGCACGTCATGTAGTAGGCCAGCTCTGCCACCATCAGGGTGCGAATGGGTGAAGGAGAGGCAAATTATAAAGCTCTTTGTCCCGTAACGTAGAAAGGCATTTTATAAATGCAGTACCCTCAACAATTTACCATCCGATGAGTGATTCTTGAACATTTCAAATGGGCACACCACCCGACAACGCTGCAAGCATCAATATTTGGAACCAAGCACTTCATAACAGAATTTTCTATCAAGTTTGTGAGAATTTACTTCATACGGGCACTGCACTAGTTCATATATAGAAATATATATTTTTTTATGATTCGTATCTATTTAGGAACTAACCTACTTAAGTCTAAAGCAACTCCCCTAAAGCATTAGCTGAGGTGGTCAAATGTACATTTTATATTTCATACTTGAACCCCAATGAAATAAAACATCCATCCACACAACAGTTTTATTAATTGGATAGTTTATTTAATAGTAACTGACCTTAATTTTGACATATTTGTGGAGGAAAAAAAGCAATGAGTACGGTACATCATTTTGTTAGATTGTTAGTCAGTTTATTTTTCATTTTGGAAATTAATTCTCTATATGAGGCAATCATATAAAAAGAAAAAAAAGCTGATTGCAAGGTGTTTTATATAGAAGGCAAACAATCAATAATCGGGTACAAACAAAATTCTACCTCACATAAAATCAAAACACACAGTCGTTGAATGCAGTGTACACTGGCATATACTAGGTGCAGAACTGATAGATGGCAGGGCAGATGGATGAGTCTTTAAGCCTGTCATCTTGACACTGGAAAACACAATTTAGTTTTGGTTTAGTTTAGTTATTTACATTCTATTTTTATTTAACTGCAACTAAAACCCAAATTACCTTTAACCACAATTATAGCTGAAAACAGTCATATGGAGCGTCCAGTTAGCCAAAGGTTTCCACTTAACCAAAACATTGCTGGTCTGACTACAGCCAGAGACTCTTTTTGCATGTCATACTTGTACTTTCCCCTTATTTCCTTTCTACCTCTTTACCATTGACTGGTGGGTGAAATGTTAGTGCTGTTCTGGAGATTTATACTATATCACACAATATTCAATCTAGAGACTGGCAGGATAAAGTCTGGGTGGAGAGACAATCATACTACAAAACAACTATTAGTGTGTTGAATGATGTCGTAACCTTATGTTATTCACCAAGCATTAGCTTGTTTTTTCTGTTCTTACAAACTAATTGTTAAACTTTGCTAAAATGATCAAGGTTTCAATAGCGAGTGTTGTAGTGGAGCAAAATGGAAAGAAAATTAGGCTCATGCTTCATTATTTCAGAAAGACCAATGAAAAGAAAATTAAATTGAGTTACAGAAGCTAGAGGAACAGGGGCTATAGGTTTACTAGGAGATTTACTGTAGTTTCATTAGTTGTCCCAATACTTATTATTCACAGTATCCATTAAAATTATTATCACTAGAGTACAAAAATGGCTTTCATTTAATAAACACTTAAAAAAGCCTATCATGTGGAAAAAGTCCCCTTTCATGGGGTTCTGATTTTAAAATATGTCAACTGAAAATATTAAATGATTATTAACCAACTCATGAAACTAAGGTTGGCTTAATTAATTACCAATCCAGATAATAAAATCTGCAATGACATTTGTCATTTCAGCTGACTGAACTAGTAGTGGTAAATCTGCCAATGAGCTGTGTTAGACTTGAAATTTAAAGCAACAGTATCTAAAACAATTGTCAATAAAGGGGACAGGTTGTTGTATTCCTGTCTTGCAGTTGTGGTTTTAGTCTTTCATTTAGTCAATTATTTTTTTGTCATTCTACTAGTCAGCTCTTCTGGAATTTGCAATACTCTTTCTATTTGCAGTTTATCTAAGACATCCCTCCACTTCCCCAGTAGCCTTTGAATACTTAGTAGCCTTTCTTTTTCTTTTTCCTCGTACTCCTTTATTGGGAAATTAATGTTTAATAGCTCTTCCTCCATTTGTTTGTCAGCTGATAGTAACTGCCCTACAGACATGTACTCTTTTCTAACTTCCTCCGACAGCTGACTGATTTGATTTTGTAGGGTCTCCAGTTGCTTCTTCAGTTCTGCTGATGTAATAATTACAAATACCACATCATCGCGTTGTTTTTCATTTTCTGAAAAAGACAGAAATGTCAGATTAAAAAAAAACATTTCATTAGACCTCATATTACCACTTATGATGAGATAATGAATGAATACAAATGTGTTACTTACTGTTCTTTATCCAGATAAAACAGTAAATATTACCACCAGTAATAACAACAGCAATAACCACACCACCAACTGCAATACTGCCAATACAAGGAAGTGTGAAGGAAGTCTTGCCTGAATCACCTGAAACAAAAGAGACAACAGACAAACAGCTCAATGGTGTTTTAAGCCCCCAACATCTTCTTCCAGGCAACGCTGTGACCGTTAACTTCAAGGCACCTAACCCTAATCCTAACCTTAACCCTAACTATAGCCATTGCCTAATCCTAGTGCCTTTCATGCAGCGCTGCCTGGAAGGAGATTGGGGACTTAAAGGGGAACTCTGGGCAATTTTTCCGTTAATCTTGATTGCTATATGTATATGAGTACTGCCGATAGCAAAAAAAACGAGCCGAGTCGGTGCTAGCAACACGGAGCTGCTGCAGCTAATGCCGAGAGCTCCCACTCAGCTAACGACAGTTATGGGGGCATAAGATAAAGAGTGCCTGTGTGCCTCTTAACAGACACAAAATCAACCACTACATTGCTCAATTACCTATTTGTGAGGGTGAAATAAAATACAATTTTTCGCTGCGAAGGCTTGAACGGTCTTCTGGAAGACCTCCACCAGACCAGCGGGCGCTTGTTGGTTTGTTATCGGCCTCAGCAGGCGAGGGGGGCGGCTATAGGAAGTAGAAGGATGCCGGTCCGGGCTGCTAGCCTGGCTAAGGAAACTACCACACAATTCGCCACTGCAGAGACTCATATTCACCAACGACAGCACACAAAATGGATATATATGCTACAAATACACATGGAACTGCTGCGTGATGATTATTACCGGAGCCTGGCTGAACACTCTCACTCATCCCAGACGGCAGCTAGCAGCTAAGAGGGTAGGTGAATTTAAACAATGGCTAAGTTGCTAAATGCATCTTGTTGTCATGTAAGGGCCCTGTTCATGTTGCACAGACATTTTAATTGCATTTTGTGTCTGTTAAGAGGCACAAAGGCACTCTTTATCTTATGCCCCCATAACTGTCGTTAGCTGAGTGGGAGCTCTCGGCATTAGCTGCAGCAGTTCCGTGTTGCTAGCACCGATTCGGTTCGTTTTTTTTTGCTATCGGCAGTACTCATATACATATAGCAATCAAGATTAACGGAAAAATTGCCCGGAGTTCTCCTTTAAAACACAGATAAACGGACAAACGGAGTATTTAAAGCCAGGGCCAGCTCTAAAGTAGACCTTAGCAAAAATATATGAATATTTGAAGACCCAAATAAATATTAGTTGCCATTGACATAAATGTGGAGTTAAATGCTTGGTAGTATTTATTATTGTATTATAACTGGCTGTTAAAGGAACACGCCGACTTATTGGGAATTTAGCTTATTCACCGTAACCCCCAGAGTAAGACAAGTCGATACATACCCTTCTCATCTCCGTGCGTGCTGTAACGCGGTCTGACGGTTCCAGCATTAGCTTAGCCTAGCACAGATCCTGCAGGTAACTGGTTCCAACTAGCCTACTGCTCCAAATTGTGACAAAAGTGACAAAATAACGCCAACATGTTCCTATTTACATGTTGTGATTTGTAGAGTCACAGCGTGTACAAAAAACAACGTAACATGAGACACAGCCATCTTCTAACTGTAAACAAACCGGGAACTATATTCTCAGACAGGCTTGCTGCGAGCATATCACTCCGCCCAAGTACTATATTCTTCCGCTTGAGAATATAGTTCCCGGTTTGTTTACAGTTAGAAGACGGCTGTGTCTCATGTTACGTTGTTTTTTGTACACGCTGTGACTCTATAAATCACAACATGTAAATAGGAACATGTTGGTGTTATTTTGTCACTTATTGGGAGCAGCAGGATTGCTGGAACCATTCACCTGCATGTTCTGTGCTGGCCTGATGCCGCTGGAGCCGTCAGACAGCGTTACAGCACGCACGGAGATGAGAAAGGTATGTATCAACTTGTCTTACTCTGGGGGTAACGGTGAAAAAGCTAAATTCCCAATAAGTCGGCGTGTTCCTTTAAGGCTGTTTAAATACTGATACAAATGTTCAAATTAAAATAAACAGACACTTTATACAAACAGTAAAAAGAAGCAGAACCATTACCTCCTTCTGCATGCTGTCTGTTAGTGTCCTGATCTTCATCTGTGTTTGAGGATCTTATCACCAATCCTGGGGCAAATATATTCAGACAAAGCGCACACATTCAACATTCTGCAATTTGTTTACAGGAAAATATTTAACACTTATAAAATTAAACAATCATCTACTACAATCCCAGGTGTTAACAACAAAATGGCATCAGCTTGATGTGTAAATCTGCACTCACATATCTAGTAGCAGTGACATTTTCACAGTTCAGCAAAATGTTTAGCTTACCCCAGATCATCAGTCATGTCTGTCAATCTATTTCAACCAGTCCTCCAAACCATATGACATGCCATTGGCTTTTTTAGATAGGCATATATTAGTGTTGTTGAAAGTTAATACAGGTATGACTACCTTACTTTGATCATGTGTGAAATTATGAAAATTGTGTAAGTGTGCGTTTGTGTAAGCTGGCTGTGTGTATTTGGCCTTCTGCATGACTATTCTGCAAATATGAGCAGCTGTATGAGAGCTGCAGCAGTTTTTGTGCGTACTATTTGCGCCACTCTGCAGGGGGTTTAAGTAATTGTCTGTCCAATTGTTAAAGGTAATGGTTGCAGTCTCTGTAGACTTAAGCAGGTGATTTTAAAATAATAAATGTTAAATTAAATTGAGGGTACAATTTTGGGTCAGATTAATTTTACTAATTTAGTAATACAGTGACAATTGCTTGATCTTTTTGCAAATCTTTTAAAGTAAACACTTAAATGTATAGTAAATAATGCCTGTGCAAAATACATTACCTCCACAACAGAATGTTAGCAGAGCAATGACAAAAATCCATATTAAATAGGATTTCTGTGATTTCCTGTGCATCTTTCGCCACATCCTGGTCTTCTGAAAGCAGAAGGAATGTAGTTGTATAATCAAATAAAAAAGCATTCTGAAAGTGTAATTTTGCAAAAATCATTGAGAATTAAATAATACAAAATCTTGCCATCAACGATGAAGTATAACAAGTACATTGCAGTGTAATAGTCAAGAAAATCAGACCTCAGTGGAATACAACCCAAACTCCCTTAACCCTAAAAACTATCAACATTTAAACTTGGAATTTCACCTGTAGGTCTTTTAATTTTTTTTCATCAACAATACTTAGATCTATAGATTGACGCTGGCAATAAACTCTTGCTCACTTTGAAATAACATACATTTCGGAGTATTGATTACAATGGACGTTTTTAATTCTGCAATGAAAATATGAAATTTTACTCATGTTTGTTCACGTAAAATTGCACATTTAAATAATTACAACTACAGCAAGTGATGCATTATAATTAGTGTGTCAGGGTCCAATTCATTTGCATATCAATAATGTGCAATTATAAGAATCAAATCTGAACATAAATATGAAGACCAAAAAAATACTAATTAAATACAAACACAATGTTGAGTGCCTTACAAACGTACTGTAGAAAAGCAGCTTTCTGATGATTCTTCTGAAGGTAGAGCTGCTTTTGTCCCACAATTTGGCTGGACTATTTTCAAGAGAAGTTATAAAAGTTTAGCACAATCTAAAAAATGTTTTTTGATAAAATGATACAATGGTACAATGTAATGTTCAGAGGCACACATACCTGCTTCACCTGCAAGGATCAACCCACCTCAGAGTAAATGTAAACTGCAGAGTCAAAGTCTGTTAATAAAATAATTTGCGCAGGACTTTCACCCAGGATTCTGTAATAAAAGGTGTGTTCATTTTGTTTTCCTACTTAGACACTCATGTCTTGAAAATTAATTGAATCTTAAAATGAATGAGTTAAATCTTAAGATGGAAATGAACAGAAATGTAAGATGATTATCAGTATTCAAATTGAATATTGATCTACTATTTTCTACATGTATTTATCCTTTTATAACTTTAAAAAAGTTGTATTTCGTTATCAGTTTAGCTTGAACTTTGTACCCTGTATCAGCTGCTTGACAGCTGTCAAACTTTATGAGTGGAAAATGTTCACTGTAACATAGAGTAATCTTTGCCATCATTGTTTTATAAGCTGGGTGAGACATTTATGCACAGTTTACTTAAATATTGTACTCTTTGTTCAGCTTTCTCGTTTTTATCTATATTTCTATTTTTACTGGAACAGTGTTTATAAGATAAAATAAGATATACTTTATTAATCCCCACTGCATGAGAAAAACTGGATGTGAAAGCAGGAAATTGGTATGTCTGTAAAGGGGAGAGTACATAGAACCCTTTTTCATCCACATATCTTGAGGTCAGAGCTCACCTGACCTCTTTAAAAAAGGACTTACCACTTGTCAAAATGTAGCCTATATATATAATATATATATATATATATATATATATATATATATATATATATATATATATATATATATATATATATATATAAATTATGCCAAAACTAATTAATCTTGGCAAAGTGAAAGAAGCAACATTTTAAGAAACTTTATTAAAAAAAACATATGCTTAAGTACATCAAATGCACATTTTATACCATATTCTTAAGACACCAGATTAGAACATTCAATTTTTTTTAGTTTCCTAAATACAAATACATAAATATTTCCTAAAATAAATGAATGAGCCAATTAAGGGAGTTTGAAAATGCTAATTATTTTGTATCAAATGTACGCTATTTTTCCTATTCATTTTGGGCTGAACTGTTGGAAATGTCGACATGATCTGGGCAATGACCTACAGAGAGATGTTGCAGAACAGAAAAATCAAACAAAGTATCAGCTCAACAAAATGTCAAAAGCAAAAAGCACAGCCATCACTGATAATCAAAATACACTTGAAACACTATACTTCATTCTGAGCAAAAGTAAAATCAAACACCAAATTATAAAGCACTACTTAGAAGGTATACAATGTATTCATTCTCAGTTTGTTTGTAAAATACACTAACTAGAAAAGTAATAAAATCAAAAAATGGGGCGTCCAGATAGCTCAGTTGGTACAGCAGGTGCCTATATATAACGGTTTATTTCTCAACGCAGTGGGCCTGGGTTCGACTCAGACCTTCAGCCGTTTGCTGCATGTCATTCCCCCTCTCTCCCCTTTTGTCTTCAGCTGTCCTGTCAAATGAAGGCCTAAAAATGCCCCAAAAAACAATCTTTAAAAAAAAAAAATTGCATATTTTCTTGATCAGTTTCTTACTATCACTCCATGATGGTTTAGGTTTGGAAAATGTTCCGCCAAAGTAGCCAAACAGTTTTTGTTCCATGAAAGCATTTTGACTGTTTGTTTCCTCTGTTTGAAGTGGTCAGGTACTTATGAGCACCAATCAGGATGAAACAATATTTGAATCAAAACCTGAAAACGGTTGGTGTTGTTATGTTTCTAGGCCACTGTCATTTAAGTTTGGTCAACCTACAAGTTTTTAATTCCTAACTTTCATTTTTGCTTTCTTAGTCATGACTATGCAATGCTTTGCAGACTTACTTGCGATTTCTAATCCTACATTGCTGTCATGAATAACATGAACAAGTTTTTGCTGCCTGCTGCTTTCCGATTACTGCAGTTGAGTAAATTGATGGTTTAAATTAATGGTAGAGAATTAAAAAAAAATAAGAAACCAGGACTGCTGAAGTGTTTCCCTCTCTTTCCTTTTCTCCTCCAGTTTTTCCTTTAGCTGCTTTCTTTCATTCTGTAAGTTCTTTTCCCTCCCTTTTAATATAATCAAACATTCTGCTTTTATTCTCTGCAAAACTTCATCTGTATCCAATTGCAGTTTCTCCAGCTCTTCCTTTCTCTTTTTCCAGTTTCCACTGAACATTGAGTAAGCTTTGCTTTTCTCTTAAATCTTCCTCTTGCTCTGGGGACTGAAGCTTCTCCTTGATGTTTTTCACCTCTGTTTGGTTGTCTTCCATTTGCAGTTTGAATTGCTCACTTTGGTTCTTTAGTATATTTAGGGTAATATCGAACCCCAGTTTCATCATCTTAACATCTGCAAGGCTGTTTTCTCTGTTGTGTAATCCTTCCTCCAGTTTAGCAATGTCTTCATCCAAAGATTTGATTTTCTTTGCTTAAGAGCAAGTTGAACATTAAATAAGAGAAAAGAAATCGGTATATGATTAAAAATGAGTGGTGGCCCAAATGAAAACTAAGTAAAATTTACATTTCAGTACAACAGCTGCTCTGAATTTCTCTTTAACAAAAATAATGTATTTCATAATTCTAATTCTAAAAATACTGTAAAGCTACTGTCAATGAATGTTAACACTTCTTGCAAATGTTTTGCAATACAAGCTTACCAGGAAAGTAAAGGAATTGTGAGTTTGATGACATGTCTGCCAATGAAATAATGGACTTGTACTGTGGAAATGTACATTATGATGGAATTATCAAAACAGAAGATCACTAAAGTCTATAGGTATTGAGAAGGAGGCAAATAATAAAGTTAATTCTTAACTTACTGGTTCCTTGACGTTTCCATATCCACGTAGCAGAGATAGTTACTGCAATGATGCTGAAACCGACAGTCACAGGAACAGAACCTGACAGGGACCTCATAATATCTGATATGATCAAACAGAACAGCAAATAAAATGTATTGTTGGATCCCAGTAATCTAAAAACTATATGTCAAAGGGATGAATGTGATACATTTAATTTGTGACTCACTGAATATTACATATCCATATGAACGTGTCAAAAAAAGCCCCGCAAAGATAAAGAAAGTCAACAATGGCAGAAGAAGAAGATCTTTGCAGGACGAAATCATCTGAAATGATAAAACGGAACAGACATATAGGTACAGCCACATATAGCATTAACATCGTATGAACATTTTTGATGAATGTGTTGATTGAAAGATCAACACATTAGCCTTTGAAGTAGAAATAAAGTCCTTGAACAAAAACCTTCCAAATAAATACTAAAGATTATAAACAATAATCATTTAAAAAAAAGATTCCCACATACCTGTAACACGCACCAATGAGTGCAGTATTCGACCAGTCACAACTTCAGCCAGCTTCTAGTCATTCATTCTCTTCTCTTTCCCGCCATTACAGTCATCTGACCATAACCCAACCCCAACCTCCACCTGGTCTCTCTTTACCCTATAAGCCATGCAGTATATTCAGTGTACTCATGCCATAGCTTTCTAGCCTTTTGTTTCACCCACCAGCCGTAGCCTGCATGATCACCTGCCTGACCTTTGGACTTCCCTTCTGCATAACCCCTTTTGGGATATGTTTCCAGTTTGGATCTGTCTGCCTTGTTTTACCTCTTATTGTTTTTGATCTAACCTGCTTGTCTCTGAGTCATTAATTTGGCTTCAAACCAGGGAATTCCTTTTATAAAATGTCCTTGAATAAAATACTCTCACTGTAACTGGTGGTTATCAGATGAGTTCTGGCAACTGTGTGTGTGCGGGCGGGTGGGCGGATGGACCTATGTGCTGTGTTTGTGTGTTGCGTGACAAAGTATTACTGTTAGAAGACAAATATTATCAGTGCTGTGGTAAAAGAGTTGATCCTGCAATGTGTGTGTATCAACTGTTTTGGTTGCACTGGTGGATTTAGGATTGATAATTAATAGATAGAATAATGGTTGTTCATTTTGATAAAAAAAAATTTAATGAGTGAACTTAAGTATAGGAAATGTGGGTTACAACTGATAAAGAAAATTGTAAGCAACTACATTCACTGCACTAATATCATAGGTTGAGTAACATTTTTCTTCATCTTGGGGCAATTGAGAGGAAGGAAATGTTTCACATGTGACAGGCAGTTGATTTACTGCAGAGGGCAGAATCGGACTAATTCTTCATGCTCTTGAGCAACTGAATGTTTGTGTTTCCATTGCTGATTGCAAGTACATACCATACAAAACTGCAGCAACTATGTTGGTTGTGAAAGCAATGTTGCCTTGCAGGTCAACACATCATTTCATAAACATTGACAGTCATTCAGGGTTACTGAGTGGGGTTAGATCTTCAGCAGAGCAGACCTTCAGGGACCATTACCTTAAAGTTTACTATCTCTGCAAGTTTATAGATGTGATATTCTGACATGGTTAACTTTTCAGGATATTAGTCAGTGTTAGATTTGAAGGTCCTTTTATTGGTTTATTAAGCTCTTAATAGTCTTAGCTGTAGTGATTTATGAGATTTGCAGTCTGTTTGTTTTAGTTGGTTTTATAATTGATTTAATTAGTTGGTTTTATTCTACTTTATGTATTTATCTGTATTTTATGGATTGTTTTTAACAATCTACAGTATTTATATATTTAATCTTTTGCTTTTAAGTTGCTTGACTTTGGTGTGTGTGTGTGTGTGTGTGAAAAGTTTATAGAATATATCGATTGAGTCTGAGTTAATCAACTTTATTTTTAGAGGTCCTTCTCTGCCCATACAGCAGCTTAGTCAGTAACATCCTTTGTTGTCTTTCAGATCAATTAGAAACTCTGAAAGATATTGTATGTGCTGTGGAAACTTTTCTACAAACTCAACATGAAGGGGAGGGTCTTAGCTTTAGTTGTATTTTGTTCGGATATAGTCAGTCAGCAGCAAGACATCATGGAGGTTACAGCTCTCTACTTCACACTGTGTGAGTAATATAATAATATAATAGTTAAATGTTATATCATGTTATATCTATTATCATATATATATATATATATATATATATATATATATATATATATATTCATATTCATGTTAAGTAGCCTAACATGTAAAATAACATAAAATCAAATACAAGTAAGACAAATAGATACATTTAAAATCTAAAATATGTTTTTCAGTTGTTTTGATATAAGTATAGTCAAAGCTTTTTAAACTGGCTTACTCACTAAGGCATGGATAGACGACCCGAGGCTGACAGGTCCCGACGGTACCCGACGGGCTGGGCCGGGTCGGGTTCGGACAGATATTTATAAATTATGGTCGGGGCCGGGCTCGGTCACATCAGCGCGATAAGGCAACAGCTTATTAATGTGCGCTTGTTGCCACGTGTGTGCTGATGCGCTCATCTCTTGACATTTCCGAATGCCTTCCTACAGTTGCTTAACAAAAGCGGGCTTTCCACACAAACAAACGTAGCCTACATGTGTCATTAGTATGAGGGCTCTGGTCGGGCTCGGACAGAAAAATTCGGCCCGATCTGGACTCTATTACTCACTATAACTTATAATGTATGTAAATTTCTTTGAAAGATGCCTCCAAATAAGTTGTATTATTATTACATATTATAACTGCATTTTATTTATCATTAAAATTACTAGATCTAAAAGCCGTGAAGCAATTAATTTGCTTTCTTGGCGATTAAAAACTAATTGAGCAATATGATCATATAACATAATAAAGTATTACAGGCCTATTTTATTAATGAAATTCAATGTTGGACGTAAAGAAGAAAATTAAGAAATTTAGAGTCCTACACAAAAATCTCAACTTCTTCAAGTCAAGACTATTCATGTAAAGAGATGGACAACCAAGAAGATACATGTTCATTATTGAACAAGAAAATAGGTTGATATTAGAGAGGTTTGATTTTTGGTTATATCAGAACTTGATATATAGCTACAGATATATTAGTTAAATCAATAAAAATACTAATAAGTGATGTTTTAAAACTACTGTAAGGTATAGCTGACTATTTTCATGAGTAAACAAATCACAAGAGTACAGATGTTAGGCATCAAAGCACTTAAATGAAGGATGTAATATAACAATGTTCCTCCAATTATTATAAGTATTTAGCTCTTGAAGAAACATACAATCGCTAGTTGGTATTAAGCTCTAATATTTGTATTTCTAGTGATGGATGTGTGGCTGCTACTTGCTGTTCAGAACTGCTATGCTAAGAAAGCTGGTAAGTAGGTAGTGTATCAACTAATTTTAATAATGAATTATTATTTTTTAAGTAACAGGTTTGGTAAAATACCTCTTCTGTAACTCTCTCTCTGTCACAGGTGCAGCTTTTCCTCATATTGCTCCCAACAAACTGCAGTTCTTTGAATATGAATCCATCTCTGTAGATTGTGAGATGGATTACTCATCTGAATGGAGAGTGATGAGGAAGTTGAAAGAAGTTTCAACAAATACTACCCAATGGGAAACTTCAACAGGAACCACTACCATTAAACCTGCCTTTACATCAGACAGTGGAGAATACTGGTGTGAAAATAAAGAGGGAGAAAGAAGCAACAGCGTCAACATTACCATCACTGGTATTTATCCACTAACTAAAAAAAAATGATTTTAGATATAGATTTTAGTTTTTAAATGCTAGAACTAAACTCTTCCGTATGGAACTAGTTTGCAACTTAACAATATAATAAATACTAACATATCATGCCAGATGCATAAGCATGGAAATATTGGCATTTGAATGTGTCTTCAACTTTTGGTCTGTGAAATATGGCAATAACTTTCTACAGAATTCTATTTGCATTCTCAATGTGGGCCAAATACTATTAATTTGGTGTACAACACGTACAAACATCAGTTTTTCTTTTCTGCAACACAGTCACTTTGAGGCGCACCCTAATCAACTGAGAACATTTTTAGGAAAAATTCTATGAATGTTTCTTTATGTTAAGCTAGTGAAGTGATCCTGGAGAGTCCCACAGTTCCTGTGATGGAGGAAGAAAGTGTGAGTTTGTCCTGCAAAAACAAGATGGCTGCCTCCAACCTCCCAGCAGATTTCTCTAAAGATGGACTCCTCATTGGCACTGGATATAAAGGAAACTTCATCATCAACAATGTTTCTAAATCTCATCAAGGACTCTACAAGTGCAGCATATCTGGACATGGAGAATCACCAGAGAGCTGGCTGTCTGTTAGAGGTGAGATATTATTTCAATTTAAACAAAACTTTCCATTTGTTGAAAGACCAAGCTTGTATTAAAAAGTAACAGTGAATTACAAGTGAATCATCGATATAGCGCAAAATCACAACATAAGTTCTATCTCATGACACTATTCATATAGAGCAGGTCTGGACCATACAGTCAATGCATTAATTTACAGAAAACCAAAATTACCCCCTGAGCAACGGGGGCAAGGAAAAACCTCCCATTTCATGGTAGAAACCTTGAACAGGCCTTGAAGTGTGCTTGGGCAAGACATTAAACCCCAAATTGCCCCTGATGCTGTGCCATCTGATGAGCAGCTAGCACCTTGTATGGCAGCCTCGGCCACAGAGTTTGAATGTGTCTAAATGTTGCCTGAACTATTTGAAAGTGTTTTGAGTAGTCATTAAGACTAGAAAAGCGCAATAAAAATACAGTCAATTTACCTTTTACATTTAATCACTTCAGTGATCCTTTAGCATTTTTTCTGGTGTCATAATTGGGTCAACATTTTAAATATTTAGTACTTGAGTTCATAACTAAATACCTACAGAGATAATGACAGTCCACTCAGTCTCTACTGTGTTTAGTGCCACTTAGCATAGGTCAGCATGCTTAATCACCAAACTAAGATGCTTTCCATAGCATTTAGCTCAGAGCACCTGCCTTAGTACTTCCCCAATGCTGCTATTATGGTTATAGACATGCTTATAGTCTTTTTTCCCTTTAATGGAGGGGAGAGAACATTAGTTGATTCTAATAAAAAGTATTCATCTCCTAGGGAGCATGCATGTGGTCAGTACATTTTCTAGTAACCAGGGGTCTCATTTATAAACGTGGCGTATGCAAAAAATGGGGCTAAAAATGGGCGTACACCACTTCCCACGCAAAGGTTGTGATTTATAAAAAACAAACTTGACGGGAGAATGTACGGTCCTCCACAAAAACTCTGATCCATGCGTACAGCACACTTTGGAGACAATATGCGTACAGCACACTTTGGAGACAATGGGCATTGGCGACGCAGATGGTGAGGCAGTGAACTTAAGTCAGACTGCAGAAAGTAAATGTAATATTTTCAATTGTTAATGCCTCATGCACAGTTTTTTCACTCCATATTATCCACTTTATCATGAAGACTGAATCCAGCAGAGATATTTGCGCTTATACTGAATGATAATTGCTATCGCCCTTATATTTAGAGAGTGTGGCCAACTAGGGAATAAAATGTTCTGAGCATACCGTTCTGCGATTGGTTCTGAGGTGGTCACGTATTTCATAGACTCCATAAAACACTGAAAAAATGCCCAACTGTTGTGCGTTTGGCTGCAATGAAAGACAGGGAAGCAGCAAAAGATTTCACAAGTCCTCCCGTGAAGCAAAAAGGCAAAAAGTATGGCAGCTGTTCATTATTGTGTGAGGAAAATGTCAATTTCTCTCTTCAATATGATAACAAATTATATAGGACAAATATAGTAAAATCATCGTTAATGTGTACATTGCTGAAAAAAGTTCTAACCCTGCTTTACACTGTAACAAAATTTCCTGTTAAATTACAGTAAACCACTGGCAGTTACAGTTGCCAGCTTGAAACTGTTATTTTACAGTGTACCTAATGTGATCTACAACAACAGTTTAGTACTGTAAAATTATTACAGTACTGTACTGTATGGAAAATAAACATTACAGTATTATACTGTCAGCTCCTTGGTTGCAATTATACTGTTATTTTACAGTTCCTACAGTATTCTCCATTAACAACTTATTACTGTAAAACTAGAATGTGATAACTTGGGTTACTATGCCAGTATGCCTAAGTTTTACATTATATTACACACTTTAAGCACTTTTACATTTGTATTGCATTAAATTAAAATCTATATAAAAAAAACACACACTTCCCAGTGGGCATTTGATGTCAATTTAACATCAATATGACATCAAACTGACGTCAAAATTACGTCAAAATGTATTGACATATTTTGATATAATTTCAATGTCAAGCATCACTCAATTTGAACCTAAATGTACAATGACTGACAACATACACATAGATATATGTGCAAATTATTTAATTTATGTAAAACTTAGACATTAGAACATACATCATGTATCATGTATGAAGTGGTTTCAAAATGTATCAACGTACAAAATCCCAATTCCTGTAGGGCATGGCTAATGTACATAATGTTGTTTGTTTTTCTCCCATAGAAAACATTGAATTTTTTTTGTGTGCATTACTTTATTTGATTAATATCACTATGCATCTTATGAAAATGCTATAAAATGCCCCCCTCCACTCCCTCGTGAATCGGTGCCTGTGTACCTTTTAGTCTGGGTTACACAAGGATGGCAATATCCCGACCCGTCATAAATGGTCCTGAAATGTCGGTAAAAACCCATAGTAATGGAATATTCATGTTGTTTTATTCATAATACGTTTGGTGTACTGTATAATCCAGCTCATACAAAAGCAAAGAATTAAAAACTTATTTTCCGGTGATTCCCATGTGGCTGAAGACGTTTCCCACGACACAAGTCAGGTTGAAGCACACTGGCGTGTTCACGAGACTTCTCGGGCCTTCTCTGGTGTCTGTTGAGGAAACACAAACACAGAGTGAGGTCTGGTGTAACAGACATAAATGGACTGAGTCTTTAAAGTACATATCTTAGAGTTTTACTTACATTTTGCAGCCTCGCCATAAACTCCCTCTCCTTCTCCAGTCCTGAGGTCCCTGACTCCTGGTAGGTGGCAGGGGTTTTGTCTTGGAACTGGAGGAAGACTCAGGCTTGCAGGAACTCTTCCTGGTGGTGGAGGAGGAGGAGGAGGCTTCTGGTGACTCCGTTGATGGCACGGTGTGGGTGACGGCCTAGCGGAAATGCTCCCTCATCCTCTTTGACTGGGCCACGTTCAGGCTAAGGGCGTAGAAGCAGTCAGCGGTGGCCATGTTGTGGCACATAAGGTGGCCACCATCTTCTGCTGCCCGACAGAAGGTTGTTCTTGACCTTAAAACAGTAGAAGAAAAATGATTGCTACGGTTAGTTAAGCCAGCAGTTTTAATGAAATCCAGCATGAACTGAGAAGTGACTGAGGAGAACTTACATGAGCAGATACAGCGGTACTCAGGTCAGTGAAGTTGGGGGACCTTTTAAGGCTGATCTCCACCCACGCTACTTGCAGGTGGTGCAAGAAGTTTTAGTATGGGCCCTTCCCAGCCGTGAAGAACACCAGCTGGTTCGGTGGCTTGCTGGCCACCCGCAGCTGCAGCCACCTCTCCAGCCATTGAAACTCGTCAGTCTCTAAGAACATTTGGGCCACCCCAAAGGATTTGTTAGTCTTGTGTTCCCTGATCTGCAAGACACAGAAAATGGACGGACTCTTTCAGAGGAAACATTAACAAAAACAACAGACTCACAAGCAGTGATGACAACAGGACACAGAGATGACAACAGGACACAGAGATTTTTATACTTACAGAGATCACAATCGCCAGGCTTGTGCGCCTCTGCGGCCTCCTCGACCTCGCAAACCCGGAGGTTACGGAGTACCCCCTGGCAATAACCGTAACGGAAGCTGTGAAGGCCGCAAAGTAGCTGTAAAAACGGTACCGCAGCGACGGTGTGTGGTTCTCCTTCAGGGCGTCTGAAAGGAGAGAAGAAAAAGTATTTCAGAACACAAAGGGGAAGAAACACACACAAACAAGGACACATCACTATGCACGGCAGGCTTCTGTTGGAGATGGACTATTTTCACTATTTCAGAAAGAGGGATGCACAGTACCCAGCAGCTCTGGGATCCTCAGTGTGGCCCCCTCCTGACACCGCTTCAGGTCCTCGCAGGATATTATCCTGGCCTTCTTGTGGCTTTTCACTGCCAGCTGGTGCAGGACTACTTTCCTGGTTGTGTCCGTGATTCACTTTTTGACAGGGCCCAGCACGCTTCGTCTTGCCTACGGACTGGAGGTGGGCTGTGTATCTGCAGAAACATAGGCTTTGAGTTAGTCACTGTTCACATCAGGTGTGTTTCATAACCACTTCACAATAATTCATATGGAATGTCACACTTACTTTTGGATGCCATCAATGTTCCTTAAAAACAGCCAACTGAACAATTCAGTCTGTCCCTTTGCCAGGTAAAATATAAAAGACTTGACCCTCGACACTTTGGACTGTGCATTTTCCAGCTGCTTGGCAGTGGGGCAGCTGCCCTCGTGGTACTGCTGGTAGTCCTGGAGGTCTTCTGTGAACACACATTTGAAATGATCTGAGTAACATTTAACATTGAGGTAGAACACAATTGAAGGAGGGAATTTCAGGTTCCTTATTCCAGGGCTACGTCCACTAACCCGGAAGAGGTTTTTCAGGTTTGTTTCTGACTCTGGTCCAGCAGCATGAACGGAGGCTGCTCCCCAATAGGGTCTAGCTGCTCCTGTGTGTGTTGAGGAGGAGGCTGATGCTGCTGAGGCTGAGGGGTGTGCAGCTGAGGAGGCTGAGGGCTATTTTTCTTCCATAGCATGTCTTCTTTCAGACTATTACAAAAAAACAGATTGCATGTTTATTTTACCCTGTCTATTTGCCCAAAAGTTAGCGGTAGATAAAGCCTTGTTTGCATTTAAACAGAAACATTTCAGAAAAATTATAATACAGGAAAATAATTGTCTTAATGTCGGTAAAAAGGAAGAAGTCTCATGTTGTTAAAATGCATTACACTATTCACCTGTAATATATGGAACTTACATAACGTTACACCAAAATTTCCAGTTTCCTTCCTCTCTATATTCTTAAGGTTTTTACATTAGGGATTAATTCATATATCATTCAAAGCCTGATTTATGTAAAAGGTTATACCTAAAAAAACACTAGATTTTTTTCTTGACTGTCCAAAATTCCCTCCTTTAAAAACGAGTGTAATCTACTCTACAAATTTGTTCTGTATATTCATCCTTAAAAATAAATTTACAGAGATAACTTCCAGGGAGCGTACACCACAGCCCCGGGCGGGAACCAGCGATTTGTCAGCATTACATTTTTTCATTTTTTATTTAAAAGGAACTACATAAAGTACTTAATACATAACTTTTAGTAACGTTATACAAACAATTAAAAATACATGCAATATGGAAACGTGAGCATTCAAAATAGGCTACGTGATAGTTGAATACAAATGTTCCTCCTTTTTCTGCATGTTCACTTTTCAGCAGGAAAATATCCAATAATAATGTCCGTACGTTACCAACGGTCGGTGGATTAGCTATTGTTAGTAACGTTTTATTCATAAACATCTCCTTAAACCGAGCTAAATCAATGTTAGCTAAGTTTTAGGTTGCTAACATTTGTCGTAGCATTAACCTAGCTAGCTAGCTAGCCAGCCAATGTAGCATACAGTGACTCAGATACATCTTAATAAAAAAGAAAACCGATAACTTAGCTACTTACTCAGATAACGTAAATTTGAATGTGCAAACAGACATAGATAGATAGCTAGATAACAACGATACAGCATTGACATGTCTCCATTAACGACTCCTTTGAAATAACGTTAATTAAGTGAAATGTCAGTTACTCTTCATAAGCTAGCTAGCTAGCTAGCTAGTTAAGTTACGTTAGCTAATGGAACGTAAGAGAGTTTATTTTAGAAGCACTATTTGAACAAGCACATTTTCTGCAACAAACTACCAGTAAGATGAAAATGCTTACCTCGCCTCCCTGCCCCAGGAACCAAAGTGTCGTTTAGAGGTGAAAATACTGGTCCGATGTCAAGACAACTCACCGAGAGGGTTACGCCAGTTGAAGGTGCACTCGTTTTTATTCCTGTGTGAAGATCTAGCGGGCGGGGTACCAGATAGAGCGCACTCCTCAATGTGTTTCTGTCTCCGCCCGCCATAGTCCTTTGCTGGTATCTATTTGCAACGCATATCGAGTTGGATTTATATTTTATAACGTTACTTGAATAAAACGAACCTAAATCAACACACTATTATAAAATCGTTAGACTGTTTTTAAACTAAGCTAAACTTATACAGATATGATATGATCTGATGTAATGATTTTATACCTCTTTTATGTCACGTTTTTTACTCTTTCCATACCATTGTCATGACTCCTGTGTGGAAAAATACATTGTAGAGAGAGAGAAAGCCAACCCTATAACCCAAACAACCCAGGCATTGGGTCAAAATATAACCCATAAAATGGTTACTCTCTGAAAAAAATAACCCATTTCAGTTTCTGGGATTATAGGTAGCTTGTTATAAAAAAAAAATAAAAAAATACTGCTTTTTACTGTAAGATTTTACAGCAGCTTGCCGTTAATATTTTGTTCCTCAAAGACATTAGAATTTACAGTATTCAACTGTATTAATGGAAAACGGTACACTACTGTGCAAAATATCCAGTATTTTTACAGTAATTTGTTACAGTGTAGAAATGAATGAAGTTTGAAGTTAGCCTTATGCTAGCGTTGGCTTTTTTGCTAGCACTCCATGTACCTAAATGCTTGTGATCTTGCCATGTTTGCTAATGTTAGTCTTGCCTGCTAGGTAGCTAAATATTACGACTCCCTTCGGAGTTTCCTCTATCTGCATCCACGTTGTCAACATAAGACCTGTGGTGTTAGTGCTCCTTTTGTACCATCATTTTATTGAATGAAATCTTAAGCTTTGCTCCTCTGAGATGGGTGGATTTTTTTACGTTACACACAAAGCTAGCTATAGTTAGCGTGTATGCTAGCGGACATTAGAAAAGCAAACACTGCCGAGAGACTTATTAGGCGACGTGGTCACTCACTACATGGGCATTTGTTAGAGGCCCATTTACGATATAGAAGATAAATATACACTGGAATATTTCCGTAAGGTCTTTTTACATATTGACAAACGTTGATAACATGTATATTCCTGTTTAAGGTGAAAATAAGCAATTTATTTCAAGATAGCATATCCGCCCCATAGGGTTACACTGTAGAGTCATCTGACGTTGGTATCCAATATGGATCCAATGATTTGAGTTGACCACACTCTATAAATATAGGGCACTAATAATTGCTCCATAAACGCCTTTTAAAAAACAACTAAAATCTTAAATAAAAATGTGCTCTTTATGTTTAATCGGCACTGTCTCACTGTCACATTGTCTACTACGGGAGTGCAGGAGGAGGAGATAGCCCGACTGCATGGAATACAGGATAGCATAAACTACCCTACCATTAGATAACTGTAGATCACAGTGTAAATAACTAAATATCTTTCTTTAATACTGCGCATAAATCATCAAATGTCAAAGTTTGGAAATACAGCCATTTGGCTCTTGCACAATTATTACCCTTAATGTCCTCGTTATCGGTCTGAACTTTAATACTGTTCATGACAAAACCTGCATAAAGACAAGTGTGTTTACCTGTTACACTTTCGTCTTCTAATTGTAACTCGGGGTGGGGGATACCACTAGTTTCTGCTGTGATTTTGGCAAGGCGTTAACAATCACAAATTGTTGTAAACATATAAATACTATGGTGAACCCTGTGCATGATGCTGCATGAGGGCACTGCTGGCACTGCAGGAAGACTACGGCAATGGAAGAATCAGGATAGAAAGAGACTTCAGGGACCACGGCGATGACGATTAATATGGCGATTTAAATTCTGTAAAGCTGTGCACTTGGATCTACGTACTGAGTTGGGTCCAGTAGAGAGGGCAATGCGCCAGAACCGGGCCAAATACAGGTCCTCCCCACTCTGGGGGTAACCGGCTGTTTCCAACGGGAAATGGCAGACAGCTAAGTGTTTTATATAAATATCATATATATTCTTCAACTTTATAACTAAGGCTTGTTTGGATATAATATATAGTTCTGTTGAATCTTATCATATAGGTCTGGTAGATTGCTGCCATGCTCCAGTGCCATAATGCCTGCCGTTTTAGAAGATATTAATAAAGGTAGTCTGTAGATCAGGTTTCCTTACACTGTGCGAGAACAGTCCAAAATTAAAATTCAATTTGCAGCAATTTTCCGAGCTACTGAGTTTTTTGCTTTTTCCCCGTCAGTCTTCATGATTCGCCGTAACGAAAGAACAATTGCATGCAAGGGTCATTAACATACTGATCAGCATTCATGAGCTGCTTTGCATTGACTACTTCTGTCGGGCTTGGGCCTTGTTGGGCCTACTTTTTAAAGCCCGATTACAGCACTAGCGTGTACCGGGCGGGATAAGAGGCTGATTCACATTCGCACACTTGTGAGTAATCTGTGACTAATAAAGGGAACATGCTTACAGATGTGCGTATGCACGGTTTTATAAATCACTTTTAGTAATGATCCTACGCACAGTTTTATAAATGAGACCTTTGCTTTTTAAATTAGGAAAGTTTTCCCATCCGATGTTGACATTTTGGTCTGAAGTGGGCATTACATGGTGTGTCCAATCCTCTGAAGAACTCCTAGAATACGAAATGATGATGTAAAAGTGCTCTCTACATATCCACACCATCTTGTCAATTTACAGAACGTATTACTAAATCATCTAAAGAGATTCAAGAGAGTCCAGAGAGTCCAGACACTTCTTCAAACAACGGCTTTCCTGATCTCTCAATCCTTTTATCAGTTGTCTTCACCATTTTCTGTGTGGTTGTACTGCTCTTGGTGATCGGACTATATCACTGTCAGAAAAAAAGAGGTGAAAATATTTTTTTAATGTATGTAGTATATGGAAATAAAGTTGTTGTTCATGAGTAGTTTCTGTAATACAGTTCTGCCATTGTGACTATGCCTCCTAATTACTCAGTTCTTCATTCATTATAAACCTTTGATATATTTACTTAATTGCCCAATTTTCACGAACATACAGGCCTAGTCCACATGTTCTTGAGCCTATAGAGAGGCAAAGTCCCTCCCCTTCCGAAGGACCTCATGGGACCTGAATTCAGAAAAAATATACATGGTAGTGATCGGGGAGAGACGAATCATTTTTTGATCCTGTTTGAATTGAGCCATGGTTTACAAATATAATTCACGTCAATTTAAAAAAAGAATTCAACAGAAGAAAGTCTCAGTTTATTGTAGGTTTGTTGTATGACCACTTTTTTTCACAAAGTTTTGCGTGAAACCGATCAGTGAACTACATCTCCATCTGGCGCAATTTACATCACCTTTCTTGATGCTCAGCTTGCTCCCTAGCGAGCTAGCTTAGCTCTTTTCCACAACACATGTAACAGTATCTTACCTGCTGTGTTTTATCCAGTTTTATTAGCAGATAAGCAAAAGAACGATCCTCTGCAGGTGTGGGTAACGTTACGTCCCGGTGCGATACACACAGACGTGTCTTCAGAGAGACGTCATCAATGCAACTAAGAAATATGTAGTCTTTCTAATAATTTTTTTTCACAGTCTTCAACAGTTTGACAATAAACCAAGTATTCTTTTAAACTGATGAACATATGTGTAATTCATGGCTCAATTCAAACGACAACAAATAATTGGCTTTTCCCTGTTCACTACCGTTCACATTTCTTCCGAATTAAAGTCCAATGGTAATGGGAGGGGCTTTGTCCTCTATTGTTCTAAGCACTTTTTCCACTTTTTGTTTGACTCAATTATGTTTCTGTATTGTAGTGGGCTGCTTTTCTTCAGAAATGCCAGGAACAGACCCAGGTGAGTCTACAAAACATATATTTTTATACTATTATACTACTATACTAATATACTGACTTGGCAGACACTTGCAAAATAATATACAAGTATACATTTGTTTTGTTTTTATTTTAGTCTCTGTGGAGGCGAGTGTTGCTGATCGAGAAAACGTGACATATGCTGTTGTTACAAAAGACCGAAAGAAAAGAGGTAAAATACTTATTATGCAGTACATATTATATTATTTTACATCATATGTGTTTACTTCGTTTTGGGCACAAAAAAAAGTAAATATGGTCTGCATTTTGAGAATCACGTAATACAATAATGCCTTTATTTAGGTAAAACAAGTACATACATTATTTGTTAAATTAATTTAAAAAAAAGGGTTTGTAATCATCTACAACTTACTAAATATAATACAATCAGAGCTATAAATGATGATGGTGCTGTAGAAATAGTACAGAAAGCAAAACAGGCCCAACAACTGAGCCCTGTGGCACTCAACATGTCAGACATGTGAAAAGGGACTAGGGACAGGGGTGGCAAAGTTCTGATTTTTAAAATGGGCCAACCAAGCCACCTAGGTTTTTTACTTCTAACTGATTTAAAAAGGAAATGTTCTATTCTATTATACTATTATATTAATACACTGACTTAGCAGACACTTGCAGAATAATTACAACTATACATTTGTTTCGTTTTTATTTTAGTCTCTGTGGAGACGAGTGTTGCTGATCGAGAAAACGTGACATATGCTTTTGTTACAAAAGATCGGAAGAAAAGAGGTAAGATACTTATTATGCAGTACGTATTATATTATAGCGTATGTGTTTACTTCCTTTTGGGCACAAGAATGTTGCAAGATGATGAAGCAACAGCCTATGCATTTTAAAAGTAATTATAGTCAACATTTTGAGAATCACGTAATACAATAATGCCTTTATTTAGGTAAAACAAGTGAATAAATAATTTGTTAAATTAATGTTGGAAAAAAATTAGGTCTGTAATCATCTACAAATTACTAAATATAATACAGTCTGAGCTATGAATGATGATGCTACAGTAGAAATAGTACAGAACATTTAACAGGCCTGATAACTGAGCCCTGTGGCACCCGACATGTCAGATGTGTGAAATGGGACTAGGGGCAGGGGTGGCAAAGTTCTGTTTTTTAAAATGGGTCGACCAAGACACCTAGGTTTATTACCTCAAACTGATTTAAAATAGTCAAGACAGTCGGAACACAGCTAAAACAAATCCATATTTATTAAAACAATGCAGCAAAAAGTAAAATGACAAGGCTAAAAGGGATTTTGGTGCTTTTTGGCTGGCCTCTTTGCTCAGGAACGTTGCTCTTCTTCTCCTGCAAAGACTGCAGTAGAAAAAACTCAGGGCCAGTCAACCATCCTTTTTTAACTTACACTTAGCATAAGGGAGATGTTTAACCTCCCAATGTCTGTTCTTTTGGCTTTGCTTTACAGTGCCTCATGTTGATAGTGCTGCTATTGCCTCTACTACTTCTACTTTTGCTGCTTGTGTCTCTCTGCTGTGGGCTCCTTTTGTTCTCTCTGTTCAGTCACACCCTGGATGATGGGCTGCTGGCATGAGGGGTATGGTTCTGCTAGGAACTGTTATATGGCCTGCGTTCTCCAGGATGTAGGCCCAACTGAGCCTCTCTATCCTCTTTCCATGTGGAATCCGTCACCCCAAGGTGTTCCATGGGAGGTACGCTCATACATTACTCATGCCCCCATCCCTGCAACCCTCTCTGTTGCTGTCCTCTCCTGTATTCCTGCTTCTCTTGCTCTGATTGCCACCTAAATGGTCTGTTCACTTAGCCACCGGTGGCTCACAACAGTGCTAATTTAGCATCAGGAGGGAGACAAGGTCAAGTTTACATAAAACTACAATTACATAAAAACACAAAAATATAAAGTCAAAATAAAAGCATGCAAAAGCCCAAATCATCACAATAAAACAAACCATGCAAAAAAGGATAGCTACAAAACAAGACTTGCAAACAAGTAAATACATATGGCTGCTGCAAAATACAGTAAAAAACATACAAAAACAAAATAATGTACAAAATGATTCTCACTTTACCTGCTCACATATGCATGAGATAAAATAGAATGACAATAAAACATATATAGCTCATAGAGCTAATCTTTAGATTTTTGTTCTCAACTTTGTATCCAAAGCAGAAAAAGTAGCCGCCAGTTACTCAGCACGACAAATCTTGTCAGCAGGTACCAATCCTAATTCAACAGATGACACCGTTGTCTATTCTACAATCCAGTAAAGGTGAGTGTAATTGTTGTTTAAAGTATTTCTTTCTCTTCCTCTCATTATATTATTAGAGGTAGAAACAAGCAGGAAAGCCAGAGAATGGTAGATCATTTGGGGGTACTATTTATTTAGGAGGATCAGCTGACATGATTGGTATTGTTTGCCAAATAAGGCCAATTTCAACCGAAAAGCATTATTAAATTGACAGTTGTCCTTGTATAGTAATACATACACAGATATTAGCCTGGCAGTCAGCATCAGAGCAGAGAAAATGATGAATCTGCCAGATAATATTACATAGATTATCAAGTTCTTGATTACAGGTACATTTGTTATTTAATTAATTAATTGATTCAATTGTGAGGTCTCAGCCCTATACTTAAAACTGTGGTCAGACATTTCCAGATAAAAAAACAAGTTGCATGGATGCTAACTACCCAGCACCAAATGGTAGGAAGACAAAGTTAGCGATTATATGGTGAAGTACATTTAGATGCTAAAGTTGGTAGAGACCAAACCAAAGCTACAAGGAGAATTCATATATTGGACTGTGTAATGTTTTATTGCATTTATCTAGTTTATTGTTTTTAGTATTTCAATTTGATCATTTATACTTATTATGTGCATTAATATCCAATTTTTTGTACTGGCTTTTTACTGAATAATTTATGAATTATTGTATCTGCTTGAAAGATGCTATACACATAATCCTTTTCTGTCTCACAGGTGACTGAGAACAAAAACACATTTCTAGGGAGAGGCTTAAAACTGGTACTTTACGTGTGCTATTTTACATGTGTAAGGAGAAAAAGTATGTTACAATTTCCAGGACTGGTGTAGTACATTATTGGAACTATAATGATTCTATAATAATATCCAGTGCAAAATTCACTTTGCAATCCAATTGATGTTTGACAATCAAGCACAGAGAAGCCAGCCAAAGAAGAGGAAACAGAAAGACCACATTTTTAGCATCACCAATGTTTTTGAGTGTCAAATGGAGTGACTGCTCAATGGAAGATTATAACTATGAACAAACCACGAGACATCAATAGACTGAACATCACCGACGGAATGCAACAAAGTCAGAGTGAGTGAGAGTTGACAAAAATGTGGTACTCATTTAGCCCCGGATGATTTTGTGTCATCCATGGACAGTCCTTGGTTAATTAAGAGGAATATGTTGTACTATTATGACTTTTAGAACAGGATTAGAGACAGTGAGTGTGATGTTAGGATTATGAGATGAAAAGATGGAATGTAGAAAACATAGATAAGCACAGTTTATTTAATTACAGTTTATGTTGTATATTGAAACTCAGTAAAGACAACATGGCTTAACAGCTAAAGCAACACTGCAACTGGAATTCATTATTGGAATTATTATTTATTTATGTCTGGCTATCTGCAGTTTTAAGTATCTGGACTGACTTTTGAATGATTATCAACCTATCATCTAAGAGCTTCTGCTAATGTGCAGCATCAGGGTCTATTTGTAGAGTTTGGGGTTTATTAGTGTGTGACAGTTAAACCACATTGTTCCATATGTCATGTTCACACGTCTGAAGATGCTGTTTTTCAGAACAGAGCTACTTTGGTCAACAATCAACATGATCCTGTTATATTAGTTTGACCTGGAGCAGACACACTGCGTGACAGATCTATTTATGTGCATGTGCAACATTCATGTCATATCAAAGGTGCATCAATTAATGTTTTCTGACTTTTAAATAGTGTTCATGTTAACATCAAAGTCATATATGAATAGAAATTGATCAAAATTAGCTAAAGTCTTTTGTCACAAGCCATTAAACTGAAATGTAATGAGTTACACAATTAGGTGATTGCTATCAACCCTTACCATCCCTCTCACATATGAATGTGGTGTTAAGCAATCCTCTTCAGTTTGGAAAGTCTGGAAATATCAGTATCAATAGATCTGTCATTTGCTGTGACCACTGTATATCATGAGATGAAGTTTCTCAGGGGTGAATGCAGGGTTTTTAAACCACACCATCTCTTTACAATAGTTATTTCATTCTATTTATCTGAGTGTTGAACCCTGACAAACCCTGTGCAGAATAACCACACCGTCTCTACAGCTCAGTGAAAAAAGGCTGTGGGTTTGTTTTAGCAACAGCAGCTCATTGAGAGAAATTAGGTCACGTACCTTGGTTTTGATGCTACCAACTGTTGAATCTTTGATCTCTTAAATATAGCTAAGCTGTACAGACCTGCTAAACTTCTTGCAGAAAAGACAAACTGTAAATGGTAACTTCAATAATGTATTAATGAGATTAATAACCTGCTTTGTGTGATGTTATTTCCACTAATGTAGAATAAAGAAAGAGCTCCGGAGTGAAAGAGTTTCAAGTTCATTCTGTTTCTGGACATTCAGCATGAGAAATAGTAATTTTTTTCATCTGTCACATGTAGAAATATTCACACCCGGAAATAAGACAAAATGTTAATACATACAATATATGTAATACATTACAAGAAGACAAACAGTTAGATATACTGTATGTGCTGTATCAACCCGGTCTCACGCCAGGTCGTGTAATAGTTACGTTATGACTGTATATGTATACTGGTCAAAAGTTTTAGAACAACCCAAATTTTCTAGTTTTTTATTGAAATTTTAGGAGTTCAAGTCCAATGAATAGCTTGAAATGGTACAAAGGTTAAGTGGTGAACTGCCTGAGATTAAAAAAGTAAGGTTACCAATACATTTCAGAATTTTACAAAAAGGCCTTTTTCAGGCAACAAGAAATGGGTTAACAATGTAAAGCTGTTCTGCAGCAATGGAGGTTGATCAAGCTTTGAAAGTTGGTGCTATCAATTCCCACAGGTGTTCCAACTTGTCTGGATTACTGACAACCCCTTCTGTTATTGTTGGAACACACTGTGGTACCGTACCCTCGTGAGCATCATATTCATCGTATTGTACTGCAGAAAGTAGTGTGTTGCTATAAAACTGGCAGGAAAAAGGCGTTTAACAATGGAAAAGAGACAGACCATCATAACACTTAAGAATGTTGGTCTTTCCTACAGAGAAATGGCAAAGAAAGTCAAGGTGTCAGTGAGTACAGTATTCTTCACCATCAAAAGGCACTTAGAAACTGGTGGAAACTCTGACAGGAAGAGGTCTGGCAGACCCAAAGCCACGACAGAATCAGAAGACAAGTTTCTGAGAGTCAACAGCTTGCGTGATAGGCGGCTCACAGGACAACAGCTTCAAGCAGTCAAACATTTTGAATACATTTTGGTTTATAAATTGATTCCATGATTTATTTTTTTAACTTAAATTGTTCATTTGTTCTATTCTTTCTTGTCAGAGAACAATAACACATTGAACTGCATGAATTTCAATAAAAACCTGGAAAAATTGGGGTGTTCTAAACTTTTGACCATGTAGTGTGTGTGTATATGTAAATATATGTGTATATATATGTGTACATATATATATATATATATATATATATATATATATATATATATATATATATATATATATATATATATATATATATATACATATATACATATATATATATATATATGCACACTCTTTTGGCAACAATATTCAAGTTCTTTTTTTTACCCCGGACACAAACTCTTTGAGCCCCTCCCATCTGGCAGGAGGCTGAGGTCCATCAGGACCAAAACCTCACGCCACATGAACAGCTTTTTCCCCTCCGCCACTAGCCTTATTAACAAGGCCCGGAAACCACCGTGACTCTCCACCTGGCTCTTCATGCCACTGTTCTCTCTGCTCTAATGCTCTTTGCTCTTTATTTATTTTATTTTATTTTATTTTATCTTATTTCTATCTTTATTTTTAATTTAATACATACTGTGTACTTATACTTATATTGTTTATACTTATACTTATATTGTTTAATATTACATTTAGAGAATGTGTGATGTGCACCAACAACACCAAAACAAATTCCTTGTTTGTGTCAAAAAACGTACTTGGCAATAAAACCCTTTCTGATTCTGATTAATCACAATATTACAGTACATGCCATCCACGTACATTGCCTACAAGAAGAAATATGAAAATATTCACAAACTAATTGCTTTTATCAAAACAGCTTGACAATTTTCATAATTTGTATTCATATGTTGACACCTAACGTGGCAATATTTTACTCATATTTGTCTCATTGCTGGTAAACAAGAAATATATAAATATACACTACCGGTCAAAACTTTTAAAACACCCCAATTTTTCCAGCTTTTTATTGGAATTCATGCAGTCCAATGTCTTATTGTACTCTGAAATGAAATAATAGAACAAATGAACAATTGAAGTTAAAAAAGAAATCATGGAATCAATTTAGAAACCAAAATGTATTCTAAATTTTTTATTCATCAAAGTAGTTCTTGACTGCTGTTCAACAGACTGTGTTTTCACTTGTCATGAAGTTTTAGATCTCCTTGTTTTCTATTATGTTGTAGTACCAGCCACTTTCTGCCATCTTCTCCACTGACTGCAGCTTGTTCTCAATATCTTTAATGTTTTTCTTAGTCCTCCTTTTGATGGTCAAGTTGATCTCTCTGGTTTTGCAGTTCCTCTCTTTGTTCCATTAGTGTTTTAACCAGCTGTTTCAAATCTTTCTCCTTTTGCTTTCAGCCTCATGTTACATCTTTGTGTCTTTGTGAGTATAAATATTTGTTTTGGTAGTGTTGCATGATGTAAAGTGTGTGAAATTGAACACAGACAGGATTGAAAATGTTAAAATGGTTTATACACTGTACACTGCATAGGGAAAATTATATCAGTAAACATTATCAGCAGTGCAGATCAAGACTGTAAATGCCATTTTGGTGGATAAAAGGTGTTAGATGCCCTTTCCTGGTTAAAAAAGGAACCAGCGGTTGCAAAGCTGACAATACAGTTCCCCCCCTACTTTATTTGAATGTTTTATTCATAATTTGCCAGACAAATGTTTACTTGTCCATGCTTAATACATGTTGAATTAATGAATTACAAACTAACACCAAACTCAACTTGATCAAAATCACAAAACAACACAAGAGGTATGAGAGGGTGTATTGGTGTTTGGTAAATCGTATTCCATTCTTTTTTAATGATCTCTGATTGTAAAGGTAAATTACGCTGCATGAAAAGTGGGATTTCAGTCCCCGTAAATGCCCGTAAACGCCCTGAAATCCCCCTAATTTTCGTCAGTTATCGACAATTTACAGGCTGTGAACGTCACGTTCGTCTGTGCCACATATTGTCGGAAACGAACCATGGATCTAATTAGAATATGAATAGGCACCTGGCCAGAGAACGTCTGGCCTGGCTGGCATTTCCTCAATCACTCTTGGCTGAAACCACTACTTTTAAACAAGAAAAATCTCTCGTGTTTGGTTGACAGGTCTGTCACGGGTTAGGCTATTGGTCAACCTGGGCCATTATTATAATAATAAAATGTATATATATATATATATATATATATATATATATATATATATATATATATATATATATATATATATATATATTTATTTCATATATGCTATGTTGTATATTCATGTCATGATTATCATAGTTAAAATGATTTGCCAGGAACGTGCTGTTTATTCAAAGATAGAGCTTTATTGACACAAAAGACAAACGCAATCAGAAAAAAAACTATGTACAAAGCATCGGAGACACACAGCACACACAACAAATATCCCACGCTCACGAAAAGCAGCACCGTCAACCCCTAACCCACGTCCGGCTCGGAGCTGTTGGAAACCGGCAGAGATGGGGACTCAAGTTTGAGACTCGGACTCGAGTGCGACTTAAGTCGCACACACAGTGACTTCAGACTCGACTTGAGACTCGTCCTCAAAAGACTTCAGACTCGACTCGGACTCGAGCTGCGGGACTCGTGAACAATGTTGATTTTTAGGAAACGTCTGACGAGCTCGCTATACCCCTCCCTCCATTACCTATAACCTGCCTACGTAACACGTACGTATTGCTGGCTGGAGGACAACAAACACACATGTCAAATTCACCGGCCGCTGCTGTGCCATTCATCTTAAGTTTTGCGTTCAAAAACTTTAAACAAGACGGCCCAATCAAAAGAAGCGCTCAATGCAAAATATGCGGTATCACGATAAAAGATTCTGGCTCAACCACATCTCATTTTATCAGGCATCTGAAAACGCACCCTGATAGGTGAGTAAACATGTTTAGCTCAGCATTGACCATCTACCGTTAGCTTGCTTCTTGCTTTAGCTACGACCCAACGTTACAGGGAGGTTAACTCCGACTGTCTTCCTTATCAAATATAAAATGAGCGTTTGTTTAATTGCCAAAACTTGTGGTGGTCGAATAACGTTACGTTAATCATTTAGGTGCCGCTGTCTGCCATCACGTTAATTATTAACGTTGTCCGCAAACAGGTTAGGATTATTGTTGATCATATAACGTTACAGTTTCATTTAGTTATAACGTTACACTGGTTTGAGAGTCTGGGATGTGTTGACTTAGTAGTTTATAAGGTATGATTAGTTGCATAGGCAGCGCACATTACATGGATCTTCCACTAAGTAAATAACAAATAATTGAGGATTCTCTATCATAAGGAAGTGCACTGTAGTGTGTTAAAAATTCATTTGGTTGCAATAGTGTTTTGCATTTAGCTACACTGTGATGTTTTGCAGTTTTGAACTAAATAGGAGTATGTCAATTTTAGTGTTGTGAGTTATAATATTTTCTATATTTGGTCTTATGGCCCCACAGAGCCAACACAATAGGAGCCAAGGCCTTTCATTATAATTCATCAACAGACAGGGAGTCCTTTTTCTTCTGAGCCTCAATTTTTGGTCTGTACTGTACGTTACTTAAAGTACAGATATTAACTCAAAAGTAAAGCATTCTTGGTTTTTATCATGTTGCAATAGTCTGTTTACACTGATTATATACCAAAATCAAAGCTGATACTGTATGCTGATTGATAAAGGAGTCATAATTGAATTGAATTGAATTTCTTATATATAGCTATGCAGTGTTCTAAGCAGCCTGGATGGGTCGCTGTACGTGATGCAACACTTATTATAACCACAAGAGACTTGAGACTTGACTTGGACTCTAGCTCAGAGACTTGAGACTTGACTTGGACTCTAGCTTAGAGACTTGAGACTTGACTTGGACTCTAGCTTAGAGACTTGAGACTTGACTTGGACTCTAGCTTAGAGACTTGAGACTTGACTTGGACTCTAGCTTAGAGACTTGAGACTTGACTTGGACTCTAGCTCAGAGACTTGTGAGCATCTCTGGAAACCGGCAGCATTCGGTCTGAATACGATCCATTTAGCAGACGTCTGTGGTGCGTTGTCCTGTATGTCTATGTGGCGCACTTCCAAATGTCCACCTAATCCGCAGCCAGCCCACTCTGTCTCGCTTCCAGCAGCTGTAAAAATCAATCAATAAAGACAATCAGTACTGAATATTTTTCAGGTGCATTCATAGGTGTGTTGTGTCCATAAGTAGTGATGGTCAAATGAAGCTTTGCGAACCAGTGTCTTTACTTTCTGAGCTCACTAGATGGCGCTCTCTGTTCAAAGAAAAAGGTTAAATGAACGGCAAGTCAATGGGTTTTCAAACCCCTTGTTGAACAGACAGCACCATCTAGTGAGCTCAGAAAGTAAAGACACTGGTTCGCGAAGCTTCATTTGACCATCACTACTTATGGACACAACACACCTATGAATGCACCTGAAAAATATTCACATTAACCAAACGGATCTAATCTTACCCTCTTTTCTTCTCAACCGACTCCGAGCTGAACTCTTCACAGCTTCTGCCCGTAATGCCACATCTGGTTGTTTCTACCTGAAGCTCCTGCGTGCTGTCTCGTAATATGTCTTACAGGCAGCTGGAAAACAATTAAATGAGAGTGGTATAAATAAAAAACATAAGTCACAGTAAAATTAAACAAGGAAAGATGAAAAAGTAAAAATTACTTACACAAAATGGCATCATTATCAGCGTCATGTAAATCTGGACCTGCAGACAGCTCCGAGCAAATATAGGTCACAGCCTCGTTATGAGGCGAGGTTAGTCTGTAAAAAAAAGAAAAAAAAAGATCGGTATCTATTAACGTATCTATGTCCTTATACAGAAGAATTAATGAAATTCATTCAATGAAAACATATTCTTTAAATCTTACCCCTGCTCCGGTTCGTAGCGCCTGCTACAGTTTGTCTCAGAGTTGTGAAGACGGCGGACTGCTTTCTGAAAATTACGAGATAAAAAAAATATACTTTTATAAAGCAACATCACCAGCTTAGCTCTGTAATGAATGGCGCTGAAAGCAGCCACAGCTCTGTGCTGCTCGCGTTTAAACTTGGTGGGGTTTAAAACATTACTGCCAAGTCTAAGTAGCCTGTTTAACATCCAAAGACAGTCACTGTACGATCAAGAGTTAATAACAATACAGACTAGCTCGCCGTTTCATTAATAATCATATACTTACGTTGTCTTCTTCTTTTCTGTGAGCGCATCTTTGGAGCCCCGGAGGAGATATGGAGGAGAGAAAAAAAACGCTCCAAACGTCTCGAACAACTCATGTGTTTCCAAGTGAAGTTTGACAGAGTGTACAGACAAATCTTTTACCAGTTGGCCTGAAATATTCCAATATTTCGGAAGTTTTTGCTCCAACTCTGACTCATCTCCCGAGTACCGCCGCTTTTTTTCAAATGGAAGCAGTGAGGGCGGGGGTAGGGGGCGGGGCAGAGTGATAGAGAGAGACCATGGAGCAGATTAACCAGCAGGGCGCAAACAGCGCACACACTGGTGTGGAGGTGGTTAAAATGGATTACTGGGAAAGCTTAATAATAGGACAATTGAAGTCTAGATTATGAGGCCATTTTAGCAGAGCCAACAGCTTCATATGCCATGGACATGTGAATATGGTGCTGAATTTGCCAGTATTTTAAGAAGACAAATGGCTGGGACCTTGTCATGCAATGACAAAGCTGATATGCTTTATGTGAAGCCCAGTGTTTTGGTGTCAGCAGAAAGACTTCTCTTAGAAAACTGTACAGTGGTGCCTCTGTCTCCATTCCACCAGACAATGTTGGATGAGCAAGACCAAAGACTGTAGTCATGTCACTATGTACAGTGGTTGAGCTCGAGGAGACTGTGAATGAATCATGGAATGCACATTTTACCTTTGTGGCGAAGCCTGTAAAACTAATTGTTGAAATGAATTATTTTGTGTATCTTTTTTACATAACATTGGTCATTGCTAATGACATAATCCCACTTTTCATGCAGTGTTACCAGCAGTAAGACAAGCGCTTAGGGATGTCTACAAATTACAACACCGAAAAGAGATACAACAAACATATTTATTAATTTAATGATTAAATAAGGTAATGTCTCCAAACTTACCTCAATTATAACTTCTCCCCTGCTAGTTGTACTACAGCACTTACTTTTAAAAAATAAGTTAAATTAATAAATATTTTTGTTGTTTCTCTTTTCAGTGTTGTAATTTGTAGACGTCCCTAAGCACTCGTCTTTCCGCCGGTAGCAGCATAAAGCAGAAGCCAGCAGGCAATTGTTATTTAAATAAACTCCTGGTGTACTTACAAACTTTCCAATTCATCATTTTATGAGTACATAACCTATTTGTACTACAGTAGAGGTTTGGTACCATTTGGGGCATTATTAGTGCGGTAACTTACAAAATACACAGTTGGATCCATTAGCGCCTGCACTAAGCTATTCAGCGGCTAACGCTACTCTACGCTAACTCTCCCAATGTTCGACCCAGGTGAAAAAAGCTTCTGGGGGGGTGTTTGGCTCGAGGTCATGGTGCAAAGGACCCTAGGGTGAAATTACTCCGAACTATCACTTTATGGGGTTTTCAACCTCTGGTCACACATTTTATCCTTCATTTCTGATGACATCACTATGACCTCATCAGGGGTATCTTCTCAGACTTGACAGTGCTCCTCCACAGCCAGAAGAGACAGTATATGTGTGTTTTCATATGTGTGTTGTTGGTCTAAGCATGAGTAAACTAATCTTAAAATGCTCATATTATGCTTTTTGGTGTTTTCCCTTTCCTTTATTGTGTGATATATCTTTGTTGTGCATGTAATAGGCTTTCAAAGTAAAAAATCCCAAAGTCCACCCCAAAGGTACTTACAATCTCCAACATAAAACCCTGTTCACAAACTGCTCCAAACAGCTCTATTGTAGTCCAGCCTTTACTTCAGAGATGAATGTGCGTCAATAACACATGTTATAATGCTCGTCTAGCTGCTAGCATGGCATGCCCTCATACTCTGCTTCTGACTGGCTAGTAGTCCTTACCTAGCTACTGTGCATGTGCGACTCCCAACAAAGATGGAATAAAAGTGTGATGCCTCACTCTGTAGCTACAACAGAGAGCTCAACACACAGGATGAAAAGAGGAGCTGCAGCAATGTGCAGAACAACAAAATATATAGTGTTTTTGGAAAATTAATCTATTCTGATAACCTCTAAATATAACTATGAACCTGAAAATGAACATAATATGAGCAGTTTAATAAGTTACTGTAAACTGGTGTTCCCCTTTAAAATAATTTGTTATACTGAATTCCAATACATAAATTCCCATGCATTTACCAGATTTTGTGGTTTACATTTTTAAACACTAGCTCTGACAGTTGACCACCTGAATTAAAAATATGTTTAACCCCCAGAGTGACTGAGACGTCAACGATGGTTATAATGCTATAAACTGATGTAGCCTCTACTCTGCACAGGAAAAGGAAGTACTAAAACTTTACCTTAGATCATATTTAGCTGGTTTTCAGTCTGATGCTCTGACAGTCAGCAGCGAGGGAACATGGAAGTCACAGCACTGTGCATCAGACTGCGTGAGTACTGAGACTGTCTTCAGTTTTACTCTCAAATCAATTCAAACTAATAACTGTATTTCTGGGCATGACAATGCACAATAGTGGTACATGTTGTTGCTGCATTGCCTGATTATATTTTAGGTTTTTTTACATGTCTAATGTTTCTGTCATGTGTTGACAGTAGCTCAGAGTTATTGTACCTTAAGACATCTATTTCTAATACACTGCTATCCTTTGTCTGAACAGTGGTGAATGGACTTTTGCTGCTCACTGCTCAAGCTCAGAGCAGTTACTATATTCAGAAAGCTGGTGAGTTGACGTTTGGTATAAAAATAAACATACATTTGTATAATCTTTGAACATGTTATTTGCATATTTTTTGTCTTTCTGTCACTTCAGATGTGAGATATATTGTATTTTACAGCTTTACATTACTGCACTGAGAGTGTATATTATATTTGGGAAGATATCTCTTACTTTATTCTTTCCTTTTTTTTTTCCTCTGTCAAAGATGCAGTTTTTCCTCGTATTGATCCAAACAGACTGCAGTTCTTTGAATATGAATCCATCTCATTTTATTGTGAGGGGTTTCATGGTCCAACGGAATGGAGAGTGATGAAAAAGATTCACTCGAATACTACTCGATGGGCTACATCGAAAGGGTTCTTGAACATTAAAGTAGCCTTTGAATCACACAGTGGAGAATACTGGTGTGAAAATGGAGAGGGAGAGAGAAGCAACAGCGTTAACATCACGGTTACTGGTATGTTTAGCATTGTTCAAAATGTGGCTGAAAGCTCAAAAAAAAAACGTGGAGCATGAGTTAAGAATGTATTTCTCAAACTTCATTTTAGATAAGTTTATGCACTTTGTAGCCCAGTGCAAAGTGGACCCTCATGGTTCAGTGTACACTTACCTTACTGGCCTTACTGCATGATTGATAACAGTAATTTCATGTTGTCCAGCTGGTGATGTGATCCTGGAGAGTCCTGCTGTCCCTGTGATGGAACAACAGACTATCACTCTGCGCTGTAGAAAAAAGGGGACATCCGACAGCCTCGCAGCCGATTTCTACAAAGATGGCCACTTCAGTGAGACTGGATATAGAGGCCAGTTAACCATTCACAATGTTTCCAAGTCCAATGAAGGACTTTACAAGTGCAAAATCAGTGGATTTCGAAGAGCATCACCAGAGAGTAGGCTGGCTGTCACAGGTGACACATAACAGTAAATATAGTATTAATATAAACTGTAAATATCATCAGTAAGAAAAAGATCAGACTCATACTACATTAATTTTAATATTCTTGCTATATGTATGATATATAAGAAATAAGAATTGCAGAGCTTAAAAGTTGCAAGTTGATTCTCAAGGTTGCAATTCCCATTACAGCTTATGATACCCAACGCCGATATCAACATTTTTTTGTAGTAATCCATCTGATAGTTGTCAATTTATTTCAGTGTTGACCAAAGAGTAACATTTTCATCCCAAAGTTAGATTGCAGTCACCAGTACCTGTCGCTTAGAGTTAAAAAATGTTTTAGAAACACAAAAAAATCAGTATTACTACTTTCATATGTTGACATATTTTGACCTAGTAGTGATTTTGTTTTTGTAGGGACAATTCTAGATGAACTGAACCATTATGCATGTACTCACAGACTGCTATCTTTTGTCATGGTGTTACAGCACATGTTACTCCCACACCTGTAGAGACAACACCTCAAGGTGGACAAGAGTCTTCTCCACATCCTCTATACCCTGGCTCCATTCAGCTCTCAATCCTTTTACCGGTTATCTCCTCTTTTTTGTGTGTGGCAGTGTTGCTGTCGGTGGTGGGACTACTTTGCTGTCGGAAACATAGAGGTACAGAAAAAAAATGTTTCTGTGGAACAAAATAGAAAGTATTCTTTCTGTCATATAGAATGGCTTACTAAAGAAGAAAACCGAAGACAGCATAAAAGTACAGAAAACATATAGTGCACCAGTGGCCTAAATATAGCCATACCCTCCCTTACCCAAAGGTTTTAGTTTGTACTATATTTAACTTGCCATAAACAGTCTTTCATTAGTGCAGATACTGATAATTTAAAAAAATGTTGTAACTGCACATTATCAAGAATTGTCCAATATTGACATTACAGAGTTGCAATAGGTTCGGTTAAATGTTACACAAAGCTACAGCTGTAACGGTAAAACGGTATGCATAGGTGACAAATGCAGTATCCCTGCCAGTTTACAATGAATTAGGAAAAATCTCCAGTCAGCTGAGCTTTACAATTTCCAACAATGACAATGCACAAAAAAGGTTTTTATTCACAAAGCTTCCTTGGAGGTCATTGAACATGTAATGATGAAAAAACTTTCCTATTAGTTCTCAGATTTTGTCTATTTCTCCATTTTCCTTTTCCATGTAGTTGCATGCTTTTCCTCTGAGATGCCAACAACAGGATCAGATCCAGGTAAGTATCAAACATCACAACACAAAGCATTTATATAGTATATTACTGTCATAGAAATACATTTACTCAATAATTAATAGTAAGTTATTATAAATATAAACCTAATATCCTATTTTATACTCTGTTTAATATCAGTCAGTCAGTATTGTATTATCTCCAACTGAGGCTATCACTTGAGACAAAAGGGTTAATTAAATCATTTCATCTGTGAAGAATATTATTTTTAAGTTTAAATGTATACATCTGTTTTACCACTATTAGAACTACTTATGTTAAAATATAAATGTATTATTGTAATTTTTATTTTTTCCAGTTTGTGAACATGCCAATGTAGCTGAACCACACTGCATATATGCTAATGTCCCAGAACACAGGACAAAAAGAGGTATTTCTTTGACTTAATATTATTTTGATTTCATAGTACTTGATTTGTGTGATTTGTTAATTCATGTTGAGCATAAAGCTGCTTACAGATCAGCGGTTAAACCACGATGTACTGTAGGTCCACATACATATCGCAGAGACTTTATCCAAGCCAATGGGTAGCGCTTCCTCCAAGTTGTCTCCATGGCACAGCCAGCACAGAGCAGTTTAACGGCTGGTCATGTTTGGGTAGCTTAAGTCGTTCTTACAAAGACCAAGTAAAGTACAGATATCACAAGTGCAATGTATTCACATGCATCTTTTATTGGAATAGTATGATGTCTTAGAAAGCATTATGCAATAGTGGAAGTTTTGGCTATTCAGAGAAAACTCACTTCCTTACTGGAAAATAAATGAAAATATTACCCTTATTATGACTGGGGACTGAAGTTCTTTCATAAACAAGATTGTATACAACATTGGGAGTAACAGAAATATAAAAATCGCTATCATCAGCAAAACATCTTTAAAAATATATATTTTTTTATATTAATATTTAATTAGGTTGTTGAGAGCCAAATTTAAGCCATTTAAGATTGATCAAACCCTTATTTAAAGCCATCACATAAAGCAAACATGCTTCGTACAATGATACAAAGTACATTCATACATAAACACAATACTAGCCATGACAAAAAAAATAATATTACACAAAAGATAGGATAATGTGTTGTATCATAACAATATTTTATTTTGTTGTCTTTGTATATTCTGGGTCTCTTCCAGGTCGCCGAGAGCCAAAACACTGAATACTGACTGAAGGATGGAGGAGAGGCTCTGTCAAAGCTCGGTTACATAGTGTGTGCAGGATGGCCTAACATTGTAAGAACAAATTAAATCCTCAGTTATTTACAGGCAGTGGAAACAGTATTAACAACATGTTCCATGCAGTGCAACACCCAATATTGTTGAGTCATTCTTCATCAATCATTGGATGAATGCAGCATGGATCAATCTATTTTGCTTTGATACACTAAAGACACATGAAAAAAATGCTTTATTTAAATTCTCACAATGGAAAACCCGACATGCATGTCCACTTCTACAACTATAATTCAAGACATTTTGAGTTGCAATAACACTCATACAGAAATGTGAAGATGCTAAAATAAAATCAGTAACTTCAGAGCATTTACATGGGGAGGTTCTGTAACACTGGTAAAAATAGAAATGAGTATACAATAACATTATTACTCATTCACAAAATATATTTCTGGCACATGATGACATGTGTTCAGTGAAGAAATTCTCACCAAAGACTAAAAAACAGTCATCACAATTACAAAACGCTTTGTAAAACAGGGATCGGAAAAAAATGAAATTGTATATTATCACAAAATATTATATTAAAAATTCTGGGCATGGCGTATGAAGTGGATTCCATAAGTCAACCCTTACAGTGATAAACCCCAGATCTTCACTCAGTTTACACCAGATTGTCAGTTCACCTTTGTCGTACACATGCAGCCAACCCAGTTTTGTATCTATTTTTTGTCTTAAATTGCTGTCAAGTTACCTTACTGATATCTATTTTTGCTTGTGCCTCAGGTTGCCACTCTGTTGAGAGGAGACTCATCTCACCTGCTTTTTCCAGTGTTTTTGGAACAGTATTTGCCCTACTCCCTCAATGTGTCCACCCCCTTCTACAGGATCCTTGCACATGGTTTCTTAATTGATAAATAAACCTTTTGTGCTAATTCCTAACAACTGCCTCCGTGTCTGCTTCTGGAGCTAAGTGTGACATTATTGTAACTTTATAGTGTCATTTTGTCTATTTGCTCTTAGTATCCTGATATTCTCAAAGGAGGATAATGTCATCCTTGACACTTACCTGATGACCTCCACCAAACCCCCTAGAGGCTACAAGTATACACTGCAACACGATAATTGCTTAATGCCCTGATGTGCATCGTAAGCAAACATCTTTATTGTTTGGACATATCTGTCACTTCTATACCTCTAATGTCTGACTGTCTGGACTGACCAGTGTAGTTCATCCACAAAGGGCAATGTATTCTCTCATCACAACAAACGTCAGTCATACAGGTACTCTACACAGAATGCTGCTTTTAAACTATTAAATTACCACCCTGTACATCTCTGCACAAAAAAGTACTGAACTAAAACATTAGTCAAACATTTTAAAAGGTCAGTCTTGCAGGTGTATTTCTATTTGGAGCGAGTGATGTAGGCATCAAACCATGTGATAAAATCATAGACAGAAAAAGGTATGGACCTCAATTCTCTAGCAGCGTTAGTGGTTAATGAACTGAGGCTCCTTTCAGCCAAGACACATGTACACTACACGTAGAACTCTTGAGAAAAAAGGCTCTCTACCTTGATGTACACCCACTTGGTTTCTGCCTAGTGCTGTAAAGTTTGCGTTACCTCTACTTTGTGTTCACGTCAAGCTTTATTGCTTAACACAGATGACTGTGTGGGGGACTTTTTCCCCTCAGTGCATGGTCAATTTACTGCTACTCATCTCTTCTGTGGTGAAACTAGCATAGCAACCACAGAGTTTTAAATTAGATGAAAGAATAAAAAAAAAATTGCCTAAATCATTTAACTTGCTTCCAAAGCAGAAGCAGGAGTATCCAGCTTCACAGCAACACCAGTCATCAACACTCCCTCAACAGGTAGCAAGCAATGTACTACAGATGACCATGCCTTCTATTGTATGATTGATTAGGTAAGATTCAGACTTACATTGAGAGAAGTAGAGAAGTCTACATTAAACTGACAATAATCATTTTCTATGAAACCAAAAAGATTTTAAGTGAGTGTAGTATATTCCCTTCTGTATGTATCCCCCAGATCACTGAGAGCAGAGATCCCTGACTGGGACACAGTTACAGTTACTCTGGTTTAAGTCCGTAATATTTTGACTTAAATGTTTGATATGTATTATGTGTGGACATCGTTTCAAATGTTATACTTTTGATAACATTAGTTGGAGTGTTGTGTATACTCATAATAAAGAATAAAACATCCATAAGGTTGTATAAAATGATTGATTGAGCACAGCTGCATGACTTTTCAAAGTATTTCTAAAAATGGACTGATTTGGTTCTAAGTTCTCTCGTAGCATCAGGATGCCTTTTGTATGCGCCTGACAGCCACATTGTACTATCTGCTCTGTCTGTCCTCATGTCTCATGATGCTGTTTATAAGAACAGAACTGCTGCAGCTTTTAAATACACTCAATGTGGTCAAGTCCTGACATGTTAATTTAATATCAGCAGCTTGTAAAAACTTCACATATACGTATTGAACCATTGATATAATTAGAAAACACAAGCAACTGACCTGTATTATGGCACGTAAAAGTATGTTGCACTTCATATCACCTTTCACACCAAAACTAATTTTTAGCGGTGACCTTTATGCAGCCGACTGGGCTTAAATCCGATCCTTGGCCCTTCGCTGCATGTAACCCCTCTCTGTTTCTCCCCCTTATCCGTCTATCTGCATTGTATCTGATAAAATAAAAAAGCCCCACAGATTTAGAGTTAGAAAAAAAATCACAATATATAACTTAAACCGGTTAACATCCTACAATAACAGTACTGTAACTGTTAATGGGGTACTCCAGTGACTTAGTATTGCTCTTCCTTAAAGAGACAGATAGTTCAAGTCAAAGCAGCAGAGGCCGACATATCCAGATTTTTTAGTCCCGAGTATGTGTCCTTCCCTCGGGAGCCTACATTTCCCCATTTCCTCTACTGTGTAATTGTATTTTTCTTATCATGCTTACAGTTTAAAACCTTGTCGCCAGACTTAACCCTGTGGCTTAGTATATCTCCAGATGCACACTTATCTTATGAAACCAGAAGTTGTGGTTTGAACTTAGTGCGCTGACTTTAGGCCGAAAGATGAATAAGCAGAAGCGGTCCTCATTTTTCAAGATAGCACACTTTAAGGTACTGTTAGTCAGACTCTGAACCACCTTCCAGGGGGTACAGACCTGGAAGCTCTGAAGCTTTGTCCATTACTTTTTATAGTCTTTGGTTGGATATCAGTAGTGCTCTTGTGGCCAAATGGGAGCAAATCCCTGCAGCCAGATTCCATATCTTGTAATATGTATGTACAAACAGAAAATGTAATACTCCGCTGTTATGGTCAAAAGAGGGGTTTTCATAACAGGGATTTAAGAGCAGATATTAACACATATTAACACTGGATCATCCTAAGTTCAACAAGAGCTTACCTTTGTGTCAAAATCACCCATTGGCTACACAAGAAGGGGAGGTTCTCACCTACATTACTTTTCAGCTGATTTCAGTCTGATGTTTAGACAGTCAGCAGCAAGACAGCATGGATGCCACAGCTCTCTGCATCAGACTGTGTGAGTACGGAGTCCATCTTCATGTGACATTAAGTGACAACAATTGTAAATGGCTGTAAAAAGTTATTTATTACTAAAAAAGTTCATAATACGTTGATAGAATGAATAATTATTATATTTGAATATAAACATCTCTGTCTGATACTCAGTTCTCTTCTTTCATCCCTTCAGCGATGAATGTGTTGATGCTGCTGGTTGCACAAGTTGACCTTAATTATTCTCAGGAAAGTGGTAAGTACCAGTCAGTCAATCTATACTGACACAACAATATGTGCGTTTTAATGTATTATAACATATAACCCTCTTAATTTCCAAGCAAAAGTTTATTCATTCAGCTTTATTATTGTAACTCATTTTTTTTTATGCAAAGGGTGAGACTATCTGGAAAAAATATTATTAGAGTATTACGAGTTAATATAATCCATCCACTGTATCTCCATCTTAGAAGCTGTGATTGTTCCAACCAAACTGCAGCTCTTTGAATACAGCTCCATCTCTATTAACTGTGAGGGTTTTAACGCCACGACTGGGTGGACTGTCATGAGAATGATCAAGGGCACGGGAAAGGTCAGCGAGTGTGTCAGTACCTGGGTGACAACACCAGCATCCGTCTGCGCCATCAAACCCGTTTATTCAACAGACAGTGGAGAGTACTGGTGTGAGACTGGAGAAGAGAGAAGCAACACTGTCAACATCACTATCACCGGTAATGGACATATTTATTCAACAAAAGTATTTATTGATAAGACATTATCCCCACAATATGTATATTTAATTTTGTAAAATTCCTGAAATGCAGTAAAGTTGAACTAAACGTTTGTGAAAGTAAATTCCATTGCCATTTTCCAGATGTGGAAGATTATCAGCAATAAATTACGAATACATAGTTTGTAGTAAATAATAATAGCACCTGTCTAGGGTTTCTAGGGTCTCCATTCCACTTGCCCAAACAGGAGGTAGTAAAATCATGAATGAGAATTTTTGAACTTAATAAAAGTAAAGGGGCCTAAACATCAAAAACACGTTTACTATTGCCCTTTAAACCTCCATCATATATATATATATATATATATATATATATATATATATATATATATATATATATATATATATATATATATATATAAAATTGACATTAAAATAATAAAATATGCAGTAAAAATACAACATACACCTATGATTTGTGTACGTAAATAACATGACTTATTCTCGGCTAAATCCAGGTTTGTTTCTTTACTTATTGTAGCTTTTTTTGTTACTGTAAAACATCTTTCTAATGGTGTGTTTGAAATACTTTATTCAAACATTTTACTCAGTGTATTCCTGTGCTTATACATCCACACTGCACCTTAACTTTGTTTCTGTTTAATGACTAATTGTCAGTTTGTGGATAGACCAGTTCTATTAAAACTGATACATTTATTTAGTTATTAAATCCTGTTTTTTTTTAGCTGGGGGTTGTGATCCTGGAGAGTCCTGCTCTCCCTGTGATGGAAGGAGACGCTGTGACTCTGCGCTGTAAAAGCCACATGTCCTCCTCAGCCCTCATAGTGGAGTTCTATAAAGATGACCTCCCCATCGGCACCAGCTCCACAGGAGAGATGACCATCCGTGCTGTTTCTAAATCTAACGAAGGACTTTACAGGTGCAGCATCTCTGAGTTTGGAGAGTCACCGCAGAGCTGGCTGGCTGTCAGAGGTGAGAAATAACAGGGTTTCAAAACTCGTCAGTTAGTTGTGCCCAGTGTTAAATCCAAGTGTGGTGAAATGGGTTTTAGCCATTATGCTGCCCACTAATGGGATCTGCGCCCCATGGAACTAAGACATGACCCAACTGTAGCTGTTTTAAAAACTATGTTAGTGTCAGTGTGTAGTTTATGGCTATTTTGTTTGTTTGGTCTTAAACTTCTCTGCACCATTATAAAACGCCATACTTGTGTTTATCTCAGTGTGTTGCTGTTTTGCATGTGAAACACTTTAAATGGCCTCTGTGTATGATGATAGTATTAATAATAATACATTCATAAGTATAGCACCTCTAAAAACAATAGTTCACAAAGTGCTTTTACAGAGGAAACAAAAGCACATATAAATCAATACACATACCCATATGTACACATCATTTTAATAGTGAAAAAGGAAAGATGGGGCAGTTTTAAAGGACAGAAAAAACGATAAAATGAAATTAACAGGTTTTATGGAAAAAGACAATGACGATAAAAACATGACATCACATAAAAGCAAGTCTATAAAAGTGCGTTTTAAGAAGTGATTTAAAAGAAGTCACTGATTCAACAAGATCTCTATAAGATGCTATATAAATGAACTTTGCCTCACCTTATGTACTTAATAAGCACATAATGCATTGAAACACCTGTTTTTTGTGTCTTTGCAGCGCTTCACAGAGAGACTCATCCCTCCCCACATTGCTCCTGTCATATTTACCTCATCTTAAGGACTGTTTTCACCATTTTAATGGTGGCTCTGCTGCTGCTGCTGGTGGGACTGCTGCACTCTGGGAAACTCAGAGTCACACAAAAGCAACTGCTTCCTCTAACTGTAAATGTGAAGGTAACTGCCAGACGGAACAAACTAAGAGTAAACAACAGAGAACACCGAGTACAGAGTTTAATGAATGACTTTGCTCAATAAGATAAAGTATTTATGTACATACTTCAATCTCTCCATCCCATGTGAGGAGATTAGAAGAGTACAATTAAGAAACAAGTCATCTCATGTGCTTTTTAGGCTGTTTGTTGAACAGTTTAGCTGCAAACATTTTAGTACAACTTTCAGCAACACAAACAAATGTAGCAACCTTCATTAGATAGACTAGAAAAGATTTCACAGTTCTGTTACCACTTGGTGTGGTTATTATCAGACTGTCAAAAGCAGATAACGTTCAGTAACCACAGATGAACGCTTGACTATTTTCAAAAGGCCTGCGTTATATCTTATACTGTATTTAATTTCAGATACTACTGATGCTGGTGATAATTTAAGCTTCTTAGACACAAACCACACAAAAGAGACAGCTTGTAGAAAGCTGTTCGCATGAACCATTGATACATATAGCTACAAAATGTAAGCTCCACATAGGGGGAAAGTCAGGTGGATGTTGGGCCCAATGGTTAGCACAGCAATAAGGTTCTGGGTTTGAATCCAGGTCTTTCGGGGCCTTTCTGTGTGGAGTTTGTCTGTTCTTCCCATGTTTGAGTGGGTTTCCTCTGGGTGCTCCGGTTTCCCCCACCATCAAAAACATGTACTAGGTTCTCCAGTCAGTGCCCTTGGTCAAGGCACTGGCTCAGATCTGGAGTTGGTCCCGGGGCCCTGTAAATGGCTGCCCATTGCTCCCTTGAGGGATGGGTTAAATGCAGAGAGATGAATTCCACATGTATGTGTATGTGACAATAAAGTACCTTTAATAAAACACAGGGCTTTAAGGCATGGAAGTAGGGTGACCACCCGTCCCGCGTAGCGCGTGCGCGCACAGCGTTTGAAGCCCAATTCATGCGTCCTGCAAATTGAGACCGTGTCACGTATAATCAATGCTTGCTCAAAAAAAAGTTGGTCCTCGAGCCCCAGGCAGCCAAACGAACATTACTTGACAGTTCAGCACGCTACCACACCCACCCCTCAGTTGAACTGCTGACGAGGTTGTTGTCAACTTTTTTGTTGTTGTCATGACAGCGCACGCAGCCACGCACGTGCATACCAGACACACTGGGAAGGAACTTTTAGATGCGCGCTTTCCAATTCGAAAAATGGAGAAAGAGACTGAGTCTGACTCTGAGGCACCGCCATTAATTAAAAAGAGAAGGTGTGGGTACAAGAAAGACTGGGGAAATGAATATTTGTGGCTGAAAGGTGTTGAGGGCAGAGGTTAGAATTGGGCCGGAGCGCAGCTCCCCCCTCCTCAGGTCCACAACACACCCTGCCGGAGCTCAGCTCCGTGTCCTTCAGCATCAAACATTTTGCCGGGGGTTCAGCCCCTAATGTTTTGAGTGTAACCCCAAATGTATTTTGAAAAGTTGACTGACAAATATGAAACCGGACGTCGCTTAGTGTCCACTCTCGCTATAAAAAGCTGCGCAGCTTCAGGTTTATGGATGCGCTCTGCTGTGGACATGCTGCGGCAGATGTGTCGCGTTTGAGCTCCGTGTATTTCTGCCAGAAGTTTCGGTTTTCCACCTCCGATGTTTAGCAGCGTACAGCCACTTCCCTAAACGTCTCAAACGGGGCTCTGTGTTTCAAACGGGGCTCTGTGTCTGTCAGGAGGTCTGAGATCTACCGTATCAGCAGAGCTATCACGTAATGCACAGTAGACTACGGTGCAGGTAGACTATAGATTATTTTCTAAAATATAGTGACTTTATTCTCGTAATAGCCTATATTATAACTTTATTTTTTTCACAAAATATCACGACTCCCTGAAATCTCAGAGGGCACAGATGGGATGAGTTATATTTTGAATGTGCACAAAGTTTTGGACATGAGCACAAATCTTGCTCAATCATCTGAAATATTACAATCAAGAGGTTTATTAATAAATTAAATGAATAATGTATCACTGAGGTGAATAATTGTCATATGCACATTTACGGAGGTTACTTCACCAACAAAAGATGCAAAACATGGAAGAATAAATGATGCCTAAGCTACATGTGTGCTGACTCAGATATAATTAGAAAAGTCAATCTAAAGGAGAATAAATAGATGAAAGCAATACAGAATTCCTGACAGCCTTAATGCAATATTTTCCATTATGTTGTTATATTTGGATTGTTTACCTTTACATAAAGATAAAGGTAGAAATAGGTGCATAAAGATTCACCAAAATGCAGAAAATGAAGTGTTTAATGCCAAAAAAAATATGGGGGGAGGACCCACCAGACCCCCACAGTCACCAAACAAATCTGGAAGCAAAACCTTGGCCTTTGAGTTGCCAGGCCAGTTATGATTAGACCAAATATTGGTGCCATCTAACAAACTGGAAGCTAAAATGAACATACACTGGCTATTAGCAAGCTGGGCCAGCCAATCTCTGTTAAAAAGGCTATAATAGTGGTTTCTGATTCTCTTAATTCAACATAATTTTCTTGTTTAAAAAGATGTTTACATATTTGCCAACCAATATTTTCAAACATGTTCAATTTCATACATTTTCCAAGGGTGAAATCCATTGCCTGCCTGTTAACATTAGCCTATAAAAGGTTTAAAAAAATAATAATAATAATAAAGTAAGTGAATTGTGAAGTATTTCTCTTTGTTTGAATAACTTATCAACCCTACCTTACACATTAATACTGGAAAAAGAGCCCATTTGGTGTGGGGGCACCGCCGCGCCAGGCAGTGTTCCACATTGTCCCTCAGAAACATACCCCTTGTCCCCCCTTGGGCTTATTAGCAGGTGGTCACCCTACATGGAAGTGGCGTTCATGTCCTGGAAGACATTAAGTGGAAAACAAAAAAACGTTCAGGAAACCAGTGTTCCTGTGTAGAGTACTAGTTAAGAGGACCATTTTTTAAACCAAAGCACAATCTTTTTTCTAATGTCAACTAGTCATTTGGTGCCTAAACATAACTGTTTTTGCTGCATGACAGTCCCCTTTAGTCGATTAAACTTAACTGCAACAGTTCACGCTGCTCCGTACCAGGTTTAAAATCGTTCTTTTCTCGGCTCAATTTTTTTGTAAAGACCGCTAAAACTTAACTGTCATGTAACCGGTCATCACATGAGCGTACAGTGGTCGCTTTAATTTCATATAATATCATACAAATTGTTGTGCAAAAGTTTTCATCAACATACAGTATTTGTCCTAGCTGTGTATATGGAAGATAAAAGTCAATAAGAGTAAGATTTGTGTTATGACCCTGAGGTCATATTTTGTCATTTGTTTTGCCCTGCACTATCAGTTGTTATCCTGAGGGTACACAGGTAATGAAGAACAGGTGTGAAAACCGGATTGGTCCAGCAGAGCTGATTGCGGTCTCCTGATTGGTCACAGAGAGGACAACAGCCATCTTAAGCCTCATCAGACAGGAGCTCCACCTTCACCCTGCCATTTTCCAACATGTGCCTGTGTAACCTGTATGTTGTGTTTCAAATTATTGTGAGTACGGTTAGCCGCCTTGAGTAAAAATGGTTGTTTTGAGTTTGTTGAGTTATTATCCTTCAGCCATTTTTGTTTTAGTTGGGAATACACTTTTCTTTGTCTTATGTTGCTAGTAGCAGTCTGGTAGGAGTGAGGAGTCCTGTTTTTTGTTAGTTCCCTTTTTCTCCTGTTTTGTGGTTACTTTTTGTTTTGGTTTAGGTAAGTTTAGTTTGCCTTTAGAATTGTTTTGTTTGTTGTGTTGGGGCCTCATCTCCAAAATAAATGACAACTGCTACTTTGAACTTCTTTGTCCTGGCCATGTTTGGAAGTGGGATGAGTGGGGATGGCACCTGTTATGTTGCGTCCGCATTACCCCAAGGCATCTGGTCATTACAATTACATATACATTTCTGCATGTCTTTAATTTTCTGTTTGCTGTGTTTGTATTCCTGCCAATATATCACATTTTATGAATTCTGAGCATTTCGCTGGGATGCCTTTTTCCTCTGGTAACATTTTCATCACAGTTCAGCTGAGTCCAGCAAACACCATCATCCTCCAGGATGAATTGATTCATTTTGCAAAAATGTTCAGGGTCTGCAGTTACTGTGTTTTACTATTATTTCGTTTTTTTAATCGACGACATTGGTAGCTTTGATGCTTTGAACGGTTTATGTTCTGCACAGTATTCAAAATAAAGGTTTATTCATTATTTTCTTTACAAAATTGCTGCACACACATAAAAAATTGCTGCACACACATGAAATATACAAATGGGACGGCCTTCATTAGGTGGAATAGAAAATTTTCATTTATTTCTTTAAGAAAGGGGTCATGTACAGTTGTTATCAAAAACACATCTGTATTTCTCAGCTATAAAACATCAATGACTGCGAGAAAAATAACGTTCTGCTTTTAGGAGTGTTAGGACAAACTGCTGTTGGGCTGATTGTGGGATGACTGTTACTGTCTAACCTGAAGTCAACACAACAGAACAATCAGTAAATTGGGAGAAAAGATCAAATCTTGGTGAAATTAAATAACAATATGCCTACTATAAATATATATTTTAACTTTAACCATTAATAAAAGATTTGCTGGTGCTGATATAATGTATTATACATTTTCAGGATTATTTAATCACACATTCTGTACATAGTAGTATTTATGTTAGTGAAGTACAGCCTAACATGACTTTTACAGCAAATACAGCAAAAAAATATTATAGTGCAATCTTTTCAAAAATGCAACATTATGCAAGACACTAGCTATTTTTCCATCCACATGTTTTTATCCGAATTAAGTGATATTGAATAAAAAATGCCTTATGGAAACAGTAAAATTTGATTGAATTTCATGAATATCGACTCAAAGGAAATATGTTTGGTCCCATCGGTTTTTATCTTGATCTATATACGGCTTATGGGATAAACGCTGCTGGAAACGTTATTTGCCGAATAAATAATTAATTGCAATTAAGTTTTAGGTGATTGTATGGTTGCAATCCGCCACAAGAAGTTTAAGTTAATTTCCGCCCAGTATTTCTGCTCTGTTTGCACACATGGCAAGAAAGACAGATGGACGAACGAGGAGACGAGAGACTTTTTGAATTTAATTTACGTTCCCACACCACGGGCCGCCTCCGTTGTCGTCGGGCATTTACGTGCATTTGCATTTGCATCATCATAGCAATGTGTTGATAGCATCGTTGTTTTCTTATTATAGCTTGATATGTCGCTATCAGCTGGCACATGAGCACTATTACAACTTGTGCAATATTGATCATTTGTTGGTAGATGGTGCGATCCATTTTGTCTGGCAAAACTTTATTCGCAAATGTCTGCTTGAATGTTGTGCGATTCAGTGCGAAAATGAATGGAAACACCTTAAAATGTCTCAAATCAATTCAATATACCAATTTGACCGCAAAACAGTATATGACGTCATTACGCACAGGTTTTTATTCGCTTTAAAGCCGTTGGATGGAAACACACTTTCACTAGCTTTATTCGCATTAGTTTTTTTACCAAACTTCAGATAATTCGATTGAAAAGTGGATGGAAACTTAGCTAATGATGAGAAAAAATAATTTCTATGAAACAGAGACTTGAAGTGAAATTCAAGTTAATGCAGCAACCTCCTTTGTTCATTTTCATGATGTCAAATGTGACTGGTTCTTTAGTGACTTGACCTGGAGGAAGTGAGCAAAGAATAGACTGACCAAAGTTCACTGTGGTCACATCTGCTTTGGAATAATCCGGTAGATTGTCAACACTGTGGAACTAATATGATTACATAATTTTTCATTTATCATCATTGGAGGATGGATTATTTTTTTCCTCTTCTCTTCTCTTCTCTTGCTGCTCTAACTGAAGTTTGGTCTCTTCTCTCTGTCTCTCCGTCTCTTTCAGGTGTTCATTTATGTTCTCCTTATCTCTCTCTAGTTTCTCTTTACTTTCTGTCATTATAGTAATCATCTGCTCCACTGTCTCCTGTAACTTCCCTGTGTTCCATAACAGTTCATCATGTTCTGTCTTTCTCCTGTCCAGATTCTTTCTGGTCTTTACACGCTTTTCCGTTTTTTTACCTGTTTCTGTTTTGGGGAGCTTCGTCAGCCTCTCGTTGTTCTCCTCTATCTGTATCCTGTCCTCAACCAGTAGTGAGTTGAGTTTCTCTCTCTGATTCTCCAGATCTTTCTTCTGGCTTGTCAATATTGTAATCACCTGTTGTACATGTTTCAAATCGCCCTCATTCTTCTGTAACTCCTCATGAAGTTTTTCCTCTTTCATGTCCAACTGAATCATTTTATCTCCCTCCACCAGATGCTGCCGTTCTGTGCTGCCGTTTATGGTTTCTATGTGAACAGAAGAGATGGGTGTTTAGTTTGACATTTAAACCTCTCTTGCAGAATTATCTAGCATTTAATTCCCAAATGTGACAAACATTTGGTGGAAAATCTAGTTAAATGACATGTTTTTATATTACTTAATTAATGTATATATTTTCTATTGATAATCATACCGTGACCACTTATATTTTTAGACTCTGATTGGCAAGTGGAAAAACTTTCTAATAAAATTATAGTATGGTATGAGTGGGATAACAGCCAACAAGTTGGATGTTCCATGATTGCAATGGATGACGCTATGGCTAAGATCCTGTCGGGTGGTTCTCAGCCCTTCTTAGCTGTTCACTCTAAATGTAATTCATGTAAAAATAGCCATCAAAGAAATGTGAGAGTAACTTCGGATTTGTAAAGTAGAAAAATGAAGTTTTAACTTACTGATTTGGTGATGTCCACATTTCCACAAAACAAAGACTGCCATGACAAACATGAAGCAGACAGCCAAGCAGATGGTAATGCGAACAGCAGAATTAGACTGCTCCATGAAGAAATCATCTAAAATGAACACAATAGATGTGTAAATACAACAATACTGTCTCTGACAAAGTAATACCATCAATGTGTTTTTCTACCTGGAAGATGGATAATTGTCTCTCTGGTCTGGTTGGTGTTCTTCTGTTGGACTCTACAGGTGAAGCTGTTGCTGGGTCTCTTCTCCACAGTCACTCTGCTGCTGACAGTATAGAGACCATCAGGACCTCTGACTGTCTCTGGAGGTCCAGCAGAGAGGAGGTTTCCCTCACTGTCCAGCCACAACACCTCAGGCTCTGGATACCAGCCTTTAGACTCACACTGTAGAACAACTCCATTGCTGACTTTGGATATTTTTATGTCAGGTGAGGAGACAAAACCTAAAAAAGTAGAAATACTTTGAATATAAAGTTGCCACAGCTGATTAGTAGCAGGCCAGTATTAAGACAATGTGGTGCACTATACCTCGAAGCCTAACTTATCCAACTACATACACGTAGGCATATGAGCAGTGAGCACTATATTCAAATGTCTCAATTCAAAATGTCTATCAATTCAAAAAGCCAAAATCAATACTATATATATTGCAGCATTGTGGGTCGGTCAAATGTGTATTTTTCCAACCTTATTTCATGGACCTTGAAAGCAACTCCTCTGATTGTTTAAAAACTTTTTAAAAGCATCATGGGAAAGCTAAAACTGCTTTAGCATCACAGCTAACGACAATAACAGGACATAAAATGAATAAGATATGGACAAAAAACTATCAATATTAGATCAAAGAGAGAAGGGTTGGGTGCAACCAAGTCTCAAGACTAGCAGAAAACAAGACTAACAGTGAAAAGGACCCTTTTTGATTTTTCCCGAGAAGTCACACAAAAACATTTCGGCAGGTAGACGACGCTACAGATCACACATTCTGACGGGTCACAGATTTCAGGGTAACACCGCAAAAGCCTGTGTTATTGTATCCAGCCAGGTAAAAGGCAACACGTGAAATGCAACGATGCATCTGTAACATATTGTCTTATTTTAAATGAATGGTTTTCTGTCTGAGCAAAATATTCATATTATCTATGACCAGTGTTGGGAAAGTTCCCTTTCTACATGAACTAGTTCAAAGTTCAGTTCACAAATTTTAAAATGAACTAGTTCAGTTCATAGTTCATACTTAAAAATGTTGAACTAAGTTCACAGTTCCAAAAATGAACTAGTTCATAGTTCTTTTTTTCGTATGTTGCCGCGAGCTATTATTTTTCTAAATTATTGCCACAGCCCATACAGAACCACAGACCGCAATTATTTTATCAGTTTTAACACTGAAACTATGCGTCAGATTTCATCTTCATATCCAATCAGTTCAATGTGCCATTTCAGGTTTGCTCTGGATGGGACTGAAGTGCGGATTTTGTTTTTGAAAGCCGGTAGGCAAAGTTTGCACAGAAATGTAAGATTTTTGCATCCTCACCGACCTTATCATAAAACTTGTTTAAATGATCATACGACGCCTCCTTGCTGGTTTGTTGCCTCCATGTTGCTTTTTTGTTTTGATGACACATGCGGCGGTGCGACGCTGGTGGCTGGTGCCAGATTGGGTGTTTTTTCTGCTACATATTAAAGTGATGGTTTGGAGTAATTTCACCCTAGGGTCCTTTGCACCATGACCTCAAGCCAAACACCCCCCAGAAGGCTTTTGTCACCTGGGTCGAACATTGGGAGAGTTAGCGTAGAGTACCGTTATCAGCTGAATAGCTTAGCACAGGGGCTAATGGACCCACGTTTGTATCTCGTAAATGACCCCACTAATAATGCCCAAAATGATACCAAACGTCTACAGTAGTACATATAGGTTATGCACTCATAAAACGATGGATTGGAAACAGTGATGTTCTCCCCATGTACAATGGATGCTCAGCAGGCTGAAGCTCCACGCCGTCTCGTCTCAAATAGACAAATCTGGGCGTTAGGTCAGGTCTCGCCCACTCCACAGTCAGGTCAGTAGCATCTACCATGGTTTCTAGGTGGCAAGGCAAAGTTATGTCATCACCAACCTTTGCCACTATTGGCTGAGATGTACTGATCACCTGAGACTGACCTAAACAAAAAAAACAAAAAAAAAAACATCTGTTTATTTTCCAACTCCTACATATCATTCAATGCATACCCATGACAGGTTTGTATGATATTGTACAAAAACTTATGGACACCCATTCATAAGATATCCTACAAAATTAGTAGACCACCAACTGGTCACATGACGACCGTTCAAAATGCTAGTTGAGCTTAGCTGTCTCTACAGTTAAATTTAGCTGAGAAAAAGCCAGGTATAGGGCACTGTGAGCTGCCGGTTGTTTCAGCGGACATTACAGTTAAGTTAAGCTGACAAAAATTTAGCATAGCTTGTGGCAGAGAGTTAATTTTAGGCTCCAAAATGACTATTTAAGGATAGAAAAAAGATGGTGGTTTGGATCAAAACACTTTCTTGGGTTAAAATATCATACTTGCCCCAGGACATGAACTTCCCTCCCCAGGTTGAAAGCCTGTCGTTTATGACCCAGCCATTGTATGGCTATTTCCTGTAGGTATCATAACCATTAGTTTCTGGTCATTTCAAACCAAGTAAGGCTATGGCAGTAAAACCTCCAAGTGCATTGGTGTTTTATTGGGATGTAAAATGTATTGTATAGTGTGTTATTTGTAGTTGCCTAGCCTTTAATGACCATTATGTTACGGTATGTTTTTGTTCATATATCTAAAGTCTAATCATGATTTACCATATGGTTGTGCTTAATTTACCTCTACCAGAGTGTATTAGAAGGACCAATGCACTGAAGACACTGACCCGAGGTTTCAAGAGGAGTCTGTCCTTCATGGTAATCATTCTGCAGTTCTGAAAATTAAAATAAGTCAACTGTAAAGTATGTCAGACCAATTAAATCCAAACTATCTCTCAAAACACTCTGAATCACTCCGAGAAGTCAGATATAACTGTAGGCCGTGTAATCGCTCAAATAGTTCAGACTTTAAGTGAACACAATGGTGGTTTTTAAACTGAAGATTGTGATTAAACATGTTATCATTGACTCAAATAAAACAAAGTTGTTCATTGTAGTTAATAATAATAGGAAAATTAGGACCAAATTGATTTTCAGGAGATTAACTATGTGGAAGCACGAGGTACATTGCTGTGATTGAACCTAGATTAAACCTTAGCCACTTGCTAACAGATGTTCCATGTTCTGTTTTTGATACATTTTATTTTATTCTCATGTAAATTCTGGCTCATTGTATTCATTATACAGTCATGCATTATTTTGTTTTTTCATAAATCACATTTTCTGTTCCATATGCGGGATCATAATATTCACAACAGACGTCAACCTCATTTCTTGTGTTATAAGCAACTGATCAGTGCTACAAAACCCACGAAGATATATGAAAAATATTGCAGGAGAAGATAGCAATTTGACTTTCAATGTAGAAACTGGCAATACATTAATGGCATGATGAACAATTAAGCCAAGAATAAGTCTTTAATCTTAAACGTCCTACCTTTGGCAAGTGTGTTAGAGTCAATGCATGGTCAAAGTCTGGAATAAAATAGCCTGAAAAAAAACGCATATACTTTCACCCCACCCCGTCTGTAAATAAATGACGTGTGTTATGGCTTTATAATTCCTTTCCAAAAAACCTCAAATGAATGTGTGTGGCATTACGAGGTTTAGACTGCATGCACAATGTTTACATCTGCATGTCTATTTGCTTTAAGCCTAAAACACTGTTCAATTAATTTATTGAGATTGTATTGATACAAACTGTAAATAATGAACAGAATATTACAAATGAATACAAGATCACATTTCTAGAAAAAAAGGAGAAAAAACAAAAACAAAACATACTTTACCGGTCACATTTAATGTTAGTGTTTGCATACTATCAACTAAGTATTAAGTAAAATCAAGCCATTCTTCAAATCACATAAGAGATACTAACTGATATGGACCAGATGTCTGTTTGCCTGTCCTGGACTACCTCTACTCCAAAACCCCTATCCCCATGCACCCAACATCCCACCCCCACTGCGTGTCGTGTAAAATTGTTATGTGGTGTTATGTGCAGCAGTGCAAATGTACTGCTTGTGTGCTTATGTGCTGAGGTGTTTTTTCCTGTTCCCACACTGTTCTTATTTTATGAGGATAGTCTGAGAACGGCTTTTTTATTTCCCTCTCCTCTCCCAATGTCATGCTGTATCTGTTGCGAGAGTTAGGAGAGAGTTGAGATGGCGCCGCATATGGCGACTCGGTGTGTTTGTGTATGTTGCTTTAATGTTTTAATGTGATTTGCACTTACGATACCAAGACACATCCCTCGTGTGTGTAAACATACTTGGCAATAAAGCTTTTCTGATTCTGATTCTGATTCTTAAGTTCAGTTTATTCTTTGTCCCAGAAGGGCAATGTATGTAAGGTAGTATGGTATTGAAGGCAGATGAAAAATCAACAAAAAGTAGCCTAGCATGATTCCCACTCCCCTCTAGGTGCTTATATAGGAGGTTGAGTAAGGTGATGGTGGCATCTTGTACCCCCCTCTTGGCCCTGTAAGCGAACCAAAATGGATCTAAAAGGAGTTTTAAGGAGCTAGAAGATCAACTTTAATAAGTTTCTCTAAGGATTTCATAACCAAGGAGGTCAGGGCAACAGGCCTGAAATCATTGAGGGTTTGAGGATGGCTAACCTTAGCAACAAGCACCACCACAGACTGTTTCCATAGCAATGGCACTTTCTGCTGGGAAAGTGACAGGGTAAATATATCATAAAATATTGGACCTAGTTGCTCTGCACACACTTTCAGCAAGTGGCTGCTATTATTATCTGTGCCATGGACTTTTCTTGGGTTTACAGTGTTTAAAACAGTTGATGACACTACGTTCATTAAAAGAAGGCACGAATTGGGGTAATGCCCGAAGACTATTTTTTAGTTCAGAATGTTTGTTACTGAAATCATGATTGTCAAATCTGACATAAAACCTGTTCAGGTCCTGTGCCAGCAGTGAGTCAGACCTATAACTGTTCAGTTCAGGCCTACTCCTCCCCCCTCCCTTTAGCCTCACAATTGTCCTCATACTGTCCCAGGCAGAGCCCAGGTTGTTCATCCTGAGCTGAATTTCTATTTTATCTTTGTACTTAAGTTTACAGACTCTAATTTCCCTTTTAATGTCCTTTTGGAGCTTGTATAGTATCTGTAAGTTTCCTTGCTTAAAAGCCCTATTCTTTTCATGCAGTAACACCTTAAGGGACTTTGTAACCCATGGTATACTGTTTGGATATACTTTAATAATCTTGGTTGGAATAACAATACTCTCACAGTATGAGATCCAACTACTGATAACATCTGTTAATTCATCAATATCAGAGCTGGACTCCTTAAACATATTCCACTCAGTGCAATCCAGACAGCCCTGGAGAGCCAAGCAAGCGTCCTCTGACCAGTCTTTTATGTGCACAGTCCATACTTTACCCCTCTCCAGGGCAGTATGATATGAAGGAACGAGATGTCCACAATTGTGGTCAGATGAGCCTAATGGTGGAAGAGGGATGGACGTATAACTGTGCTGTAGCACAGATCCAAAGTTTTACTGTGCCTGGTAAGGCATGTAACATACTGGTAAAAATCTTTAAATGTTTCGGACAATGAGCAATTATTCATATCCCCGAGAATGATGACTGGGGCGTCTGGAGATCGCGTTGCTTGAAATATAAGTTATCATGCATTGTTACTGTTCGCCTTAGGGTGGATGTATACAAGGGTGACGAACAGCTGGGGAAACTCACGGGGCAGATAATGAGGACGAAGAGAAACCGTGAGCAGTTCAACGTCGGGAGTGCAGAATTTATCTCTAACAATGGCCGATTTACACCAGCGCTCATTCACATAGAGACACCCCCCCCCACCAGTAGACTTGCCGATAGTTGTTGCCTCTCTGTCCAGCCGAATGGGCAGCCCGAACCCACATATTTCTAGATCACTGTCCAAATCTCTTTCCGACAACCAAGTCTCCGTAAGCGCAAGAATACAGGCATCTCTGAACTCGTGAGAGAAACGAGCCTGCGCCTGAAGCTCATCAGTTTTATTCCGCAGAGACTGGACGTTGGAAAGAATAATAGACGGCAGGGAAATGCGCGAGAGTGACTGGCTTTTCACCCTGAGGCGAACGCCTCCTCTACACCCCCGCTTCCTGGTCTTTGTTTTACGATGTGATCCATGGCCATGTTGTCCGATTGACCGTGCTGAGTGAATATAAATCCATCGGTGGGTCAGTGACATGCCTCCAGCATAAAAGGAGCTCCCTGGAGTATTGGATCCTGACTGAGTGAAGTGGAGACAACAGGTCGCCAAAACTCTAAACTGGTTGAACCGCCAGCCATAACAGGAGTATAGCCCAAATTTCCTTCCTGGTCCCCTAACGACGTGAGTGAAATCATAAAACAAAAACTCATGATCGCTATACTGCTTGTTGCTGCTACTTGCTGAGATAGTTTAATAAACTCCAGGTTAGAACGATAACAACAAACAAAACACACAGTCACAGATCCTGAAACCCGTCGCTGCATGAGCATGCGCCAGACTTGGCTTGGTCCAATATATTGATAACAAATGTGTGTGTGTGTGTGTGTGTGTGTGTGTGTGTGTGTGTGTGTGTGTGTGTGTGTGTCCATGTGTTATACTTTCGTTTTTTTTAGAGTCTGTTTCTTTTTTTTCTAAAGATAATTTTTTTGGACATTGTAGGCATTTCTTTATATAGGACAGCTGAAGACATGAAAGGGGAGAGAGGGGGTATGATATGCAGCAAAGGGCCGCAGGGCAGAGTCAAACCCGCAGTTACTGCCTCGAGGAGTAAACCTCTATATATTGGCGCCTGCTCTACCAGGTGAGCTACCCAGGCACCCTTACACTTTGTTTATGCATGACCTGTTTTAATAGTTCAAACTGAACTTTGAACCTGCTATCTGCTGTAGTTGGCAGATATATAAAATACAGTAGAAATTGTGAATAATAACAAAAGATATCTTTGTCAAAGCGGCTATCTGGTTCATATCAACATGTATATGGTGCTGATTTGCTGCCAACCTGATCATATACTCAGTAATGGATTTGTTATCATGCAGTCAGGTCGGAGGTACTATGTGCCAATACGGAAAACCAACTGCTATGCCAACTCATTCATTCCCTCTGCTATAAGACAAGTTAAATGAACAACATACAAGACTGTTAAATGAAATCACATAACTATATCAAACTGGTTGTTGCACTCCGTTGCTCTGTTCCGTCACTAGCAGGTGTGTGAGTGAGTGGGAGGGTGTAACGATTGGGTTGGGTCATGTGTAAACGTGTGGATGTTACGGGAGAGAGCAAGAAGCTTCTGTATACAGGAGGATGTATGACCGCTGCAGTACTATTTATTATCTATTGTTTGTTTATTTTATTTTGATTTATTATTTATAACATTATACAGATTGTGTGCTAATGCACTTTTTAATGCACTTTAAGTTAGTTTAACCCTTAATGGATGGGTTGCTTGTAAAACTGAATTGCCCCTTGGGGACTGATAAAGTTATCTGAATCTGAATCTGAGGCCCAGTCCACACGTACCAAAACAATCTTTTTTTTACCCGTCTTCCCTGGATTCGTTTCAAGAATAGTTGCGTCCAAACGAATCCACTTGTAAATGACTCAATACGCTACTTCTTATGCCAGGCCTATAGGCGGCGCTGTTTCTGCTACAGAAATTCACCAACAAACGGAGAAGAAGAGCATAGTCTCTTCACTTCCCATCATAACATAACGTTCTCTTAATACATCCGTGGACTATAATAACTTTCACCATTGCTCATTTTATAAAGGCCTTTGTTTATATTGTATAATGTGCTGTTGGATTGTTTTTTATTTTGCAAGATTGCAGAGTGCTAGTAGCGAGCTAACGTTAGCGCGCTAATGTTAGCTAGCTCTAACATCGGCAGTCAAACAAACATCAATGATCCATGAATGATGTCTTTTTAATAATCTATACGTTTTTTTTTGCAGTAGCCTTTCTACAATAAGCCGTGGTAAAATGTACTATAATCTGTTCAAGGAGTTTATAAGCAGACAGATTAGCTAGCTAGTTGATAAGTTGTCTACCTCCACTTTATAAACAGATAGCCATAGCAGCTAACGTTAACGTTACTTCGCTGCTGGAGTGGTCAGCTACTTTAGCGATGTTTAACGTTGACTACATAACGTTAGCAATATATCTTGTGTAGAATCTAGAGGGAAGGGTCAGGGAGCAGAGACACAGTATTTAGATGAAGTGAGCTGGTTTGACCACGGAGATGGGACATGCTCGCTTAGCTTCACCGCAGTTGTGTGCGTCACCGGCCGTGGCGTGGGAGAGGGTGTAAAAGAGGGGTGTGGCGATGACATCATCGATACGGATCCGTATTCACCATCCATACGAAGCCAAACGAGAGCCGTTTTCGGATTTTTTCACCCTGAGGCCTGGTTTCAAAAAAGTGCGTTTCCAGGCGTTGCGTTAGCAGGATTCGTCTGGACGGGCGGCCCATACGATGCAAAACATGTGCGTTTGCACAAAAAAACGTTGAAAAATAAAAAAATTGGTTTAAAAATTGGTTTAAAAATAAAATACATGGAAATATGATCTATAACATTTGGCTTTACAGTAGCTGACCTATAAAAATAAAATGAATTTCCATGAGTTGACCACATATCAATCAATGAAGTCAAATGTATTTTTCAGGTCTACTGCAAATCATACAGTTAACAAAACCTTCCACTAGACGGAGGTCTTGGCTGCAGTCTAAGCTGATTCATACATCTTATATCCACAGTATAACACAGAGATAACATTCAGGACAATACGTGCTCATTAAACGTTATGCTCCAAGAGAGCGTTTTTTAATTCTGCATCTAAATAATAAGTGTGAATGTGAGAAAATGAAAAATTCTCAGGAGGTAGAGACTATTTTTTAGTCAAAAAAGTTGACTAGATTATGATCAATGTATGTGTGTGGATGTGAGAGAGAGACAGAGAGAAAGAGAGACAGAGAGACACACACAAAAAAGTGTAAAAGCAGATAGTAAAGGTTTAGGGGAAAAATGATGTGAATGATCCAAAATACAGTGATATATTTTGAATTTAAGATGGTAGATTTAAGCACAGGTAATTTGGAGATTTGTAATCGGCTCACTGATAATTGAGCAAATATTACATTAACATGTAATACTTGTGTTATATATGTTCAACGTACAACTAATACAATAACGGCTCTCTGGTCTCTGCAGTGATGACTATGTTGTTGCTGCTGGTCGCACAAGTTACCTTCAATTATTCTCAAAAAGCTGGTACGTCAATCAAACTTTAATATGTGTATTTGCTGTATCTTTAACAACATCCCAAATAGGCTTTACATATCTCATATTCTGTTTCCCAAGTGATAATAACTTAAAACTATTATGCATTCAAATAACATACAGTAATACACTAGTACAAACATACATTTATTCTTGTTGTTGTACTTCATGAGCCAAGATTTGCATTTGAGGATGACTTCCAAAACATTTGAAGAGTCATAGGGCTCTTTGTGGTGATGTTGATGCTGTTGACGCGAATTTCAAATAATTTTGTTGAAAGAGGACACATTTCATTGAAAAATGTTTGCTTTAATAATCTCATTCTTTGTGTCTCTGACTTAGATGCATCTTTTCCTCGGGTTGTTCCAAACAGACAGCAGCACTTTGAATATGAGTCCATAGTTGTCAGCTGTGAGGGACTGGAGGGACTGACTGGATGGAGAGTGATGAGGAAGATTCAAAGGAGTTATTAAAACATGTTCTTCTACCTGGTCGACATCGACAGAACCCTGCAAAATTAATAATGCCTTTTCCAGCGTCTGACAGTGGAGAATACTGGTGTGAAATGGGAGTAAAGAAAAGCAACACTGTCAACATCACAGTCACTGGTATGCAAATCCTAAGCAGTAGTAAATACTAAGTACGTAAAGTCATCACGTTTTAGTCCGTGCACATCTCAGTTCTCTGCTCAATATATTTTTAATGTAGTAATAACCAGGAAACATCTGCCACATTGGCCAGCTTTGTGCCATGCATATACTTTCAAATTGTGTAATTAGCATATTTTTTCAAACATATGTTGTTTAGCTGGCTCTGTGATCCTGGAGAGTCCTGTCCTTCCTGTGATGGAGGGGGAAGCTGTGACTCTGAGCTGCAGACAGAAGCAGACGTCCACCAATCTCACCACTCAGTTCTTTAAAGATGGTCACCTCATGGAGAAGAGTTCTACAGGAATCAGGACCATCCACAGTGTTTCCAAGTCTTTCGAAGGACTCTACAAGTGCAGAATCTCTGGAGCTGGAGAATCACCAGAGAGCTGGCTGACTATCAGAGGTGAGATATTCATGTTTACATTTTTTTCCGATTGCTAAACGACAGTGGGCACAACTGGAGTCACATGTGCAAAACTCTAACTACAGTCTGCACAGCAGCAGTTCATGTGGACCAAACTGTAGTTTGTTTTTCATTGCTTGAACACAGTTTTCACTGTAGATTTACAGCATTTTGTTCAAATGCTAACACACTGCTGTCAAAACTGTTAACCACACATTCAAAACAGAATATATTTCAGTCTGGTGCCTATCAAACACTGCTGATTGGAATTTTAGCTGAAAGCCTAAGTAGGTGTCTTGTTTTAGACTAGTTAGTGAACATATATACGGTATTTATATAGAGTAAGCTCAGAAAGCGTTTTTTTTGTATACAAACACCAAATAAGAATGAAACAATTATACACTGTACCGTTTGAGAGAAACAGGTAAAAGAGCAAAGATACCAATATGTTCAGGTAAGATGTCTGAGGTTATGTACACAGCTATAAAAAAAGTGAAAAACACTGTATCTTTTCAATAGTAAAACTGCGTTATTACTGTTTTTCAGAAAGTAATGGAGGTGAAAGCAATAGAAACACCACATTCATTTGTATTTAGAGATGATGCAGACATCCCATGTGATGAAGAAAACTTGCCACATGATGCTGGAGAGAGGCAGGATTAGTCACACTATTCTTTGTTACTGTTAGGTACCTTTAGTTTTTTCCCCCAGTAATTCCATAAATTACTAGAGATAAAATACTATATTGAAGAAAACTGCTGATTTTCATTCCTTCTTGTTTACCTTATGTAAAAATTGGTATGTTATACAATCTATATTTTTCCTTAAATAAACTGTTGAGTAGTGTCAAGTCACTCAAATTGTTCAAACTGTAAAGATGAAAAAGTTGTAATTTCTGTATTGGTGTTTGATGCTAATGTTTTTACCCTCAGTGTGTTCTGAGTGACAGTGTGTGTTATCTCAGTGAGGATTGTGCAGAGTGTTTGGCTCCACTGAGCCTGTTTTGAGACGTGTGTTAACCCTTAGATGCACAAGTGGGGTCAAAAATGACCCCAGTGGTTGTTTTTTTGCAATATCTTTGTAATTTTAAATTTTTATCATTTCATCTTCCATGTATTCCTCAAATAGGTTGTCTTTGACATGATGCCATTTGGATTTGTATCTAATTGTTATATTTTTTAAGTTATTGCATGTTTTGTATCAGTACCACACTTTTCCATACGTGGGGTCAAAAATGACCCCAAGCTTTTTCTATGGAATTTCAAAGGTTAACCCTAGGAGCCTTTGGTTTTTATCAACTGTGACTGTCAGGTATACATTTACTGTTGATCCACACATCTAATGCCAGCAATCTTACCACCCTGAAGGTTATTTTTACTAAATGTTAACATTATTTGTAATACTCTCTACCAATCACTGATCTGATCACTGCTACTAACAGTGCATTAGTGTATTCTTATTTGAAACAGTGCTTACCAAAATCCCTTCATGTTTACTTTACTTTACCTTAATTCCCTTACCATGAGTTAAGTTATACAAATACTTTGAAATTTAAGTTTGAAGTATTGTGTATTAGTAAGTCGTTTTTTCAAGAGGCAGTGATGTGGTTAGTTATATAATTTCTAACTGGTAACCACCAACATGTCAGAAAGGTCTGTTAGCACTTTGACATTTCCAGTTGAAAATTTATTTCAGTGCTCAACATTGTATCAGTCAATTACAATGTGTCACTATGACAGTCAGCCTTGATGAAACTAAATATTGCCGTGTTTACATTTCCTGTCAGTAGCTGGGGTGCAACCATAGACTGTAAATATTATGGCTGCAACTTATGGTTATTTTTTAATCGATTAAATGTTTAGTCTATGGAATGTAACAATAGTTACAAGCTATAAAGACAAGCATGTTTTGCAAGATTTCATGCGCTTTCAGTAGAGCAAATATGATTTCAAAATGATTTATTATTTTTTAGTAGTGGCTCTAAACCTGCTAGCATTTACAGCACTTCTCAGTAGTTCGTGAAATGGTCACGTTATTAAATCTATGGATTTGTGTACAAGGACAAGTTTTACTCATTTTTTTCATGTTGGTGAGGACGATTTTTAAACTAATGAATTTCAATGGGAAGCATATTTCGTGATTACAGCACGATTACAGTAGCAAGTAGTATTAAACGCCGAAAAAGCCAAGTAAGGAGGTTGGTTGGGGTAGTGGATTGGTCGAACAACACAGGACTTTCACCCCGGAGACCGGGGTTCGCATCCCGGCGTAAACCCCCACTATCCCGTTGTTGTGGCGCATCGGCATCCCAGAGACCGGGGATCGCGTCCCGGCATGTGGCGTGTCCTTTCACCGTGCTTCTTTTCCTAACCCCAACCATCCCATTGTTGTGGCGCATCAGCGTCCCATTGTTGTGGCGCATCAGCGTCCCGTTGTTGTGGGGCGTCGGCGTCCCAGAGATCTGGGATCAGGTCCCGGCATGTGGTGTGTCCTTTCCCCGTGCTTCTTTTCCAAAACCCAACCTCTGTATAGATGCTTCCCATTATGTGCTGACCACACAAATAAATGACATTCTCTGCAACACAAAATAAACGAGATAATCGTGTCCGTGTACACGAATCGATAGATTAAAAATAACGTGACCATTTCACGAACTGCTGTGAGACCGTGCTTCCCTTAGATATGCACACTATGTATGATGTATAATATTGTATTGTTAAGTAGTAAGTAGTTTTTTGACTCAAGAAAGAAATTTCTTAAGTTTACCACAAAAAACGCATTCATTCTAATTGGGGTCATTTTTGACCCCACTCATGGAAGAGTGTAGGTATCGGTAGGTCATGCATCTAAGGGTTAAGAGTTGTGTTGCTTTGAATGAATTTTGCAGGTGATGTGAACTGTTTAGCTCAGGTGACTGTTGGTAGTGCAGACTGTAGTTTGAGTTTTGCACATGTGACTCCAGTTGTGCTCACTGTCGTTTAGCAATCGGAAAAAACTATAAAGTTAGAGTACATAACTTCAGAATAGATTGATTATCTGCAGGGCTATCAATTGTTCACTTTGTTAAGCACCCGCTTAAAAATAGATGTTTTCTCTTGTTTATTGGCTGTGTCAGTTTCAGATTTTTTTTAAATGTGTTGCTACGTTTTGTTGCGGCTGAACATGGCCCAGATCCAATTTAGTGGTCAAAGGTCAAAGTTCAAGGCCCCTCTGACCTTACGAAATAAGTGCTTGGCCATAATTCAAGAATTCATATTATTATGACAACATTTAACACAGATGTCTAACAGGATAAAAAGGGGAAGCGGTGATATTTTATATCCAAAAGGTCAAAGGTCTGTGACATTATAATTTTCCATTACTCAACACATTAACTCAGGAATAGAAGGGGAGACATTTGTGTTGAATATTGATTTGGTGACATTAATCATGCCGCTGCTGGTGGGAAACTCAGTCACACAGAAATAACTGTATGAATAAGAAATAATACAGAAATAATACTCATGTAAAACCATAACTGATGAACGGCCCAAACAGACTATCCTGATAATTAGTAACATTTATAATTGCAATATAACAGATATCAATCGAAGGAATCAGCATTGGCTGTAAGACTTTCTCACACAGAAAAGGTTAAAAAAAAAACACAGAGTTAATAATGCATGGAGTATTTCTAAAAGGCCAGATGTGGGTTTTCACAGTATGTGGTCTGTGTTCATTTTACTACTGATGCTGCTGATAATTTCAGCTCCTCAGACACAAACCACATGAGATCATGTATTCAGTGTATTTCATTACATTCTCAGAAAAATCTATCAAACCTTTGTTTTCCAGCTGGTTCAGTGATCCTGGAGAGTCCTGTCCTTCCTGTGAAAGAAGGAAACAACGTGACTCTGAGCTGCAGAAAGGAGACGACTTCTTCCAACCTCCCAGCTGATTTCTATAAAGATGGCCGCCTCATCAGGAGCAGCTCTACAGGAGAGATGACCATCCACAGTCTTTCCAAGTTTGATAAAGGACTCTACAAGTGCAGCATCTCTGGAGCTGGAGAATCACCAGAGAGCTGGCTGGCAATCAGAGGTAAAACTTTGCATCGTTTTTAAAACTAAAATATCTAAATTGCCATGGCTGCAGTGTGAGGATTATCATGTTCTCTTGTGTTTGCAGCACCTCACAGAGAGACCTGTCTCTTCTCGGATCACTTTATTTATGTCCTCCTCATCTTAAGGACTGTGTTAACCATAGTGATGGTGGCTCTGCTGCTGCTGCTGGTAGGACTGCTGCACTCTGGGAAACGCAGAGTCAAACATAAATAACTGATACTCATGTGTAAAGATAAACGGTAGTTTGGATGTCAACGTAATGGAGCCGAGAACATCCCATCCTCTGAGTCTAGGAAATCCACCAACTCAGGAAAGATGCACTTTAAAAAGCATCACCAAGATTTCTTTTACATTTCATTTTCATCTGTTTTTATTTTAACCTTTTTTTAAGTTGGGTTTAAGGTGTCAACCTGTCTTGTTTACATGTTCATATTTGCAGATACTCAAACCACAGAGGTTCTGATCCACGGAGTATTTTTAAAAGGCGAGGTGTCTGTTTTGTCAGTATGTGTTGGTTTGTGTTTTATTTTCGACTGTACATATGCTGCTGATAATTTGAGCTTCTCAGACACAAACCACATGAGAACCTTTATGTCTGTAGAAGAGGCATTCAGGAGCCTCTGTAAAAACAACAAACAGCATTGCAAAGGGAAAACTGTCTTGTATATTGGGAAGTGTGAGGACAGAATTGATTCAGTATATATGAATATAGATTCACATTGGCTCCTGTTAAACCATCTGCTGTGTTGCTGCAGCCTTTTTGTTCAGTCTTTTGATTATTTCTTCCGGTTGTTGGTTCAGCAGGAGGAAAATTGAGGGAGGATGAGAGAAGAGAGAGTTACAAAATAATGTTACATTCAAATTGATTGTGTTTATACATTTTTGAATGTAATTTCTTCATCTGAAGACAAGAGAAATGGATTCTGGGGTAAACAGCAAGGGTCTCATTTATAAAACTGTGTGTAGGATCCTTACTGAAAGTGTACATACGCCCAAAAACCCAAAATGGCATACGGCAAAAAAAAACAAAAATCAGATTCATAAAACTGTGCGTATAAACATCTGTAAGTAATGTTCCCTTTATAAATCACAGATTACCCACAAGTGTGCGTTGGTGAATCCGCCTCTTATCACAAAATTGTCAATGCAAAGCACCTCATGAATGCTGATCAGTATGTTAATGGCTTGGCAGTTGTTCTTTATGCTGAATCATGACAACTGGCGGGGAAAAAGGGCAAAAAACTTCTCAGATGCTCGGAAATTGCTGCAAATTGAATTATAATTTTGGCCTGTTCTCGCACAGTGTAGGTAGACCTGGTGTATACCTATTTTAATAATACCTTTCAAATCAGCAGGCATTCCGGCACTTGGGGACAACTTCGATATAATAGACCTATATGATAAGATTTAACAGAACTATATATTATATCCAAACAAGCCTAAGTGATAAAGTTGAAGATTATATATGATATTTATATAAAACACTTAACTGTCTGACATTTCCCTCTGGAAACAGCCGGTTTCACCCAGAGTGGAGAGGACCTGAATTTGGACCGGGATGGCACGGTTCCGGCACGTTGCCCTCTCTACTGGACCCAATTCAGTACATAGATCCAAGAGCTCAGCTTTAGTGAATCTAAATCGGCATATTAGCCAGTCATCTCCATGGTCCCTGAAGTTTCTCTCTCCTTATTCTTCCATTGGGGATTAGTCCTCCTGTAGGGCCAGCAGTGCCATCATGCAGCATTAGGCACGGGGTCACCACAGTATTTATATGTTTACAACAATTTGTGATTGTTAACACCTTGCCAAAATCACAGCATCAACTAGGGGTGTCCCCCACCCCGAGATACAATTTGAAGACGAAAGTTTAATAGGCAAAAACACTTGTCTTCATGCAGGTTTTGTCACAAACAGTATTAAAGTTCGGACAGTTAACAAGGACATTGATAAGTGTAATGATTGCGCAAAAGTTTAACGGCTGTATTTCCAGACTTTGACATTTGGTGAGATATGCACAGTATTAAAGACAGGTTTGTTATCTTTACCCTCCTGCTGGTTATCTTTTTATGCTTATGCAGAGTGACAAATCGGTACATTTGATTTTGCTTACAATTTAAAACATGGCTTTTTGGCAAATGTTGCACTTTTACACCAGTGAGTAAAATATTTCAGCTTCCTTTCACTCACAGATTTCACACCATTCTCTCTACAACAACACAGCATCATTTGTTTCTTCAATGGCTTAAATCAAACTTAAGGAAACGGAGCAACCTTAGATCCCACTGTTTTACGCCTTTCATTTTACATTCAAAAGGCAATCATTTATTTATTTTAGTTTAGTTTTGATAAACTTTCATTAAAATAGTAACTGTATTTATAAAACCTTGGATACCTGTAAAGTAGTAAGTAAATGTTCATGCCTTGCAGTGTTTGGCATCACTCCAATAAGGTACTTTAGTAAGGAGCATAAGCAATTGTAAACATCAGATACTTTTATCCATCTTGTGTGAGTACATTAATTACAATTAAGAAACAGTCTTTGTTGTGGTATTAATTTATCACCTCCTGCAATGTCATCCATCTAATTTTTATGTTTTTTAACTTTGTATTACTTCAAATAAAGGACCAAAATCTGTATCGACATGTCTCCTGGTTGTTGCAGGTTTTTATCTGCATTAACATTTCAGTACAGCTTTGAGCAACACAAACAAATGTGACAGCCTTCATTAGGTGGACCAGAAAATGTTCATTTATTTGTCATGTACAGTTGTTATCAAAAACACATCTGTATTTCTCAGCTATAAAACAATTAATGACTACAAGAAAAAAAACGTTCTGGTTTTAGGAGTGTTAGGACAAACTGCTGTTGGGCTGATTGTGAGATGACTGTTACTGTCTAACCTGCAGTAAACACAACAGAACAATCAGTAAATTGGGACAAAAGATCAAATGTGGGTGAAATTAAATTAAAATATGCCTACTATAAATTTGTATTTAAAATGTAACCATTAATAAAATAATTGGTGAAGCTGATATTATCTATCATACATTTTCAGGATTATGTAATCACACATTCTGTACAAAGTATTACTTATGTCAGTGAAGTACAGCCTAGCATGGATTTTACAGCAAAAGAATATTATAGTACAATCTATTCAAATATGCAACATTATGCAAGACAATGATGAGAAAAAAATAATTTCTATAAAAAAGACACTTGAAAATTCAAGTTAATGCAGCAACCTGCTTTGTTCCTTTTAATGTCAAATGTGACTGGTTCTTTAGTGACTTGACCTGGAGGAAGAGAGCAAAGAATAGACTGACCAAAGTTCACTGTGGTCACATCTGGTTTGGAATGATCCGGTAGATTGACAACACTGTGGATCTAATATGAATACATAATTTTTCATGTATCATCATTGGAGGATGGATTATTTTTGGTCTCTTCTCTCTGTCTCTCCGTCTCTTTCAGGTGTTCATTTATTTTGTCCTTATCTCTCTCTAGTTTCTCTTTACTTTCTGTCATTATAGTAATCATCTGCTCCACTGTCTCCTGTAACTTCCCTGTGTTCCATAACAGTTCATCATGTTCTGTCTTTCTCCTGTCCAGATTCTTTCTGGTCTTTACACGCTTTTCCATTTTTTTACCTGTTTCTGTTTTGGGGATCTCCCTTAGCTTCTTGTTGTTCTCCTCTATCCGTGTCCTGTCCTCATCCAGTAGTGAGTTGAGTTTCTCTCTCTGGTTCTCCAGATCTTTCTTCTGGTTCATCAATGTTGTAATCACCTGTTGTACATGTTTCAAATCGCCCTCATTCTTCTGTAACTCCTCATCAAGTTTTTCCTCTTTCATGTCCAACTGAATCATTTTATCTCCCTCCACCAGATGCTGCCGTTCTGTGCTGCCGTTTATGGTTTCTATGTGAACAGAAGAGATGGGTGTTTAGTTTGACATTTAAACCTCTCTTGCACAATCATCTAGCATTAAATTCCATTCCAAAAAACATTTGGTGGAAATTCTAGTCTAGTCTAGTTTTTTTTTTAAACAGAAATATTACTTAATTAATGTATATATTTTCTATTGATCATAATACTGTGACCAGTTATATTTCTAGTCTCTTATTAATTTCAAATGAGTATGGTATGAGTGGGATAACAGCCAACAAGTTGGATGTTCCATGATTGCAATGGATGGCGCTATGGCTAAGATCCCGTCGGGTGGTTCTCGGCCCTTCTTAGCAGTTCACTCTAAATGTAATTAATGTAAAAATAGCCATCAAAGAAACGTGAGTAACTTCAGATTTGTAAAGAAGAAAAATTAAGTTTTAACTTACTGATTTGGTGATGTCCACATTTCCACAAAACAAAGACTGCCATGACAAACATGAAGCAGACAGCCAAGCAGATGGTAATGCGAACAGCAGAATTAGACTGCTCCATGAAGAAATCATCTAAAATGAACACAATAGATGTGTAAATACAACAATACTGTCCCAGACAAAGTAATACCATCAATGTTTTTTTCTACCTGGAAGATGGATAATTGTCTCTCTGGTCTGGTTGATGTTCTTCTGTTGGACTCTACAGGTGAAGCTGTTGCTGTGTCTCTTCTCCACAGTCACTCTGCTGCTGACAGTATAGAGACCATCAGGACCTCTGACTGTCTCTGGAGGTCCAGCAGAGAGGAGGTTTCCCTCACTGTCCAGCCACAACACCTCAGGCTCTGGATACCAGCCTTCAGACTCACACTGTAGAACAACTCCATTGCTGACTTTGGATATCTTTATGTCAGGTGAGGAGACAGAACCTAACAAAGTAGAAATAGTTTGAACATAAAGTTGTCACAGCTGATTAGTAATGCCTAATCTTTCCCTAAAGTAACAGCCCAAGTCCTCTACAATGACACCCTAACTCTTTGCTCAGCCCAAATGCCCTTTTGGTGGTACAAAATGCCTTTTTTATCATGTCATGTGTCTCAAGTGTGCCTTTGGTCATCCCAAGCAATCTTCTTGTCAGTGCAATTGCCAGTACTGTCAATCCAAATGTCCTTCTGGTCACCTCTGTTTGTTTCTGTGCGCTTTGGTAAGCCTAAATGCCATTCTGCTCAGCTGAAATGTCCCCTGGTTGGCCTAAATGCTGTCCCATGGTCATTCCAAGTGCCCATGTGTTTGTCCCAAGTACCTCTGTTTTAGTCCATCCAATTATCTATTCTGACTAGCCCAAATGCTTTTTTCTTCTAATGTGTGAGAGCTCAAAAACATCAAGATGACCCATTTCCTGTTCTTGTCCTCATTCCTCTTCAGGTAGATAAGAAAAGTAGCCCAACTTTTCTTAAATTTGTCTCTCATATTTAGTATCTGACTGTTATGACTGTCACTTATGACTAATGCATTTAGGCTATACATTCCAGGATGATTTTAGATTTTTAAAGTTGCTATATGTAACTTTTAAATGTTTCTGAAACTGTACATTTTCATCTGAAAAGCAAGAGACTGACAGTGAAAAGGACACTTTTCGATTTTAGTAATGCCTTTGCCCGGTAGGTAGACGGTGCTACAGAGCACACATTCTGATGAGTCACAGATTTCAGCGTAAAGGAAAAGCCTGTGTTATTGTATCCAGCCAGGTAAAAGGTAGCAGGAGATGTCTTTATGTAGGCCTAATTGTATTTTTATTTAATTTTAGAAGATCTGCTGCAGTTATAGCTGAAACTGGGGCAGGAGCAGCACAGAAAAGAAGGAAATTAATCGAAGAATAACTAAAAGCTAAAAGGGAAAGTGACAGACAACGGGCGATAACGCAAATCACAGTTGGTATGTAATATGTTTCTTTCATTTATAAAATAACTTTACAATGCTCAATGTGGTTGTATGCTACCAGCCTGGATTTTTAGGTCCCCCTTCCATTTAGCGCCCGGATTTTATTTATTTTCAGTTAATGTTTGTGGTTGGCCTGCAATTTTCTTTTTACTTTTCTCCCTGTTAATGTGTAAAGTGTCCATGGGTTTCATGAAATGCGCTTTATTAATCTAAGTTATTATATAGATTGGTTGCTACAAATCTTAATGCTTTTGGTGTGGGTCAGCTGCCTTTTTTCACCCTTCCTGTGTGTTTGTGTCTCCCTTTTCCCCTCCGTGTCTGTCTGTGCTGTTTGTCTCCACCTGGAAGTGGCAGGGGGCGTGTCAAGAAGAACTAGGTCAAGAGGCGTGGCCATTCATCCCTGCTCTGTTGCCTGCACAACTGATGCTCATTCCATGATTCACACCTGCAGTATTTATACCCGGGCTGTTCACCTCTTCAGCGCAAGATCAATACATATGCCTATGTGGTAACTTGGCTCACACTGCATGAAAAGTGGGATTTTCGTCAGTATTCGGCACTGTAGATTGTTGTGGAACTTCAGGTTTACGGCTGTACACGGCAATTTACAGGCAACACCGAAAACTGCCGTAAATTGTCGGAAATTGATGTGGGCCTTGCTTGGCAGTTGTCCCCCCCCATGACCCTCCCTTCCCTCTAAGGCCACGTCCACACGTACCAAAACGATCTTTTTTTTACCCGTCTTCCCTGGATTCGTTTCAAGAATAGTTGCGTCCAAATGAATCCACTTGTAAATGACTCAACACGCTACTTCATATGCCAGGCCTATAGGCGGCGCTGTTTCTGCTACAGAAATTCACCAAAAAACGGAGAAGAAGAGCATAGTCACTTCCACTTCCTGTTCACTGTCTAAGATCATAACATAACTAACGCTAGCTAGGTTATAACGTTCTCTTAATACATCCGTGGACTATAATAACTTTCACCATTGCTCATTTTATAAAGGCCTTTGTTTAAATTGTATAATGTGCTGTTGGATTGCTTTTTATTTTGCAAGATTGCGGCGCGCTAGCAGCGAGCTAACGTTAGCGCGCTAACGTCAGCTAGCTCTAACATCGGCAGTCAAACAAATATCAATGATCCATGAATGATGTCTTTTTAATAATCTATACGTTTTTCTTGCAGTAGCCTTTCTACAATAAGCCGTGGTAAAAGGTACTAGCAATATATCTTGTGTAGAATCCAGAGGGAAGGGTCAGGGAGCAGAGACACAGTATTTAGATGAAGTGAGCTGGTTTGACCCATAGACTGTAATATTAACAGTCTATGGTTTGACCACGGAGATGGGACATGCTCGCTTCACCGCAGTTGTGTGTGTCAGCGGCTGTGGGAGAACGTGTAAAAGAGGGGTGTGGCGATGACATACTCAATAAGGATCCGTATTCACCATCCATACGAAGCCAAACGAGAGCCGTTTTCCGATTTTTTCACCCTGAGACCTGGTTTCAAAAAAGTGCGTTTTCAGGCGGTGCGTTTGCAGGATTCGTATGGACGGTCGGCCCAAACGATGCAAAACATGTGCGTTTGCACAAAAAAACGTTTCCGTGTGGATGGCCCCTAATTCTAAGGGAGGCTTTCACATGTAAATGAAAATGCTGTGAGTTATACAAATGCAAATCAGGGTAGCAGCAGGGGAAGTTTTACCCCAGGTGACATTTTTCTAAAAGGTATTAACTTAATTTTAAGAAAATCTCTTAAAATAGATCAGACTCAGTATAGCCTAATTGTAGACTCTTCAATTTTAGCTTGAATTTATTTATTTAATGAAAGTATACTAGATTAAGTACGTATGTCATTAGTAATGACTAATGTTATGTAAAAAAGATACACAAAATAATTTATTTCAACAATTAGTTTTAATCAGGTTTTGCCACAAAGGTAAAATGTGCAATCCATGCAAACAACATCAGTCTCCTAGAGCTCAACCACTGTACATAGTGGCATGACTATTACATGACTACTTTCTTTGGTCTTGCTCATCCAACATTGTCTGGTGGAATGGAGACAGAGGCACCACTGTACAGTTTTCTAAGAGAAGTCTTTCTGCTGACACCAAAACACTGTGCTTCACATAAAGCATATCAGCTTTGTCATTGCATGACAAGGTCCCAACCATTTGTCTTTCTTAAAATACTGGCAAATTCAGCACCATATTCACATGTCCATGACATATGAAGCTGTTGGCTCTGCTGAAATGGCCTCATAATCTAGACTTCAATTGTCTTATTGTTTTTAAGCTTTCCCAGTATTCCATTAAAACTGTAATTCACCTCCACACCAGTGTGTGCGCTGTTCACGCCCTGCTGGTTAATATGCCCCTCTTTATCTTTCTCTATCAGTCTGCCCCGCCCCCTACTCCCGCCCTCACTGCTTCCATTTGAAAAAAAAAGCGGCAGGCAGGAGATGAGTCTGAGAGTTAAGAGGAATAACTTCCGAAATATGCCAACTGGTAAAAGAGTTGTCTGTACACTCTGTCAAACTTCACTTGGAAACACACAGGAGTTGTTCGAGACTTTTGGAGCGTTTCTTTCTCTCCTCCATATCACCTCCGGGGCTCCGTAAATATGCGCTCACAGAAAAGGAAAAGACAACGTAAGTATATGATTATTAATGAAACGGCGAGCTAGTCTGTACTGTTTATTAACTCTTGATCGTACAGTGACTGTATTTGGATGTTAAACAGGCTACTTAGACTTGGCAGTAATGTTTTAAACCTCACCAAGTTTAAACGCGGGCAGCACAGAACTGTGTGTCTGGGCAGCCTGGCTGCTTTGAGCGCCATTCATTACAAAGCTGAGCGGGTGAGTTGTTTTATAAAAGTGTATTTTTATTATCTTGTAATTTACAGAAAGCAGTCCGCCGTCTTCACAACTCCGAGACAAATTGTAGCAGGCGCTACGAACCGGAGCAAGGGTAATATTTAAAGAATATGCTTTCATTGAATGAACTTCATTAATTCATACGTTAATAGATACCGATCTTAACCGTACTTTTTTTTAATTATTACAGACTAACCTCGTCTCATAACGAGGCCGTGACCTATATTTGCTCGGAGCTACGTCTGCAAGTCCAGATTTACATGATGCTGGTAATAACGCCATTGTAAGTATTTTTTACTTTTTCATCTTTCCTTGTTTAATTTTGCTGTGACTTATGTTTTTTTTTTTTTATTCATACCACTCTCATTTAATTGTTTTCCAGCTGCCTGTAAGACATACTACGAGACAGCACGCAGGAGCTTCAGGTAGAAACAACCAGATGTGGCATCGCGGGCAGAAGCTGTGAAGAGTTCAGCTCGGAGTCGGTCGAGAAGAAAAGAGGGTAAGATTAGATCCGTTTGGTTAATGTGAATATTTTTCAGGTGCATTCATAGATCTGTGTTGTGTCCGTACGCATAGCGCAGTACTGACTGTCTTTATTGATTGATTTTACAGCTGCTGGAAGCGAGACAGAGTGCTGGCTGCGGGTGAGGTGGACATTTGGAAGTGCGCCATCATAGACCTGATGATCCGAAATAAAGGACAACGCACCACGGACGTCTGCTAAATGGACCGAATTGCGTTTGTGTTTTGTGTCAATAAAGCTCTATCTTTGAATAAACAGCACGTTCCTGGCAAATCATTTTAATTAGGATAACATGACATGAATATACAACATAGCATATATGAAATAAATATATAATACATAAATAAATATATATATTTATATATATATTATATTATAATATTATTATAATAATAATGGCCCAGGTTGACCAATAGCCTAACCCATGACAGACCTGTCAACCAATCACGAGAGATTTGTCTTGTTTAAAAGTAGTGGTTTCATCCAATAGCGAGTGAGGAAATTCCAGCCAGGCCAGACGTTCTCTGGCCAGGCGCCTATTCATATTCTAATTGGATCCGTTTTCGACAATTTGTGGCACAGACGAACGTGACGTTCACAGCCTGTAAATTGTCGATAACTGCCGAAAATTAGGGGGATTTCCGGGCGTTTACAGGCATTTACGGGGACGGAAATCCCACTTTTCATGCAGTGTCAGTATCCCTACTTGTGTTCCTAGCAACTCTTGTGATTTAGTATTTACTCTGTCTAACTTCAGTTCCTCTGCGCAGATCCTGCTGTTACCTGCTTCCTACCTGCAGTGCTCTGCCGTGCTGCCTGCTGCCTCACGCCACTCAGACACAACCACTTGCTTCTCCTGGATTCTACTGTGGAACTCCTTCTGATTTGCCACTGCCTGATTCCCCTCAAGCTGCAGTCCATTCCCAGAAAATTACAAGCTCAGCTTCGATCGTTCATCTCCTCTGAGTACACCTAATAAATACTTGAACTGTTTATCTGTGTCCTGAGTGGTATCTCTGTGTGCTGGGTCGTATATACAGCCTTAACAGCTTTGGCTCGTAACACATTGACAGTGATACCCAGTTTAGCTAAGGATGCATCCAGTCCAAGTTACCATATGTAACACTTGAAATGCAGCGATGCATCTGTAACATATTATCTTGTTGTAAATGAATAATTTTCTGTCTGAGCAAATATTCATCGTGACTCTATGACCCCCCCAGTAACACTAACTCAGGAATACAGTTGGCAATAAAGCTCCTTGAAGAAAAGACCTTTACGACAGCAGGTGTGGTAAAAACACTACTGCTTTTGTACAAAGCGACCGCTAGAATAAACACAAACTGAAAGTTAAATATAGCCACTTTAAGTGCACAATGGATTCATGCCAACTTACCTACCTGCCAGTTCAACAACAAATTCTGTACCAGATTTTGGAACAAGGCATTTGTAGGTTCCTATATCAGAGAGTTTTACTTTGGAGAGTTTAAGTGAAATGTCTACACACTGTAGTTTGTTGTTTGTTGTTGACAGTGATGTTCTCCCCATGTACAATGGATGTTCCTCAAGCTGAAGCTCCACACCGTCTCGTCTCGTTTGTGTTACTGTATCCAGCCAAGTAAAAGTTAGCAGGAGATGTCTTTATATAGGCCTAATTGTATTTTAATTTTGTTTTAGAAGTTATCTGCTGTAGTTATAGCTGAAACTGGGGCAGGAGCAGCACAGAAAAGAAGGAAATTAATCGAAGAACAACTAAAAGCTAAAAGGGAAAGTGATAACGCAAATCACAGTTGGTCGGGATTTTAACAGATGGAGACACTTACGGGATTGTCAATGATCCAAAAACATCCACTATTTGGCCTTCAGGTACGTAATATGTTTCTTTCATTCATAAAATTACTTTACAATGCGCAATGTGGTTGTACCCTAGCAGCCTGGATTAAATTATGTCCCTCTTCCATTTAGCATCCGGTTTTTATTTATTTTCAGTTAGTGTTTGTGGTTGGCCTGCAATTTTCTTTTCACTTCTCCCCCTGTACTTGTGTAAAATGTCCGTGGGTTTTAGGAAATGCGCTATATTAATCTAAGTTATTATATACATTGTTTGCTACATCAAATTCTTGATGCTTTGGCTCGTAACACATTGACAGTGATACCCAGTTTAGCTAAGGATGCATCCAGGCTAAGTTACTGTATGCAACACGTGAAATGCAGCGATGCATCTGTAACATATTCTGTTATTGTAAATGAATGATTTTCTGAGCAAAATATTCATATTCTCTATGACCCCCCCGGTAACGCTAACTCACGAATACGGTTGGCAATAACACTACCGCTTTTTGTGCAAAGCGATCAAACAAACAAATCAACCACAACTGAACGTTAAATATAGCCACTTTAAGTGCACAATGGATTCATTCCAACTTACCTACAGTAAGCGTGACAACAGATTCTGTACCAGATTTTGGAACAAGGCATTTGTAGGTTCCTGCATCAGAGAGTTTTACTTTGGAGAGTTTAAGTGAAATGTCTCCACACTTTAGTTTGTTGGTGGACAGTGATGTTCTCCCCATGTACAATGGATGCTCCTCAACCTGAAGCTCCACGCCGTCTCGCCTCAAATAGACAAATCTGGGCTCTAGGTCAGGTCTCGCCCACTCCACAGTCAGGTCAGTAGCATCCACAAATGTTTCCAGGTGGCATGGCAAAGTTATGTCATCACCAACCTTTGCCACTATTGGCTGAGATGTACCGGTCACCTGAGACTGACCTAAGGAAAAAAAAAAATCTGTTCATTATCCAACTCCTACATATTCAATGCATACCCATGACAGGTTTGTATGATATTGTACAAAAATGTATGGACACCCATTCGTAAGATATCCGACAAAATTAGTAGACCGCCAGCTGGTCAGGTGACGACGACCTTAGCTGTCTCCAGAGTTAAATTTGGCCGACAAAATGGGACTGTTAGCAGGGTACAGGGCACTGTGAGCTGCCGGTCATTTCAGCGGACATTACAGTTAAATTAAGTTGACAAGAAGTGAGCGTCTTGCGGCAGAGATTTAATTTTAGGCTCCAAAACGACTATTTAAACGTAGAATATGTAACTTTCTGCCGCTAGGGGTCTCTCAATCAAAACAATGGATGGTGAAACTGGACTTTTGATGACGTTGGGAAGTTGCATGGAATTACGGGAGGTTTTAGTGTTAAACACCTTCGCTATTGGTTAGAATGCATCAGCTCACGGAAGAGTTTACCCATTCAAGTTTATTCACGTTACGTTTAGTAATGTTTATTCATGTTATTGTAATAAAATAGCTGCAGTTTCCCCAACATAATTACGTTTTTCTTGATTAGATTTTTATTTGTAGCTGACCAGTTAGCTAGTGAGCCAGCAAGCTAACAGTAGCCACCAGCTAAAAAACAAAATTTTTCACATATCAATGTCACCTTTTGGATGGTTTAAACACCAGGGCGGACAGGGTTTGTTGTAACGCTAGCTAGCTACTAAACGAGGCTGAGAAACGGGTGGGGATTGCCGGGGGAATCTCCGCGACAGCAGCCCAGGACATTCAATGCCTGTTGTGCAGCTGTAGAACATCTCCCAGCTGCCCGGAATTATCTCCCCTTCACTTTTCAGTAATCTTAACTTTTCCTTTTGGTGCTTAACCCACCTTTTGTCGGGTTAATTTAGCTAACCTTAAAGACAGGTAAACGCGAAAGGGGGCACATACACTGGTAGCGCTACGGAGATGTAGCTACCGCTATGGATGGCCGCTGTTGTGACTCGGTGCTGGGTCTGATATAGTCTGTTTGCTGACGTTTAATTAAACTGCTGTTAGCATCGTAAGCACCAGGCACTGGAGATAAGTTCTGGCCGGGGGGGTTGCTGTAATGAAAGTAGCTGGCTGATAGCTGACTGGGGGCTAACGGTAACTAGCTAGCTATATGTCCCAGGGCTGTTGTCAGCTGTCATCCCGACTGAGTCTCTCTGCGCCGGGGGAGTGAGGCAGACAGACAGGGGTGTGCTAGCTGGCTAAATTAGCATTACATTAATCGTCTATCTATACAGCTAACGTTAACGTTACTAGTGAAGTTATTCATAGGTTAGCTCAGTCCTGTTAGCTGTGGTCGAAACAGTCATACTAAAAATAACTTTATTAGTGTGTTGAACGATGTTGTAACCTCATAATGTTACCCACAAAGCATTAGCATCAACGTTAGCACATTGTTAAGCTGTAATCGATATTGAACTTTAAAAATAGATAAGGTCTCTGTTGTATTACTGTGATAAAAAGTGGGATGTAAGTAATCACAAAATGATGCTGGATGGCAAAAAAGAAAGAAGTATTACGGTTACAAGTATTTTTTTTCTGTGACATTGTATGATTTACAATTACTCCTGAACGTGGGTTGGAACGTATAATCTTGGTGCCAGTGTTCTGACGGAAGTTAGAGTAACTGGAGGGTGAAAGGTTATATCACACCACTGATGGGCGACTAAAGGAAACGTGCCGTGTCTGAAAATAAAATAACAGATTTCTCTGGGTTTGTCATTTGGTGGAAACATTTGGGATAGTGTAAGAACACAACTCATAAAAATATTTAACATAGGTATGGTTGTTTTTAGACATTTTAAAGCAGAAATGTTATGTATTGTACCTTTAAGGTTAGAAAAAAAAGATGGTGGTTTGGATTAAAACACATTCCTGGGTAAAAAATCTTATACTTGCCCCAGGACATGAACTTCCCTCCCCAGGTTGAAAGCCTGTGGTTTATGACCCAGCCATTGTATGGCTATTTCCTGTAGGTATCATAACCATTAGTTTCTGGTCATTTCAAACCAAGTAAGGCTATTGCAGTCAAACCAGTAAGTGCATTGGTGTTTTACTGCGTTGTAAAATGTATTGTATAGTGTGTTTTTTGTAGTTGCCTAGCCTTTAATGACCATTATGTTACGGTATGTTTTTTGATATATCTAAAGTCTAATCATGATTTACCATATGGTTGTGCTTAATTTACCTCCACCAGAGTGTATTAGGAGAAGGACCAATGCACTGAAGACACTGAGCCGAGGTTTCAAGAGGAGTCTGTCCTTCATGGGAATCATTCTGCAGTTCTGAAAATTACAATAAGTCAACTGGAAAGTATGTCAGACCAATTAAATCTAAACTATCTCTCAAAACACTCTGAATCACTCCGAGAAGTCTGATATAACTGTAGGCCGTGTAATCGCTCAAATAGTTCAGACTTCAAGTGAACACAATGGTGGTTTTTAAACTGAAGATTGTGATTAAACATGTTATCATTGACTCAAATAAAACAAAGTTGATCATTGTAGTTAATAATAAAAGGAAAGTTAGGACCAAATTGATTTTCAGGAGATGTGGAAGCACAAGGTACATTGCTGTGATTGGACCCATATTAAACCTTAGCCACTTGCTAACAGATGTTCCATGTTCTGTTTTTGATACATTTTATTTCATTCTCATGTAAATTCTGGTTCATTGTATTCATTATACAGTCATGCATTATTTTGTTTTTTCATAAATCACATTTGCTGTTTCCATATGCGGGTTCATAATATTCACAACAACAGACGTCAACCTCATTTCTTGTGTTATAAGCAACTGATCAGTGCTACAAAACCCACAGAGTTATATGAAAAAGATTGCAGGAGAAGATAGCAATTTGACTTTCAATCTAGAAACTGGCAATACTTTAATTACATTAATGGCATGATGACAAATTAAACCAAGAATAAGTCTTTAATCTAAAACGTCCTACCTTTGGCAAGTGTGTCGGAGTCACTGCATGGTCAAAGTCTGGAATAAAATAGCCTGATAAAACCATGTGTACTTTCACCCCACCCCGTCTGTAAATAAATGACGTGTGTTATGGCTTTATAATTCCTTTCCAATAAACTCAAATGAATGTGTGGCTTTTAGAGGTTTAGACTGCATGCACAATGTTTACATCTGCAGGTCTATTTGCTTTAAGCCTAAAACACTGTTCAGTGAATTTATTGAGATATTGTATTGATACAAACTATAAATGATAAACAGAATGTAACAAATGAATACAAGATCACATTTCTAGAAAAAAAGGAGAAAAAAAAAACAAAGCTTACTTTACCGGTCACATTTAATGTTAGTGTTTGCATACTATCAACTAAGTATTAAGTAAAATCAAGCCATTCTTCAAATCACATAAGTGATACTAACTGATATGAAATGTCAGGCTTGGTCCAATATATTGAAACAAATGTGTGTGTGTGTGTGTGTGTGTGTGTCCATGTGTTATACTTTCGTTTTTCTTACAGTCTGATTCTGCTTGACCTGTTTTTACAGTTCAAACTGAACTTTGAACCTGCTATCTGCTGTAGTTGGTATACAGCAGCATTGTATAAAATACTAGAGTAACAAGTCAACCGGTGGGTGGAACAAGGACGTTGTGTCAGTAGAAATTGTTAACAATAGACGTCTTTGTCAAAGCGGCTATCTGGTTCAAATAAACATGTATATGGTGCTGATTTGCTGCAAAGGACAGAGTGAGACTTGATTAACTCTACTGTATTAACATCAGAAAAAACTGCCGCCTACCTGAGGGAGTTGTGTCCTTTTCTAAAGTGTAACGTGTAAAAACATGAGATGATAAGAGATGAACGTTTAACCACAGTAAACCAACAGTGGTTGCTAGAGAGTCAAATTCTTGAATAAAAAATGTGTTGAAAAATAAAATATCTGGAAATATTATCTATTACGTTTGTCAGCTGACCAGCTGACCACATATTAATCAATGAAGTCAAATGTATTTTTCAGGTCTACTGCAAATCATGCAGTTAACAAAACCTTCCACTAGATGGAGGTCTTGGCTGCAGTCTAAGCTGAGGCATACATACTATATCTACAGTACATCACAGAGATACCATTCAGGACAATACGTCCTCATTAAACTTTAAGCTCCAAGAGAGCATTTTGTAAATCTCCATTTAAATCATAAGTGTGAAAATTAAAATTCACAGGAGGTAGAGCCTATCGCCCTTTAGTCAAAAAGTTGACTAGATCATGATCAATGTGTGTGTGTGAGAGAAAGAGAGAGAGACAGAATAAAAAAGAGTGTAAAAGTGGGTACAGAGAGTAAAGGTGCTGGGGGAAAAGGTAAATGAGAGGAGAGAAAATATATTAGCTCTATACAATGTGTTTTCTGTGTTGTACCCTCAAACTTGAACCTGTCCAAATAGACCAAACCAATTCAAATGAGAATATCTAATAATGATGATAATTATTAGCATGGATTATTGGTAGTATCTATTTGTATGATTTTTTTGACTACAGGCCTAAAAATAACAAATGTCCAATAAAATGTCCTGATGTGTTTGTAGGTGGTGACGCTTAAAAAAGTCAGCTGGTCACAAAAGTCATTTATGATGAATATGTATAAGCTCTAAAATCAGGTTCTCTTGGGTCACCTGTTGAGGTTGTACTTTTTTTTCTTGTTTTAAACTTAGATCAGCTCTGTCTGTCAGAAACCTCAAACCTGCTGTTTCCTCACCAGAAGAGAACCAGGCAGGAAGAGGAGGGTCTGACTTACATGATATTTATAATTCAGTGTGACTGACTGAACATCAGACTGCAACAGCAAGACAACATGGAGGTTACATCTCTCTGCATCAGACTGTGTGAGTACTGAGACTGTGTTATGTCCACAGAAATAGATTGAGACAATCATTGTCAAATAACATGTTACCTTCTTTAGGGGAAAATTGATAGGAATGATCCAAAATACAGTGATATATTTTGAATTTAAGATGGCAGATTTAAGCACAGATAATTTACAGATGTGTAATCAGCTCACTGATAATTTACAAGTAATACTTGTGTTATGTATGTTAAACGTACAACTAATACAATAACGTCTCTCTGGTCTCTGCAGTGATGACTATGTTGTTGCTGCTGGTCACACAACTTGACTTCAATTATTCTCAAAAAGCTGGTAAGTAGCAGTTTATCAATCAAACTTTAATATGTGTATTTGCTGTAGTTTTAACAACATCCCAAATAGGCTTTAAATATCTCATATTCTGTATCCCAAGTGATAATAACTTAAAACTATTATGCATTAAAATAACATACAGTAATAAACTTGTACAAACATACATTTATTCAGTCATGTTGTACTTCATGAGCCAAGATTTGCATTTGAGGATGACTTCCAAAACATTTGAAGAGTCATAGGGCTCTTTGTGGCGATGTTGACGCTGTTAACTTGAATTTCAAATTATTAAGTTGAAAGAGAACACATTTCATTGAAAAAATGTTGCTTTAATAATCTCATTCTTTGTGTCTCTGACTTAGATGCATCTTTTCCTCAGGTTGTTCCAAACAAACAGCAGCACTTTGAATATGAGTCCATAGTTGTCAGCTGTGAGGGACTGGAGGGACTGACTGGATGGAGAGTGATGAGGAAGATTAAAGGAGTTATTAAAACATGTTCTTCTACCTGGTCGACATCGACAGGACACTGCACAATTAATAATGCCTTTCCAGCGTCTGACAGTGGAGAATACTGGTGTGAAATGGGAGTAAAGAAAAGCAACACTGTCAACATCACAGTCACTGGTATGCAAATACTAAGCTGTAGTAAATACTAAGTACGTAAAGTCATCACATTTTAGTCCTGGCACATCTCAGTTCTCTGCTAATTATATTTTTAAAGTAGTAATAACCAGGAAACATGTTGTTCCATGCATAGGTTTTCAAACTGAGTAAGTAGCATATTTTTTCAAACATATGTTGTTTAGCTGGCTCTGTGATCCTGGAGAGTCCTGTCCTTCCTGTGATGGAGGGGGAAGCTGTGACTCTGAGCTGCAGACAGAAGCAGACGTCCACCAATCTCACCACTCAGTTCTTTAAAGATGGCTACCTCATGGAGAAGAGTTCTACAGGAATCAGGACCATCTATAATGTTTCCAAGTCTTTCGAAGGACTCTACAAGTGCAGAATCTCTGGAGCTGGAGAATCACCAGAGAGCTGGCTGACTATCAGAGGTGAGACATAACAAAATAAATAAAAAAATGATGTGTACCTTGTTTCAAGTTTCATGTTTTAAAACTTGATAGAAGTATTACCAATGACAACTTGTTACTGATTTCAACCTACTCTTTGACAACTGTTGAATGTTAATTAAGGAATAGACATAGACATTGTGTAGAATATTTTTAAGTATTACATTGATATCAACAAACATGTTTTTCCACAGCATTAAGATCAGAAACTTCCTCTCATCATGGCCTTCAGCTCTCTCTGCTGTTCTACATCGGTGTCACTGTTTTCTTGGTGGCTTTGCTGCTGTTGGTGGGATTACTGCAATATAGGAAACATCAAACAATCAGAGGTACGGAGAAGACAAATCAGGACAATCCTTCTTTCCTAAAATTACGTTCCTATTCACTTAAATGTTTTCAAAGTGTGCATAGATCACCAGGGTCATGGATTAGTCACATAAACACAGGACTTGTACCTAGGATAGAGCTGTTCCTTTCCTGTGTAAAACCAAAAGCCAACCCATGATTTTGTTCCCTATACCTAACCAAGTAATTGTTTTAATTCACAGCGATAACCACGTTTGATACTGAACCCGTTCCAGAACGTGCGCCTGTCAATATTACAAAGTTTAGTTGTATGAGAACTTTTTTAAGAGACAGGGTTGAAATAAAGATAATGCACTGTTTGCTAAAAGTGTTTTTTACCATTCAAACAAGTACCCTAATGTCTCCTTCATCCTTCCACCCTTTAGCTTCTCTACAAACAGGTGAGGAACCACCCTCCTTTTAACATAACTATATAAATGTGTATTTTGTCATTATGGAAATTATCCAAGAAATGAAGGTGGGCTGGGACATTAACCCTACCTTTATACATCTTGCTATTTATTCCTTAAATTTATAGAAATGTAATGCACACCACAGGTTGTAGTCATCTTGATTGTCTATTTTGAAGAAGGCATGAAGGCTGAAACGTCATCTGAATAAAATGGAAATGCATACGGAGCCAGAGTATGCAACACTTTTTTCTACTTTTGAATCCTTTTTTGTGTCCTATCTACTAAAAATATTTAATGGGATGGACTTATAGAATGATATGTAAATAAACTACCTGTGTACCAATTTTCAGTAAAATGTAATATGTAATGATTGTCTGCCTATATATCTACCTGTTACATTATTATGTTTCAGTGCCTGAAGAGGCCAATGTAGCTGTCCCGTCCCAGGCAACATATGCTGTCGTCACAAAACCCAGAAGGGAGAGAGGTAATTAATTTGACACTGAGAAACCCAGAATGCAACGTGTTAGCCCTTTAAAGGAAAACTCAGAAAATTAAATTATTTTATTATATTAGTATTAAAGTTAACCTTCCTTTAGACTAAAGTTTACATCAGTGCTTTGTGAACAGACGTTACTTTTGTGTCACAACCAGAAATCTCGAGAACCACTGAATTACTAATAGTTCATTTATAGTATATTTTTGAAATTTATTCATGTTTAAACTGTATAAGACTGTGTTTGTTTCTGGAGCTTTAGGCCCTAGTGATGTTGAGAGCTTCTTATTTTAACATCTCAGACTGAAACTACACGAGAAACCCACAGCCAGAAACAGGTAGATTGGCCCCTCAGCTCACTGTGTAGCAGCTCTGGTGATGGCTTTATAGTCGTATGTTTATATGGTCGCGAGTCAAGAAACCACCATGAAAACACTGCACGACAATGCAGGTGTTAGATTTATTTTTATCAGGAGGCCAGGTACTTAAAGCCACCTTGCAGCCCCATGAGTTGTGTGGGTAGTGAATAGGTGGCCAGTATACATAGATACACAATGGGGCCAGTAATGATATGACGCGTGTACATGTGTAAATGTGGACCCATATTTATTCCTTAAAATTATAGAAATGTAACACACACCACAGGTTGTAGTCGTCTTGATTGTCCATTTTGAAGAAGGCATGAAGGCTGAAACGTCATCTGAATTAAAAGGAAATGCATAAGGAGCCAGAGTATGCAACACTTTTTTGTACTTTCGAATCTTTTTTTTGTCCTAACTACTAATAATATTTAAAGGGATAGATTTGTAGGATGATATGTAGATACAGTAAGCTATTTGTGTACCCGTTTTCAGTCAAATGCAATACGTAATAATTGTCTGCCTATATACCTACCTGCTACGTTATTATGTTTCTTTTCAGTGCCTGAAGAGGCCAATGTAGCTGTCCCGTCCCAGGCAACAGATGCTGTCGTCACAAAACCCAGAACGGAGAGAGGTAATTAATTGACACTGAGAAACACAGAATGCATAACCCTTTAAAAGAAAACTTAGAAAATTTAATTATTTTATTATATTAGTATTCAAGTTAACCTTCCTTTAGACTAAAGTTTGCATCAGTGCTTATGAACAGACATTACTTTTGTGTCACAACCAGAAATCTTGAGAACCACTACATTACTAATGTGTCACTTATGGTATATTTTTTAAAGATTATTCATGTTTAAACTGTATAAGACTGTGTCTGTTTCTGGAGCTTTTGGCCCTAGTGATGGTGAGAGCTTCTTATTTTAGCATCTCAGACTGAAACTACACGAGAAACCCACAGCCAGAAACAGGTAGATTGGCCCCTCAGCTCACTGTGTAGCAGCTCCAGTGATGGGCTTTATAGTCGTATGTATATATGGTCGCGAGTCAAGAAACCACCATGAAAACACTACACGACAATGCAGGTGTTACATTTATTTTTATCAGGAGGCCAGGTAATTAAAGCCACGTTGCAGCCCCATGAGTTGTGTGGGTAGTGAATAGGTGGCCAGTATATATAGATAAACAATGGGGCCAGTAATGATATGACGCATGTTCATGTGTAAATGTGGACCCACGTTTTCTCCCTGATACTTTTTTTTTTTTTAATCTAAGATGTCACTTAAATATGCACGTCTAATGACAGGATATTGCAGATGTTGACTTGTTTTGTCAAGATCAAATGACCAAAGAACTATTTAATTCTAAAAATGTTAAGTAAAGGGTCAAACAGTATCAGTTGTATTACCTTCTTTAGCTGTACCAAGGCAGTCATGGAGTGGATTTTCTGTTTTTTTTTTTTTTATGTTACTAAATACATTTAATCAAGACATTACTCAGAGAAATATGTTGTACTTTTTACTCCACTACATTAATCTGACAGCTTTAGTTAGTTGCCTGACAGATTACGATTTTTGTTCACAAAACACATGTAGTTTATAAAATCTGATGTTTTATTCTAAAATGAAACTAGCCAACAAAATAACAGCCTACAAGTCCAGCTGAACTGATTAGACCATTAAACACACAACTGTTTTGATCCTTTCCAGTTTCTAAAATGGGGGGATTTTTCTGCATTGAGTACTTTTACTTGTAATACTTTAAGTACATTTCCTGATGATACTGACACATTTTTACTTAAAGGTCCAATATATAATATATTTATGGTAATAAATCCCAACATGACCTCAATGCGTCATCAGATATTAAGGAAACATGCTAAGTTGAAATAGTATCTTTTCTGACAACAATGCTAATGCCAGTATTTTCTACTTTTCAAATTTCCGTTCCGTAACGTAATGTCTGTTTGGGTTTTGGCCTGTGTGTTGGTATCAACGGCCCAGTTTGACAGCCAGTCTGGGTTGCCAGATATACTTGTAAAAACGTAAACCCAGCACGCTACAGCTGTAACGTTAGTACAGCCATGGAAGCAGCACACAAACAAACGGGGAGATAGACTACCGACCTAAAAAAATCTGGCATGTTTCTAAAATGACACAGCCAGTGAAGTGATCCTAACTGGTCCTGGCTAACACTGCTTAACTGCTAACGTTACCGGAGGACCAGGCAAGTGGGCCACGGCTGTTCACAACGTGTAGCCTGTTCAGCAGCCCTAACCCTAATCCATTATTTTAAGCCAAAAAAGGGGGGGCTGTAAACACTAGCTGTCAGTATTACATATTGCACCTTTAAGTAACATTTTCTATTACTTTTACTTTTAACAGAGTATTTTTACAGGATGGTATTAGTAATTTTACTTAAGTAAGGGATCTGGATACTTCTTCCACCACTGATTGGGTATCATCTGCATAATAATGATTTTAAAACACAAGCAAAGCCATGTATGTTTTGTCAAAGTAGTTTATAGAAAATGCAATGGGCCAATAAGTGAGCCTTGTCGTAGTACACATTTAGAAGGCAGGCCCAGCCATGTTAACGGATGGTTCTTCCGGCCTATGGATGTGTGTATTAATAAAAAAACATTGTTCAATTAGGCACTTACCTATGTCTCAGGATGTCTGAAATTTTCTCTCTGTCAGAGGATGGCTTTACCCCTCTTTACTACACCATAAGGTGAGGACAGCTTGACAACCAGGCCACCATGAAAAGGTAATACAACTGAACTGGAACGGGATTTGTGTTTTGACTCTTGCTTTGCTGGAAACATTCGACTAAAATGTGTTTTTATTGGGAAGTAGGAGGCTAAACATCCTGAAAGCTATATTCTCTGTCTCATGTGTGTCTTGCAGGATACTGAGAGCAGAGACTGAAGAATGAAGGCGAGTCTTTTCAAAGCTCTGTGTGTGTGCAGGTCATGCAACCACACAGAGCTGTTACATTAATGCAGGAGTCTTTAATGAGTACAGATGTTTTTGTGATATTACAAACAGAATATGTTACATTTTTAATCACCTCTGTTTTAATTTTGAATGGTGTATGTATGGTATGTACTGTATGTCCATGACAAAAGATAATGAAATATTTTTATTCTTAAAAGAAATACATGGAGAAACAATTAAATATGTTGCAGGTTATATATATTTGTAAAGAGAGTTAATCGGTTGATTCTGATTAAATGACCATGTGTGGCTTGTTATAAAGTAGAAATGACCTACAAAGACTTTTTTCAACATCATCGGAGAGCTTTAGCTAACTCACAGCATCAATGTCTATTTTAAAGGCATGAGTGTGTAACAGTTAAACCATATTGTTCTACCTGTTCTGTTTGTTCATACATGTAAACTCTGCTTACAAGAACAGAGCAGCTGCAGATTATAATACACTGTGGTCAACTGCTAACATAATAAGATCTGTTTGCGGTGCCTGGGTAGGTCACCTGTTAGAGCGTGCGCTCATGTACAGAGGCTCAGTCCTTGACACAGCGGCCGTGGGTTCGATTCTGACCTGGGGACCTTTGCTGCACGTCATTCCCCCTCTCCCTCCCCTTTCATGTCTAAGCTGTCCTGTCACAAATAAAGGCCTAAAATGTTAAAAATATATTTGACCTGAAAAGTATATTGACATTCACACTGACAAGTGATACAATTACTTTCAATGCATCATCTAAATTGTTACTGGCAGTTTTAGACAACAGGACATTGCCTTCAGGAAGAAATACAATTAAATTGGTCAACTTGATCATAAATTAATTAAAGATGTCCAATTTTACAAAATAAAGACAAGAATAAGCATGCATACTAACAGCCACCAGATGTGTTCTGTTAAAATGAAAACCATAAAGATATAGATTTATAAATTATTTTGACCTCAATTGTATGTCTCTGATTTGGCTGATGCTGGGCACAAATCAAATGTTGAATATAATGTCCTGATAGTCAATTTGATTTATATGGCCCAATATCACAAATCACACATTTGTATCAGGGGGCTTTAGTAAGTAGCTGATAGTATGTCTGTATTAAGTAAAGATAAAAAAGAGCTTGTAGGAAAACTATGGCCAACATGGGTAAATAGAGTATGGTATATTTATAAAGACAGTAAACATTGTATTGATTCAAAAATAATAATAAACGATTTATGTCAAAAAACAGCAAATGTTGCATTGTATTGTTTTTTGTTCTTGAGATATTAGCTCACAGATCACATTTGTACCTTTCAAACATCTAAACATTCAAATCCATGAAATCAGACTGACTGTTCATAGCTATGAGGCCCCCAAAAGGATCACATTCGCTAGTGGCAACATACATATAAATATTCTTTCATAACAGGGACTCAATACAGTCTCATGACCATTTGTAAAAAATCTAATCAAATCCAAACAATGCTTAGAAAATGCTGGGTTAGGAGTCAATTGATTGTTCACATCAGTATAAAAAATAATAAAATAAAATATATACAATAGAGGAAAACAGTACAGAGATAATAATGGCAGTTCACAAAACAACAGTGATTTAAAAACAGACATTTGTTCCAATGTTTCCAAAAACAAAAGGAATACATTGTGTCATCCAAGTTAAGGCCATTATGATTGCATTTACATTTTAAATTAATTAATCAACATATACATACATAGAATCCCTCAACATAGTATGAAAGGTAGGAACATTATTCGTCACAAACACATGACTTGTCCATCTTGGGAGGTTGAGCAAAATTCTGAATGCATCATTAAATGCCGACTGAAGCTTTTTCATTTTTGCTCTAGTAAACACTTATATATATATTATATATAATGACAACGATGTTAGGTTAGAGAAATAAAACTACTTCTTAGGGTAAGATCGTAGTCACGGCTAAAAGAAACCCAGCATTGACTGCTGGTAGAAGATGTGAAACAAACAGTGGCCTCCTATGTCTGTGGAGCTTTGTGGCTCTACAATAGCATCACACTATTCTCCCATTAGTTCTGACAGTCAATGATCATACATCACATTGCCACTAGAGGTCCCTGTCAGGTTAAACATTTAACAAACGACCAATGCTGGACTCCTTCTGACGACGACAGCCTCTCTGCTGTTGAATAAATGGTAATCAGTCTTGAGCCTATCATGTACTGTTACTTTTTATAATCTGTGTTATCATATGTATTATAATATGTCTTTGGCACCACCCACTCAACCACTGAGGTTATTTCTACCACGGCAGCAGCTCTGTCTCTAGAACGAGGTTTTCAATCTCAAGCACGTAATAAGTGTGGCGTCAAAAGCAGAAATATATTTATACTATCTTTAAGAGATGATACCTGGCAGGTATGTTCCATGATTGGGTGACAGTAGTTCTTTGCCTCTTTGGGAACCATTACTACCATGAAACGTACAAACGTAGGGAGTATTATCTCATGTTTAATATTCCCACTTGCCAACAAATTGGCCACTGGCCAACAATATTTTATGTGCAACTGAGAATACTATTACCTAATTTAATTACATAACCAATTTTGTGCCTATTTCTCTGTTTCAACCATCATTTAATATAGTTTATGGGCCTGAGAATAAAGGTCCTTCTCATTTGCAAGTCTTTGTTCTTTGGCTCCTCCCACTGATATTTAACTTAACCACTGAGGTTATTTCTGCCACGACAAAAGCTCTGTCTCTGATACAAGGTTTTCAATCTAAAACATAGAATTATATTTGCGTCAACAGCAGAAATAAGCCACACAGGAAAAGACCAGTTCTCACCTGCTTTTTCATACTTCAGTGTGATGTTTAGACCGTCAGCAGTTAGACAACATGGAGGACACAGCTCTCTGCATCAGACTGTGTGAGTACTGAAAAATATTCTATTTAATTGATGTATAGTGTAAAATCAAACAGAGGTCATCTCAGGACAAGTTACAGATAGAGTAGGTCTAGACCACACTCTATAATTTAAAGAAACCCAACAATTGTACTGACTGTTTCCATTTCCTGATATCTACAAAGTCCATTTGATGAAAAGATCATTCTAAATAAAAAGTAATCAAATGAACAATGAAGATACTTCAAATTCCTGCGTCAATAACAAGAAGGTAACTTATTCGGGATGTCTCAAATCATAGATTTGTGTTTTTGACTTGACTATATATCTGACAGTGCCTGCATCTTTTGTTTCTCAGTCTCCCGGCAATAATCATGTATAATCAAGAAGAGACAGAATGAATAGAGAATAATTATTTGTGTGACGTTGAAGCTCTTTTCCTTGATCTCTCCAGTGATGACGGTGTTTCTGCAGCTGGGTGCACACGCTCAGAAGGTTGGTAAGTGCTTTGTGTGTTAGTTTATAAAAGCTACAAAAAAGTATTGAGTCATTACTTTAAGGAACTTTATCAACATCATCTATTTTCCTCTGTGCTGTTTTCTGTGGCAGATGGAGCTTTTTGGATCATTCCAACCAGACTGCAACTCTTTGAATATGAGTCTGTCTCTTTTAAATGTGTGGGCTTCGATGGCTTAACTGGATGGAACATTTTAAGGAATATCAAAACACAAATTTCGACTTGTGGTTTGTCGAAGTGGGGGGTGTCGAACGAGTCGTCCTGCACCATTAAAGGTGCTTTTCCAGACGACAGCGGGGAGTACTGGTGTGAGTCTGGAGGGGGGAAGAAAAGCATCTCTGTGCACATCACTGTCACTGGTATGTTTAGGTTGAAACAGCAGCATTTATTCAAACTCGTGTTCAATATTAAATATCAAACACATATTGTTCAGCTGGTTCTGTGATCCTGGAGAGTCCTGCTCTTCCTGTGATGGAGGGAGACGCTGTGACTCTGCGCTGCAGAAACAAGACGTCTTCTTTCAACCTCCGAGCTGATTTCTATAAAGATGGCCGCCTCATCAGTAGCAGCTCAACAGGAGAGATGACCCTCCACAGTGTTTCCAAGTCTGATGAAGGACTCTACAAGTGCAACATCTCTGGAGCTGGAGAATCACCAGAGAGCTGTCTGAATATCAGAGGTGAGACACTAAAGGGTTATAAAACTATTTAGTTTTTATCCTAAAAACTAAATAGTTGTATAGTAATAGTAGTGTTTGATGATTAGCAAGATCGATGGAGTGTGGTATCGAGGTATGATTTAATTAATTGTACATACTTTTGTAGCAGATTTTTATCTCTCCAGTTAATAATAGTGGCAAATACCTTATTTTATCTTCACTACCTCTAAAACAACCTTGTCTTCTGCAAAATGTTTTAGCCAAACTTTTCAACTGGAATACAGAAGTATAGTTGCTATACACACAGAAGCAGCTTAAAATGCATGCAGCCAATCTGCACTAAAACAATGATTTTTCATTCTCATCTTAAAATGACAGATACACTGAGTCACCGCTGTGTGTCATGACATCACAGTAAATACTTTCTGTTGGCTCTGCAGCAGTTCCTACAGAGACTCGTCCGTCCTCCGATGATGCGTTCCTCATCTTAAGAACCGTTCTCCCCCTGGTGATGATGGCTCCTCTGCTGCTGCTGCTGGGACTACTGCACTGTGGGAGACTCGGAGGTAAAGAACAATAAGTCATGTCCACTCAGGTGTGAATATAATAGTGTTGTAGTTTTTGCAGTATACTATTGCTAAGAATGAGGATAGAAGAAAGTTGGGGCACAGGCCCAAGGGCCCAAGGGGTCAGCCGTCCTGACTCACAAAATGTTGCTAAAAAACACAAACCGATCGCACAGAGATTCTAAATGACTAAAAACATACACAAACTACTACAAACGCCAAATGCCTGAAAAGAGACATAAAACCAACCAAAAACACAAACACGGTGACTAAAAATGGCCCAAAAAATGACTTTAAAGAGATGCAAAACAGCCAGAAAATGACAAAAGAATAGGTGCAAAATAGATACAAATCAATTTTAAAGATACCTAAATTGACGAAAAGTAGATTGAGTTTGGGTGTGTTGTTCCTATGCAGACGGGGTGGGGGGTCTCTTATATGTCTATGCCCTGGGGCCCAGTGCACCTGCTGGTGGATGTGTGTAATTGTTGGTGTCTTAGGTACGTACACCAGTCTATACAGTACTATCCTGAAATTCTCACTTGCAAAACTGAGAAAGATAAAAAGTAAAGGGATGTAAAGTGCTGTCCTTTAATTAGTTCACACCTCAGAAGTTTAGAGAGGGACAGCACAACCTTGTATAAAAATGAGGAGATGCATTAATTGCATTAATTAAAAAATGTTTGCTAGAATCATGGTACTTGCATCTGCTGCTTTAAGAAATATTGTATTTTTCAATGATTGATTTATGAATTCATGTTTTTAAGGGGCTAGAAGCAGATGTGCTGTGACTGAATCGATACGTGAGGATTCTCAGAAGTCAAATGAAGACGCTCTGCAAATGACAGTTTTATTTTGAGCCGTGTCTACATTTAATAATCCACTCTGACCATAACTCTGACAAACCCGGCAGACTGACCACATCATCTCTGAACCTCTATCAGTACACTCTGTGGGGGAGTAGGAGTCTCACTTTCTGTTTGTATTTCATACAATCCAAAAGAATGTAAAAGTTTAGTTTTTTTAACATGAAAAAATGTCTTATTTGCATCATTACCTTATTGTGATGTAATGTTTGGATAGAAACGGAAAGTTGTAAAAGAGCATTTTAATGACAGTAAAAGGCCAGTAGCTATCAGACACATATATATGTCTAACTGTATGTAAATATACTACTTTTTTAATAAAGGATACACAATAAAATATCCAAAATGTTTTTTAATACTTTGGGGGGTAGAGTACGACCTGTGAATCATGTGTGTCTGTGTGTGTGTGTGTGTGTGTGTGTGTGTGTGTGTGTGTGTGTGTGTGTGTGTGTGCGTGCATGCTTGCGTGGGAGTAAAACAGTAAAAAAATGAATAGAGGAAATCATTCTACTGATATGTTTTTTTCCAGTATGTCTACATGTATTTAAGGAAACACCTTTGTCATAAGCGCCACAATCTTGAAATCAGCCACTAATAAAAAAAACAAACAAGTAGCAGTTACACAACTTCCCTTATAGACAGATGTTCATGTATCTGCCTCACTAAACTTCAAAATGAAAAATTAAACAGAAAGAGTTCTCAGAGCCAAGAGAAGCACAGGTTTTTCTTTTTCACAAGACAATGCTTACCCATGTATTTCCTTTGAGAGACAATATCTAACAAATGCGTTCCATGATTGCGTGACAGTAGCTAATTGCCTCTTTGGGAACCATTACCACCACAGAACGTACAAACTTATCCCAATTACAGTATAATATGGCCACATGCCAACAACATGGCCATTTGTCAACAAATTGTCATTTGTAAATTCTAAAATCCTTAATAATAGCATAATTATAGGACAAGTTTTGTTCTGACTTTTCTGTTTTTTCTTCTTTGGCTCCACCCACTGAGGTTATTTCTACCACGAGAGAAGCTCTGTCTCTGAGACAAGGTTTTTGACCTAATGCACAGAATTAGTGTTGCATTAACAGTATAAAATAAGCCAAATATAAAGAGACCACTTCTCACCCACTTTCAATACTTGCAGTGAGACAACATGGAGGTCACAGCTTTCCGCATCAGACTGTGTGAGTACTGACTGTCTTCTTTTTAGTAAAACAAAAAATAATAAAGAAGCAGGTTGAAGTCAATAATGCTGTAACAACAAATGCTGTAGACTGCTGGTGCAAAGTGTTTATTTTTCACTTTGACCTTTCTGTTTCTATTTATGAGATTTAACAGACAATACGCTGAGCTCTAAGAACAGCTGCAGTAGCTGTAGGAATCAATGAACGTATAGATGGTATAAACATGTCTCTGTGATGTTTGGCTCTTTTTCTTTGTCTCTCCAGTGATCAATGTGTTGTTCCTGCTGTGTGCGCTTAATCAGAAAGTCTGTAAGTACCAGTTGGTTGCTTGTTAGTATGAAGGAAGTAGGAACACATGTTCTCTTGTGATTTTGGTGAACTGACTCTTTTTTCCTTTGTGTCAGATTCAGTGTCTCTTCGAGTCGACCCAAACAGGCTGCAGTTCTTTGAATATGAGCCTGTAACTTTCCATTGTGACGGGGTCAAAGGGGAAGTACTCTCATGTAGGACTAATAGTAGGCCGGCATCCGAACAGGTTTCCTGTTACATTAAAAATCTTTTTGCAGAAGACAGTGGAGAGTACTGGTGTGAGGCTGAAGGGGGGGAGAGAAGCAACAGCATCAACATCACTGTCACTTGTATGTTTGATTTAAGACAACAAGATTTTGTCAAATTCATCTTGACTTTAACATGATATAAATATCAAACACCTTGTGATCAGACCATTCAGTGATCCTGGAGAGTCCTGCTCTTCCTGTGATGGAGGGAGAAGCTGTGACTCTGCGTTGCAGAAACAAGACGGCTTCTTTCAACCTCCAAGCTGATTTCTATAAAGATGGCCGCCTCATCAGTAACAGCTCAACAGGAGAGATGACTCTCCGCAGTGTTTCCAAGTCTGATAAAGGACACTACAAGTGCAACATCTCTGGAGCTGGAGAATCACCAGAGAGCTTCCTGATTATCAGAGGTGAGACACTAAAGGGTTATTAAACTATTTAGTTTTTATCCTAATTATTTGAAGCTCAGCAGATTGAGTGTGGTGTTGAGGTATAATTTAGTTAATTGTAAGCCTACATACTTTTGTAGCAGATATTTATCTCTCTAGCTAATAATACCTTATTTTATCTTCACTACCTCTAAACCAACCATGTCTTCTGCAAAATGAGTTAGCCAAACTTTTCAACTGGAATACAGAATTATAGCGGATATAGACACAGAAGCAGAATAAAGTGCATGCAGCCAATCTGCAGTAAAAAAATGTATGTCATTGTCATCTTAAAATAAAAGACACACTGAGTCACTGATGTGTGTCATGACATCACAGTAAATACCTTCTGTTGGCTCTGCAGCAGTTCCTACAGAGACTCGTCCGTCCTCCGATGATGCGTTCCTCATCTTAAGAACCGTTCTCCCCCTGGTGATGATGGCTCCTCTGCTGCTGCTGCTGGGACTACTGCACTGTGGGAGACTCGGAGGTAAAGAACAATAAGTCATGTCCACTCAGGTGTGAATATAATAGTGTTGTAGTTTTTAGAGTAAACTATTGCTAAGAATGAGGATAGAAGAAAGTTGGGGCACAGGCCCAGAGGCCCAAGGGGTCAGGGGTCCTGACTCACAAAATGAGGCTAAAAAACACAAACCGATCACACAGAGATGCTAATTGACTAAAAACATACACAAAAACAACTATAAATGCCAAATGCCTGAAGAGAGACACAAAAACGACCCAAAACACAAACACGCTGACGACATACAGCCCAAAAATGACTATGAAGAGATGCAAAACAGCCAGAAAATGTCAAATAAGAGGTGCAAAATGGATTCATACCAACCACAAAAAGGACCCAAATTAATGAAAAGTAGACTCATTCAGACTCTTTTGGGTGTCTTGTTCCTATGTAGATGGGGTGGGAGTCTCTTATACATGTCTAAGCCCAGGGGCCCAATGCACCACCTGCTGGTGGATGTGTGTAATTGTTGGTGTCTTAGGTATGTACACCAGTCTATACAGTACTATCCTGAAATTCTCACTTGCAAAACTGAGAAAGGAAGAAAGTAAAGGGATGGAAAGTTCTGTCCGTTAAGTAGTTCACACCTCAGAAGTTTAGGCAGGGACAGTGCACAATTGAACATTAACCTTGTATAAAAATGAGGAGATGCATTGTACCAGGTTGCTATTGCTATTTGGGTGAGGCTATTTGCACCACTGGTAAAATTAGCAGTGTTTGCTTTTCGTACCCTGGTGCAATTAGAAGAGCTATTCATACCCTGGTGAAATTAGAAATGAATGCTATTTGTACCCCGCCGGTGCACACAGCAATGTGTTCTATTAATACCCCATCTTGTACAAATATCAATGTATGCTATTTGCACCCCTGTGCATTTACAGTACCTTGGCATACATTTACACACAGTTATCCATACTACTCATGTATTACACCTTTTTGGAATATTATCGCCCTGACATTCTTACCCTAACCATAACCAATCCCACTCCTCTTGTCTAAACCTAACCAACCCAACCAGAGCAGGCATATTCATGAGTCTTCCCCTACCACCCTGCAAAAAAAATGTCACGCAATTGCAAGTCAGGGCCCGCAAACGCAAAAACAATTTCCAGTCCAAAATGAAAAAAACAAGATCACCTCACCAGGGAATTGCAGTCCAGACTCCCAGACCAAAGCTCAGTGTTCTAACCACTCACCTAGCAGTTCTTACAGAATGAACCACTTGGTGTCTTCAAGCCTCAGTTGCTAGGTAACCATACTGTATACAAAAAACAGGTACTATGGTACTAACTAACAAACTAACGGTTGTATGCTTTCACTGAAGACAGAAAGTGCAACTGTAGTATCCATTTTCCGCTAGAAATTCAATTGATATAAACTTTAAAGACAAAACTTCCCTAATATGCCAGTTTCTGCGGTCATGGAAGATGAACGTCCGCCATGATTTCGGTGCACGCAAGCAACGTGTTTTTGTTGTGACGTCACAGGGTGTAAATAGCTCAGCTGTGTGGCCGAGGCTATTTGTACCAGGGGGTGCAAATAGACACTCCATTGCTATTTTCTGCCCGAAGTCCCTGAGCAGGTAGATAGAACACTAAATGAATAACAAGATTCAGCAATAACATTATCAGGAGCTCAGTCATTTCCATATCATACTCCTTTCAATGCATTATGCATCATCAATAACACAATTTAAAAATGCATTTTTAATTACAAAATGTTTGATAGAATGATAGTACTTGCATCTGCTGCTTTAAGACTTGTTTTTCATTGATTGATTTATGAATTCATGTTTTTAAGGGGCTAGAAGCAGATGTGCTGTGACTGAATCGATACGTGAGGATTCTCAGAAGTCAAATGAAGACGCTCTGCAAATGACAGTTTTATTTTGAGCCGTGTCTACATTTAATAATCCACTCTGACCATAACTCTGACAAACCCTGTGCAGACTGACCACATCATCTCTGAACCTCTATCAGTACACTCTGTGGGGGAGTGGGAGTCTCACTTTCTGTTTGTATTTTATACAATCTAAAAAAAGAAAGAATTTAGATTTTAGAAAGTTGTAAAGGAACATTTTAATGGCAGTAAAAGGCCAGTAGCTATCAGCCACATGTATGTCTAACTGTATGTAAATATACTACTTTTTTAATAAAGGATACGCAATAAATTGTCTGTCCAAAATGTCTGTCTGTCCAAAATGTTTTTTAATAATTTGAAAGATATACTGCAGGGGGTAGAGTAGGACCTGTGAATTGTGTGTGTGTGTGTGTGTGTGTGTGTGTGTGTGTGTGTGTGTGTGTGCGTGTGTGCATGCGTGTGTGCGTGCGTGCATGCATGCATGGAAGTGAAAAATTGAAATAAACAATAGAGGAAATTTTACTATTGATATGTTTTTCCAGTATGTCTACATGTGTTTAAGGTGATAAGTGTCACAATCTTGAAATTAGCCGTTAATAAAAATAAAACAAGTAATAGTTACACAACTTCCATTATAGACAGATGTTAATGTATCTGCCTCACTAAACTTCAAAATAAAAAATTAAACAAAAAGAGTTCACGGAGCCAAGAGAAGCACAGGTTTTTGTTTTTCACAAGACAATGCTTACTCATATATTTCCTTTGAGAGACAATATCTGACAAGTACATTCCATGATTTGCCTCTTTTGGGAACCATTACCACCACAGAACATACAAACTTATCCCATTTACAGTTTAATATGGCCACATGCCAACAAAATGCCCACTTGTCAACAAATTGTCATTTGTAAAATCTAAAATACCATATTAGTAGCATAATTATAGGACCAGTTTTGTTCTGACTTTTCTGTTTTAACGATCATGAGATATGGTTCCTGGGCCTCTGAATGAAGTTTTTTGTTCTTTGGCTCCACCCACTGAGGTTATTTCTACCACGACAGCAGCTCTGTCTCTGAGACAAGGTTTTTGACCTAATGCACAGAATTAGTGTTGCGTCAACAGCATAAAATGAGCCACAAAGGATGTGCCACTTCTCACCTGCTTTCAATAGTTGCAGTAAGACAACATGGAGGTCACAGCTCTCTGCATTAGACTGTGTGAGTACTCTTCCTTTTAGTAAAACTAAAATATTAAAGAAGCAGGTTGAAGTTAATAAGACTGTTAAACAAATTATGTGGACTGCTGGTGCAAAATGTTTATTTTTGACTTTAAAATTTCTGTTCCATTTGAGATTTAACAGACAATACGCTAAGCTTTAAGAGCAGCTGCAGTAGCTGTAGGAATCAATGAACATATAGATGGTATAAACATGTCTCTGTGATGTTTGGCTCTTTTTCTTTGTCTCTCCAGTGATCAATGTGTTGTTCCTGCTGTGTGCGCTTAATCAGAAAGTCTGTAAGTACCAGTTGGTTGCTTATTACTATGATGGAAGTAGGAACACATGTTCTCTTGTGATTTTGTTGAACTGACCCTTCTTTCCTTTGTGTCAGATTCAGTGTCTCTTCGAGTCGACCCAAACAGGCTGCAGTTCTTTGAATATGAGCCTGTAACTTTCCATTGTGAGGGGATCAAAGCGGAAGTACTCTCATGTAGAACTACTAGTAAGGAGGCATCCAAAAAGGATTCCTGTTACATTAAAAATGTTTTTCCAGAAGACAGTGGAGAGTACTGGTGTCAGGCTGAAGGGGGGGAGAGAAGCAACAGCGTCAACATCATTGTTACTGGTATGTTTAATTTCAGACAACAAGATTTTGTCAAATTCATCTTGACTTTAACATGATATAAATATCAAACACCTTGTGATCAGATCATTCAGTGATCCTGGAGAGTCCTGCTCTTCCTGTGATGGAGGGAGAAGCTGTGACTCTGCATTGCAGAAACAAGACGGCTTCTTTCAACCTCCGAGCTGATTTCTATAAAGATGGCCGCCTCATCAGTAACAGCTCAACAGGAGAGATGACTCTCCGCAGTGTTTCCAAGTCTGATGAAGGACTCTACAAGTGCAACATCTCTGGAGTTGGAGAATCACCACAGAGCTGGCTGGCTGTCAGAGGTGAGACACAGCAATGTTTCAAAAATAACATTTATACATACATGTGAAATAAATGACTGCTGTAGGCCTATAGATTTGAAGTTACGTTTAATCATTCGCTGCCATTTTTCACTAGAGACTCCCACCTCCTCCAATCCAAACTCCTCCAATTCTACCCCATGGATAGTTGTCTCTGTTCTATTGATGCTTCTGCTGTTGGCAGTGGGACTTCACCTTGGAAAAGGTTATTTGCACAGAGGTACGGATACATTTCAAAATGTATTGCTCTCTTTTATATCGTTATGTAACCATGGATTACTCCTTTGGACAAACTCAGTTCTGCTTCTGGAACAAATCACATTTAACAGAAGTGCCTTTCATGGTATCTCTGCAACGTAGATCTCAACCAGGTTTTTTTATTTTATTTGTTAAGATAATTTTTTGGGCTTTTATGGTCTTTAATTGATAGGACAGCTTAGAGACAGAAAAAGGGGAGACAGAGAGAAGAGGCTATATGCAACAAAGGGCCATGGGGTCAGACTGGAAACGGGGCCACTGTAGTTACGACTGAGTCTTAGTATATGGGGCGCAGCCTCAACAGGTGAACTACTAGGGCGCCCCCAAATTGTTGAGTTTCTTTTAACAAGCAAGTGAGGTATTTACTGACTTGCAACTATTTGGTATTTTTGGTAACAGTTTGGCATAGAAGGGAGAGAGAGATGTGCAGTATGAGGATTTTTGCTGGTAACCGAGCCGTACAATTTACAAAATACTGCTCCATAGCACTACTTTAGGTGAAAGACTTCACATGGAACTTGAAAACTTGAAAATGGGTTTGTAATATTTGTTCCAATTTTGTGAACGTAAGGCTATTTTAACTCCTTTATAAATTGATTAATTCAATGTAAAATTTATAGTCACCAAATAAAGCACAGAAACAGGACATGATGCTAACTGTTTACACTGGGACATTTTTCATATTGTCTAAAACGCTGTTATCTTTAGTTCCTGGTTTTCTATTGAAGCTGTTATTTTTCTTTCTTGTACTACAGTATTGCTCTACCTGTCCACACTGACACCTGGATCACGCTTACCTGAGGACCAAACAGGTGAGAACACAAACCATCTATCAGTATACTGGTATATTTTCAGCATTCTACCTAGGCATGTAAAGATATTATATATATTATAAGTTGTATATTATATTTATTAATTAGGATCTTTATATATAGAGCCATTTTACAAACCAGAACTACAAAGTGTTTTACACAAGGCAGCAATTGAAATTATCTAAAAATATCAAGTATAAAGTCATCATATCGATGACTCTTATGCTAAGTTCAGAACAAAGATTCGCTACGAGTTGAAACTTGCTAGTACTTGCAACACGTCGGTCTGCAGCATTCGGAAACCTGCCGGTTCACACCACTGCGACAAGACGAAACGGTGTACCATCTCCAACTTTGTACTTTATGTAGGCCTTTTGTAGCCAAATATATATTTTGTTGTGTCTAAATATGAATGTGGATAACGATAGTGATTGTGAGATCTTTGCTACAGTTACATTTCCAGTGATGAATCGGCAAAAACACGTTTTATTTCTCTTATTCACGGCTTTGTCCTAGGAACTCCCTCTCTTCAGTCACTCTCAAGCTTGCTCCATCGGATGTGCTTGTGGGCACACATTGAGCCTCTGTAAATAGTTTGTAACAGAAATAAAATGGATTATGGATCATTTTATTGTAGCTGACTTTACAAGATGACTTCGCTATTGGCTGTTGAAACAGGTGGCATCCCTTACGTTCTAGTTTATATCCTTGACGTTACAATTCCGGGATTGTTCTCTGTGTTGGAATTTTTTTTGATTTCTGAGGACTATGGTTAACTGCTCCTCAGATCTTTGCAGGGTAAATCCAGACAACTAGCTAGACTATCTGTCCAATCTGAGTTTTCTCTCGCACAACTCAAACAACTTTTGAACGTACATGTTCCACCAAAACAAGTTCCTTCCCGAGGCTATTTTGCAGCGGCTCCGTGTGGAGCTTAGCGCCAACCATGACGATTGTGATTGGTTTAAAGAAATGCCAATAAACCGGAGCACGTTTTTCTCTCATCCCGGAATGCTATTGCCCAAAGCGAGACTACTTACGTTCTAAAACCAGCCTCTGGACCCTCAACCAGCCAAGTTGCAGCCACACCATCATCTGGTTTGAGTCGACCTGAGATGGGCCGGTTAAGAACGGTGCAACTTTTCTCAGCGACATTCTAAAATGGTTTCATCTAATCTCATCGTACTGGGCTTTAAACTACAATATGAGTTTGAAAAAAGCCTAAAGTCAAATTTCCCCGTCTGGCGTAATCCCTGTTGGTAATTGTTGAGTCATTTACAGTATACAAAAACAAATGATCTAATAGGCAACATTAGTTTCCTATTTATATTGTTTATTTTTTAGTCTCTGTAGAAACCGGTGCAGCTGATGCAAACAAAGTGACGTATGCTGTCGTAACAAAAAACAGGAGGAAGAAAGGTACAGTACTTCACTTGACATTGTTATTTTTGTCTAAATTTTACTTTACTTTATAACCTCATGTCAATTACAGACCACAGCAATCATGTTATTAACACAGCATCTAAATTGTGTATTTAATTGGGTGAAACAGCTCAAACTTTAGAATGTATAATTTGGTTTAGAAATGTACAGCCATGCACATTACTGCAAACAACAGTTTTAGCGCAAAAAATGACTATAGTTTTACAAGCAGAAAATGTGTAGGTGCTGGTGATAATTTGAGCTTCCTAGACTCAAACCACGGAAGAAACTCACAGAGAAAACAAGGTTGAAAGGCCCCTCAGTGCATGTAGTATAAAGGTTATGTGTTTGCTTTATACTAAACACAAGGGTTAGCTACCTACATACCTAATTACTTGAGAGATGCATTCAATTTGAAGTTAAAGTTTCGGTTTTATTCCACCTTTTTTGTTGAGCTTAAAGAGAAATACTAATTTTCCTTGCACAACAATCTCACTTTTTTTGCTTGAATTTGGGGATGTTCAAGGATTGACAATGTTGTCATTATATTTGATAAGCCCACCAATCAAAGCCATTGCACAACCATAAGTAATATCACAAACACAAATAACAAAGTCAGAACATTACTTTATTAAGATCAGATTGGTGCCACTCAATGGATGGGAGATTATAAATAATAATTCAGAGTTTAACCAGCATATGTCCAGCAGAATTAACCTGCATGTTCAATATGAGATAGGAGAGCGGAAGCATACAGTAAAGTTTTGGCCCAATTTAACCCCTGTGTTTATGCAAAACAAAAACCTTAGTGAACTTTAAAGGTTTTGGTAGGGGTATTTTGAACTTTAAAGGCTCGGCTAGCTTTTCCACCTGATTACAGATTGTATGCTAAACTAACCACCTTCTGGCTCAGGGTCCTTACTTCACAGACAGATGTAAGAGTCTCTTGGCAAGAAAGATTCCCAAAAATGTAAAACTTCCCCCGATAAATACAATGAAAAATATTCTAGTGAACCAAATGTAATTTCAACTCAACCTTAAACACCATCATTGATGTTGATACTGTATATCTACCTATCAGCTGACTACCCTTGTCTATTTCCATCAGATGAGGATGAATTTGCATCTAGACCCATTTACTACACCTTGGGCCTGGGTGACACTCAACACCTGGGTGAGACTCGTTATTAAAAAGCAATTTCAATGGTATGTGATGTTGGGATTAACCAACATCAGAGACACCACCAATTTGGCAATAAAGTAAGTGAAATTAGTGTTTTGATGAATCAATATTTTGGCAACACACTGACATAATTGCATCTATTTTCAAAGCAGAGAATGCAGCAGGTATCAACCCATCATTTACAGAGATTGCTGTTTACTCTTCAATCCAATAGGTAAGACTGAGGGTAATACTGGCTTTTATGCCATATTCACGTCTGGATGGTAGAGATTGGAAAGCTTTCTATATTTACAACTTGAGTCATAACTTAAGTCATTTATATGAACAGTTGGTTGTATGCAGGTTTTAAAATTATGAAATGTCATAACAGAGTATATAAAACTTTATATAAATTTGAGTTTAATTATAATAAATTGAAATTATTGGCTGACAATAAATATAAGCATCAAGTGGGATCAATGGGAGCTTCCAGAGTTTCAGAGACGTATTTATGACTCAAATGTCAATGTGAATGCTATTTAAGTCAGAAACTCATATACTGTTGTCATCAAACCATATCATGTTTGATCCTCTTGAGCACCACTTCCAACAGCATTTCTTCTTTTACTTAGATTCTCATGCTTATCGAAAGAAGACTAGTATTTAATATGAAAATGTTTCCCACCAATGTGGGAAGTGTCTCATAACGTTAGTATTTCTAGATGTAGAATGTTTGATGTAAGATATATGGTAGAATGTGTTTCACCAACCAGTCTTGAGATAATCCATTTCCTCAGTTACTTAACTCTGAAAGATTATTTTAATTGTTTTGTTACACATTTATTTTATGCTATTGTTAAGGCGGTTTAAAACTAAACAATTCTGCATTGCATTTTGTTTTTCACAAGCTTGACATTGACATACTTGCCCCTTATTTTATATTATTGACATTTGTTTTGTACATCTTATGTGTCTTGCAGGTTGCTAAGTGAAGGACAAGCTTTAAAAGACATGTTTAATCAATTTTCTTTGTCAGATGAAATTGTATGAGGTAAAATTCCATAGAAATCTTAGTTTTTTCATCCTGTGCATTTTTAATCATAAAGCAGTTTCACACAATAGACCTATATTAGCAATACCATATGAGTGAAAACAAGGAAATGACACAGCCACATACTGTATAAAAAATGGTGCAGCTTGTTCAGTTAGATAGTACATTTGTCTACATGTGTGAGATCAGTGATCATATTTAATGTATTTGTATCTTTTTGAGATGGATTGACATGGTTGTAAGTACACCTTTTGAAGTTCAAAGCATTTAAAAAAGGATGTTGCATGCAGCCTTCATCTGACAAAATAAAGAACCTGTCCATTAATAGAAAGTATCAGTTAACTGTGGTCCAACAGCTAAACCAACTTGTTCCATCTCTGTTTTTTCACAGAGAGTAATCACACCTCTGATTACAGGAACTGCTGCAGTTTTTAAATACACTCACTGTGGTCAACTGCTAACTTAATGGTGTGCGCCTCTTTTATCTGAAGCCATCTAAAGCAGACACACTGAGTTTGTGGTTAACAATTTATCATGATCACAATGCTGTGGAAATAGTACGTGTCTCATGAAAGTGTAAAGGTTTGTTGAGAAGATGTGGAATAAATAACTACTATCACATTGTAGAGAGGTCATGCTCTACATGTCAAATTTTGTTTGTTCTCTGATACAAAACACATTTTCTCAGGGTCCTTGTCATTTTGACCACCAGGCTGATAGATCTTGCTTTAACAGAGTCTGTTCTTGCGTGAATAAATTAGGGGTGTAAGCAGTGTCTGCCACGATTAAGAGCTTTTGCATTTCCTGGTCATTTCACTTGTGATGCTTCCATCACATGTTCCTAATAAGTTAAACCTTTTCTATTATGCACCACATGTTCATGTTGTTTGATATTAAAAATGATTAATTTTGTTTATTTCTTATTTTAATTTCAAACAATTCTCCTTGATAAGTTAAAAAGCAGATCTTATTCTAAAGACTAGACCTCCTACATACCAAACATGCACAGTGGTTTAAGATACATAGCCTACATCTTTTATTTTCATTGCTTATTAAATACAACAAAGTGACATTTTTTTTTGTCTGAAAAGCAGAAGCATTGGAGGTGTCACGGCTTCATCTAAATACTGGATATATTACACTGTGTGAATGACAAGTATGTAGTTAACAATGGGAATTCAAGATAAATAGAATAAATAAAATAATGGTGTATTGATTTCCTCATTTCAGTTCATATTGTGGGCAGGGTTTCCAATAAATAAGATGACACACACACACATGTTGATGATGATGTTGTGTTCAAGGTTTTACTGATCATGAGTCATAACAAGTAATTCTAAATCATCAGATTCTGATGTGTCAGTGAATCATAATTTAATTCAGATGTACTTATAGTGTAAAATCATAGCAGAAGTTATCACAGCACTTTACAGAGTGTGTATATATATATATATATATATATATATATATATATTTAGTTTAGTTATGTTGCTGTAGTTTATCTTAATGGTTTGTTTACACTTTGCTCTCAACACACACCCATCCATCACTCATGCACACATACACCACTGGCTATACTGACAACCACAACCCACACCTTAATAATCATTTAATTTGGTTTGATTTGCATAATAAAGTATATTTTTGTAAAACATTATTATGGTGTGTCACCTATTTGTTGTGGCTCAAGAGCCGGGTCATAACAAATTAGGGGCCTCGTCCATCTCTGTTTGCTTGGTGCGTTTGAGTATGTGCCAATTACTCAATCAGTCTGTGTGTACATTTGGCCAGGTTTTTTTACAGCTAAGGTTGGTAGGAGTGTTTGTTTTCTCTTTTGAAGGTGATTTGTCGTGGTCCAAAGAGAAGGTAAGTGTTGCCGCCTTGGTGCTCAGTTTTCCCTGCTAGACTGTAGTGGCTATTCCCCTTTGGGTTGCATCAATTCATTTTCTTTGTTCTTTTCCCCTTTTTTTGGCAGTGTTGTGGTGACTTGGTTGGTGTCAATTGTTTCTTGTGTGATGACCCCAGCCTCTAAGTGTCCCTGTTTTCCGTTTACTGGGGTCTCTTGTGTGTTGTGTTAAGACCAGGATACACCAAGCCCACCGTCGGCCTAGTTTGTGCGGTTTGTCTCTCACCGACGCCAAGCGGTGGCCTTCGTCGGCCATTTTATATGATTGGCTGTTTAGCTTGACAACGAGAGTGAGGAAGACAAATGACTGTGAGAGGCACACAAAAGGCTCCTTTCATTTTTCATCTCATCTGATCAATCCAATACACATGAGAGCTGTCAAAACAGCCGTCGGCTTGGTGTGTCAGGTCCTTTACAGGTGCTGATTTCCATTGATGAGCTGTACCTGGGTCAGGGTGCCATTTCTGGCTCCTGCTGTCAGCAATTCACTCTCTCTTTCTGTGGTGTGAGCGGCGGGATGTTTCTTTTGAATTCCTTGTTTAGCTATTGTTTAAGTTTTGTTGTTTTTGTTGATTTTTAATTTGGTTGGTTATAATAAATATCTTCTGACAGCCTACCCTTGTGTTTTCCCTGTTTTTGTCACAGCCTATGAGCCGGGTTGTAACAAATGGGGCATGTGTGAACTGGTGGACATGTTTGCAGAGTTGGAAACCAGCTTCGTCCATATCTTTGTTCATATGCGAGAACTCGTTTTACAGGAACAGAGCTGCTGCAGCTTTTTAATACACTCACTGTGGTCAACTGCTAACTTTATAGTGTTGTGTCTCCTTTATCTAAAGCCATCTAAAGCAGACACACTGAGTTTGTGGTTAACACTGTATTATGATCACAATCCTCTGGACATAGTACGTGTTTCAAGAAACTGTCAATGTTACTGATTAGAAGTGGAATAAATTACTACTATTACAGTGTAGAGAGGTCATGCTCTACACATCAATTTGTGTATGTTCACTGACGCAAAACATATTTTCTTCAGGTCCTTGTTATTTTGCTTTAACAGAGTCTGTTCTTGCGTGAATAAATTAGGGGTTTAAGAAGTGTCTGCATGATTAAGAGCTTATGGATTTCCTGGTCATTTCACTGTTGATGCTTCCATCACATAATACTAATAAATCATTACTAAAAGCATCAATATGTAATTTGTAGACATGTAATCGAAGACAAAGCTGCAGCTACAACTGACAAGTTAAGAGAGAAACACTAAAAAATGCTCCAATGTGAGAATCAGATTTTGGGTGTTTCCCAATCTCCCTAATGGGAAATGAAGATGTGAAGACAAACTGTCTGTTATATATTAGTTAAGAGTGAATCATTCAAACTCTACTGTAGATGTGAAGCCATGACGTCAGAAAGATTAGTGACATGGTTCTATTTGTGTAAAACCTTGATTCTATTGAGACAGTCCTCTTTTCTCAGAGCTCCAGGTGCTTTTAAAACAGTTTGTGACAGATGATAGATGTCAATACCTTCCGAAACGCTTAAAGGCAGGGTTGGTTATGTTAAAAAGTGAGCAAGATTTTAGAGCAGCATCCCTTCAGGGTTCATTGCACACATCTGCATTGACAGCACACTTTGTGATACACTCCCTCCCCTCCATTTTGTCACAGCAGGTTTGTCAGATGAAGAGAAGACCCACCCTATATTTGCGAACATGCAATGGATCTGGAAAAGACTTTCAATTGAGCTTAAATTGAAATGCATTTATCAGCAACCCTAACCCCTGTGAACCCTAAGTTAAAAATAGAGAAAAAAACTTGAATTTGGAAGCAGAAGCGGTGGATAGAGGCATTTTGGTGCTGGGTGATTTGATACGGGCGTATTAAATCATTCACGGCACTGTAGCAACAATTTGATCAGCAGCAGCAGTTTTGGAGATATATCTTCAAATTAGACTCAAACATCCTGTTCCACCTCAACTGCCCCGCCAAATTCAGACGCTCTCTCCGATGGAGTTAAAATATTTGGCACTGGCCATGAGGCCATTAGAAATTACTTTGAATACTGATATGTGCCACTTAACTATCTAAACATCTGCCAAAGTATAGTTATGTATGTATATGAATATATCTTCTTTAGTAATGTATTTTCAATTATGTCATTACAAGCTGTTATTTTGTACTATTAGTTTTCTTTCACCCAGTTTGTGTCAGATGTTTGTTTAATTAAATAATTTTATATTTTATATTTGTGTATTCTTGTTTCTGTTTTGCGTCTTTTCTTCTTGTTCAAAGAACAATAAATACTACTGATTACAAAAGTACAATAGTATAAAAGTATAATAGTTCTGCACCTGCGTAGCATACCTACTAACTTTGAAAAATTACACTTGCGTTTGTTTATCTATTTGTATTTTTTCTGTTCTGACAAGGTAACCATATTAGAGTCTAGTGGTTGTGTTGGTGGATGGGTGGAGACCTACAGGAATGAAGAAGAGGGCTGGTATGCTTCAGCTACCCACCATGCATTTCCTAGGAACTCTACAGACTTGCCATTCTCCATCCATCCACCAGATGCCCTCAGACTTTACCCTGTGTTCCTCCACCACAGTATCTATACCAGCCCATCTACACTTCTTCCTGGCCAGATTGTCAATGGTGTTTCCGCCCCATCCATGTTAACCTATGAAATCTCATCTGCTTCTGTCTGGACACAATAAATCACTTAACTGTTCCTGTCTGCCTGCTGCTCTGCATTTGGGTCCTTTCCTCACACGCCACTGCATTTTGTATGACCAGGCAAAAATGCATTGTGGTGATGCTGATATTTCATGTACTTTTCATAGTTCCTTAAGAACAAACCCAGTTAAAGATACCATACCTCCATGTAGCGCATGCTAGAAACTTTTGACTGGGAATGAGAAATGGGGTTATCAAATGAAATGTAAGATGAATGTTGCATTTCCTCATTGTGGTTGCATTGTTAGAAATGTTCCCATGGTCAGCTAAGAGAAAAATTCCAGCATTGAGGCAGTATAGTATATAAGAGGCTAACATTTCACATCTAGTCACTTTAACATCAGCTAACATCATAGGTTTTGTTTTTTAAGCCCCTCAAAAGGTAGGACATGATTCATAACATTTATAACTTTAGAGAAAATATAACTTTTATTAACTGAAATTTCATTATTATATCTGTTAGATTTTTGACTGGATGAATAGAATATAAAGAAAACTAAAGATTCAAGCAATATCAAAAAATAAAATGCTGCCATTTGAAATGTCAGTTAAAAAATACGAAAATTTTAACTAAATACTTAATGTGTAAAATGTATATCATAATTTTTTATTATGAATGTTGTTACTAGGCATTCAGTTGTGCTGAAAGTGTAGGCATTGTAAAATTCTACAGAGACCTTGCTAATAATACTAGGACAGAATCATCTTATTGGTGCGTTTCTTAACTGTTGCAAATTGCAGTTGTCATTGATGTTTACCGCTTCAAATGAGATCATAAGATAAATGCACACAAACTAAATATACTTTAGTACACACCTTCATGATCTGACATGCAACTTTTGCTTGTCAGGATTTAATGTTTACACTTTGTTTCTCGTCCTCGTTTCACCAAAAAGAGAAAGAAGACTGAGATGGATCCGCATCGGGTGAACTGGAAATTACGTGAGTATTTTGCAGCAGTATTGTGTTTTATTTTATTTAGAAAAAAGCATTGGAGATAGCAATTTTTAAAACAAAGAAAATCTGCTATCCGACTGCAATGTTGCTATTCAATTTTCCAGACTGGTGGGACTTAAATGTGGTTGGAAATTGGTTTAAATTCTTTTGCAGTTATCCTGTGCTTTCAAATATGTGGTGTACGTGCAGATTTTGCTGAGGTCAGGTCCTTGATCTGTTTCCTTGTCTGCGGTTTTGATCCACTGAAAACCGCTGCACAGTAGTTCTGCTTTTAAGCACAAAGTTATATTTTCAGTGCTACATGATGAAATGAGAGGCTAGTCTTTACTGGCATATACTGTTTAGTTTATTCTAGGATCCCCATTAGCTGTGCCCTTAAGCACAGCTACACTTCCTGGGGTCCACATTTGAAAATATATATTTAACATTATATACATACTGTATGTGACATACGCTGCAACTTGCTTTTCATGTGTGTAATTCTTCAGTTTCTCTACTTCCTTTCTGATTAAACAGTTGTCTCTTTGGGTTATTATGAATGCAATATCTAGTCCAAGATATTTGTTCATTTTAGTTAGTAGTGGTGCTTCAGTACCTTAGTACTATTTTTTTGTGAAGAAAGTGACTTTTTGTTGAAAGTTTAATTTGCTGTGCGTTTAATATAGATCAGTATAAAGTGCAAGTGAAGAAGGTTTTCTGTTGAGAGAACTAAAATGTAACACTTTACTTCATGGGTCTGTAATATCCAAACTTTTTTACAATTTAATTAAACTAATATTTTCTGCAGTTAAAAAAAGTAATCAGGTACCAATTAAGAACAATAGAGATAGTTTTCTTTTAATACACTTCTTTCAAATTAATTCCTAGCCTAACCTTTAAAGCAAAAACAGTTTGTGAAATGGTCACGTTTATCTTGTTTGTTTTGTGATGGTTAGCACGTAATGGGAAGCATCTATATGGAGCAGGGCCGGTTCTAGCCCTTTGGTTGCCCTAGGCGAGATTGAGTTTTGCATATTAAAAGTATTCACCTGAATGATACATGAATTCAATTTTAATGAATTAATAAACTCCTGGACTGTAATATTTCAGATGTGTTTGAGCAAGATTTCTGCTCATGTTCAAAACTTTGTGCACATTCAAAATACAGTATATCTCATCTGTGTTCTCTGAGGTTTGGAGGAGTCATGATAGTTTGAGAAAAATAAAGTGATATTACAATAAGGTATTACAAGAATAAAGTCACTATATTTCAGAAAATAATCCACCTGCACCATAGTCTGCTGTGCAGTACGTGATATCTCTGCTGAGACGGTAGATCTCACACCTCCTGACAGACTCAGAGCCCCTGTTTGGGACGCTGGTCTCTGAATGAGACAGTTTAGGGAAGTGGCTGTATGCAGAAATAGGGACACATCTGCTGCAGCATGCCCACAGCAGAGCGCGTCCATAGTCCTGGATCCTCTGGCAAAAACTGGTCTGCACTGCTCTGCCTACTTTCCAGTTCCTCATCTCTCATTTTCACACTGTGCTCAGAGCTCCCTGCTGTCTTCACTCCCATCATCCTCAATCACATCTTCTCCATCATCTTTCTCTATGAAGGATACATCTGATATTAACCTCTTATCCTAATTGTAACCTAATATAATAAAACACACTAACATGTTAGTGTTACTAAACACCTTTCAGTCAGAATGGCTAAACATGGTTTGCTTTAATTTTGATAAAAGCTCACCTTATCTCAAATCCAAAGAGGATGATGAGGGGTCTGTTGCTACTCCACTCCCTGGTGTGACAGTTTCTGAAACTGAGGGCCATGCACTCTTAGAAATCGCTGTAGATTTAGCAGCACAGTACTGTAAAAACCTACAGTTCAATACCATATTTCTTCATTACAGTAAAATACTTCATTTTATGTTGCATTGTGGGTAATTTTGATGAAGCGGGAATATTTTACAGTATATTTGAGGCTTGCTGTAACCTTGCTGTAATATGCCATGGCAATATTACAGCATTGCTGTAAAAAACGACTCCTTATGTCAGTTAGTCAGACAGAACACCAACTTGCCCCAGATGCTGAAGGAGAAGCCTTGCTAGTGCGGGACGTTTTAAAGTTTTGGTAAGTTTGGTTTATTTTATGTATTTCATGCTAACTTTTATCATAATGTTTCATGATTATACGCTCAAGTGTAACGTTACCACAACATTGTTTTTTTTTTATAGTGTGTGGGGTGCACTGGGCATCCTAACGTTGCGATATCCTCACACAGAGTCATTTTCTAGCTAAACTTGTGACTTTAGTGTGGATAGCAAGTGGCTATTCTCTGAACATATTGTTTTTTTTTCTCTGTACAAAATACCCTTACATTTGTTCATACTAACTTACTTGTTACAGTTAACGTTACGTAAACATTACTCTAGCTAGTAATTACGGGTTCTGCCCATCACTTTCAAGACTCCGTTAAAATATTCCTCAATTTAAAAGATCTGGGTTCCCCTTTACACATATAGCTAGCTAGCTAATACTCCTATTTTATAACGTATGACTTTGTATGACTCCTACATTAAGGCTTTTCATTTCAGCTTGTATTTAACTTAAACAGCTACTCTGTGAACTAACTTTAAACTAAGTGAGATGATAAAGCTAGCTAACGTTACTGTTTGACATCCCGAAACAACGCCAGTCAGCATGTCCGTACGGAGCTTTTACAACTTATTATTTCATTAAATTAGAGTTCTGCTTCATGAAACATGATGCCGATTTTATCAGAATAACTTAGTGAATTACGAAAAGTCTGTTTGATTAGTTCATTTACAGAAATGACTGACAACGAGGCAAATAAAATCTTCAACTCGTTCACTGTCTGAGGCAAACGTCCATTAATCTATCATTAAATTAAACAGAGCCGAGCTTTACCAGTAAACATCTACTCCTTCTTAAAGATCATTTATGTTTTCTTACGACTAAACATTCACTAACTCTTTCGGCGATCATGATTTAACATAATTTGGTATTAAATTTAACTCCATGTAAAGTGGTTAATGATGTTTCCCAGGTAACATTAATGTTCGTCTGCTTAACGTCGCAGTTTACACATTTTTATTACTACTGTTTTATTAAATACGAGTTTTACAGAGTCAAACATGCCGCCGAATTTAACGGTAGCAGAATAACTAACTTATAAAGAAAAGGTATTTTTGTCAGGTAACAAACATCAGTACCTATCGTCTAATAACCAATAATGACATCCAAAATGAATCCACATTCATCACTATAGTCTACTCATGTTTCCTGGGACACTATAACAACTCTTTGCTTAATGTTGTTTTATCATGATGCAGATCACTGCAGCCTAAGCAGACATGGAGGTACATCAGATGACCAGACAGACACCCCTACCCTCATTATGATGGTAAGTAAAACACAATCCCTTTATAATGGAATCCTGTCAGTTCCTTCCATTTGTGCATCAACATAGTAATATACAGTAGCCTATGTGTATGATTTTTAAAATACTGTAGGTAACAGTTTTTTTTTTATTATTTTCAGGTGGATCTATTGAGGGACTTGTCATCGTGAGAGCTGGACAGCAGTGAAACACTCGCAGCTGCCTGCTGCTGCTCTTTGTGGAAACATGTTGAAGGATATCAACACGATCACATTTGACTGAAAGTTGCTGCAGCTCTCTGGGCTGAACTTGCTGGAAAAATGTGAATGTTGTCAAGGACAGGAAAATGTTGAAAATGTAAAAAATGTTTAAATAAAATTATTTTTTGAATTAAGAACATTGTTTGGATTGCCTTTTGATTTGTATTTGTTATTCTGAAGTATACCTTATTAGTAGTACAATATTAATAGCTGGAGATTATTATAAAATAGTATTTATAATAGTAATAATCAATAATATAGTAATAATTAACAGTAATATATCAATATTAATAAAACTGCATATTACAGTACAATACCATCAAATTACAAAATACCATAAAAATACAGTAAAATACTGTTTTGTATTTTTACAGTATTGTTTATATATACTGTAAATTGCATTACAGTACAGCTACAGTAGTGTGCTGTAAAATCGATTTACAGTAGCTTGCTGGCAACTGTGCTGCCTGTAATTTACTGTAAATATACAAGGAAATTGTTTAGAGTGTGTGTTTCACAATGTTAACATCTGTTTCTACTAAATCTGACATAACTATAATGTGTATCTACCGATGAGCTACCTATGACACTGATTAGCCTATTACTGCTAATTATAGACATTATAGCCTATTAATTTTAAATTAAACATGTTTTTAAATGAGGCTATTACAATGGTGTGTTGTATGCAAACAGCATTGTTAGTGTTTATGTATTTAGTCTTTACCTCAGATTACATGTATAACCAAATGATCAAGTGTATGTTCTGCTCTTTATAAGAGTTGTCTCAGTCCGTTTTTAGCGCTAACAGTCACGGAGATATTCAAGCAGTTTAGCACCATGGATTTCGTTTTCTAGTTAGTGCTCACCTTTCTTTGAAAATAAGTCAGTTACCAATTGTTTCCCCTCCTTTCGTTTTCTCTCCTCCTCCTCCTGTCTTTCCTTTCTTTTTGGTAGCCTGATTTGGCTTTCTTTGAGAAAGAAATTTCTAAAGCAGAAGTTTGCGCTCCACCAGACGCTCAACTAACATTAACAAAATGCGTGCAGATGGACTAAACCATTTGCCGCATTAGCAAGGGGGGGGTGAGACCTTTTTGTATAAAAAAATGTAGTGGGTCAATCAACCAAGTTATTCAGCCAATACACTGAAATGTTATTAGGAAATAAAAATATCCAGGTAAAATAAAATATATTCCAGACTTTTCAAGGGCCCTCTCTCCCCTTGGGCCCTGGTAATCAGTATTGGTTTGACCCCCGGTCCGATGCCCCTGGTGTCTGTGCCGCTGCTCGTCTCTATTTATCCAGAGAGAGTGCGCACAGGTCTGCTTCAGAGCTCTGTGTGTTTGAGTCTGACCTGAGACGGGAAACGTCGCGTAATGAAAGGTTGACCAGTAAACGTGTGGCTGAGGGGGCGCCCTAGAATGATCATGTTTAATAAACACGTTTTATTTTGCTTGTCGTTCTAATTCTATTATTAATGGGAAGTAGACCTAAGGGCGACACGGTGCCCCCAACACATTTGACGCCCTAGGCAATCGCCTTGGTCGCCTATAGCAATCGCCGGCCCTGATATGGAGGTTAGCTTTAGGAAAAGAACAACGGGGAAAGTTAACATCACACGCGGGACACGTTCCGTTGTCTGGGGGGGACGCGGGACAACAACGGGACGGTTGAGTCTAGGAAAAGAACAACGGGGAAATTTAACATCACACGCGGGTTGTTGTTTGACCCATCCACCGCCGCAACCAACCTCCCTACCCGCATTTTCGGCATTTCATACTACTTGCTACCGTAGTCGTGCTGTGATCACGAAAGATGCTTCCCATTGAAATACATTAGTATAAAATACGTGCTGACCACCACGAAATAAACAAGATAAGCGTGTCCATGTACACGACTCAATAGATTAAATAACGTGACCATTTAACGAACTGCCGTGAGACTGGGTTGACATTAATTTTAATAAACATAAATAAATAAATAAATATTCAGCCTGTGAACATGAAAGCTTTACTAAAAAGTACATGTTTAGATAAAAACAGTAACAATCATGAATTGTTTATTCAATACTTATTTCAGTTTTTTAGCTTACTTTAATATTTACCATTTCCCAGAGCCCAAGAACACTGAGTTAAACGACACGGCTCGACCAAAGAGGAGGGTTCCCATGCGAGTTGAGGGGGGGTCACAGTTAGTTTTAACATGTCTGTAATAGCCGAAAAGAGAGGACTATACACTGTACAAGTGTTTAGACAACAGACATTACAGCTAAAGAGTGACTATAAAGAAAAAGGACTTTGGAAGAAAGCGTTGGTGAATATTACAGATATGGATGAAACCAAGTTACGATGGCACAAGTGCACGCCGTTGTTGTAGTTTAAACTACAGTTACAAAGTTAAACAACAATTACTTTGTGAGGTTTGAGTTACTATTAGCAGGCACTGAAGTGGACCTCAGGAACACATTTCACTTTTTTATTAAGACCTAGAAAAATAATGTTAAATGAAAGAGTTCATTGAGTTAGAGAAGTTAGCCCAAACATGACGTTATGACTATTTTATCTTTTAAAGGTAAGTAAAGGCACAGTTTTTATTCGGTGTCTTAAATTAAATTAAATTAACTCAACTGAACTTTAGCTTTAATCTTCTCCAGTTGCTGAATTGAATATTCCAAAATCAAGGAAGGTGGAAAGTGATATGAGCTCTCTTTTGGAGAAAAATGGAGTGTTTTCATCTCGGTGTGTGTGGGTTTCCAGTTGCTGCCAGTGTGCTGCTGCTTACATTGTACCACAGCACCACTGCTGCTGTCAGCATGAAGGAACACCTGGCTGATTGTCTGGGGGACAAAGACTACGATGAACTGCTGCAGACTATGAAGAACAGCCTCCTACACATAAATGCATCTCATCATGTTGTTATTGTTGGAGCTGGCGTGGCTGGACTGACGGCTGCCAAACTACTGCAAGACGCAGGGACACAAGGTACATGCAACAAGCTGATATTGGTATAAAGACCACTACCATGGTAGGGCTTGTTTTTACCTGCTATATGAGGGTTGGTTTGTAGAATCTATAGTTGGGCAACTTGGGCGTGGGTCTGTAACAATTATTTAAAAATTATCTAACCGCAATTAAAGCATTAGAGCATTTTTTTAATGAGCTGGTGCACTGTTTTGTCTGCATCCATCAGACACGTTTCCAATACCCGTTTAGCGTCACCTAACAGTAGCTATCATATGAACGCCCCACCCACAGTTGCAAGTCAAGTCAGCTTTTTAACGTTAACAATCCACCGAAACACCTTTTAGTAATGTAGTTAGTCTTGGTGGCTCGGTGGCTCCTCCTTATTTGGCTCTAGTCTCTACCTTTGTCATACCCCAACATTTACATAGGCTACACCACTGATCTGAGATCAGGTAATCTTCTGAATAGGTCGCCCAGATCTCAGAAATTGTATACATTGTTCATCTGCTATTTTATCAATAACTGTACTTTTTTATGCAAGAAATCAACTATGTAGAGGTCAAATATGGGCCGTTTCATGAAAATTGATGGCTAATTGCAAATTTTGTCCATATTCAGAGGCTGGTGCTGCCTGGGTTACTGCCTCACTGCCCGCTGTGAGCTAGATGGAGCTCCGTCACGGCCGGCAGCCCGCAGTGCTCGATACCCACGCAAAGTCACCGTTTCTGGGTTACTGGACTACCAAATGCTGCTGCCCTGACATGATCTTTTCCCATAGGATTAAATGGGACACATAGCCTAGCTAGCAGCTCCTCCTAAGGAGACCCCTCAAATTCACAAAAATGGCTTAAATTTAAATCGGACAAAATTGTTAGCTTTGGTAAGACCTTAGGGTAGATGTGATATACATGCCGTGAACAAATTCAAACTGTAAATATACGATAGTTATGCCGGCAGCCAGCCCCGGTAGTCCAGTAACCCAGAAACGGGGACTTTCCCTGGGTATGGAGCCCAGCAGGGCTTTCTCGACTCTACTGACTGGAGCTCCTGAAGTCAAACACATCTTACCAAATTTGCAATTAGCCATCAATTTTCGTAAAACGGCCCATATTTGAACTTTATATAGTTGGTTTCTCTCATAAAAAGTCTCAGAAGTGAATTCAATAACAAAATAGCAGACAAACAATGTATAATGTTGCAGTGTCTGAAATATGAGACCTGCTGTCTCATCTCCAATGTGTGTGTGGTTCCTCAACCAATCAGCGTGCAGCTCATCTAAATATTCATGAGCATACCATATTTGGAAGAAAAGCTGTCGATCCAAACAAAGATATTACACAGGGATGCATAAGGGCCAAAAGAATAGCACATGGGACATTTTCAGCCCAACAATTACATACCCTATTAGGAGACCTTAAGGAACAGTGTGAAATACCCTATATAATCATTCTACCACCTCTTTAATGACTTACACAGAAGCATTTAATGGAATCTCTTTTGAGGAGAAAATTAGGCAGGCCGTACAGGTTAACCAGGATGTCATGTCGTGCCGTCGGAACTCTCTGAAGTTCCTGTCTACCTTAAGGTATATTTAAACTCATGCTGGAGCCATTAAAGTGCCCATATTATGATAAAAAACACTTTTTCTGGGATTTGGGGTGTTATGTTGTGTCTCTGGTGCTTCCACACGTAGACAAACTTCCAAAAAAATCCATCCATGCTGTTTTGAGTGAGATACGGTTTCTGAATGTGTCCTGCCTTCAGTCTCCGGGTGAGCTGTTCAAAATCGTCCCGGCTTGTGACGTCACAAGCTGAAACGAGCTGGCTAACCGCAACCGTTAGCATGCTACCTCGTTCTCAATAGCAAAGCACTGCTACAACACACACAAGTTCACAATAATCTACAAAATAAACTACTTACATGTGCACCCTCATTTAGAAGTATCCCAGCTAATCCTGCCTTGTAACTGACTTAAGTTGAAGAAACAGCCTTTATTTTAATTCTATGGAGCTAGCTGACATCATCTACATCTGAGCTACTGAGCATGTGTGAGTGCAATCAAAGATAGTACAGAAGAAGAAAAAAAAAAGAGGTCTCACTCTGTAGCTAAAACAGAAAACCAGGTATAAAGGGGATCTGCAGCAGTGAGAGAGAGCTGTGCAGTACAACAAAAATATGGTGTTTTTTGAAAATTAAACCATGTAAACCTATTCTGGTACAACCTTAAAATACAATTATGAACTGTGGAACGATGTGACAGTTATCGAGGCATAGTATCGCTTTTTCTTTTGAAGCCAACCCCCCTCTCCCCCCCGATAACCCTCGCCCTCTAAGCCCTCTACTGCCGTACAGCCGTTACAGATACTGTCAGCGGGGCGGATGGTTAAGCCTATATTAGAGGAGTTGTTTTAGATACTTCCCTATATTTAATACTGTAGGTACTAAAATATTATAGGTTCAAATATTATAAATATTGTATTATAACTATTAATAGGTTTAAAGGAATTAATTGAAATACTTCCCTATGGTTCTTAGATTATTTCTAAAGAGACGCACACACCCTGTATTTATAAATATTATGTTCAAAATTATAAACAGGTTCAAGAAGAATTAGTTGGAATACTTCCCTATGGTTTTTAGATTATTTTTAGAGAGACACACACACCCCCGCACTGACGGGTTCTCGCTACAGTGGAAACCTGATGACGAGACAACAGGCTTTCGATTGACAACCTAGATGTCCCCCGTATGTGAAATACACAGCACACAGAAGATCTTTATAACCAAACAATTACAATTGATTACTCACACTCGAACAGCCACTTCTGCCTTGGTCACAGAGGTTTCCGCTCAGCTGGAGGATCAAAGGTCTGCTTGTCAGGTCGGTCCCCGGGGTTGCTGCAAACCGCACGGCTAAAGAGGAGGCCACCACTTCCTTTTTCGGGGGGTTTCCGCTCACGCAGGCAGGTGACAAAAAAGAAGAAAAAAGGAAAGAGTCTTCTAAAAGAGCAAAAAAAAGACTCACAAGGCTTTTTTGGGTCACCTTGCTCAAGACGAACACAGGTGGTTTTATTATTTTTTTTTTGAAAAAAAGGCAAAAAGTTAACAAGCAAACAAAATAAATGAAAAATGAACAGAGTTCAATCACTCAAAAAAGTACTCTAAGACAGAGTCTTGGTCAAAAAACAGAAAACAAACCCAAGGGATCGAGCGAGAGAGCGTGGGCGAGAGCTCCTTTTTTTTCTTGGTCCCCCAGGGAGGTGCCTCTCAGCCCTTTTCCTGGCCATCCAGGAAGGTACTGAACCCCTGTGCTGAGAGCACTAGGAGTCTGGTGCTGCCCTAAAAAAGAGGGCCCTTTGACTTGCAAAGCGTCTCTTTTTATACACAATTCATCCCCCTCCCTTCATAGATGCAGCTTGGGGGTGATCAACCACTTTATATGACCTTACATGGTAATACAGTCTTAAAGCAAGCATCAGGTTGGATAAACGTAGAAACATCTCATATGACGATATTTCCTATATGCATATGCATGTTGCTATCTAACATACAATCTAATGGCTCGGTTCATCACTTGGTCAATGCAGTAACCTTTTACACTCCTGTATGCACCCAGAGCTTAACCCCCCAATTGCATGTATACAGGGCCCCAACAGCACTTCCTCTTTTCAGCTGTGCAGGTTCAGACAGACAGTTACACAAAGCTACTTGTGCATCCGAGGCCTCTTGCAGACACTTCCTTTTTCCAACTGCAGGGTCAAATAGGCAGCCTCACACAGTAACTCATACTAAAATGTTTCTAAGCATGTTTATAGTAATATCAGTAACACAAAAACTTAGCATGATTATATTTCTAAAGGCACATTAGCACTCATAAACCAAAATCAAAGGCAGTATTATAGTTTCAAGAGCAAAAATATATTTTAGCTGTTTTTGGGTTAACTCATGTCAACAGCAGAAGTACAGTCTCCACTGTTCTTGAGGTGATACATTTCAAAAGCAGAAGTATAGTTTTAGCTGTCTTTTTGATTAATACAAATACATTTCAAAAAGCAAAAATATTTCAAAAAGCAGGAATATAGTTTTTAATTGTTTTTTGGATTTTCACATACTCTCGTTCAACAGAACCTGAAAATGAGTAAAATATGGCCACTTTAAGTTTAGCTGAACCTTCAATGTCAACAAAGATATTGAGGGTACCACACAGATTCTTAACCCAAATACCTCAGCACAGACAAATTGTGATAAGCGTTTACTTCCTCCATGAACTTGGCAGGATGGAAGTGCTTCAGGCACCACTGTCTTATTATATTGCTGTTACTTCTCCCGTCATCTATGGAGACAGAGAGTAAGTAAGCTGTAACTTCCACGAAAAAGGGCTTTAGGCTGCCCAGTTGTATCTATGCCAAACCTACTACCTTTCAAACATTACATAATGGCCTTATTGTGTATTTCTCTGTTTGTATTTTTCTGTTTCTGTTTCTGACAAGGTAACCATAATAGAGTCTAGTGGTCGTGTTGGAGGACGGGTGGAGACCTACAGGAATGAAGAAGAGGGCTGGTATGCTGAACTGGGAGCCATGAGGATCCCAAGTACTCACCAGTGAGTTTAAAGGAACACGCCGACTTATTGGGAATTTAGCTTATTCACCGTAACCCCCAAAGTAAGACAAGTCAATACATACCCTTCTCATCTCCGTGCGTGCTGTAAGGCTGTCTGACGGCTCCAGCGGCATCAGGCCAGCACAGAACATGCAGGTGAATGGTTCCAGTAATCCTACTGCTCCGAATAAGTGACAAAATAACACCAACATGTTCCTATTTACATGTTGTGATTTATAGAGTCACAGCGTGTACAAAAAACAACGTAACATGAGACACAGCCGTCTTTTAAAAGTAAACAAACCGGGAACTATATTCTCAGGTGTAAGAATATAGTAATTGGGCGGAGTGATGTGCTCGCAGCAAGCCTGTCTGAGAATATAGTTCCCGGTTTGTTTACTGTTAGAAGATGGCTGTGTCTCATGTTACGTTGCTTTTTGTACACGCTGTGACTCTACAAATTACAACATGTAAATAGGAACATGTTGGCGTTATTTTGTCACTTTTGTCACAATTTGGAGCAGTAGGCTAGTTGGAACTAGTTACCTGCAGGATCTGTGCTAGGCTAAGCTAATGCTGGAACCGTCAGACCGCGTTACAGCACGCACGGAGATGAGAAGGGTATGTATCGACTTGTGTTACTCTGGGGATTACGGTGAATAAGCTAAATTCCCAATAAGTCGGCGTGTTCCTTTAAGTTTTAAAAACATTCAGTTGGGCATTTACATATAAACATGGCATGCAACCCTTTCCTGTCTCAGACTAACATCTTTGTGTAAAAAGGATGCTGATGAAACTTTCAGCTTTTAATAGGGTTGATTTGCAAGAAAACCATCCATATTATTGTTACAGAGTGTCTATTTGGACAAACAGTTGTACAACATTCTGTAAGAACTGCTAGGTGAGTGTTTAGAACACTGAGGTTTGGTCTGGGAGTCTGGAGTTTGATTCCCTGGTGAGGTGATCTTGTTTTTATAATTTTGGATTGGATCATTTGCATGCCCTTGCACAAGTCGGGCCTGCGAACGCAATTTTTTTTTTTGCAGAGCGGTAGGGGAAGACTCATGAATATTCATTAGGGACTCATCCCTAAATACTCGTTGCCTGCTCTGGTTGGGTTGGTTAGGTTTAGGCAAGAGGAGTGGGATTGGTTATGGTTAGGGTAAGAATGTCAGAGCGAGCCAATCAGTGATGAGTTCCCAAATGCATATTCATGAATCTTTCTCTACCACCCTGTAAAAAAAAAAATTGCTGCCCACGCAAGTGTATGTATTAGCGTCTCTCTGTGTGCACAATATTGGACACTGCAACGATAATATTCCAAAAAGGTGTAATACATCAGTAGTATGGATAAGTGTGTGTAAATATATGCCAAATTACTTTAAATGCACAGGGCAGCAAATAGCATACATTGATATTTGTACCAGATGAGGTATTAATAGAACACATTGCTGTATGCACCGGCGGGGTACGAATAGCATTCACTTCTAATTGCACCAGGGTACGAATAGCATACACTGCTAATTGTACCAGGGGTGCAAATAGCCTCACCCATATTGTTATTACAATTATTTAAAACACTAGGTGAGATACAAATTAAACGTGGACAGAATCAAAAGGAGGTTTCAAAAAGGTTTTACTATCACTACAGTGGAACTGACTCAGATATGTTATGTTATCTATAGAGTGAAACATTCCTCCTTATTTACATAAAAATAACATGGCAAGTTACTTCAAAATAGCAGAAGGTGAATTTTTGTTTTTGAGGCCCTTGGTGGCTGCCACTGTTTTTGCTGTCTAGTGAATGTCATTGTTTACTGTATAGGCTCACACGGTAAAGACACATTACAGTAATAAGCTAACCACCATCCCCTTTGTCACCAGAATCGTCCGTTGGTTTGCGGACGACCTAAAGGTCAAGCTGAATGAATTCATCATGTATGACCCCAACACCTTTTACTTGGTTAATGGGTTGTTGAAGAAGACGTACACAGTTCAAAATGACCCTGACGTTCTGAAGTACAACGTGCGGCCAAGTGAGAAAGGGAAGTCGGCCGACGATCTGCTACAAAAAGCTTTGCAGAAGGTACATTGGACAAAGGAAAGGAAGGAGGGATGGACAGAAAGTTACACTAATTCACACATCATTGGAAAGCAAATGTTTTTTACTTTTTTGTAGAGTAGTTTATCACCGGCATAGTAGGGTTATATAAAACATGGTGCAACATAACTAATGGGATAGTTTCCTCAATATCGGACCTTCCGGGTCCAGGAAATTCACTACTTGCTGAAGTCAGAAGTTCATTGTTAAGCTGTTCTGGCCAGTAAGGTTAAAAGGGGACATGTTTTAAAGTCTGAGCTATATGAAATATAAGACAAATATTGAACCACTGGCATTGCTGTTTGGTGGGCCCAACCTCTAAGAGTTTTCATTTGGTGCCTTTTTGTGGAAGGCTAGGCCATACAATCGAGTTATACATTCATGGTTCATTATAGGCAAATCAAAGTTAAGTGTGACTCATGGGGACACCATCAGCTCAATAGAGAAATGAGTGAATTGTTCCTGTTTTTTGTAGGTGAAAGATTACGTGCAGACTCATGGCTGTGAGGCTGCGCTGAAAAAATATGACCACTACTCTGTGAAGGTAAAACACAATGATATCATAAAATGTTCTAAAATGAGAACAATGTGTGGGTTAAATTGAGAATCACAACTGATATTTTTGATATTATTTTTCGAATGCCATTTTCAATGGTTTATAAAAACAAACAAGTTGTTACTGAAACTTCCCACCACATCCACAAGTGTCTGAACATTCTTGGTTCTTGATTTAAATTTGACAACCTGACTAGTAGAAAACATGTAAGATTTTGTTTTAACACTTGTTAAGCTTTCTTTCTGAGCCACCCTGACAGCATATATGGAACTTTGTTTAATAGGAGTATCTGAAAGAAGAAGGAGATCTGAGCTCGGAAGCAATACGGATGATTGGAGACCTTCTTAACGAAGAGAGCCTTATGTACACAGCACTGACAGAGATGATCTATGACCAGACTGACATCAATGACAACACTACGTAAGGCTCTACATCGCACACTGTCAACTATTCAAGATTGGAATATATTTTTTTACAGTAGAGTTAAAAATTATAAAACCCCTGGCCAGAAAATGTAAGGTGGTCATGAAAGGTCTGGGAAACTAAAGTTTACTGGCTTCAAGAGAAAACGAGAACATTTTAACTTTTCATCTGAAAGATAGTAATTCAGTGGCTTTACATGTAGCACTATGTAAAGTACATTTTTGACCTAAACTTAGATGAAATTGAAAATTATTTTTATCAACTGGCAGAAAAACTCCTTTGACACGAATGCCTGGATGTTGCTCTCCCAGTTTAAATCATAACCTATGAGTATAACTGTAAATAAACATCTCTACAACACTGCACTCAAACAAGTATTTCTTTTAAGGTATTATGAAGTGACTGGTGGATCAGACCTTCTCCCGAAAGCTTTTCTTAATGTCCTGGATGTTCCTATTCTCCTCAACTCCAAGGTCAAAAACATCAGCCAGTCAAACAAAGGTGTAATAGTATCGTACCAGACAGGACAACAGTCATCTTTGACAGATATTTCGGCTGATGTTGTCCTGGTGACAACCACAGCCAAAGCAGCCCTCTTCATTGACTTTGAACCACCTCTCTCAATCAGAAAGATGGAGGCACTGAGGGCAGTACACTACGACAGCTCCACTAAAATCATCCTAACCTTCAGCGAGAAGTTCTGGGAGAAAGATGGCATCAGAGGAGGAAAGAGCATCACCGACCGGTCCTCTCGTTTCATTTACTACCCCAGCCATAGTTTCCCAACCAATGAGAACATTGGTGTCCTACTGGCCTCCTACACCTGGTCTGACGAATCCTTCCTCTTCTTAGGTGCGAGTGATGAAGACCTGAAAGAGCTGGCTCTGAGAGATTTGGCAAAGATCCACGGTGAGAGGGTCAAATCTCTCTGCACAGGGGTGGTGGTGAAGAGGTGGAGCGCGGATCCTCACAGCTTGGGCGCCTTCGCTCTCTTCACACCATACCAACATTTAGAGTACTCTAAAGATCTCTTCACAAGTGAAGGCAGGGTGCACTTTGCTGGTGAACACACAGCTTTTCCTCACGCTTGGATCGAGACATCTATGAAATCTGCGATCAGAGCTGTTTCCAACATTAACAAAGAGTCAGCTAGAATGCGACACCATGACGAGCTCTAGGGTCTACTTTCTAGGTCAATCAATATTATCAAAGTACTGAAATGTCTGTGTCAAATTTTATCTTACGCTTGGTGATTGCATTCCTTCCTTAGGAGTAAGGCTCATTGTGATTGTCCATACACCATGCAGTTTGAATCTGCATCAAACTGGTGGATTTTTGGCAGTTACTGATGGCTTTTTTTTGCTAGGCAAAAGCATATTCTGATATTATTAATTTCCAAAACAGCTTTTGCGATAACTGCCTCTAAAAATCAATAGCACGTGCACCACTAACCTTGCTTTTACCTTGATGTTTGGCTGCAATGTCAAAACCTGACACACTTCCGGGGGCCTGGATTTTACTCGCAAGTTAACTAGCAGTTTTAAATTAAATTATATAGACCATAGCGTATATTGATTTTACCAACAAGACACATTTTTTATCCTTTTCATTTTTGTTTCAAAATGCTTTTTGATTGTTTAACTCTTTTTGGCCAACATTGGTATTGTTGGTTGTTAAACAGTTAATCATTAACAAACCTTTAATTAACTTCCAAACTTTATGTGCATCAGGATTTTTACCATTTTCAGAAGGCATTCAGTCAAGATACAATCATTGGCAAAACACAGTAATCTTCAAAAAACAAACCACAAGAAATGGCACCCATTTAGAAATATTTTATTTTGTTGATTGTATATAGCAATTGTCCATTACAATGAACAGCACTGACATATGGTAAATACAGAGAATGAAATAACAGGCATTTGACATCTGATTTAAACATAACACAAACAGCACATTACAAAGAAACAAACTGTAAAATGTTTTCATACAAATGTGTTACTTTTAATCTAGGTTCATTTGTGCTCTCAAATTATTGTATTAAATGCTCAAATTAATAGTTGTTTGTCCATTAATTCATCCTTGTCCTTTCAATACTCTTTTTTTGTGCATGTTTAGCAATTCTGGCCAGCTTTATTAGTTGGGTGCAAACATACATTTTAAGTTTCCAGGTGAGGGGCAAATTATCTTAATGTGCCACAAAGGTTAAACATGATTTCATTACATTATAGATACATGTATGCAGATATACTGAGGATGTTCATGTTGAACAATATTGTTTTATCATGAATATGCTGACACTCTAAATGCTGTTGGTTGATATTAAAAATGATTCATTTTGTTTATTTTTTATTTTAATGTCAACCAATTTTCCTTCATAATTTAAAAAGCAGCTCTTATATGAAGGACTAGACCTCCCACATACCAAACAGTGGTTTAAGATAGATAGATAATTGTTTTATTGTCATTGCATATTAAATACAACAAAGTGAAAGTGTTTATCTGTCTGAAAAGCAGAAGCATTGGAGGTGTCACGGCTTCATCTAAATACTGGATATATGACACTGTGTGAATGACAAATATGCGGCAATTCAAGATAAATTAATAAAAAAATAATTAAAATAATGGTTTGTTGATTTCCTCCTTTCAGTTCATATTGTGGGCATGGTTTCCAATAAATAAGACGACACACCCACATGTTGATGATGATGTTGTGTTTAAGGTTTTACTGATCATGAGACATGACCAGTAATTCTAAATCATCAGATTCTGATGTGTCAGTGAATAATAATTCAATTCAGATGTACTTTTATTGTCAAATGACATCAGAAGTTATGTCAGGGCACTTTACAGAGAATATAGTATGTATGTATGTATATATATATATATATATATATATATATATATATATATATATATATATATATCTATATATACACACATAATTTACAGAGACTAGTTGGGGGGAGCGAGATAGAAAGAGACCAAACAATGAGGACCAAAACCCGGATTTATAATAAAAGATAAACAGGAAGTCTTACCATTTCCCAGGTAAGCCAGTTAGATGAAAACAAAATTCCAACCCTAAATGTGTCTATTTAAGAGGTTTTCCCTTTCACTTAAAGTTCCTCGAACAGAAGATGTTGACATTGAAGCTCTTTAAACAGTAACAATCTATATTTTTATTTGATGTTTTATCTCAGACTATCATTGCAATTTCACTATAAATATGAAAATGTTTTGTAGTCTTTTCGTTAACTTTATAAACGAGTTATTTTTTGAAAGAAAGAAACATATATTCTCTTCATGTCAGCAAAGAGGGAAAGAAGACACAATAAATAACAGATGGATCTGTGTGAAGCAAAATTATAATTTAAACTCTTTATTTTGTGATAATTTGTAGTAGCTTAAATGGCCCAAGGCATTGATTCCCAAAGTGCTACATGGGCCAGGTGCAGAGTTAGTTGTCTGTATGAATAGAAGATTAAAATATGTTGCTTATATAAGTGCGTTTTCACACCTGTAGTTCATTTGCTTTGGTCCACATCAGTGAGTTTCTAAACTTGGATTGGTTTGGCTTGGTTTGGTTTCACACCTGGAAAAATCCAAGCATACCAAAATGCGCCATTACAAATCACGCAAGAACTCCACTCCTCTTATTGGTCGGATGTGTCTGGGGGCGGTAGCAAGAAAGTAAATAGGGAGAAGGTCCTGTGTTCTGGACTAGTGCATATTTCTTGCATCTCCATGGTCAAACCAGCTCATTTCAGTAAAATTATCAGACATTGTTTCGCGAGAGACGTTACTACGTCTGCTCTGGTCGCCGAGACTTCGCTCTGCCGGCGTCTTTCTCCAATTTTAACGGCAGCTGGTTTGACCATGGAGATGCGAGTGATGGATGGCAAGCTCTGTGATAGAAACACTGCAAGCTGCTAGAGTTTGCTGCTCTGCTGCATCGAAAATTGCTAAAAACACCTGACTACAGGAGAAATTAGCTCAGACTTGCGGAGTATGTATAGTTGGTGCGGTTCGAGGTTGGATCGTGTTCTTACTGCAAACGAACCGCTCCAGAGTTCGATTGAATGCGTACCGAGACCACTTCTTCAAGCAGGTCTCGGTACGCTTGTTTGGTCTGCTTTTGGTGCGCACCCGCGTGCGAATGCTGCGTTCTCACCTGCCCTGACAAACCACACCAGCGGGACAAACAAACTTTAGTGCGATTCAACCGAACTAAACAAGGCAGGTGTGAAAGCTCCCTAAGGTACACATGTAGTCTGCTCAGTTCCTTGATTTAGTCCCTATATACGTTCAGTGTTTGAGTTTTGAGTTTTACACTGGTACACTTTGGATTTCACTTGTGTCTAGTCAACTAGGCTTTGGATTTGTAAAACTCTAAGACTTTACCACTCTGGCAACTGTGCTTCGGGAAAAGCAGCAAGTACGCTGAACCAAATATCCCATTATCAATAAAAAACACTTTGCTAAATGTTTTCTACTTCTATTTTTGAGTGATTTTAGTTTCTCTCAGTGTGCTGTTGCTGCTGCTGAGACCACAAAGGGAAATCTGGCTGATTGTCTGACGGAAATAGACTATGATGAACTGCTGCAGACTGTGAAGACCGGCCTCTCACACATAAATCGATCTCAGCATGTTGTCATAGTGGTAGGTGGCATGGCTGGACTGACGGCTGCAAAGCTACTGCAAGACGCAGGACCCAAGATACATGCAACAGGCTGATTTTATAAAAAACACTGCACGGTGATATTAGAAGCAATATTGACAGTACTATTAGCAGTAGCAGTAGTAGTAGTTAGTAGTTGTCATAATATTTGTGTGATAGCTATAGTAGTATAAGCAGCAGCATGAAAAGTAGTAGCAGTTGTAGCAATGTAGTATTGAACCTTGCCCCGCCCTGGTTCTGCATTGACAGCACACTCTGTGATGCACTCCCTCCCCTCCATTTTGTCACAGCAGGTTTGTCAGATGAAGAGCAGACCCACCCTATACTTGCGAACATGCAATGGATCTGGAAAAGAATTTCAACTGAGCTTAAATTCAACCCCCACCTGCATTTATCAGCAACCCTAACCCCTTGGAACCCTAAATTAAAAATAGAGAAGAAAACTTTAATGTTGAAGCAGAAGCGGTGGATAGAGGCATTTTGGTGCTGGGTGATTTGATACGGGCGTATAAAATTCATTCACGGCACTGAATCAACAATTTGATCAGCAGCAGTTTTGGAGATATATCTTTAAATTAGACTCCTATTAACTCAAACATCCGACTCCACCTCACCTGCCACGCTCTCTCCAATGTAGTTAAAATATTTGGCACTGGCCATGATGCATCCAAATACTACTCCATGATACTTAAATGTTTTAATAGTCCAGACTCTAATCTTAAATCAACCTGGGAGACTGATCATTCACAGAGCAGGAATTGTAATAACATTTAAAAGAACTATGAAAAAAAAACAATCACAGGAACTTAGAACCACATTAGTACAGTTTAAAATGAACCCAACCCAGGTTATTAGAGTGATTATGTGTAGGCCTACATAAGGAAATACTGTGGCTGAAAAATGTATGATATAAATCAGACCTTGACTCTGATGTTGGCAGCCTAGACCTAATCTCAATAGACACAAATGCCTTGCATGTTGCTCTCCCAGTCTGAATCATAATCTTTATATTTACTGTATACATACAGTAACTGTTCATAAAACTTACCATATAAACATATTGAAAATGTGCACCTCTCTCTAGAAGACTGCACTTAATAAGAGTACATTTTTTTTATTTTTAAGGTATGATGAAGTTACTTCTACCCTGATTCTTCTTGATTATTGTAGCCCAACAGTTTTGTATTGTACATCCAGTAATCAAAGAAACAGGTGATGTCACATCTCTCAGAATGCTGTGGCTGTAACCTTTGACTCACAGAAATCCCAAAACCTACAACCACAACAAATTGTTGTCATTTAAGAATCAATGCTTTATTTTGGTGAGTTCAGTGGTTATAAGCAAGAGACCCTCCAAAGGTACCTACAGTGTTTTATATAAGTTTAAGGGTTACATAATTTCTAATGATAAAAGCACCCATTATATTCCAAATGGGTATATTTGAACTGATTTCCAAGTGGACACTACTATTGTAACAGTAATATGTCCCAATAATTGAACATTTTAAGATTGCTTTGGTCAAGTTTGTATAACGATGGCTACTTCAGTTGCCCATCATGCATTTCCTAGGAACTCTACAGACTTGCCATTCTCCATCCATCCACAAGATGCCCTCAGACTTTACCCCCTGTTCCTTCACCACAGTATCTATACCAGCCCATCTACACTTCTTCCTGGCCAGATCGTCAATGGTGTTTCCGCCCCATCCCTGTTAACCTGTGGAATCTTATCTGCTTCTGTCTGGACATGCTTCCTTCAACTGTGAGTATGAACTTATGTATCATCAATTTACCATTAAATGGGCTCTAAGCGATGTTGGGTGACATTACTTCTTGTTGACGTTCAAAGTATTTTCAAACAAAACGAAGACTAGCTTGCTCCTCCCTCCTCCTCATCCCGTCCTCTCCCTTGTGTGCTTTAGCGCACTAATCCCCCCCCCCAAAAAATTATTGGCTGAACACTGGAACACGGTTTGTGTATATTTGCACGGTCCATGTTGGACCACTTTGTTTTTTACAGTGTGTTTAGGGGAGAGTCAGCTCACAGATGGTGAAGAGAGGTTTACTGTATGTGACAAAAAATGTTGTAGCCTAAAAAACGCGTGACATCACTTAGAGTACCTTTAAATCACTTAAAGCGTAACTCTCGCCAAAATGCAACCTAGGGTCTTTTTGTGAATGTACTTGAGACAAACTTTTGTTTTAAAACTATTTAGGACGGAAGCACCACTTTTAAGATATACCGTATTTTCGTTTATCAGTCAAATGGCCTTTTGAATGAGAGTAGTAGGGGCACTTTTATGCTAGCCTCAAAATAGTTATTTTTAAAACACTAAGAAGGCTTGACACAACATTAAACTTTGCTCGAAGTATCACCAGGGGCTCTACACCTTAACTACACCAGTGCACAAGGGATATACGAAATCTGTGGCTACTTGTTTTGATATCGACTCGTTTTCATTGCCGAGGTGGTAGAGCTACGGTGAGTGGTTCAAAACCTCTCTTTTTAGTAAACTCTGTACACAAACAATGTTGTCAATGCTTGAGTTCATGTGAAGAGCCCCTGGTGATACTTGGAGCAAAGTTTCTTGTTGTGTCGAGCTTTCTTAGTGTTTAAAAAATAGTGATTTTGAGTCTAGCATAAAAGTACACCATTCAAAAGGCCATTTGACCGAAAAACGAAAATCCTGTCTGCCTGCTGCTCTGCATTTGGGTCCTTTCCTCATACACCACCGCTTTTTGTATGACCATGCAAAAATGCATTGTGGTGAAGCTGCTATTTCACAGGTTCCTTAAAAGCAAACCCAGTTAAAGATACCATACCTCCATGTAGCGCACGCTAGAAACTTTTGACTGGGAATGAGAAATGGGGTTAGCAAATGAAATGTAAGATGAATGTTGCATTTCCTCATTGTGGTTGCATTGTTAGAAATGTTCCCATAAGATGACACACAGTCTCCCTTTTCATCATAAGACCTGCCAGTTACATCGCCTGATTGCAAGAGCTGATAAAACTGAAACCCAAACTCTGATATTAAAAAAACCCGACAAAGTCATGCCATTTGAGGTCAGTCTGGTCAGCTGAGAGAAAAATTCCAGCATTGAGGCAGTACAGTATATAAGAGGCTAATATTTCACATCTAGTCACTTTAACATCAGCCAACATCATAGCTTTTGTTGTTTAAGCCCCTCAAAAGGTAGGATATTTTTCACAACATTCATAACTTTAGATAAGATTTAACTTTTATCAACTGAAATATTATTATATCGGCATAAGAAAGCATCTGTTGGATTTTTCTTTTACTTCCTAAATGAGGTTAATCTCAGTTTAATTTTCAAAACATTTCTTAACCTATAGAAGATTGGATGACTAGAATTGAAAGAAAACTAAAAATTAAAGCAATATTAAAACATAAAACCTTGCTAATCATACTAGGACATTATAATCTTTTTGGTGCGTTTCTTATTAACTGTTGCAAATTGCAGGTGTCATTGACCTTTACCACTTCAAATGAGATCATGAGATAAATGCGCACAAACTAAAAATACTTTAGTACATACTTTCATGATCTGACATGCAGCTTTTATTTGTCAGGAATTAACGTTTAAACTTTGTTTCTCATCTTCATGTCAATAAAGACAGAAAGAAGACTGAGATGGATCCGCATCGGGTGAAGTGGAAATTATGTGAGTATTTTTCAGCAGTATTGTGTTTTATTTTATTTAGACAAAAGCATTGAAGACCGCAATAAAGAAACTTGGAAAATTAACTGATAACAATCTGCTATCAGACTGCCCCTCTGCCATGTTGGTATTCAATTTTACAGAATGGTGGCGACGTAAAGGTCGTTGGAAATTGGTTTAAATTCTTTTGCAGTTATCCTGTGCTTTCAAATATGTGATGTACGTGCAGATGTTGCTGTGGTCAGGTCCTTGATCTGTTTCCTTGTCTGCGGTTTTGATCCACTGAAAACCGCTGCACAGTAGTTCTGCTTTTAAGCACAAAGTTATATTTTCAGCGCTGCATGATGAAATGAGAGGCTAGTCTTTACTGGCACATACGGTTTAGTTTATTATAGGATCCCCATTAGCTGTGCCCTTAAGCACAGCTACACTTGTTTGATGTTTCATGTTTAATCATGTAATAGTATATCCGGTTAGAGTTGTAGATGTCTCATTAAACAGTTGTCTCTTTGGGTTATTATGAATGCTAGATCTAGTCCAAGATATTTGTTCATTTTAGTTAGTAGTTGTGTTTTAGTACCTTAGTACTATTTTCTTGGAAAGTGACATTTTGTTGAAAGTTTAATTTGCTGTGTGTTTAATATAGATCAGTATAAAGTGCAAGAGAAAAAGGTTTTCTGTTGAAAGAAAAAAAAGGTAACACTTTACTTTATGGGTTTGTAATGTCCAATTGTGTTTACAATTTAAATATACTAATATTTTCTGTAGTGAAAAAAGTAATCAGGTACTAATTAACAACAACAGGGATATTGTTCATTTAGTACACTTTCATTTAATTCTTTCAAATTGATTCCTAGCCTAACCTTTAATGCAATAACTTGAAATTAAATTACAGGCAAGCATACAGATAATGATACATGGAAAATAGATTTACTTGGCTTTACTTTTATTTCAAGAAAGACATCCTATTTCACATACAATTCGTACTAAATTCTTTTTTTGAAATAAAAAAATATATTCCAAGGAAATAATTGGAAAGTGACATAACAGAAAAACAAAACATTACCAAATAAATCTACATTGTTTCTATATTATTTGTAATAAATAACCAGAATTTTGGCAATGCAAAACTTGGCAATACAACTTGGGTATAATCATGCAGCCCTAAAATACAAGTTACAGTTTCGTGGAGAGCCAAAGTGAAACCAAAACTAATTTAATATCCCACTGACATAAATAAATAAATATTCAGCCTGTGAACGTAGTGTTCTTAAAAAGTACATGATTAAACAAAAACAGTAATAATCATAAATTGTTTATTCAATATTTATTTCAGTTTTTTAGCTGACTTCAATATTTACCATTTCCCAGAGCCCGAGAACACTGAGTTAAACGACACGGCTCGATAAAAGAGGCGGGTTCTCATGCGAGTTGAGGGAGGGGGGGGGGTCACATTTAGTTTAGACATGACTGTAATAGCCAAAAAGAGAGGACTAAACACTGGAGAAGTTTTTGGAAAACAGAGATTACAGCTAAAGAGTGACTATAAAGGAAAAGGACTTTGGACGAAAGCCTTTGTTGAATATTACAGATGTGGATGAAACCAAGTTACGATTGCACAAGTGCACGCCGTTGTTGTAGTTTAAACTACAGTTACAAAGTTAAACAACAATTACTTTGTGAGGTTTGAGTTACTATTAGCAGGCACTGAAGTGGACCTCAGGAACATATTTCACTTTTTCAGAAAGACTTAGAAAAATGATGTTAAATGAAAGAGTTCATTGAGTTAGAGAAGCTATCCCGAACATGACGTTATGACTTTTTCATCTTTTAAAGGTAAGTCACAGGCACATTTTTTTCAGTGTCTTACCTTAAATTAACACAACCCAACTTTATCTTTAATCTTCTCCACTTGCTGAATTGAATATTCCAACATCAAGGAAGATGGAAAGTGATATGAGCTCTCTTTTGGACTAAAATGGAGTGTTTTCATCTCGGTGTGTGTGGGTTTCCAGTTGCTGCCAGTGTGCTGCTGCTCACATTGTACCACAGCACCACTGCCGCTGTCAGCATGAAGGAACACCTGGCTGATTGTCTGGAGGACAAAGACTACGATGAACTGCTGCAGACTGTGAAGAACGGCCTCTCGCACATAAATACATCTCATCATGTTGTTATTGTCGGAGCTGGCGTGGCTGGACTGACCGCTGCCAAGCTACTGCAAGACGCAGGACACAAGGTACATGCAACAGGTTGATCATTTAAAGCTACTCTAATTGTTTTGTTGGCAAGACAACATTGACAGAAGTTGAAAGATTTGCAGCCACCACAAATTACAGGCTCATCAGCACATGTATGTAAATGTTTTGGAGATTTCCTGTCGGTCTTGTGTCTGAATAAGCAGAGCAATCTTTGTATTTTTAAAAATTATTTTTTGGGGGATTTTTTCCCTTTATTTCAGAGTGACAGTGGATAGACAAGAAAGGTGGGAAAGCGATGGGGGATGAAAGTCAGCAAAGGGCCGCAGGTCGGATTCGAACCCGGGATGCTGCAAAGGCTCAGCCTACATTGGGCGCACACTCTTACTGGGTGAGCTAGAGGTTGCCCCATAAGCACAGAAATCTTAAGATGCACTAAACATACACAGAGAGTAATGAAATGCAGATGTAATGTGCAATTGTTTGGATAACAAAGAAATGTATTAAGGATAGAATACATAGTTGGTGCTTCTATCATAGACTGATAGGTCCCATGGCATGAAAATGTCACTTTATGAGGTTTTTTAACATTAATATTAGTTCCCCCAGCCTGCCTATGGTACCCCAGTGGCTAGAAATGGCGAAAGGTGTAAACCGAGCCTTGGGTAGCCTGCTCTGCCTTTGAAAAAATGAAAGCTCAAATGGGCTTAAAATAATGGACGTAGCATTAGTGATGTCACCCATTGGTTTGTGGACTGTCGTTTTGAAGCCTTGAGTTTGCATTTTGGACTGTCGCTATCTTGGTATTTTGGAGCCAGATGTGACCATATCTGGACAAAAGGGCTGAGCTGACAAGGATGATGTAGGTAAGCCAGTGTCTGTATGGTTTCAATGGATTTTCAACCCTTCTGACCCTAGTCAACTAGTGGAGTTTTGCCGGCAGGTAAAGTCAGACCTCCGGATATCAGTGCCATTAATCTGCATGTACGGCAGTTTCCATTATGTACCAGCTAGCTTTTGCTAGCTTTGGTTGGCAAGGGGTCACTGAACTGTGAAACAAGACAGTTTAGGCAACCAAAATGTTCCAAAATGTAATATGAAAACACAGACAACACTCAAAAACAAGTTCACAGCTATTTTAATGTACACAGTGCCATGGTTAACATTGCTTACCCTGTAGCCATGCCCTGAAGAGCCCCTGTCTATTTAAAAATAAATGGGACCATCATTTACAAAATGAAAGTGAGAAATAAGATCAATTTTTAATTTACTTTTAGCACTTCCGCATTGGTTTCACTTTTCAGTTGCCACTTAGCTTGAATAAAATAATACATTGTATGATAATTACTTCTCTACTAAATATAATCTTTATGCTTGCACAAGCTCTATTTCTAGGTTCAAATTTTCCCCCCATGACATGAGACAATCCATGTATATCAGATAATATATTATCACAAATCAAAACAAAACTTTTCTTCAAATCAGGAATCAGACACCAATGTCTAAGCACTTTATCTGTTTGGACAAGGTAACCATATTGGAGTCGAGTGGCCGTGTTGGAGGACGGGTGGAGACCTATAGGAATGAAGAAGAGGGCTGGTATGCTGAACTGGGAGCCATGAGGATCCCGAGTACTCACAAGTGAGTAAAAAATGTGTCTTAAATTTGCAATAAAACCACGTTTGAACCTTCAGAAAGTCACACATGTTCATTTTTGGGTATAGTTAGTATGAGCAGCCATACCTAACTACTAAAAGAAACTCAAGCATCAGCAAGAGAAAAACCAATACTCTTTGACATTGATGTTAGCAATGGCTAAAAAATAATAAGTGATGTGTGTAGTGTGGATAGGCCCAGTACAAACACTACAGTTTTCCAATGTCCAGGCAATTGTCTAATTTGCCTTTACAAAAATGTCAGAACCTATATGGAAATGCTACAATGCCAACATCAGGTGTCTCATCTGTTAACAGCATCGTCCGTTGGTTCGCTGATGAACTAGGAGTCAAGCTGAATCCATTTTCCATGAGTGACGACAACACATTTTACCTGATCCGTGGGTTGCGGAAAAGGACGTACGCAGTCAAAGCAAATCCTGACATCCTAAAGTATAAACTGCCAAAAAGCGAGAGGGGGAGGTCAGCCAACCAACTGTTACAGCAAGCTCTGCAGAAGGTACTTTAAGGCATGAGTGACACAGAACATTATCTATTGTAGGAGTATCTGATACCAGTATGAGCTGATAATGATCAAAACAGATGTCTATTAACATGTATAATTTAATAGCCCCTTGAATGTCTGTTATATTAGATGTGTGTCTGTTCACATTCCTGCAACTTTTTGTTTCTTCTAGAATTTCAGGGTATGAAGGCAATTTTGTGTTGATTTACTTTGATAAATTATTAAGTGTCCAAGCCCGAGGGGGCTGGGAACCACGTATGCAAAGCAATGGGGTTCACAGATCCAGCTGTGCTGCAAAGATACTTCTTACGATTTTTCTTATTTTTCCATGAATAAAAGTGATGCTACAGCCTGAACCATGGGGGTGCCATTTTCAGGACTGGTCGAAGACCTCAAACACAATTTACACATTTCAGCCACTAGGTGGTGCTATAGCAGAAAAAAACGTGCTGAAAACTTCATACCCACAAATTCCTTGAATCCAATTAAGAATTTTTGAGGGTAATATCTAGGGCCACTCCTGAGCCAAGCCTACAGTGGTGTACTGATTCTTCAAAGTGGGCATGGCCTATGGGACCCATGTTTGGATTCACCACTTACATTGATGTGAGCAACTTCAAATTATACATGTGGATCACTAGGTGGCGCTATAATGGCGTTAAACGTGTTTTTCCCTATAACTGCCACATTACACATCACACATTAGAAAATCTTCCATCTACATGTTCCTTGAATCAAGCTGAATCTACAGATACAGGCCACACCCATTTATGCTAAGAAGTTTTTTTTCGCGAAATGTGCAAAACCTACTTTTTCCATCTCCTCCTAGGAGTTTCACCCGATTGGTCTGAAAGTTGGCACATAGCATCGTCAGAAAGCCCAACAAAGCATTATCAAACGAATCTTGCTTAATTAAATATTGCATAAATTGCAAACACATTTTAGTAGCTAGTGTCCGACACAAACTTTAGGATATCTCGGCCAAATCAAATTATATATACACAAAACTTGGTGTTCCTGTTTGTCATGCCACTCCGATGCTCTGTAAAAAATGTTGGTAAGGATCAGACATTAGGAGGCGCTGTAATTGTGGTCGATGTGTTTTGGCAAATAACTCAATGCATTTAAATGGGAAAATTACAAAACCACCACTGAGGTACCCTTGAGCAAGGCCCTTAACCCCAACTGCTCCAATGGAGCCGGCCAGCAGATCAGACTGTGGTTATACTGGGCAGCTTCCAGGTATGAATGTGTAACTGTGTTAATGTGATCAGGGCGTTCCTCTCAGTGAACCTTCTCTGAATAAATAATATCTCTGCGACAGTAAATGCTATCAACACAAGCCTATTTGGTGAAGATCGGCAGTCAGGGGGCACAATAATTAAGGTAGACAGGTTTTGACCTATTAATCAATGAAAGTAAATGGGATATTTGCTATTGCAATTTACTACAGAGCTTGCATCTTGCATGTTGCAATGTTTCCTGACATTTGCCTCTCTGCCATTGCTCTTTGGGTTCCGCTTTCTCGTGCTGTACTTTTGTGGGCTCTGCGGGCTGTCAGAGGTGACTTGCTCCAGGATGGACAAGGGGAGGCTTGGACTCTGTCATAACTGCTTATATTATATCAAAATAAAGTGTAAAAATGTAGTTCCAGTAAGCACTGACGTGATTATATGGACATCAAAAGATGTTTAGTTGTCTAGGTTAAAGGTGAAACATTTGGCTGAATAGTATTATATAGTAAAACCTTTTTAAGATGTCTTGGTTACTGTACATGTAGTCAGAACATTTATTGTAATGACATTTAAAATATTTCTAAACATACATTGACATTTTATCATTGAATTATGTAACCTATACTTTAGTGCATATATATATATATATATATATATATATATATATATATATATATATATATATATGTATAAATATGATTTTTTTTTCTATAGGTGAAAGATGAAGTGAAAGCCCATGGCTGCAGAGCTGCACTAAAGAAGTACGACCATTATTCGGTGAAGGTAAATCACAACGTGATTTCAAGAAATTTCACAAAATGAGCACTGAGTCTGAAACACAACAACTGTGTTATGTTCTTCCAATGCAAATTGAATAAGGGTATGGGACAATAGAACAAATGTTCAGTTGATTGGTTTTTCAGAAGGCACACCACCAGGAATTTAAGATTAACATAAAATTGAGGGATTGAAACCAAATGTTTAAAACATTCTTTGTTGTTTCACAGGAGTATCTGAAAGAAGAAGGCAAACTGAGTCCAGAAGCAGTGATGATGATCGGAGACTTACTCAATGAACAGAGCCTCATGCACCTGGCGCTGACTGAGATGATCTATATCCAGAGTGACGTCAGCGACAGCACATTGTACGATTGGTTGATTTAACACATTTGTGCATTTACATTTGTCCTAAAAGATTATATGTTTTAGTTTTAAACCAGGGTGTACAAAATATGTAACAAAATTATTATTGAAACAAAATATTTCATGCAGGTCTAGCTGTGAGAGACGCACAATGCATTTAATTGTTTCAGTGGTGATCTTTGAGACAGTTTCACCTGGCATATGAATGTCCATAGAATAGATCTGCTGACTGATTATTACACAGTGTTGACATACACATCACATATTATATCCAAACATTTTGTCACATTTGTGCCCAATTCAATGAGACAAAAAAATGTGTCCTTTTGTTTTCAAGGTACGATGAAGTGACTGGCGGGTCAGATCTCCTAACCAAAGCTTTTCTTACTGTCCTTGATGTCCCCATCCACCTCAACTCTAAAGTCAAACGTATCAGCCAATCAGATAAAGGTGTGATTGTATCGTATCAGACAGGCCAGCAGTCCTCTTTGATAGACCTTTCCACTGACATTGTCCTGGTAACAACCACAGCCAAAGCAGCCCTCTTCATTGACTTTAATCCACCTCTCTCAATCAGAAAGATGGAGGCACTGAGGGCAGTCCACTATGAAAGCTCTACTAAAATCATTCTCACCTTCAGTGAGAAGTTCTGGGAGAAGGACGGCATCAGAGGAGGAAAGAGCATCACCGACCAGCCCTCTCGTTTCATCTACTACCCCAGCCACAGTTTCCCAACCAATAAGACCATTGGTGTCCTCCTAGCCTCCTACACCTGGTGTGACGATTCCCTCCTCTTCTTAGGTGCAAGTGATGAAGACCTGAAAGAGCTGGCTCTGAGAGATTTGGCGAAGATCCACGGTGAGAGGGTCAAGTCTCTCTGCACAGGGGTGGTGGTGAAAAGGTGGAGTGCGGATCCTCACAGCTTGGGTGCCTTTGCTGTCTTCACACCCTACCAACATTTAGAGTACTCTAAAGAGCTCTTCAGGAGGGAAGGCAGGGTGCACTTTGCTGGCGAACACACAGCCTTTCCTCACGCTTGGATCGAGACATCTATGAAATCTGCGATCAGGGCTGCTACCAACATTAACAAAGAGTCAGCTAGAACGCAACACCACGACGAGCTCTAGGATCTTAAAACGAGCATTTTTGCTTGGTTGCCTTAGGAGTGAGTCTCATTTATTTGCCCTCCCACCATGCAGCTCTAATCGGCATCAGACTGGGGGATTTTTAGCAGTGAAAGATGGCTTGATGTTGCTAAAAGTATAATCAGATGTCATTCACTTACACAGTGTTTTGAGCGATGACTGTCTATGATAACAATCTGTGCACCACTAATGTTTTTTCAAGCTTAATCCATCCATTCATCTATCCATCCATCCATCCATCCATCCATTGCAAGCACAGCCAATAACTGTTTTTGTCTAGATGCAGTAAGGGCAAATAATATAAAAGTTGTTTTCTTGTTTTGGTTTAACCGATTTTATTCACATGCAAATTGTCATGAAGTCGGTATTATTTTCTGACACAGATTTTTTGTTTTGCAAGAAAAGATGATGACTTGGATCTTGTGTTAAAATTGTGTTTATTTATATTATAGCCCTTTATCTCAGCTTGCGCTATTTTTTCTTTTGTCTTTGATTCATATTTTGCTTTTACCTCTGTTTTTGTTTTGTTTAGTTATTTAATGAACAGTGTTGCAGGTGCCTGAGGCCTAAGATTTTAATTGCCAATGACTACTTCTGTTATTGTTGTGCACATGACCAATAAAGAAAATCGAACCATGAGTTTATGTTAAATTAATGACATAATGTAAGAAATAAGACAGAGGTGGAGTTAAAGAATGTCTGTAGAATAGAAGATAACTGATATGTCTTCTTGGTAATAGTGTAGAAAACTATGCAGGTTATCTTTAATGTCCCTTTTTTATATTTATTTTTGATATAATTGTGGCTCACTGCTGAAAACAAATATAAAACATAGTTTGGTGTGTAGGTGCCTTAAATTCAGAAACCTAATATATATTAATAATAAATATTTTATGATGTTTATGTTTTTCTCTTGTGCATATTTTTACATGTCTCCCTTATTGATTCCTTACTGGCTATAACTGTTACTGTCGCTGCTGTTTGTCACTTTTTGCTTTGAGAAAACATTCAGTGTAAAATGTCAGTAAGACCTGTTGGGAACTGAACTGGGTAAAATGTCAGTAAGACCTGTTGGGAACTGAGCAGGGTAAAATGTCAGTAAGACCTGTTAGTGACTCAGCTGAGTAGGCTGATCACAGGACAACAAACAGCCTCCATATCCATCTGTGTTGAAAGCAGAAGTTACTAAACTCTGATCTGACCTATCAGATGTTTCCTGATGTGTCAGGTTCCAGCTTTAAATGAGTTGAAGGAGTTGCTAGAGAAGGATTCGGCGAGTCTTCACAGAGAGCGAGGACAACAGAAACAAAAATGAAGCGACTCGGCACACTCGTCTGTCTGGGTTTGATTTGTGTGGCTTCAACTCTGGTGAGTCTCACATCGAGCCACAATTATATTTGTAATACACTAAAACATTTTACAAACTAAAACACTGACACAAAACTGCATTTGAAATGTCTATTTTTTGGCTATTTTTTGTTATTCAGTCATTTTGATACTTTAGAAGTTTATATTAATACCTACTTTGTGTTACTTTCATTATTTTCTGCTTGTATAGCTGTATTTGTCAATAAGATAAAACTTTATGTATCCTAAAGGGAAATTGGAGGAAATATATATATATATATATATATTTCCTATATATATATATATATATATATATATATATATATATATATATATATATATATATATATATATATATATATATATATATATATATATATATAAATTTCCTCCAAATATATACTGTATATATACAGTATATATTGATATATCCTATAGTGGATATAATCTGCAAAGGTTGTGTTTTCAAAGCTAATAATCATAGCAAATGAAATTGTTGTGCCTTCAAATCCTTACATTTATTTAATGATGGCATACAATCATTTTCATTTTATATCATATGAAATAGTTCATTCTTGGTTCTGATGATGTTGCTCCTAACTTTAACAACTCCGCCTATTTTACATTAAACCCGCTCGTGGCTGGAAAGGAAAACCCAGAGTTAACTGAGCTAGTTAATGATCTGCTTCGTGATACAGGTTATCCAAACGGCCAATGTTAGGGTTAGTGAAGCCAGACAACGAAAAGATATCCTTGGTATGTTGACCTTGCTTCGTACTAAAGGCCTCAGGTCGTCCACTCATCTCAACATTAAGGGTAATTGGTCCAGAATTGGAGTGGAGTCCAGAGGGTTTGGCGATAGTGGTCTTGTGGCTGTTTCTGGTTAAACAAAAATGATTTTACTCTTAACAACTCTTTATAGGGATCATTTATATAATGTTGTCAGACACACAAAATAATAATCTGAGCATTAGAGTGGCTAAAACAGCACTTCTGGTGGACAGACATTGAAGGTGCGCAGTTGTCCATTAACGTTACATTGCAGCTTGTTTCGCTCCTTCCACCTGCAGCAATCTTGCCCATTAGTCCACCACCTAATTCACACAAGGTATCCTTGGACTAGGAATAACGTAGATATCATCACTTTTTTGTTGTTGCCATAATTCCCACAAAAACACATATTACACTGTCTACCATGCACACTCAACTTTAAGTCATTATTTTTCTCCCCCAGGCACAGACGATCCAGTTGACCCCAGTGGAGGATGACTCCAGCTCATCCCCAGCAACCATCTCCAAGGTCCCAGGTACTTGCTCATCCCATTCTCACTACCAACTCATCAAATACTGACCACTGGTCAGTGGCCCTTAGTGTCAGATACCGATGCACACGGCACCCTTTAGCATATGTATGGGAACAAACAAATATGATATGCATTAAATAAGACCTAAAGTTGTTAGGTCACATGGAAGCTGTAAGTAAAAATTTGAGTCCAAAAATCTAAGTTGCTTTCAGTCCTTTATACTATTGATCTGTAAGTAAATCATTCTACTTCAAACAGTGTTTCAATGTGTATTTGAGTTGATTTTTGTCAGCACTTTCTGTAAATGTTATTGACCTGTTTATCTTACCCATGTTACCAGAGTTTTCCCTCCCCCTCTCCCTGCTGCTCAATGTTATCACAAAGCAGACATTGAAACACAAAAGTATTTTAAAAGTCTTACGACCTTTTTAAAGCTACACAATTATTGGGCTTGTAGTAGAATTATTTTATTTTATATTATTTGGAAAGTTGAATACTGTAAATAAATCAACAATAATTAATTCTACTCACATTGTAAGGTGTTGTAGTGATAATGCATAACAAGGTTGCTCCAAAGTAATGGATGTAATGTGGATTGTACGCTTTGGAGATAAATGCTTCTCTTTTTATTTAGTAGTTTCAGTACAGATTTCTAGTGAAAAAAGTTATTGGAAGATTGGTTGTGCAAACAATATGGGAACAACAATGGGAACCAAGCAATCGGCACATGCTCCTAAAGGGCACTGTTACTCAGAATGGGCAAAAATATAAAAGTTATTTCTTTGTCAGTGTATGCAACAAAACAATATCAGAATACAAACAATTTAAAATATAAATCTAGCAAAAGAGCAAGCAAACTATCAAAACAGTAGTATTATTTAGTCAACCTGAAACTCCTGTTGGAGTAAGTGGTGTGTTTCCCCATCTTGGTATTTTTCCAGAAGATGTCAAACCGTATCCCAGCCTGAGGAACAGTCTGGCTGAATGTCTGCAGGACAACGATTATGATAAGCTGCTGCAGACTATTAAAACTGGTCTTCCAAAAATAAATACAACCCATCGTGTTGTTATTGTCGGAGCCGGCATTGCTGGACTGACGGCTGCCAAGTTACTTCAAGATGCAGGACACAAGGTACATGCAACAGGCTACTATGCTTTAATGTTATTATAAATACCAAGGCACAACAAAGAAAATCTTGTGTACTCTCTTAGAGTCTTTGGAGCTGGGATAAGCCAACTGACCTGCTAGGGAGCCCTAGCAATTGTTCAAGCAAGAAGCAACCCTCAAATATTTTTTTTTATATCAGGTTACATTAATGATTGATCCCAAGGGGCTCAGTTGGTAGAGCGGGCACCCATATATAAAGGTTTACCCCTCGACGCAGTGGGCCCGGGTTTGACTCTTTGATGCATGTCGTTCCCCCCCTCTCTCTCCCCGTTCACGTCTTCAGCTGTCCTGTTAAAATGAAGGCCGAAAATCCCCCCACCCCAAAAATATCTAAACAATTGACCCAAAAACGGTTTGTGGGGGTTATAAATCCATGGTTAAAAAGGCATATGTTAAAAGATTGATTTCTGGATTTTATTATTCAATATCAGATCACTCTACACAAATATCAGTTTTAATTGAAGAATTGACTATTTTATCCCAGCCCTAAGTAGCAGCGTATGTAGTAGTAGTAGTATTTGTCATAATAAAAACTGTAGTCACAGTTTTACAGTAGAAGCAGATTCAGCAGCATTGATATACAATCTTGGATTTAGTAGCATTTGCAGTTGTAGTAATTAATAGTTGTAGTAATACTACATTTACAACCTTACATGACTGTCTTTACTCATATCTATCTGCTCTGACAAGGTAACCATATTAGAGTCTAGTGGTCGTGCTGGAGGACGAGTGGAGACCTACAGGAATGAAGAAGAGGGCTGGTATGTTGAACTAGGAGCCATGAGGATCCCAAGTGCTCACCAGTAAGTTTTAGTCTTTAATTTCTTTAGTTAGGAAATTTACATATAGATGTGCATGCAGCCCTTTCCCCTCTTGGCTTATATGGTAAAGTTAACTGCCACTATCAACTTCTCTTTCAACAGAATCGTCCACTGGTTTATTAAAACTCTGAACGTCACACTGAATAAATTCAAAATGGATGACCCCAACACCTTTTACTTGGTTAATGGGGTGTTGACGAAGACAAGCACAGTGCAAAATAACCCTGATGTTCTGAAGTACAACGTGTGGCAAAGTGAGAAAGGGATGTCAGCCGATGAGCTGCTACTAAAAGCTTTGCAGAAGGTATGTTACCAGAAGACAGGAGGGACAGATTGAAAGAAATTTGCACAAATTCACACATCCTTGTGAAGTTGCTTGCGTCACTAACCAGCAGGGCTGGACTGGGGTAAAAAATCAGCCCTGGACTTTTGAGAAATACACCAGCCCACCACAATCGGACGTACACCCACCGTCCTTGCAGTCCCCTTCAAAACTGTACATACCAGCAGGGTTCAAAATTAGCACCATCTACCATCTAATAAAAAGAGAAGCATTTATCTCCAAAGCGTACAATCCACATTACATCCATGCAAGACCTAAATGTGGACTCTCTATGGTTGGATGTGATTGGCCAGTGTTCAGATAGAAAAACCAGTGGGCCGATCATGTGATCTCTCTCCTTTCTGTGGGCTGGTCAGTCAAAGACCAAGGATGTGAATTGCCAGTGTTCACATGAAAGACACACAAGTGGGCCAATCATGTGACCTCTCTTCTCTCTGTGCGGCAATCAAAAAATTAAAAAAGTCCATTAAGCCCACGCAAATAGACCGGCCCACCGGGAAATCTCCTGATACTCCCGATGGCCAATCTATGCCTGCTAATCAGACAATAAAATAACATTGATTCAAGCAAATGTATTTTTGTATTTTGCAGAGCAGTTTATCATTGACATAGAATAGTTATATAAAACATGATGCAACATAGCTCATAGTATCACTTCCTTCATGTTAGACCTTCCAGGACTCAGTTCTTTCAAAGTCATTACTAACACCATTGGTTTGTAATTGTTTGCACAAATCAATGCAATTAAATGCAATCAAGGCTGAACGTTAACAAAATGCCTGTAGCTAGCTCAAACGATTATTTTACCACCCTGTGTCTACCAGAGAGGAAAGGTTATATTGGCAAAATGAATACTGTCAGTCTATATTAGTGTCCCTTCTACTTACCTTGCTCATCTGGTCACAAGTGAAATACGTTGATATTTACAACTATTTGATCAAATTAACAGGTAACCTTATAAAGATCAAACCCATGGATAACTTAGCTTAGTTAACTTCAACCTCTACAGTTTGTTTGGCCAAATTAGCAAAATGCTTGCTGCATAACTGCATAAATGCATAACTGAGAGTCAGGATCCCATAGTTTTCAAATTTTTTCTGCTGATGCCTCATATCTTATTGCTAAACACGTGCACTGTCAGGCAATTTAGGCACAACTGCCAAGTCCGATATCCAAGAGCGTCAGTATTCGCTTATGGGCCATTAATGCATCATCCCTCTCCATTTCTATGTAGTGCTACATTAATCTCAAAAGAAGATTTAAAAGATTTCCATTGCTATTTGTTAGCTGTTTATTTGACTCAATTGTTTTCTTTGTGGTCCCAGATAGGGACCCTTTTGTAATTAAAAGTTTAATTATTGATTAGCAGTGGAAGTGATCATAATAGGTTTTAGTGCCGCTGTCCTGTGAAAACAACGTATGCAAGGGGCACCGACTAAATCTAGGGCACCAAACTGGTCAGGGCTCTGTGTGGGCCCCAACTTCCAAGAGCTTCCAGAAGTTTGCTTTAGGTGCCATGTGCCATCTTTTTACATTACATTTTACGTTAAATAAATTCATGGTTAGAATGCCCATGTCACATATCAAATCTTATCTGTTATCACAATGGTGGTAACACCATTAGCTCAATAGATGTTTTAATTGACCTCATCAATGCAAGAGGCTTCTTCATTTTCTTTTTCTTAGGTGAAAGATGAAGTGAATGCTAATGGCTGCTTGTCTGCGCTGAAAAAATATGATCGTTATTCTGTGAAGGTAAAACACAACGTGATGTCATGAAATGTTGTAAATCGAGAAAAATGTGTTGTTGAGTAAATTGGGAATCACTGCTGATATTTTAGTGCATTACATATAGCATAAAGTGGGTGTGCCATTTACAATGGTTTGACATTTTAAAACAAACAAGTGTTCGTACATTTATAATTCTTGATGTTTAAAAACTTGACTAATGGAAAACATTCCATAAAAAGATTTTGTTTTAACTTGTTAAGCCTTCTTTCTGAGCCACTATGAATGCACAAAATGGAACTTTTGTATGTTTAATAGGACTATCTGGAAGAAGAAGGAAATCTGAGTTCAGAAGCAATAAGGATGATTGGAGACCTGCATAACCAACAGAGCCTAATGTACACAGCGCTGACTGAGATGGTCTATGACCAGAGTAATGTCAATGACAACACTAAGTAAGACCCACACTTTCCAAAAGGTATTTTGGCCCTGAACCATTCAGGGCTTTCTAAACCAACAGTAGTATTTTGATATCAAAACTGCCACTTCCACCAAAATAAAACACTATTTTGCAAAAGCAACATCATTGCATCCTGGGCTCACTGCTGCTTTTTTTAGGGTGTAATTATTATGGTTTTAGACAAACTTTTCTCCACTGGCACAGCACAAGATACTTCTGGCTTTGTAATGGTGCTTTTCCATTACATGGTACCTACTCGCCTCGCCTCGCCTCGCCTCGCCTTTTTTGGTTTTCCATTACGAAAAAAAGTACCTGGTACCTGCTAACTGATACTTTTTTTAGCACCTCCTGAGTCGAGGTTCCAAGCGAGCTGAGGCGAGCCGAGAAGGTGACGTGAAACCCTGCAGGCTGCTGACTGGTCGGAAAGAATCGTCACTGATCACTGCATTGCCAGCGACAGACAGCATTTTTAAATAGTTTAGCCAGCGGTGTTTTTTTGCTGCCGGAGGCTCCACGCAGAGCTTTCTCCGTAGCATACAAGTGGCCTGATGGTTATACTGGTGCGCTGGTGTGTGTAATGTGTGATGTGTGTGTGTCGAGTCGCTGTATGTGTGCGTGTGGGGAGCTGGTGAGCGAGGGAGAAGTGAGAGAGTGACGGCGATTATCTCCGCAGCGAGTAACGACTCTAGAGTCATATATATGTGAGAGAAACAAAGCGAGTAGCGACTCTAGAGTCATATATATGTGAGAGAAAAAAAGCGAGTAGCGACTCTAGAGTCATATATATGTGATCACGGTGGGAAATCTGGAGCAGTAAACGTTAACTATCTCTTTGATATCATGTTGTTCACGGAGACGGATAACCAGGAAATGCGGCGGGGATTTGTCAATGGGAAAGCAAGCTACTAAGCCACGCCCACGGCAGTCGCCTCTGCAATGGAAAACGGACGCACAGCGAGTCGAGGCGAGGCGAGTAGAGGCGAGGCGAGGCGAGTAGGTACTGGTAATGGAAAAGCACCTTAAGACTAGCTCAAAATGAATGCATGGAGATGTTTTTTGAAATCATGCTGAGATACAAATCATTTTATTCTTGATATATTCTTAAAGTCATAGTAGTCTGACTTTGTCTTAATGTTTATGACTATACCAAGGTGTATGTACAAAATTGGCTGAGGGGAAATAGCAAGCTCTTCTGATGCTACCTGCTTCACTGTGCTTACCAGTAACTCCCTACCTTTGTTAAAACTGGGCAGGTACACTGTACAGAGGATTTGTCAAAACATAATTTGGTTGATGGAAATAACTTTAGATTGTCTTTGATTTGTGGTATTATAGACGTTGGCTATCCAGTTAAAACCCAACCTTGACTCTGATGCTAGCGGCCCTAACCTATTCCCAATAGACATGAATGACTAGTTCAGAAAATAGTTCATAATCATTTAAATATTTAACTATAAATGTTGTATATAACCAACTCAAATGATTACATTGCAAATTTGCACCTGTCTCTACAATAATGTATTCAACGAATTTATTTGTCTTTTTGTTTTTAAGTTACACAGAAGTGACTGGTGGGTCGGACCTTCTCATCAAAGCTTTTCTTAATGTCCTCGAGGTCCCTATTCTCCTCAACTCCAAGGTCAAACGCATCAGATCAGATAAAGATAAAGGTGTAATAGTAAAGTACCAGCCAGGCCAACAGTCTCGTATGATTAACCTTCCCGCTGATGTTGTCCTGGTAACAACGACAGCCAAAGCAGCCCTTTTCATGGACTTTGATCCATCTCTCTCCATCAAAAAGATGGAGGCACTGAGGGGAGTCCACTATGACAGCTCCACTAAAATCATCCTGACCTTCAGCAGAAGGTTCTGGGAGAAGGATGGTATCCTAGGAGGAAAGAGCATCACTGATGGGCCATCTCGTTTCATCTACTACCCCAGCCACGGTTTCCCAGTAAATAATAACATTGGCGTCCTCCTGGCCTCCTACACTTGGTCTGACGATTCCCTCCTCTTCTTAGGCGCGAGCGATGAAGACCTGAAAGAGCTGGCACTGAGAGATTTGGCAAAGATCCACGGCGAGTACATCAAGTCTCTCTGCACAGGGGTGCTGGTGAAGAGGTGGAGTACGGACCCTCACAGCTTAGGTGCCTTTGCTCTCTTCACACCCTACCAACATTTAGAGTATTCTAAAGAGCTCTTCAGAAGTGAAGGCAGGGTGCACTTTGCTGGTGAACACACAGCCGTCCCTCACGCTTGGATCGAGACATCAATGAAATCTGCGATTAGGGCTGCTACCAACATTAACAAAGAGTCAGCTACAACTCAATATCACGATGAGCCCTAGGGTCTACTTTCTTGGCCAATCAGTAATATTGTAGTAATGAAATGTCTGTGTAAAATGTTGGTGTTGTTCAGGATGTATAGAGGTAAAATCAAAAACAATTGTAGCACTTTTACTGGGTGATTTCATTACTTGCCTTAGGAGTAAGGCTCACCGTGATTGTCTTTCCACTATGCAGCTCTTATCTGTATCAAACTGGTGGATTTTTGGCATTGAACGATGGCTTGATGTTGCTAGGCAAAAGTATTATCAGATATACTCATTTACAAAGCAGCTTTTGCCATAACTGCCTTAATTACCAAAAGTATATGCACCAATAATGTTTCTTAAACCTTGATGTCTATATTATGGTAATTTCTGTCTGTGTGATTGAATAAAGCTTTGTCACTTTCAAACCAGACCAGAACGTTTTACTAGGTATGCTAATTTAGATATTGTTCTACCAATAGCTGACCTTTGTTGACCAATTATTAACTGTTTAATGACAAGTACGCAACAGAGTCCCAGTTCACTCGTCCAGGGCGCTCGGACGTACTTTCCACACTCATTGTCCGCGGACAGCTGTAGACTTGAACTGGTTATGCAGCCATGTACCGTGCATTTTCGTGGACCACAGACTATGCTACCACTTTCTTGGAATGTCCATGTGACTGGTACAGAAAATCATTCATTTACAATAAGAGAATAAGGAACACATGCATCGTTAAGTGTTGCATACGTTAATTCAGCCCTGATACTAGTAACGCGTTACTCTAATCAGAGCACTTTTTTCAGTAACGAGTAATCTAACGCGTTACTATTTCCAAACCAGTAATCAGATTAAAGTTATTTATCCAAGTCACTCTGCGTTACTATTTGTCATTTTCCTTAGTAAAAATATATATTTTTGCTTTCTTCTTGTGTCTCAGGGAGTGAAGTCACGTATGTGACAAGTCACGTTTTCAGCATGTGGACAGTTCACGTGTACCACGCAGCGACACAAACGTAAACGTCAATGGAGGGAGGAGAGAGATGCGCGTTTTCTGGCTGGAAATACAGTCACTATTTAGAGTTTGTGTCAGCTAAAGACGGCAATATTAAGTTTTTTTGTACACTCTGTGCTGGTGGCGACTACGTCAAATTTGAAGAACCATTTGGAGTTGCAGCGCTGCAGTCAAACTTACAGAGCAAGTCCCACCAGGTGGAGCGAAGCAGAGAGAAGGAGGTCCCCCACCACCCAAACAACAAAAGCTGGACTTCGGTGCAAAACCAGTAAGTGGGGGATAGTTGAAGAAGTTGGTTGGGCAGTAGGCCTATGTTGTAGTGGAAATGCTGCCCTTAAACACGGTTGACTCACTCTCTTTCATGCTATAATCCTATGATCCTTACTACTGGCAACGCTGAGCTGCCTCACAGTAAACCGGTTGTCATGGTTATGTTGAGGCTGTGGGGGTGATGTCGGCAGCTGCTGCATGTAACTAATAAAGTAACTTGTAATCTAACTTTGTTACTTTTAAAATCAAGTAATCTGTAAAGTAACTAAACTACTTTTAAAATCAAGTAATCTGTAAAGTAACTAAGTTACTTTTTCAAAGTAACTGTGGCAACACTGATTGTAGCTAAACAATATCCCTGTCCCTGTGTCACGAGCAAGAATATTAAGAGTTTGTGGTAGCAACTAACATAATAATAATAACTTAGATTAATATAGCGCATTTCATGAAACCCAAGGAAGCTTTACACAAGTACAGGAGGACAAGGGAAAAGAAAATAGGCCAACACAAACACGGACTGAAAATAAATAAAATGGATGGGGAAAAAATGGAAGGGGGACATAATTTAATATAGGCTACTGCTGTACAATCACATTGCGCATTGTTAAGTTATTTTATGAAAGACTACACATATTCCATACATGAGGGCCAATTCTGGGTTGGTTGTGATTCATTTACAATCCTGTCACTGTATCCATCTGTTGAAAAACCGGACCAATTGACTCAGGATTTTTACCTGTCGTCTGTCAATTCACGATTTTAGCTTTTATTAGTTTTTTGTTTAATTTTCCTTTTTTTCTGGGATGGCACTGCCCCATTATCAGCCATAACTACAACAGATGACTTTTAAAATAAAATTAAAATACAGGCCTATTATAAAAAAAAACTTGTGCTACCTTTTACCTGGCTGATTATGCTTTTACAGTGTTACAACAAACAAATCTGTGACTCATCAGAATGTGTGCTCTGTAGAGTAAATCATTTTGTGACTTTGCAGGAAAAATCAGACCCGGGCAAAGGCATACATGAAAACTATTCTGTTATAAATATAAAACTATATTGTTTGCTGTTACAGGTCATTTATGATAATTTATGGATCTTCAGACGTGAACCCCACCAATGACCACCTTAAAGGTCTCCCCCTCCCATACACACACATACACACCTCAGTAAGAATTATTTCCATCAATGAGAGAGCCGTCAACAAACTCTTCAGAAGGCAGAACCCCCGCAACGCTGCTGGACTGGATGCTGTCTCCCCATCCAGTTTGAAGCACTGCGCTAATCAGCTGTCTCACCTCACTGAAGACATGCCACGTGCAAGCCTGCTTCAAGACCTCAACCATCATCCCTGTTCCCAAGAAGCCAAGGACCACAGGACCTAACGACTTCAGACCCGTTGCCCTGACCTCTGTGGTTATGAAGTCCTTTGAGTGCCTTGTGCTTTCTCACCTGAAATACATCACTGACCCCCTCCTGGACTCCCTGCAGTTTGCCTACAGAGCCAATAGGTCTGTAGATGATGCAGTCAACCTGGCCCTCCACTACATCCTCCAGCACCTGGATTCCTTACGAACCTACGCCAGGATCCTTTTTGTGGAATTCAGCTCTGCCTTCAATACCATCATCCCGGCTCTGCTTCAGGAGAAGCTCTCCCAGCTTGATGTGCCTGACTCCACCTGTAGGTTGATCACTGACTTTCTGTCTGACAGGAAGCAGAATGTGAAGCTAGGGGAACAAAACTGTGACTCACAGAGCATCACCACCGGATCCCCTCAGGGCTGTGTTCTTTCCCCTCTGCTCCTCTCCTGCACACCAACAGCTGCACCTCCAGTCACCAGTCTGTCAAGCTTCTGAAGTTTGCAGACGACACCTCCCTCATCGGAGTCATCTCCGATGGTGACGAGTCAGCCTACAGGTGGGAGGTTGACCACCTCGTGACCTGGTGCAATAAAAACAACCTAGAGCTCAACGCTTTAAAGACAGTGGAGTTGGTTGTGGACTTCAGGAAGAACGCAGCCTCACCTGCCCCCATCACCCTCCGTGGCTTCACAATTGACACTGTGGAGTCTTTCTGCTTTCTGGTTACGATCATCTCATCATCAAGAAAGCACAACAGAGGATGTACTTCCTCCGGCAGCTGAACACAGCCATCATTCAGTCCATCCTCACATCCTCCATCACCATCTGGTACACTGCTGCCACTGCCAAGGACAAGGCTGCAGCGTGTCATTCGGTCTGCAGAGAAGGCGATTGGCTGCAATCTGCTGACGCTCCAGGACCTTTACGCCACCACAGGCGTAAAATTCTCAAATTTTTCTGTTGCTTTTGCACAAAGTTGCTTTTGTAATGTTGAATATTATGTTATGCTCTGAAGCGTGCTGGAAAGATTGTGGCTGACCCCTCCCTCCACAGGCACAAACTCTTGAGACACTTCCCTCTGGCAGGAGGCTGAGGTCCATCAGGACCAAAACCATACGCCCGATGATTCCCTCCGCCACTAACCAACAAGGCCCAGAACCCACCCTACCTCCACAGTATACACTCCACCTCAGGCTCTACATGCCACTGCACCTACTCTGCTGTTGCATTCCTTTTAACTACTTTTTAACTTCTTGTATTATTTTATTTAACATTTTATTTTTTATCTTGATTAATACATACTGTGTGTATATGTTTATACTTATATTGTTTATATTCTTTTTATCCTTATTGTATTTACAGTATGTATGCCATGCACCAACAACACCAAGACAAATTCCTTGTATGTGTAAAAAAACATACTTGGCAATAAAGCCCATTCTGATTCTGATCATCAGATAAAAAATTACAAAGTTTCAGAAACATTAAAAAATTTACATATAGCAGCTTTAACTGATGTATGAATCGGTCAAATTGTTATTGTTGGTTAAGGGTTAAACATTAGCATCCTTCGTTTTTAAGATAAACATTGGCAACACAGAAAATGTTTAATGTACCTAAACAATGAGCAATCAGATAACGTCCATAATAATTGGACTTTGGGTTAGATGTTTTGACAGTTTTCAGTGGTTATGAGGTGCAATATGAGAGAGAAATTTGTTAATCATTGATCATTGTTTAGGTACATTAAACCACGTTAAGCTTTAGAATGTCCCGGCTGCAGTTGAGGGAAACTGTAGCCTATAACGACTGATCATGCCCCCCCTTTACATAAATATAGCTAAATAGTCAGCACCGAGGAGCGAACCAGGGATCGAGGTCACAGGGCTGGTGGCTAGCTGCTAGCTAGCTGCAGCAGCCAATATTAGAATATTAGACCCAGCACCGGAGGTCTGATCCCCATGATCTGATCCCGAACCGCCGGTGACTCTCTGCCAGATCAGCAAGCTTACGGTAGCAACAGAAAGTTTGCTTGTCTGCGGCGGGTAGAGACAGAGAGTCAGAGGGAGGCAGGGAGATAGGGTAATTAATAAATGTGACATTATGAAATAAAATTCCCTCCAAGCAAATACATTTTAGCCTGGGCTGAAAGCAACACTGGTAGGCTACGCTGGCGCTGTTGCCTTGGAAATGACAACATCCGGTCTCTGAATATGAAAAAACAAGCCTTTTTTCGTTTCTATTTTCAAGTGTTTTTTTTTTGTCATATGAAATACAAAATTAAAATCACAGCATATTTAAAATTTCTCCCATCCCCTTTTGATCATGAAAAGGAAAAAACGCCTTGTATTTCAATTTCAAATTTTTTTATTTTAAAACGAAAATCAAATAACCATTTGTTTTTGGTTTTTTAATACCTGTTTATGAAATGAAAATTGAATGAACAAAAAAGTACACGGACCCATGTAATCTGTGTGTGTGTGTGTGTGTGTGTGTGTGTGTGTGTGTGTGTGTGTGTGTGTGTGTGTGTGTGTGAGAGGGAGAGAGTGTGAGAAGGAGGGGGTGACGCAACCCGGGGGTTGCTCGGTCACGCCCAGATTAGCCGCTGGCTCATCGAAGCTAGGCTTTTGTGTTAGCTGCACAAAAGCTATTTAGCCTCATGAGGGTGGTGGTGGGCTGTGTTTCAGCTCCACGTGGCTAAGCTAGCCAGTTAGCTAGTTAGCTCTCCACCCAACGTGTTGCTGACAACTGTTTGTGTGTGTGTGTGTGTGTGTGTGTGTGTGTGTGTGTGTGTGTGTGTGTGTGTGTGTGAGTGTGTGTGTGAGTGTGTGTGTGATTGAACAGTTAGGGAAAGAGGAAAGAAAAGAAAGAGACACACTTAGATCTTAGCCCTCTCAGTCACTCAGGTCTGGACTTAGGTGAAATTAGGGCAGACTCTGAGAATTTCGTCTGACTTAGGGGATGTTCATTATAACCACTCTGGTGTGGTAAACAGCTGATTCTTTGCAGAGATAACACGGCTCTGCCGGTCTATGTAGACCACGGGGTGGCGTCCTCGTCGCCTCGCGGCTGTGAACAGATCGACCAACGGAGATTATTATCTCGCCGAATAGTAACTAAACTCCTCAGCAAGGGGGAGAAGCACAAGCCTTTACAGTCTGAACAAGCTACATATTCAACACAACATATCAACAAATGCACCGTGATCAGAGTACATTCACAGAAATAGATTTGACTCAGCGGTCACAATCATAGATTAATAAATCAAGCGCGCACCCATAGCGATTATCAATTGATCACATTAATTTTAAACAATGGCAACATTAGCCTTTACACATTAATTAAACACACTATTCCTCTGCCCAGAAAAAAACAGAACGCAATCTGGCCGCTCCTTTCTGATCCCCAGGGCAGAGTCGACTTTGAAGTCGACTTTGAAGAAACAATGGTGTCCGTGTCCGATTTTCTTCCAGAGAACGTCGTTGTTCTCTCTGCAGTGTTGAAACACATTGTGTGTTTGCAGGATCCCCTTAATTAAATCCACTTTGTTCAGAAATGGAAGTTTTTAGCACAAGCATTTCTGTGCTTCCTGCAGCAGTGTGAGCCACCAGCAGAAGACAAAGAAAAATGGTGTCTCTGTAGTTTTTATAGACCCCGACCTCATGCTGTGTTTGTGGAACCTCTGAACCAATGGGGAGAATCAAAGTTCCAGCAAGGTTCAAACCTTATCTGTAGCCCCTCCCTCTGGCCATTTTGTAATCTTTTTCCTTGGGGTGACCTGCTGGTGAAAAGGTGGTGAGGACACGTTTCTTTTGAGATCTCTGTTCGAGATCAGTTCAGTTCTTACTTTCATCGGTCCCAACCCAGTTCACACTTCATAGGAAACTTATCTGATTTAAAAAAAATAATTACACAACTTGTAACATATATATATATATATATATATATATATATATATATATATATATATATATATATATATATATATATATATGTTACAAGGACCATACTGTTAAATGTGTTGATAAATATTCACAATTTGTAATAATAGGTTAATTTGTGCTCTCTTATGAGTTCATTCACTTCCAGAAATTGCTCATTTGGGCTCTGAAATTAGTGGCTTGTATGCTTACATTAATTGTTTGTCAATTACTGTGTCATTGGACTTTCATTACTCTTATTTTGCATGTTTAGCAATTCTAGCTGGATACAAATATACAGTTGATGTTGCCAGCCAATGAGCAAATGATCTAAATATGCCACATTAAATAAATGGTTAACTATGATTTCATTACATTATAGATTAATGTAGATATAATAATGATGTGTATGTTAAACAAAATGTTTATCATGAACATCATGTGAATAATTATTAAAGGTCCAATATGTAATATATTTACTGTAATAAATCCAAAAATGACCCCAATGCGTCATCAGATGTTAAGGAAACATGCTACGTTGAAATGCTATATTTTCTGACAACAATGCTAACGCCAGTATTTTCTCCTTTTGAAATTTCCATTCCGTGACGAAATTGCAATCAGATAAAGGTGTGATTGTATCGTATCAGACAGGCCAGCAGTCCTCTTTGATAGACTTTTCCGCTGACATTGTACTGGTAACAATCAAAGCAGCCCTCTTCATTGATCCACCTCTCTCCATGAGAAAGATGGAGGCACTGAGGGCAGTCCACTATGAAGGCTCCACTAAAATGTTCCTCACCTTCAGCGAGAAGTTCTAGGGCAGGGGTCATCAACTACAGGGCCAGAATGTTTCAAAGAACTCCGGGGGGCGGACATTCAAATAAAGAAAATAAAATGAATTTATACCTAATACGCCTATTCTTGTTTGAAATTTGCACTTTCTTACTGAATTAATGCTATATTTATTTATTTATTAATTACATGTATTAGTGTGAGCAAACTCCTAAAAAACATGGAAACTCCATAATGATGACTAGCTCTTTAACTGGAAAAAGATCCCAGACTAGTTGGCAACTCACTGAGGAGTGGTGGTTAAAGTCTGGGATTAGGGAAATATGGTTGTAGTATGCAGCGTCCTGATTGGTGGAAAATGCTTGCAGAAAGAAATGGCTGTTGTCAGGTAATGGTGAATGATGAATGGACGTATAAGCAGCCTATGTATTCGTCATGTATGCCCCATTTGCAAAGAAATTATGCTGTTGCAAAATAATACAACCAGCATCATCATCAACAATGAAGAATGTGAACATAACGATCGCATCATTCACATGCATATTAAGTAGCCACATGCATCTGTTTTGGTCTTATAATACATCCATAGGTTTACCACTCCAGTGGAGAGGATGACTCATTCAGCCAGCAGTTGAATTTATAAGAATTCGTACAAATTTCAAGATTCCCAGAAAACTAAGATAAACAGTTAGACTACAAACAGACAGCTTTTGTTTTAGCTTGTTTGTAAAAATTCACTATTTGCAGAGTAGAGCTGTGTTTGCGTAAAACAGCGCGGTGGACAAGAGTAGATTCAGCAGACATAGTTTTTCTTTAGATGCCGTAATGTTTAATCAATGTCATAATGTAAGAAATAAGACAGGGGTGGACTTAAAGTATGTGTAGAATAGGAAATAACTGATAAGTCTTCTTGGTAGTGTAGAAAACTATGCAGTTTGTCTTTAAATGTCCCCTTTTATAATTTTTATGTAATTGTGTCTCACGGCTGAAAAAAAACAAACAAATGTTATAGTTTGGTGTGTAGGCGCCTTAACTATTAATGATTGTTATTTAATGATATTTTTGTTTTTCTTTTGTGTGTATTTTTACATATCTCCCGTATTTATTCATTACTGGTCATAACTGTTTCTGTCGCTGCTTTTTGTTACTGTTTGTTTTGACGAAAAATTCTGGGTAAAATGCCTGTAAGTCCTTTTAGGAACTGAGCTGAGCTGAGTGGGCGATCACAGGACAACAAACAAGTTACTAAACTCTGATCTGACCTATCAGATGTTTCCTGATGAGTCAGGTTCCAGCTTTAAATGAGCTGAAGGCGTTGTTAGAGAAGCATTCGGCGAGTCTTCACAGAGAGCGAGGACGACAGAAACAAAGATGAAGTGACTCGGCACACTCGTCTGTCTGAGTTTGATGTGTGTGGCTTCAACTCTGGTGAGCCTCACATGGAGCCACAATGCTATTTGTAATACTCTAAATGATTTTACAAACTCAAACATTGACACAAAACTGCGTTTTGAAATGTCTTTTTACAATTTTTTTCTTATTGATATTTTAGAAGTTTAAATTATGACCTACTTTGTGATACTTGTTTTCATTATTTTCTGCTCATTTCGCTGTATTTGTCAATAAGATAAAACTTTATTTATCTTTCCTAAGGGAAATTGGAGGAAATTCATACATATATCCTATAGTGGATATAATCTTCAACGTAATATTCATAGCAAATGAAATTGTTGTGCCTTCAAATCATCACATTGATTTAATGATGGCATACAATTATTTTTATTTGATATCATATGAAGTAGTTAATTCTTGGTTCTTGGTTGGATGTTGCTCTTAATTAACAACCCCGCCTATTTTTACATGAACGCTCGTGGTTGGCATTGAAAACCCAGAGTTGACTGAACTAGGTGATGATCAGCTTCGTGATACAGGTTATCCAAACGGACAATGTTAGGGTTAGTGAAGCCAGACAACGAAAATATATCCTGAGTATGTTTACCTTGCTTCGTACTAAAAGCCCCAGGTCATCCACTCATCTCAATTTAAAGGGTAATTGGTCCAGAATTTAGCGTGAACCTATTGGACAAATGTTCACCATCAGGAGGACGCTATAAAATGTGTGTGCATGAGCAGTGATTGACATGCAGTTAGATACCCCTTCCCCTGCCCTGATTGGTGCAGTTAAAACGGGAGCGGTGGATTGTTGCAAGTCACACTACAGGCTGGAGGTGGTGTCAGAGGAGCCAGATTATTTTTTTTAAATACCTGCTTTATGTAGTTCTACTCAAACATAGGGTCAGTTTCAGCAAATATGACAGAAAGTTAGTTTTATAAGGCTTACCTACTACACCTGTTACGTTACATTGCAGCTTGTTTCGCTCCTGCCACCTGGAGCAATCTTGCCCATCAGTCACTTAGACATTAAAAACATTGGAAAAGTGTGGTCCAGGTTAAAAAATACAGTGGCTATGATACATGCCTTTGGTGTGGGAGATCTGGGTTCAATTCCCACTGCGATACAGTGTGTCCCTGAGCAAGACACTTAACCCCTAGCTGCTCCAGAAGCGTGTTACCTCTGACATATAGAGCAATTGTAAGTCACTTTGGATAACAGCGTCAGCAAAATGACATGTAATGTAAAACCCACGTTTTAAATTTTTTCCCAAAAACTTGATAAATCTCACAGATGCTGGTTCAGTGAAAGGAATAGCTGAAAGTCCGCCACATAATTGACACAAAGTATCCTTGGGCTAGGAATAACGTATATATCATCACTTTTTTGTTGTTGCCAAAAATCCCACAAAACACATATTACACTCTCTACCATGCACACTCAAGTTTAAGTAATTATTTTTCTCCCTCAGGCACAGACGATCCAGTTGAACAAAGGGGTGAAAGGCTCCAGATCATCCCTAGCAACCATGTCCAAGATCCCAGGTACTTCCTCAACCCATTTTCACTACCAACTCATCAAATACTGACCACTGGTCAGTGGCCCTTAGTGTCAGATACCGATGCACAAGGCACCCTTTAGCATATGTATGGGACGCACCGGGCAGACCAGTATGAAGAGGAAAAACAAGGCATTAACAAACAAGAGCATTAAATAAGACCTAAAGTTGTAAGGTCACATGGAAGCTGCAAGTAAATACTGTATTTGAGGCCAAAAATTAAAGTTGCTTTCAGACCTTGATACTATTGATCTGTAAGTAAATCATTCTACTTCAGACAGTGTTGCAATGTGTATTTCAATAGATTGTTGTCAGCACTTTGGACAAATGTTATTGACCGGTTTATCTTACCCGTGATACCAGAGTTTTCTCACTGTTGCTCAAGGATATCACAAAGCAGGCATTGAAATACAAAACTATTTAAAAAGTCTTACATCCTTTTCAAAGCTACACAATTATTTGGCGCGTAATAGAATTATTTTAAGTCACTACTATGTGCCAAACCTTTTATATTAATTTGAAAGTTGAATACAACAAATAAATCAACTTTGGTGTAATAACAATAATTCATTCTAGTCACATTGTAAGGTGCTGTAGTGATACTGCATAACAAGGTTGCCCCAAATGGGAAAGTAATGGATATAATGTGGATTGTACACTTTTTTATTTTTATTGGAAGAGTGGTTGTGCAAACAATAATGGGAACCAAGCCATCGGCCTGTTGCGAACAGGCACACGCTCCAAAAGAGCACGGTAGCTCAGAATGGACAGAAATATAAAACTTATTTCTTTGTCTGTGTAGGCAACAAAGCAATATCAGAAAACAAACAATTTAAAATATAAATCTTGCAAAAGAGCAAGCAAACTATCAAAACATTTTTTTATCACAGTCCATTAGATATGTAGATACCTTATCCGTCATCATATCACTAACATCAACCATCGTGGACAGGCTTTAACATCCCAGCAGATTCTTTGTGTCGCATTACGTTTTTTGCAAACGGCAGTTTTCTTTATTGGTGTGTATGGATCATACTGTAGCTTAATAGTAAAGCCACTATGTAGCCGTCAGAAAAGTGTGACTCGCGCTGAAACATTTTTTAAACGTCTTTGTAGAGTTCCCTAGACACAAACCAGTGAGAGCCATTAAAAAGAAATAAATGATTACTATAGTTCTGTTAATGATCATGGTGCTGCAGCCTCAGAATGGGATTAGCAGCGTATGGCTTACTTTTTCGCCCCCCCCCCTTTTGAAATATGAAATGAATACACTGTTAATGCAACCCAGTCTCACGTCAGTTCGTGGTGGCATTACAAAATTAAATCTATTAGAACGTGATACCATTACGTTATTGTGAAGATTTACGTGTTGGGGTCATGTTTTTCATACTAATGTATTTCAATGAGAAGCATCTTACGTAATCACAGCACGAAACTTTCTGCCACTCGGCTGCAGCAGAGAAGCTGGATACAGCTTTGATATTATTGGTATTTTTAGCCCAATAACCGCTGTTTTAATCAACATTTATTCACCAGATCTTGTCACGGTTTATATGTATTTCGTTCAATGTTATTATTTCGGTCTATTTCGGCCAGGGAAGCTGGATTGCTCTGTTGTTTATTGATATTTTTAAAACTATAACGCTACATCTTTCAACATGTATTTAGCTGTTATCATGGTATGCATTTCTTTATTTTAATAATATTATTTTGGTCTTATTACCGGTGAAATATTACAGTAAATAAGTAAGCTACGATTTGAGCCGAGCTGGGCGCATTCAAAGCCGATGTCCCACGATGCAATGCGGGCATTCATTCACAGAATCAGACGGCGATCAGCTTGTCTTTAATGGCAGTATCGCTTCAATGTACGTAAGGGATAATGTAGAGCGTTGTTATAGCGAATACAACAACGACGGGGTGATAAGGACGCCGACGCCAATCTTCTTCTAGCGGATTTATTGATAGCTCTCCTTCGGAGGGAACAGAACTGCGTCCATGGGAACGCTTAGCAACGGTCTGTTATCAAGAAAATAACAGACCGCATTGTAGCATTAGAATATAAGCAAGCCATGTAATAAATATATATAATCAGTGGTTTTGTCAGTGGTTTTGTCACCAGCAACAACACGTTGCTCAGTTTTTTTCCAGTAAGTTATGCATCGTAATAATGTTTAAAAAAAATCAGCTGAAGACTCCGGAAGTGACGTCGTAATTACCGCTCGGCGGATAGAAAAGATACAAATACATAATGGGCCCTATTTTAACGATCTGAAACGCAAGTATGAAACGCAAGTGGCTTTGTGGGCGGATCTCGGCGCTGTTGCTATTATACCGGCGGGATAAATGAGTCTTGCGCCCGACGCAAATCTAAAATGGGTTGGTCTCAAGTAGCTAGGTGTGGTTTGGGCGTAACGTGCAATAAACCAATCAGAGCGTCAGCTCACATTCCCTTTAAGAGCAGGCGCGCTAGTTCCATGGCGGATTGCTATTATATCGGCGGATTTGTCTGGCACACGCCAGTGGAGCTGTGGCAAAGTAATAAATGGCCGTCTTGGCCGGGTGCCGATGTTGCTGCGGCCTCTCGGGCGCATCTCCTCAAGTCTGGAGAGGATTTCTGCTGCCATGGAGGCTCCAAACGCACCACCTGCTCCTGTTGTGCCCCTTCCTCTTCCCCCCCACTCCATCTCCGTCGACCCGCTCCATCAGGAGCACATCGCGCATTACTCCCGGACCAGATCCCGCCGTAGTTCAACATCACGTCTCCTTAAGTCCTCTAATATTTCCTCATTTATGTCATCAACACATCCTTGATTCATGGAAATGTTGTGTAAATCACAACAAGCCACAAAGAATGCTGCGACTTTTTGAGGACTGTACTGTAAAGTGCCTCCTGACCTATCCAAACACCTGAAGCGCATTTTCAGTAATATTTTTCCTTGTAATTATGTATGGTTTGCAAAAATGGGAATTGCTGCGTCCGTTTAGATGAGAGAAGTGTATGCACATTGGGCACACGTTACATTATGGCCAAGCATGCGCCCCTAAAATAGCATCTGAATAAGGCGCTACTGACTTTAGACTAGCGCCACTGACTTTAGACCAGGTTTTTCCTGGTCAGTGGCGGAATTGTTTTCTTAAACTGCAAAATAGCACCAATAACGTTTGCGCCGGAACACGTCTCCTCTTTTCGCTGAACCGCCCCCGGGAGCGCAAATACATTCCCTAATTTAACGACGTGCATCTGTGGAGGGAAAAGTCCGCTGTGCATCGGGTGCAAAATAGGAATGATACATGCGTCGGTGTACAAAGGCAATTGCGCTGGGTGCAAGATAGGGCCCATTATTCGTAATATTGATGTTTTTGTCTAACGTTGTATTTGAGGAGTTAAACAATAAAGATAGCATCAATAATAAAATACAGTTTCATGTATTTGTCTCATGTATTGTGTGCTCGGCCGGCCGGCGGGCGGCATCAATCTGAAACGGAATGAAGCCCAGTCACGGCAGACAGCAGAAAGAGGAGCTGAACACGTCCTCCCACCCACCCCGGAAGAACTACAAGTGCTCAAGCTTTGTAACAGATTCTGGGCCGCGTCTATAGTGGGAGTTGTAGTTTTTAAATATATTGGTATATTTCTCATAAGTTGAAGTTTATAGTGTAGAATTTTTTATACACCCTGGGGTTTTTTGGGATGGGGAACACACTGGTGTCATCAGATTGTAATTGTAATCAGCACGTAAAAAAATAAAACAAACAAATGGCCCAATTGCTATACTATGCTATTCGATTCCTTGCATAAAAAAGTCTCAGAACTAAATTTAGTAATGGAATAGCAGACGAACAAAGTATAACATTTCTGAGATGTGCGAGACCTAGATTCAGAAGACAACATGATCTCAGGTCAGTGGTGTAGCCTATGCAAATATTGGGGCGTGACAAAGACTAGGAGTTGAGACATTGACGTCAAATTTTAGCTTTGTTCAGATTCACCCGTTTTCAGAGGCAGTTTCAAATTGTGAGATTTGCAAAAAGAAAGAGGTGTCAATGCGATTTTGAGGATCTATGTATGTCCTATTTACCCTCCAAACTGTTGTTTTTCAATTATGACAAGGTACAATCAGTTTTGCATTCTATCACCCCTTTAAGGAAACTAATTATAAATTATTGTATAAATACTATAGAAACTCCAGTGGAGCTTAATAAGTTTGATAATACAAATTATCCTATGTGTAGAAAATGCGGAACTGAATCAGAAACATTTATGCATTCATTTTGGTATTGTAAAGCTGTTTATTCCTTTTGGGAGAAGATTCATAAAGCAATTCAAGATTTGTGTAACTGTACTTTTGAGCTATGCCCTATGTTATATTTTTTGAATTATGAGGTGGAAAATACACTATACAAGAAAATGTTTTGCTAAAAAATATTATAATAGACTTGTTGCACACTGAAGAAATTACAAGTAAACGGCATTTGAGACTGCAAGTTTTCCTATCCACATGGTCTTTAGTACTAAATTATATAAAAACTATAAAATTGTAAATTCACATTGAATAATGGATAACCCCAAACAGTGTTAGTGTAGGATTATTATTATTATTATTATTATTATTATTATTATTATTATTATTATTATTATTATTATTATTATTATTATTATTATTTCTGTTTTGTCTCTATGGTTTTGTGTGGCTGGGTTTTGGGGCATGTCTTGTATGTCTTGTATATTTTGTTTTGTGTGTTAAATTTTGAATAAAAAAATAAAAAAACAAGGCATTCATTCAAGATACAGTCATTGGCTAAACACAGGTAATCTTCAAAAACCAAACCTCAACAAGTGGCGCCCATTTAGAAATATTTGATTTTGAGGATTGTATATAGCTATTGTCCATTACAATGACACATGGTAAATACAGAGAATGAAAGAGCAGGCAATTGACATCTGATCTGATTTAAATATAACAAAAACAGTCAGCACATTACAGAAAAACTGTAAGATGTGTTCATACAAAATTGCCACTTTTAATCTAGGTTCATTTGTGCTCTCAAATTATTGATTTATATGCTCAAAATAATAGTTTTTTTGTCCATTACTTCATCCTTGTCCTTTCAATACTCTTTTTTGTGCATGTTTAGCAATTCTTGCCAGCTTTATTTGTTGGGTGCAAACATACATTTTAAGTTTCCAGGTGATGGGGACAAATTATCTTAATGTGCCACAAAGGTTAAACTGATGATTTCATTACATTATAGATACATGTACGCAGATATACTGAGGACATTTATGCTAAACAATATTGTTTCATCATGAACATCCTATGAATATAATTCAAATGTTAAGAAATGTGTAATTTGTGAGTGTCTGTGAGTCAATAAACACAATGGTTGATATAATATAAATGTATTATTGATTCAAGAGAAAAGAAACTCATTTTGTTAATGACTTAAGAAAACAAATTTGTGTACTTGGTAAAAGTCAAATGTAGCCCCTTTAAATCGCAGCTGCGAGAAGAAGAAGAAGAAGAAGAAGAAGAAGTAGAAGAAGCTGCTGCAAACCGTGTAATTCTGTGCCACAAATATAACAGGAAAACTCCAGGAAATCCTGGTGGAATTACTCTATGGACACGCTAAAACTTGCTCTATCTCCTTTGTTTTGTGCAATGATAACAACGCTAACCTTCTATGCTACGACTTCCTAAATTTAATTCTTTTTTTATTTTCTGAAGTTTAATTACAGTGTCACTGGAACACTTTTCCTGCTTTGTGTAGGAACAGCAGAGGTAAAATCAAACTGCTGGGCAGACTAAACCAGATTCCTGTTATTATTAAGGACAACGGCAGAAAAGATAGTGAGCATGGAGTTTAATTGCAGAAGCGCTTGGAGTGGAAGTTAAAAATGATTTTCATAAAAAGGTGATTGTTCTGTAAAGTACTTGTATAGACAAACAAATATGCGAGTTCGGCAGCAAGACGCTCCGCTTCTGAGACCCTCCCGGTATGGTATGGCACTTGGCAGAGAACAGAGGAAAGCTGCACAGACACAGCACAGACGTAACTGGTGGAAAATTGGGGTGAATCTCCACAATCATAACAGGAAAACTCGGAGAGCTGTTGCTATATTTCCTTTCTGTGCTACAACTTCCTAAAAAAAATTGTATTTATAACTGATGTTCAATTATAATGTCACTGACATTGCTTTAATGGCAACAGGGCAATTTTGCTGCTCTGTGTAGGAACAGCAGATTAAACCAGATTCCAGTAACCAGTGCCACACACCCGTCATTGTAATTCAGCAGATTTGAGTTATCCAGAGTAAAACCAATAATGAACCCTGCAAACCACAACCACAACACTCCCATTATGGCAGTGATGGTGTGGAAAGCCCTCTGCTTTGATTGATCAACCCGCTCCCTGTCCCCGCCCACTTCCCCCGGCCCTGGACGAATCAGAACACGGAGAACTGAAAGGCTAAAGAATGATACGACAACTGAAGCGAAGACCACTACACAGAAAATTGGGACATTTAGATTATAGACAACTTCTACACCACTCCATCCAAAGCACAGCAACCAAATACATACAATGCTGATATTTTGTATCTTGACTCCACCCGACTGTCTCAGCCCCATGTAGGTGACGGGGTGAACAACAGCCAGGTAGCGCTCCAAACAGGACAGGATGTGAAAACAAATCTCTCCAGGGAAAACCATTGAATACACATATATCCCCACATTGACCAACTCTGAGAGACCAGTGTATACACCACATAAGGTGGCTATGCCCCCAAATGCACAGATCAGCTCAAGAGCAGCCATGTTGTAGGTGAAGATGTCAGAGTGGCTCGTTGTTGCCAAAGAACACTGTTGCCGCCATCGTTGGTGGCCCAGGTAGAGGACAAGGGTGGAGAGAGGGAGGATGAGGATGTTCTTAGTGACGTCGAAGGCTACGGAGAGGAGCAATCCAGTTTTGGAGTCCGTGCAGTGATAAGGGGAGGAGGAAGAGGAGTTGACTGACATATTGGTTTGTGTGGTATTGCATTTTATGAAGAAAAGGGAGACAAGAGGTACAGAAATAAAATAACTGAGATCATTTCAAAGATCATTAAAGTGATTTAAAACTACAACACATTATTTTGTTTATCCATTGCACATTTTGTCCATCGTAACAGCAGATATATTTTTCTATAACATTGCAGATTATTTACTGTATGCAGATTTTATAGGCATGTGTGACTACATGACATCAGAGTCTGCTAACCTGACACAACAGTCCAACACATATTCTGCCTAAATGTGCCCATTGCAATTCATCTTGAGTCTTTTCTGTGTATTGCTGTCACCAGATCTCCCCGGAAAACTGTGTATTAATGTGAAAAACAACTTTTAATAATGTGAAATAATTACTAAAAGTTTAATGCAAAAAACTTAGGGAAGTTAATGCTAAAGAAATAAAAGTATGAAATACTATGACAAAAATGGAAATAGCAACAGTTAATAAAAGTGAGTTGGATCCTAAACTCAAAATGTCACTGTTTTGAGTCACAATTTGGCTCATTTTGGATATCATTTAGACTTTAAAGCTATAGTGCATAGTGCATAGTCTCCACATGAGAAATTATAAGTAATGACAACAACAACGTCGGCGAGTCACCATGTTCTGAACATAGTCATACTGAGAAATACAGAGTGTTTTTTGGAGCTGATTGTCTTAATTACCTTTGTATCAACTCGTTTGGCTTAAATGTAACGGACGTTCATTATTATAAAAAAGTAACGCACTAAAGCTTTAAAAAGTTAAATCTTGGATTTAGTAAATTTGATTCCTCAAGTGTATTTTTGCTTTCATCATTAGTAACTTTTCACCACTTTTCTTTTCTTTCCTGACAGTCATGAGCTTCCTATATATTGTATATCATGTCACAGAAAAACAATTACAAAACACTTTAAATAAAAATATCTTATTAAACAAATTCCCTTCATGAGATTGAAGTTAATAAATATTTCATTTAAAATTTATTTTTAACAATTAAAAAAAAATTCTGATACTGACAAACAGTATTCTGTGTTTTTTGTATGGTTACCCTAAAATATATATGAGTAAATTTAAAACAAAAAATGTACATGATGTTAATATACTGGTCTCTTGTTTTCCCCAGCTTGAGTTAATGACAGTTAAAAATTGTAATGCTGAGTGTTAATGTTCATAAACATTGACAAAGTGTTGATTGATATTGATGGAAAATCAATTAAATAATATTAACTTAAAACTGTTACTTAATTAAAGCACACCCACCTTCTCAGCAGTGTTTGTTTTCTCCTGCGCATCCAAACTCACCAACTGCTATTCACTCGTTCTGTTATATTAATGCTTCTGTGTCTGAGTGAAGTAATAGCCCCGCAGGACAGGTTCTGTTTGCATATTGTCAAACAAATGATGGACTCCGTGTCACTTCATACTCTCAATCCTGGCAGGCAAATTTACTTTTCACATTAATCTTACACAGTAAGGAACAAAAGGTTTAAATTGGAATAATTAGATTTTCGTTTTTTTTGTGGTCAAGATATTTCCTATCATTAAATTTCAGTCCATCATTTTTGACAGGATTCAAATGACCTGCTAATTTAGACAGGTGTTTATTCAAATCCAGTGTCATGCTGACTGGAGGACTGGAAATGTTCGGTCAGGTTCTTCATAATGTCCATGAAAACAAATGATCATGTTATACAAATAAAGCTTTTATTGTAATTGGAGTAAGTGTGACCACGGCCAGGTGTGGTTTAACCATCAGAATTCCCTATTCTATTAATCAACCCTTATATTGTGTAAGTGTCCAATTTGACTCAGGTTCCGACATGTAAAAAGTACAGTTTTTGATTTTTTATTGGAACAATTCTTCATGATATCCTCAGAAACAACTATTCCAACAGAACAAGAGATGTCACAATTTTAGTAAATTATAAATGTCTCTAAAAAAAAAAGTTAAAATGTTTTTTCATGTCATAAGTAAGTATCATCTCTAAGGGCATGGCATTAATGATATAACAATCAAGAAAGGTGAAATTTCATGGTCATCGACCCCTTATAACACCCAAGGCAGAGCACCAACTTAGACCATCATCAGAATGACCCTAGGGCCTACTACATATGCTGTGCCACATGTCCAAAACATCAAGACAGCATTTGAGCTGTTCATACTGCTGTCTCTTGAGAGGATCCTGCTTGAGACGACAAACATGGAAGGGGAGGTGTTTGCTAGATGGAGATCAACAAAACACATCTAGATGCTTACATGGAGCTGTTGCTTCGTCCTGGGCTGTACAGATCCTGGAATAAGGCTACATGTATGGCAAGTTTTTTTTCCCCAAATATCCCTAATGGGAGAAAGCTGTCATTGACACAGCCAGTAACTCTTGTCTGCCAATTGTGAAAGCAGGTAACTCTTGAAACAAAGGGTAACATAAAGTTCTGAAGTGACATGGTAGCATGAAATGCTGACTCAGCAACCCATAAGCTGTAGCCTCATTCCAGGATATGTACACCCCAGCAAGAAGCAACAACCCCATGTAAGCATCCAAGTGTGTTTTGTCAATCTCCATCCAGGAAACACCTTTCCATGTTAATGCTCTGCCTTAGGATGTGATAAGGGATTGATGACCATTAAATGTCATGAAAAAATTAATTATACAAAATATTATTAATAAACTAAGATGTATTCAAACGGATAAAGATGAGACTTTATTGATGCTGTGATGAAACTAACACCACCAAATTAACCTGCGAAGGCATACTTCAGCTGTCATTTTAGATAAAGTAACTCAAAAGTAACACAAAAGTAGTGTAAAGCATTACAATTCAGAGACAATAATGCTATAATGTAACTAATTACTCTCAAACTACAGTAACTAGTAATCTATAATGTATTAACATTTGGAAGTAACTTGCCCAACACTTAGTTGGGTCATCTATAGCAGTTCCGTGACCGTGGAGAGGAAAGGTTTGTTTCTCACTGGATTTGTCATCTATGAAGGTTAAAAAAAGAAATTAGCCGGGGTGCCCCTCTCAAAAATGTGGGGAAATTTTTTGGGAGCCCAATATCCCAAAATGGCTGCCGTCAGCCTAGCTGGAAATTAACTTTTTAATGGTTTTGCTCACAGTACTGCATAATGCATGGTTTCTGAGTCTATTTGGGTCAAGAAATTCATAAATGATAAAGATTTATTTATTTGACCTATTTTTGACCTTCAAATTCAAGATGGCCGCCAATTTTTGGCTCTTTAAATGTCATTTTTTCAAAATCATCAAAGAGCCTTAATATTAGGCTCAAATGAAAGCTCTGCTCATACTGAGTGCAGTTATGGACAGCAAAATTAAAACATACACATATGTCATCAGATGTCTGGGTTGGAACCAATGAAAGAGAGGAGATTATTAGGGCCCGAGCACCAACAGCGGTGAAGGCCCTATTGAAACTGAAGGAATTATTATTTTCTGCAAATTTATCGCCTTTTTGAGGGGCTTAACATATTTAAAAACTCACCAAAATTGGCGGTCTCATTAAGTCTGGGGAAAATATACGTATTTGAAGGGTTTCAGGGAATAGGCGCGCAAAAATGGCTCAACAAAGTTAAACAAAATTGAGCCCCTGCAGCGTGTTTAACGTAGACTCACGAAACTTGGTGCACATATGTAACATGTAAAGATGTACAAAAAGCTTCATTGGAGCCATACCCTAAACCCAACAGGAAGTCCGCCATTTTGATTTCAAAGTTTGAAATTAGTGCAATTTTGGCCATTTCCACATGTCACACTTTAACAAACTCCTCCTAGAGATTTCATCCGATCAACTTCAAATTCGGTCTGTGCCATCTTAAGACCTTAAATGGTTGATAGAATGATTATATAGGGTATTTCACACTGTTCCCTTAAGGTCTCCTAATGGGGTATGTAACATTGGTTGGGCTGAAAATGGCCTGGTTGATATTTTATTGGCCCTTATGCATCCCTGTGTTTTGGCCCTATTTGTAACAAGATCTTTTCTTCCAAATATGGTATGCTCATGAATATTTAGATAATCTGCCCGCTGATTGGTTGAGCGAAACCCCTATACACACACATTAGAGACGAGACAGCAGGTCTCATATTCCATGCACTGCAATGTTTCGTTACCAAATTAATTTCTGAGACTTTTTTATGCGAGGAAAAACAACTATATTAAGCTCAAATATGGTCCGTTTCACAAAAATTGATGGCCAATTGCAAATCTGGTAAGACGTGTCGGACTTTAGGAGCTCCACACAGTCTGATGAGAAAGCGGCAGCCTGCTGGGCTCCATACCCAGGGCAACGTCAGAAGAAGATGATATGTTTATTTATATTAGGACAATGCACATTAATCAACATTTCTGTAAATGCGCCAGTGTTAGCCAGTCGGCTTTCAACTGTAGTCCTAGTTGCATGCATGTCTTTATGGTGGGAAGAAACCGGAGAACCCGGAGGAAACCCACGCAAGCACGGGGAGAACATGCAAACTCCACACAGAAAGGCCTGGGACGACCTGGGATCGAACCCAGGCTGTGAGGCAGAAGTGCTAACCACTGAGCCACCGTGCTGCTGCCTTTGTGGAGTAGTAGCCACCCTTTGCTTTTTTGATAGCGCTGCAAACCTTTGGTGTTCTCTCAATGAGTTTCATGAGGTAGTCACCTGAAATGGTTTTCACTTCACAGGTGTGCCTTGTCAGGGTTAATTAGTGGAAGTTTTTCCCTTATTAATGGGGTTGAGACCATCAGTTGTGTTGTGCAGAAGTCAGGTTGATACACAGCCGACAGCCTTATTGGACAACTGTTAGAAATCATATTATGGCAATGAACCAATCAGTTAAGTAAAGAGAAACGAGTGGCCATCATTACTTTAACAAATGAAGGACAGTCAGTCCAGAAAATTGCAAAATCTTTGAATGTCCCCAAGTGCAGTCGCAAAAACCATCAAGCGCTACAACAAAACTGGCTAACATGAGGACCGCCCCAGGAAAGGAAGACCAAGAATCCCCTCTGCTCTGAGGATAAGTTCATCCGAGTCACCAGCCTCAGAAATCCCAAGTTAACAGCAGCTCTCCTCTTAACAACTGTTAAGAGGAGACGAATCAGGCCTTCATGGTCAAATAGCTGCTAGGAATCCACTGCTAAGGACAGGCAACAAGCAGAAGAGATTTGTTTGGGCCAATAAACACAAGGAATGGACATTAGACCAGTGGAAATCTTTGCTTTGGTCTGATGAGTCCAAATTTGAGATCTTTGGTTCCAACCGCCTTGTCTTTGTGCGACGCACTTGAATGAGAAAGGTGTGTCCAAACTTTTTGGCCTGTACTGTAGCTAGCTAGCTAGCTGCTCCTTATAACAAGACCCCTGACGTTCACAAAAAATGCCTGAAATTGAAATCGGACACAACTGTTAGCTTTATAAGACCTTGGGGAACCTGTAATATAAGTGCTGTAACGAAATTCAAACTGTAAATATACTATAGTTATGCCGAAAGTGTAGCTAGCTAGCCGCGACCTTTTCCCATTGTAATGAATGGGACATATAGCTAGCTAGCTAGCTGCTCCTCCTAACAAGACCCCTCACATTCATAAAAATGCCTTAAATTCAAATCAGACTGTTAGCTTTTGTTAGCTTTGTAAGACCTTGGGGTAGCTGTGATATAAGTGCTGTGATGGAAACTGTAAATATACTATAGTTATGCCGGCAGCCGGCTGTAATAGTCGGTAGTGCAGTAATTCACAAAGGGTGGCTTTGCCCTGGGTATGGAGCCCAGCAGGCTGCCACTTTCTCATCAGACTGTGTGGAGCTCCTAAAGTCCGACACGTCTTACCAGATTTGCAATTGGCCATCAATTTTTGTGAAACGGACCATATTTGAGCTTAATATAGTTGTTTTTCCTCGCATAAAAAAGTCTCAGAAATTAATTTGGTAACGAAACATTGCAGTGCATGGAATATGAGACCTGCTGTCTCGTCTCTAATGTGTGTGTATAGGGGTTTCGCTCAACCAATCAGCGGGCAGATTATCTAAATATTCATGAGCATACCATATTTGGAAGAAAAGATCTTGTTACAAATAGGGCCAAAACACAGGGATGCATATTGGCCAATAAAATATCAACCAGGCCATTTTCAGCCCATCCAATGTTACATACCCCATTAGGAGACCTTAAGGAACAGTGTGAAATACCCTATATAATCATTCTATCAACCATTTAAGGTCTTAAGATGGCACAGACCGAATTTGAAGTTGATCGGATGAAATCTCTAGGAGGAGTTTGTTAAAGTGTGACATGTGGAAATGGCCAAAATTGCACTAATTTCAAACTTTGAAATCAAAATGGCGGACTTCCTGTTGGGTTTAGGGTATGGCTCCAATGAAGCTTTTTGTACATCTTGACATGTTACATATGTGCACCAAGTTTCGTGAGTCTACGTTAAACACGCTGCAGGGGGCTCAATTTTTGTTTAACTTTGTAGGGGGCGCTAGTGAGCCATTTTTGCGCGCCTATTCCCTGAAACCCTTAAAATACGTACATTTTCACCAGACTTAATGAGACCGCCAATTTTGGTGAGTTTTTGAATATGTTAAGCCCCTTAACATAAAAAAGGCGATAAATTTCGGGCCCTAATAATCTCCTCTCTTTCATTGGTTCCAACCCAGACATCTGATGACATATGTGTATGTTTTAATTTTGCTGTCCATAACTGCACTCAGTATGAGCAGAGCTTTCATTTGAGCCAAATATTAAGGCTCTTTGACTATTTTGAAAAAATGACATTTAAAGAGCCAAATATTGGCGGCCATCTTGAATTTGAAAGTCAAAAATAGGTCAAATCAATAAATCTTTATCATTTATGAATTTCTTGACCCAAATAGACTCAGAAACCATGTATTATGCAGTACTGTGAGCAAAACCATTAAAAAGTTAATTTCCAGCTAGGCTGACGGCAGCCATTTTGGATATTGGGCTCCCAAAAAATGTCCCCACATTTTTGAGAGGGGCACCCCGGCTAATTTCTTTTTTTAACCTTCATAGATGACAAATCCAGTGAGAAACAAACCTTTCCTCTGCACGGTCACGGAACTGCTATAGATGACCCAACTAACTGGTCTTCACACAGAGGGAGGACGACAGAAACAAAGATAAAGCGACTTGACGTATTCGTCTGTCTCGGTCTAATTTGTGTGTTACAATGATATTTGAAATACACTTAAACATTTTACAAACTAAAACACTAACACAAAACTAAGATTCAAAATGTATTTACAATTATTTTTATAAGATATTTTTGTAATTCTGTCATTTATATATTTCAGAATTTTACATTATGACCTACTTTGTGATTTTTTTTATTTGTGTGTGTGTGTGTGTTCAAGTTTTACTTGCTTTCAACTTCAATGTTAAAAGTCCTGCCAAGAACAATGGGCCTCATTCACCAATATCTTCCTAGATTTTCTCTTTAATATGTTCTTAAGAAAGTCTCTAAGAAAAGTCTTTGTCGGATTCATGACGTGTTCTTAAACAGCAGAATTGTTTGCACCTGTCTTATTAGGATTGATGAATCCCACGTCTTCGTAACCGAAAGCGCGTGCCAGTTGTTCCTAAATAGCATAAGAAAACGCCCCGCAAATTCCCATAGAAGGACATGACGCTTTCTGTGCACCTCCTTGGAAGCGGGAGAATGCGTAGAGATGGTTGTCGGAGTCGCGGTGGAGGAAGTACTGAATCTCAAGTAAAAGTAAAAATAATAAGAGACATATTTACTTTAGTAAAAGTATAAGGTGTCCACTACCACAAACAAGGCCTGGCTTTTAAAAGGAGTTCCTATCCTAACCAGCATAAAAAGGTCCAGCCAAATAAATAAGATATGAACGCGTCTTACGCAGCCTGGTGGAGGAGTAAACGACGCTGTGGAGAGAAGTAGATGGCAACTTTGATTTAAAAACGGGAATAATAACAAACGTTTTCATTTTCACTTTTACCGGAGGCTGTATTACCGAGGGTCAGCGGCGCTGCGCCCGGGCTCTGGAGCACCGGAGCCGGCTTGGATCGGCGGTGCCCCATATATACAGTATCTATGGCAACCAAACTTCACCGGTGAGACAAACGTGTGACGGTCAGGAAGACGTTTTGGCAGGGGAAAAACTGATCAGAAAATGTAAAGGAACGATGTAGAAATGTAGTGGAGTAGAAAGTATAGATAACTGCTGCAAAATGTTACAAAGTAAAAGTCAAAAGTAGGCTATGCACTATTGAGTCTACTTAAGTAAAGTACAGATACGTGAAAAATGTACTTAAGTACATTAACGAAGAATTTGTACTTTGTTACATTCTACCACTGTATTTTGGCCCTATAAATACCATGATCAATCACCAAGTAACGCCGGATTCAATTATTTTAATTGCTGATGTAAATTGCAGTGTTAGTGTTTTTTTTGCATATTATGATTTTTTCAGAAATACATTACAGTAAAAATACTATCATTGTAAACAACTGTAGAATTGAATAAAATGCTGTAACCAATTATTTGGAGCAAATTGTCATCACTCAAATGTGCGTAAGAGCGCTTTTCAGCGTTCGTAGACTTTGTTCTTTGCTAAGAACAAATCCAAGTTAAGAAAACAGTGAATGTCAGAATCTTCGTAGAAAGTGTGTAAGTGGGGTTTAAGAACCATTGACATATATAAACTGGACCAACAGATCCCGTGTCTCTGGACGGAGACCAGTGAAGGATATTAGAAGCACTTTTCCGATGAGTGCTGAGAGTTACTGCGCAGCCTCCAACTGAGAGAGACAACGTAAATGTGACGTGAGCAACGTGTCTGAAAGTTGTATGTCTTCTGGTAGCTGTGCCAAGAGAAATCTCAATCATTCCCAATCTTACAGAGACAGAGAGCGTAGGTATATGTAAGGAGATAACATGGGCACAGGCTAATTATTGCTAACTAAAATGCTAGTTAACATTAGTAATTAAACCGAAACAGCTAATGTAAGTCCAAACTGCCTGCAAGCTTCTCATGTACTATACGGTAATTCCTCTACTATGCGACAGTAAGTCGCTTGGTTATGACACAATCGTTAGCCTATTTTTACAAAAACGTCTGCTACGGAGCCATAACGTGAGGTACAAGGTAATGGAGCCTTTTATACATTGTCGTGTTTCTTTAGAAATAAACAACGGACAAATAGAGTCTTTAAACGCTTCAGATGTAAAGTAATTCTTGCGCAGGTGTGTGGTGATGGCTCCAGTTATACCAGTTAGATGAGGAAAGAAAACAGCACTAAATGTGTGTATATAAGATGTTTCCCTATCACTTCAAGTTAATCTTACAGCATATGTTTGACATTCAAGCTGTAAAGATGGGCCTATTCTCCTGTAGATTAGCTTTTCTCCTTTAATGTTACCTCTGCTGAGTTAGTAAACATGTAGACATGATTTACTCTTCCATTGCCTCGCAACTTCAAATTCACAATATTATTGCTAATGCTTCATTTTCATTGTAAAACAACAACCTAAAGGTTTTGAAAGCAGTAATGTTACTTAAAGAGAGTTCATGGAGTGATTTTAAAAATATATTATTGAAATTCTATAATTAATGATGCTAGGTTATAAGTCTATGTACTATAAGTGTGTGGGTGTGTGTTCAGCCCTTTTCTGTGAATTTAATCTTTTTCCTCCTAGTCCTGCCAAGAACATTCTATTGAAGGTCTGACTTAAACAGAACTGATCAAAAAACTTCATGGGAACATGTGTGTGTGTGTGTGTGTGTGTGTGTGTTCAAGTTCTACTTGTTTTTCTCCAAACTTCAATCTGAAAAGTCGTGACAAGAACAATAGTCTTGTGCAGGTGTGAGGTGGTTGCTCCAGCTAAGCCAGTTAGATGAGGAAATAAAACAGCACTTAACGTGTGTATATAAGAGGTTTCCCTATGACTTCAAGTTATGTTGACATTTAAGCTGTTTAAACGGTAAGAATCTGTAATTTATTTTTTTATCTCAGACTATCATTACAATTTTACAATAAAAATATTTTTCGGCAACTTTACAAATGTGTTCATTTCTGAAACATGAGACAAATACTCTTTATGTCACCAAAGAGGGAAAGAAGGCAGGATTAATAACTGAGATGGATCTGCGTGTGGCAAGATGGAAATTGTGTGAGTATTTTCTAGCAAAATTAATATTTAAGATATAATCCATTTAAAAAGAACTTTCTTTAAGCTTCTTTATTTAGTGATGACTACTTTTTTTTGTTTGTATTGTCAATCTGGCTTGTAGTAGCTGTAGTAGCTTGTAGTTGAAATTAAAGTTTCTGCTCCTGTAGAAGCTTGAAGTCCGTATGAAATCAACCTTGTTTTAAGAAAAACATGTTTTGTCATACCCACGAAACAGGCTAGAGCGAGCTTCTGACATTGAAGTCTATAATAGTTTCTGTACACGGTTTGGTACCTTGTTGCCTTTTTTGCAGTTTTCAAAATGTTTTTTACTTTGGGAGTGTGTGTCTGTGTGTGTGTGTGTGTGTGTTTTACAGTCCCAACCACATCGCCGTAGGTGACTTCAGGCAGGTAGCCAAGAGACTTGGTCCAGCAGTGTCTATCGGGCTCCGCCATTGTAAAAAGCTAATCAGAAGAGCCGTATCCCCACTCAGAGATGTTCGTCCAGTCTTCAATTGTTGCGTAACATAGGCCTATAGGTTTCCATTAAAGTCAATGTGTGTATTTTCACTGACTGCGGACCAGATGACAGCGGAGTAGCGTTAGATGCTGGCTATATTGCCACTCATAAAAGTTAACCTGTACGACCTGCCTAATTTTCTCATCAAGAATGGCCTTATAGTGTATTTATCTGTTTGTATTTTTCTGTTCTGACAAGATAACCATAATAGAGTCTAGTGGTTGTGTTGGAGGATGGGTGGAGACCTACAGAAATGAAGAAGAGGGCTGGTATGCTGAACTGGGAGCCATCAGAATCAGAATCAGAATCAGAATCAGAAAAGCTTTATTGCCAAGTACATTTTTTACACATACAAGGAATTTGTTTTGGTGTCGTAGGTGCATGTCACACATTATCTAAAATAAGTTAAACAAACAGGTTAACAGAACAGACAATATAAGTATAAATATATAAATATATGTGTATATGTACACACACAGGATGTAACATAATAAAATAAGAGTAACAGTTAAGATAAAAAAGAGCAGATTAAGTACAGTGGCATGTAGAGCCAGAGGTGGGTGTGGAGAGAGTCAGGGTGGGTTCCGGGCCTTGTTAATAAGGCTAGTGGCGGAGGGGAAAAAGCTGTCCTTGTGACGTGAGTGCCAGAGGGGAGTAGCTCAAAGAGTTTGTGTCCGGGGTGGGAGGGGTCAGCCACAATCTTTCCAGCACGCTTCAGAGTCCTGGTGGTGTAAAGGTCCTGGAGCGGTGGGAGATTGCAGCCAATCACCTTCTCAGCTGACCGAATGACACGCTGCAGTCTGCCCTTGTCCTTGGCAGTGGCAGCAGCGTACCAGATGGTGATGGAGGATGTGAGGATGGACTCAATGATGGCTGTGTAGAAGTGCACCATCATTGTCTTTGGCAGGCTGAATTTCTTCAGCTGCCGCAGGAAGTACATCCTCTGTTGTGCTTTCTTGACGAGGGAGCTGATGTTCAGCTCCCACTTGAGGTCTTGGGAGATGGTAGTTCCCAGGAAGCGGAAAGACTCCACAATGTTAATTGTGGAGTCACTGAGTGTGATAGGGGCAGGTGGGGCAGAATTCTTCCTGAAGTCCACAACCATCTCCACTGTCTTTAGAGCGTTGAGCTCTAGGTTGTTTTGCTTGCACCAGGTCACCAGGTGGTCAGCCTCCGACCTGTAGGCGGACTCGTCTCCATCAGAGATGAGACCGATGAGGGAGGTGTCGTCCGCGAACTTTAGAAGCTTGACAGACTGGTGACTGGAAGTGCAGCTGTTGGTGTACAGGGAGAAGAGTAGAGGAGAAAGAACACAGAGCTGAGGGGATCCGGTGCTGATGGTCTGTGAGTCGGAGATGTCTTTCCCCAGCTTCACATGCTGCTTCCTGTCAGACAGGAAGTCAGTGATCCACCTGCAGGTGGAGTCAGGCACACCAAGCTGGGAGAGCTTCTCCTGGAGCAGAGCTGGGATGATGGTGTTGAAGGCAGAGCTGAAGTCCACAAACAGGATCCTGGCGTAGGTTCCTGCAGAGTCCAGGTGCCGGAGGATGTAGTGGAGGGCCAGGTTGACTGCATCATCTACAGACCTATTGGCTCTGTAGGCAAACTGCAGGGGGTCCAGGAGGGTGTCGGTGATGGCTTTTAGGTGTGAAAGCACAGAAACCACTGCTGTGCCTGCTCGGCTCCGAGGAAGTGTAACGTCAATAGCACCGCAACCGCTTTCGTTTCGGATCGCAAGCACTCACCAGCGAGTTTAAGTTATAAAAACATTCAGTTGGGCATTTACATATAAACATGGCATGCAACCCTTCCCTGTCTCAGAATATGATTGTGTAAAAAGGATTCTGATGAGACTTATGGGGTTGATTTGCAAGAAAACTATCCATATTATTATTATAATTATTTAGAACAGTGGTTTTCAACCTTTTTTGAGCCACGGCACAGTTTTTACAGTAAAAAAAACAAAAATTACACATTGTAGCCTAATAATCAGAATCTGCCTTTTTTGAAATGTATTCATCGCTTTTGCAGGCTTACATCGACGATCTCGGCCCTACTGCTTACATCCTGTCACTGCGGGATGAGCGCGAAAGGTGGCAGCAGGGCTCTAGACTAACTTTTTTCATTAGGAGCATAGTGGCCCCCAACTGAAAATTTTAGGGGCAGAACCAAAAGGTGCTGTAGAAATAAAGTTGCCTTGCCTTACAACCTCAGCCAATCAGTCAGTCTCCAGGGCACAGAAACCACTGCTGTGCCTGCTCGGCTCCGAGGAAGTGTAACGTCAACAGCACCGCAACCGCTTTCGTTTCGCCATTAATATCATATCACAGCAAACGCTGTCTGCTTGAACCACTGCTGTAACCACACTAGAAACCACTTTATCGGCATTTCCGTGACTCACTGTGACTTCCACAAAACTGCAGAGCCGACGTAGTTCGCATCGTCTGCAGCTCTGCGTGTGTGCGAGTGTGTGCCAGAGTGTGTGTCAGAGCTCTGCTCTCTGTCTCGGTGTTTCAGAGAGGACAGATAAGCTTGCGCTTACGCGCTCTCAGGTACCGAAATGTCAACGTTTAACGTGTAAAGAAAGGGGGCAAATTTACTGGTCGCACATGTGCGACTGGATGTAAAATTCAGTCGCACACTCAAATTTTGATCGCAGAATTACTGCCGTGCTGGCAGTAATTCTATTGTCTTAAATCAACAAGATCATTATTGCGCTATACTGCCACCTACTGACACAGAATAGTATTTAATTTCTCTGCCAGTCATCATATTGAGGCACAGATGCGCAACAATGGAAAATTATTTGCAGTAACTCAATAAAAAAATTTGTTGGACCAATTAAGTAAAATCAGATAATTTCCCACGGCACACAGGACGATCTCTCACGGCACACTAGTGTGCCGCGGCACAGTGGTTGAAAATCACTGATTTAGAACACTAAAGGTGAGATAAAAATTTAACTTGGATAGAATCAAAAATAAATTAATAGTTAAGCCATTGTGAATGATTTACTATTGCTACAGTGGAACTGACTCAGAGTTATTTTATGTTATCTATGAAGTGAAACATTCCTGTTTATTTACATAAAAATAACATGCCAAGTTACTTCAAAATAGCAGAAGGTGAATTTTTGTTGTTGAGGCCCTTGGAGGCTGCCACTGTTGTCTTGTTAACTTAAAACTCAAAAATGATGTAGGAATGTTATATGTCTTGTCTACACATCAAAAGTAGTAAGTGAATGTTATTCTTTACTGTCTGGGCTCACACGGTAAACATACATTACAGTAATAAGCTAACCACCATCCCCTTTGTCACCAGAATTGTCCGTTGGTTTGCTAAAGAGCTAAAGATCAAGCTGAATGAATTCATCATGTATGACCCCAACACCTTTTACTTGGTAAATGGGTTGTTGAAAAAGACGTACACAGCGCAAAATGACTCTGACGTTCTGAAGTACAAAGTGCGGCCAAGTGAGAAAGGGAAGTCGGCTGACGGACTGCTACAAAGAGCTTGGCACAAGGTCCGTCAGACAGAAAAAAGGGAGGAGGGATGGAAAGAAAGTTACACAAATTCACACATCCTTGGAAAGCAAATGTATTTTCCTTTATTGTAGAGTAGTTTATCACCGGCATAGAAGAGTTATATAAAACATAAAGATAGACTTGACCCTCATTTCGCCAGTAAAAAAATTTCTATAGCCCTCCATCATTATTGTGAAAAGAGGCATAACCCTCCCCGTCAATTTATGGATGCCTTCTGTACTGGTTAGTGATTGGTAAAGATGTGCAGATGCCACTTATTTTTTACAGCCATGACATACATGATTTAACCTCTGCATTCTCATCTTATACATTACACTACTCTGTTATGGTGTGGTGGACATTTCAGTAGATTTACTCACAAACATAGTTGTGGAAACACAATAAGCATGGAAACTAAATGCACACTTACTGCATTACTTCAAATGCTAAGTTACTCCTGTAGTAAACTAGTCTTCACATGAAATAAAACAATAAAACATTGAGATTATTCACCAAAGCACTCTGGGTAACAAATTCAACACACAAACTTGTTGCTATGGACTTGTCACTAGGCTTCCTCAGTCATTGTATCCGTATATTTTACATAGACTGTAACAGTCTATGATATTTTAGCACATTGGTAAAGCTGCCAAAGCTGAACATTATATTCCAAAACATATATGTTTATTTTTAAAGCAGATTTTAAATTACATTGTAATAATTTAACAATTCGCACTTATGAAATCCAATCGCGGCACGGCTGTCTTGGAACACAATAGACAGACGTTGGCAGAATGCCCCGACACTTAAATTCAACTAAAATTTAACAGTGAACACTCAGTGTTCGACCTACAGTCTGTTGAGATGCCTCTCCAAATGCAGAAATGAAACGTAATCACATAAAACGATAAGAAAAAAGATCTGTATTTTGCCGTAATCCAATGACATGAAAAAAAGTAATCTACAGCAATCAGTAGATCCACAAAAAAGGTAAATGAAACGGTGTATCCAGCAAGGCCTATACGAGCGTCACATTCACCAGCCAGCTCCAAACATGTGAATGAGGCCTCGCCACTTCGCTGTTTAAAAAGTGGAATAAAACATAAAAGTCCAAATCTACACAAAACCCGCAATCAATTAGTAAGCTGCCATCAAATGTATATACATGGCATTTAGGAAACCTTTATTGCAAAGTTGGCACGGCAAGATTTGTAGACATAGTGCAAGAGTAATTTTCGTTTTTGACGTCTTGCTGCTCCCATCATCAGCCAGGTAGGCTAATTTTTTTTTTTTTACTAAAGCAGCATATGAAATCAGATGTATTATCACCATTTAGTTGTTTTGTGTTGTATATAAATATTTATAAAATATCTGGTCATGCCAGACATAATTATTCCATTCATTTTTTTAAACAATGCAATTACCCATTTCAGGCACCAGGGGGCAGTGCTGCCTCTGCCTACCAGCAAACTCATGGGTCAGACCCATCTGGTAGCGGGGACCGAGACTGAGAGCTACATGGATAAATATGCAGCAAACAAGGCATTTTGAAATGAAGTTTCATGAATACAAAAGTTGTGTGACCACCCCCAACCCCCCCTCCTCCTAGTCTATACAAGTTTGGGTGACTCTCCCCTCAACAAAGAATAAAAAGACATGACCCTCCCCTATTTTCCTCCGGAGGTCCATTCCATAAATACCGAACGGTCCCTTCCTTTTCCGGCCAGTAAAGTTTAAAGATGACATGTTTAAAGTCTGAGCTATATGAAAATTAGACAAACATTGAACTACTGGCATAGCTTTTCGGTGGGCCCAACCTCTAAGAGTTTCCATTTGGTGCCTTTTTGTGTCAGGCTAGGCCATACAGTCGAGTTACACATTTATGGTTCATTATAGGCAAATCAAAGTTCAGCTCAATAGATAAATGAGCAAATTGATCGTTTTTTTATAGGTGAAAGATGAAGTGCAGACTAATGGCTGCAAGGCTGCGCTGAAAAAATATGACCACTCTATGACCAGACTGACATCAATGACGACATTAAGTAAGACCCTACATCCCACACTGTCAACTATTCAAGATTGGAATATATGTTTTTTGCAGTACAGTTAAAAATTATAAAACCCTTGGCCAGAAAATGTGAGGTGGTTATGAAAGGTCTGGGAAAGTTATACATTGTGTACTGCCTTCAAGACAAAACCAGTAAATATAATATTTTCATTTGAAAGACAGTAATTCAGTGGCTTTACATGTAGCACTATGTAAAGTACATTTTTGACCTAAACTTAGATGAAATTGAAAGTAATTTTTATCAACCGGCAGCAAATCTCCTTTGAAACGTATGCCTGAATGTTGGTCTCCCAGTTTAAATCATTACCCATGAATTTAATTGCACATAAACGTACCATATTGACATATTGGAAATGGTCACCTCTCTACAACACTGCACTCAAAAAAATTATTTGTTTTAAAGGTACGAGGACGTGACTGGTGGATCAGACCTTCTCCCAAAAGCTTTTCTTAATGTCCTGGATGGTCCTATTGTCCTCAACTCCAAGGTCAAACGCATCAGCCAGTCAAATAAAGGTGTAATAGTATCGTACCAGACAGGACAACAGTCTTCTTTTACTAGCTTTTCAGCTGACAATGTCCTGGTAACAACAACAGCCAAAGCAGCCCTCTTCATTGAATTTGAACCACCTCTCTCCATCAGAAAGATGGAGGCACTGAGGGGAGTCCACTATGACAGTTATACTAGAATCAACCTCACCTTCAGCGAGAAGTTCTGGGAGAAGGATAGCATCAGAGGAGGAAAGAGCATCACCGACCGGCCCTCTCGTTTCATTTACTACCCCAGCCACAGTTTCCCAACAAATAACAACATTGGTGTCCTACTGGCCTCCTACACCTGGTCTGATGATTCCCTCCTCTTCTTAGGTGCGAGCGATGAAGACCTGAAAGAGAATTGGCGAAGATCCACGGTGAGAGAGTCAGATCTCTCTGCACAGGGGTGGTGGTGAAGAGGTGGAGCGCGGATCCTCACAACTTGGGAGCCTTCGCACTTTTCACACCCTACCAACATGTAGAGCTATGCTAAAAATCTCTTCAGCAGTGAAGGCAGGGTGCACTTTGCAGGTGAACACACAGCTTTTCCTCACGCTTGGATCGAGACATCTATCAAAGCTGCGATCAGGGCTGCTACCAACATTAACAAAGAGTCAGCTAGAAAGTAACACCATGATGAGTTCTAGGGTCTACTTTCTAGGTCAATCAGTACTATCATAGTAATGAAATGTCTGTCAAACAGTTTCTTACGCTTGGTGATTGCATTCCTTCCTTAAAAGCAAAGCTCATTGTGATTGTCCTTACACCATGCAGTTCTAATCTGCATCAAACTGGTGTTACTGATGGCTAGTTGTTGCTAGGCAAAAGTATAATCTGATATCATTTATTTCAAAACAGCTTTTGAGATAATTGTCTCTAAAAATCGATAGTATGTGCACTACTAATCATGCTTCAACCTTGATGTTTGATGTGTTCATTTCAATTCCGCTGTTTGGCTGCAATGTCAAAGCCTGGCACACTGCCTGGGCCTGGTTGTTACTCGCAAGTTAACTAGCAGTTTTAAATTTCATTATATGGATTATAGCGTTTCTTTTACAAACAAAACATGTTTTTTTAATCATTTTTTTATTGCTTTTTATTCATTGATGTGCTTTTTGACTAACTCTTTTTGGTCCAAATTTTTATTGTTGGTTGTTAAACATTTAATCATTAACAACCCCTTAATTAACTTCAAAACTTTATGCTAACTAATTTTGACATTTTCAGAAGGCATTAATCAAGGTACAATCATTGGAAAAACACAGGTAATCTTCAAAACCAAACCACAACAAATGGCGCCCATTTAGAAATATTTTATTTCGGGGATTGTATATAGCAATTGTCCCTTACAATGAACAGCATTGACACATGGTAAAAACAGAGAATGAAGGAGCAGGAAATTGACATCTGATCTGATTTAAACATAACATAAGCAGTCAGCACATTACAAAGAAACAAACTGTAAAATGTGTTCATACAAAATTTCCACTTTTTCAGTTCATTTCTGCTCTCAAATGATTTATTTATATGCTCAAATGAATATTTTTTTTGTCCATTACTTCATCCTTGTCTTTTCAATACTCTTTTTTTGTGGATTGTTTAGCAATTCTTACAAGCTGGATTAGTTGGGTGCAAACATACATTTTATGTTTCCAGGTGAGTGTTAAATTATCTTAATGTGCCATGATTTCATTACATTATAGATACATGTACGCAGATATACTGAGGATGTTTATGCTAAACCAAATTCTTTCATCATAAACATCCTATGAATATAATTCAAATGTTGAGAAATGTGTAATTTGTGAATGTGTGTGAGTCAATAAACAAAATGGTTGATACAATTTAAATGTTTTATTGATTCAAGAGAAAAAGAACTCATTTTGTTGATGACTTAAGAAAAACATTTGTGTGCTTGGTGAAAGTCACATGTAACCCCTTTAAATTGCAGGTGCTGCTGCAAACTCTGTTATTTTGTGACACAAATATAACAGGAAAACTCCAGGAAATCCTCATGGAATTACTTTATGGACACTATAAAACTTGCTCTCTTTCGTTTTTTTTCCAATAATAACAATGCTAACCTTCTGTGCTACGTCTTCCTAAAATGAATTCCTTTTCATTGTCTGAAGTTAAGTTATAGTGTCACTGACATTGCTTTAGTGGCAACGAGGCAATTTTCCTGCTCTGTGTAGGAACAGCAGAGGTAAAACCAAACTGCTGGGCAGACTAAACCAGATTCCAGCAACCAGTGCCACACACCTGTCATCGAAGTTCATCAGATTTGAGAATTTCAGAGCAAGACCAACAAGCAACCCTGCAAGCCACAACCACAACACTCCCATTATGGCAGTGATGGTGTGGAAAGCCCTCTGCTTTGATTGATCAACCCGCTCCCTGTCCCCGCCCACTTCCCTCGGCCCTGGACAAATCAGAACATGGAGAACAGAAAGGCTGCAGAAAGATACGACAACTGAAGTCAAGATCATTGCACAGAAAAATGAGACATAGGGAAAACCATAGCGAACTCCTACACCACTCCATCCAAAGCACAGCAACCAGACACATACAATGCTGATATTTCGTATCTTGACTCCACCCGACTGTCTCAGCCCCATGTAGGTGACGGGGTGAACAACAGCCAGGTAGCGCTCCACACAGGTCAGGATGTGAAATAACATCTCTCCAGGGAAAACCATAGTATACAAATAAGTCCCTACCCTCACCAACTCTGAGAGACCAGTGTATACTCCACAAAAGAAAGCTATGCCTCCAAATGCACAGATCAGCTCAAGAGCAGCCATGTTGTAGGAGAAGATGTCCGAGTGGCTCGTTGTTGCAAAGGAGCGCTGTCGCCGCCATCGTTGGTGGCCCAGGTAGAGGACGATGGTGGAGAGAGGGAGGATGAGGATGTTCTTAGTGACGCTGTAGGCCACGGAGACGATAACTCCATCTCTGGAGTCTTGGCGAATTGGGAGAAAGAGGAGTTGACGGACATAATGGTTTTGTATGGATTTGCTTTTATGGAGAAAAGTGAGACAGAGGAAAAGAAATAAATTAACTGCGATCATTTCAAAGATGATTAAAGTGATTTAAAACTACAACAAATTATTTTGTTTATCCATTGCACATTTTGTCCTTAGTAACAGCAGATATATTTGCCTATAATATTGCAATATATTGAGTATTTACTGTTTGCAGATGCAATAGGCATGTGTGACTACATGACAGCAGAGTATGCTAACCTGACCACAACAGTCCACCGCTTGATGTGCCAATTGGAATTTGTCTTGAGACGTATTCATATAAAAGTACGGCAGTGTTATTCTGACACCAAATCTCCCCAAAAAATTGGAATTGAAGTTAGTAGACTATGTAAAAGTTAATTAAATTATAATACAATATACTGAGTTACGTATTAACAAAAAAGGTTTTCTTATTTCAGTGAGATACATTTATTTTGTGTCAAAAGTGCTAACATAATTTGTTTTAACATGAAGAGTTTTTTTGTTAAAATTGAATGATTGTGTATCCAAGTATAACAATAGAAGTGTTCTAATAATGTGAACCATAACTTTGAATGAAGTGAAATAAAAACGAATAGTTTCATGCAAGAAACTTAGGGAAGTTAATTCTAAAGAAATAAAAGGATGAAATTCTAGGACAAAAATGAAAAAAAATTGCAAACGTATAAAGAGAATTTTTGAGTCACAATTCACCTTTCTATCTCATCACTTTGAATTTATTCTCATTTTGGACATAATGTTGAATCTTAATAAATTAGATTTCTCGTGTATTTTTGATTTAATCATTAATAACTTTTTACCGCTTTTGTTTTCTTCTTTTATTGGCAGACATGGGCTTCCATAAAATGTTCATGTTCAAACAATCACAAAACACGTTTTAAGAAAATATCTAATTAAACAAAGTCCCTTCTTGAGATTAAAGTTAATACAAATAAAACTTCAGATTATTTTGAAGACATAGTTATATTTTATTTTCAGATACTGACAAACACTACTGGGTTTTTGTGTGGTTACCTTCAAAATATATGAGTAAAGTTAAAACACAACACGATAAGTTAATTTACAGAAGGCTACCGGTCTTTTGTTTTTCCCCGACTTGAGTCAATGACTGGAAAATGGTAATGCTAAGTGTTAATGTTGATAAACATTTACACAGTGTTGGTTAATATCCAAGGAAAAGTAATGAAATGATATGAAACTGAAAACTGTTACTTAATTATAGGACACCTACCTCCTCAGCAGTGCTTGTTTTTGATCTTTCTCCTGTGCATCCAAACTCACCGACTGCTATTCACTCGTTCTGATCCCAAGATATATTAATGCTTCTGTGTCTGAGTGAAATAATGGCACCCAGGACAGGTTATGTTTGCATGTTGTCAAACAAATGATGGATTCTGTATCACTTTATACTCTTAATCGTGGCAGGCAAATTTTCTTTTCACATTACTCTTCCACAATGGTGATATTTCAAATGTGTTTTTTGTGCTTCATTAACTTTCAGTCCATCAAATTTGACAGGATTCAAATAACCTGCAAACTTAAACAGGTGTTTATTCAAATTAAATGTACTACTGACTGAAAGTCACTGTGTGTACAGACAGCAATGTGTTAGAAATGTCAGGTGCTTCGTTATGACCATAAAAACAAATGTGTTATGTGCTGCAGGACCCAAATGCAGGAGATCAGGCAGGAAAAAGTTTGAGCTTAAGGATTTATTAGAATGAAGAGTAAATACCAACAAAGCAGTCTAATGTCCAAAATGAAAAAAAACTCACTGGAACAAAAGACAAGACAAGACAAGACAAGACAGCACAGAAAACCAGACTATCACAATAAAACAGGAAACAAGCAAAATACAAAACAGACCACCACAATAAGACAAAACAGAACAAAATGCCAAACCCATAACAAAATGATCTTATTATACAAATAATGCTTTTATTGTAATTAGATTAAGTGTAGGTGGCTGAGTCCACCACTGCCTCTAGCTTCCGGCGGCATTGACTGCTGAATCAGTGGGCGACTTTGGAGCAGGGTGTTAAGGAAAAACTCAGAATCAGGCCCTGTTTACACGATGACTTGCAGGTGAAAAAGAAAAAATATTTTATTGGATGTGCCTTTCGTTTATACGGCGACAGAATTTTTCGGGGCTTAAAAACACAAAAAATGCAACCACACTCCAGAGTGGAAACCTTAAAAACGCTCCACCGTTGCGTTACCATCTGATGGGTAAAAAGTAAAAAAGTCCAATTAGTCTGTTGTTACGGAGTAGGCTACAGAAATTATAGGCTCCTGTTATCTAAAAGATTTTCAATGTTGTGTCTCAATATTTAAATGATTTCGACAATGTGGATAAGGTAGTAATAGTTCCATAACCATATGTAGGCTATTCATTTGAGCCAGAGTAGGCGACAACTTTGCGGATGAAGAGAAAGAGAGAGAGGGAGAGAGAGAGAGAGTGAGTGGCAGCGGTCAGCGGGCAGAGGTCTGCTTCAGCCTCCTCTGCCCGCTGCCTCTCGCTGTCAAGCAGTGGCTGAAGGGCTGCGAGGCTCAGAGTATTGGTACTGCTCCCGTGGGTGCTGTGGCTTATCACAGTCGACTGTGCAGGTCATCATCAGACAAACATTCAACTCCACCTCCTCGTCTGGCCAGACAAGCTTTTGTTGTTCGCTTCGACACGATTTGGTTTGGCTACTTTTGCGTTTTCTCTTCAGATCGTTTCCGTCTAAACATAGCCTCAGAAAGGAGTTTATTGCCACAGTAACGAAGATATTTCGGGGTCCGCACAGATGCTTAACCCAAATACCTCAGCACAGACAGAATGTGATATGTGTTTACTTCCTCCATGACCTTGGCAGGATGGGAGCGCTTGAGGCAGCACTGTCTTATCATACTGCTGTTATCTCTCCCGTTACCTATGGAGACACAGAGTTGAACTACTCTCTTGTCTAAGACAGGTTATGAGGTTATGTTGGACACTGACCTTTATGAGATCTGGGGTACCACTATCTCAACTTACATACCATGAGTTCGTAAGCTGTAACTTCCACCAAAGAAGGCTTTAGGCTGTCCAGTTGTATCAATGCCAAGCCTACTACCTTTCAAACATTTCATAATGGCCTTATTGTGTATTTATCTGTTTGTATTTTTCTGTTTTGACAAGGTAACCATAATAGAGTCTAGTGGTCGTGTTGGAGGACAGGTGGAGACCTACAGGAATGAAGAAGAGGGCTGGTATGCTGAACTGGGAGCCATGAGGATCCCAAGTACTCAACAGTGAGTTTAAGTTTTAAAAACATTCAGTTTCTGCATTTACATACAAACATGGCATGCAACCCTTCCCTGTCTCAGACTTACATGATTGTGTAAAAATGATGTTGATGAAACCAGCTTTTTATGGGGTTTATTTGCAAATGAAATCATCCATATTATTGTTATTATACAGTCATTATTTAAAACACTAAAGTTAAGATAAAAATTAAACTTGGATAGAATCAAAAGAAATTAATAGTTAAGCTATTGTAAAGGTTTTACTATCACTACAGTGGAACTGACTCAGAGTTATTTTATGTTATCTATAGAGAGAAACATTCCTTTATTTACATAAAAATAATACACAGAGTTACTTCATAATAGCAGAAGGTGAATTTTGTTGTTGAGGCCCTTGGAGGCTGCCACTGTTATCACGGTCTTTTTAACTTACAACTCAAAAATTATGGATGTTATATGTCTTCCCCACACATCAAAAGCTTTTAGTGAATGTCATCGTTTACTGTCTGGGCTCACACGGTAAAGATACATTACAGTAATAAGCTAACCACCACCCCATTTTCAACAGCATCGTCCATTGGCTTGCTAAAAAGCTAAAGGTCAAGCTGAATGAATTCATCATGTATGACCCCAACCCCTTTTACTTGGTTAATGGGTTGCTTAAGAATTCTAGAAGAGTGCATAATGACTCTGATGTTCTGAAGTACAAAGTACGGCCAAGTGAGAAAGGGAAGTTGGTTGATGAACTGCTACAAAAAGCTTTGCACAAGGTATGTCAGACAGAATAAAGGAAGGAGGGATGGAAAGAAAGTTACAGAAATTCACACATCCTTTCGAAGCAAATGTATTTATTGTGGAGTAGGTTATCAGCGGTATTGAAGGTTTATATAAAACATGGTGCAACATAACTAATTGCAGAAATCAGAGTTTACTCTTAAAGGTGCCGTAGGTAGGATTGCAAAGATCCAGGACTTAGACAAATAATTTGAACATCGACAAATTCTCAGTCCCCCCCCCTTCTATCCGTTAAAGCCCAAAACAGTGTTCTAAGCCCCTCCCCCCACAAGACAAAGCTGTGCATGATAGAGCGGGGAGAAACCTATCTGCAGCTCGTGCGATGGGAAGGGGGAGGGGAGGATGCTATGAAATGCATGAGCAAGAGCAGTGATTGACACACAGTTAGACACCCCCCCCCCACCCCCCGGCTCTGATTGGTGCATCTAAACAGGGAGCGGTGGATTTTTGCAAATCGCAAAACCAGAGGAGCCAGATTTCTTTTTGAATGACCTGCTTCATGTAGTTCTACTCGAACATAGGGTCAGTTTCAGCAAATATGTCTTAAAGTTAGCTTCATAAGCCTTACCTGCTGCATCTTTAATCTATTCCGGACAGTAAGGTTAAAATAGTACATGTTTAAAGTCTGAGCTATGTAAAAATTAGACAAACATTCAACTACTGGCATTGCTCTCCGGTGGGCTCAACCTCTGATAGCGTCCACTTGGTGCCTTTTGTGTCAGTCTAGGGCATACATTCAAGTTACAAATTCATGGTTCATTATAGGTAAATCAAAGTTCAGTTTGACTCATGGTGACACCATCAGCTCAATAGATTCATGATTGAATTGTTCCTGGTTTTTGTAGGTGAAAGATTACGTGTAGACTCATGGCTGCAAGGCTGTGCTGAAAAAATATGAGCACTACTCTGTGAAGGTAAAATACAACAATGTCCTAAAATGTTGTAAAATGAGAACAATGCATGGGGTGAATTGCGAATCCCAAGTAATATTTTAGTGCATTACGAATAGCATTATTTTTGCATGCCATTTTCAATGGACGGCATGAGAAGAGTGAAGAGCATCACCGACTGGCCCTCTTGTTTCATTTACTTCCCCAGCCATAGTTTCCAATCCAATGAGACCATTGGCATCCTACTGGCCTCCTACACCTGGTCTGTGGGTTTTTGGCAGTTACTGATGGGTTGTTGTTCCTAGGAAAAAGTATAATCTGATAGAATTCATTTCTAAAACAGCTTTTGTGATAACTGTCTTTAAAAATCAATAGTACGTTAAATACTAACCTTACTTCAACCTTGATGTTTGTTGTGTTCATTTTAATTCCACTGTTTGGCTGCAATGTCAAAGCCTGGCACACTTCCTGGGGGCCTGGTATTTACTCGCAAGTTTTAAATTTAGTTATATAAATTATAGCGTATATTTCTTTTACCAAAAAAACACGTTTCTTTATCATTTTTTATTTTTGTTTTAATATGCATTTTGACTGTTCAACTCTTTTTGGTCAAAATTTGTATTGTTGGTTGTTAAACAGTTAATAATTAACAAATCTTTAATTAACTTAAAAACTTTATGTGCATCAGGAATTTTAACAATATCAGAAGGCATTCAGTCAAGATACAATCATTGGCAAAACACAGGTAATCTTCAAAAACTAAACCACAACAAATGGCGACCATTTAGAAATATTTCATTTTGGTGATTGTATATAGAAATTGTCCATTACAGTGAACATCATTGACACATGGTAAATACAGAGAATGAAAGAACAGGCAGTTTACATCTGATCTGATTTAAACATAACAAAAACAGTCAGCACATTATAAAGAAACAAACTGTAAAATGTGTTCATACAAATTTTCTACTTTTAATCTAGGTTCATTTGTGCTCTCAAATTATTGATTTATATGCTAAAATTAATAGTTTAATTGTCCATTACTTCATCCTTGTCCTTTCAATGCTCTTTTTCTGTGTGCATGTTTAGCAATTCTGGCCAGCTTTATTAGTTGGGTGCAAACATACATTTTAACTTTCCAGGTGAGGGACAAATTATCTTTATGTGCCACATAGGTTAAACATGATTTCATTACGTTATACATACATGTACATAGATATACTGAGGACATTTATGTTAAACAATATTTTCTTATCAGGAACATCCTATGAATATAATTCAAATGTTAAGAAATGTGTAATTTGTGAGTGTGACTCATTAAACACAATGGTTGATATAATATAAATGGATTATTGATTCAAGAGAAAAAAATAATTTTGTTGATGACTTAAGAAAACAAATGTGTGGGCTTGGTGAAAGTCACATGTAACCCTTTAAATCACAGCTGCTGCGAGAAGAAACATATGCTGCAAGCCCTGTAATTCTGTGCCACAAATTTAACAGGAATACTCCAAGAAATCCTGGTGGAACTACTCTATGGACACGATAAAACTTGCTCTCTTTCCTTTGTTTTGTCCAATGATAACAACGCTAACCTTCTGTGCTACGACTTCCTAAAATGAATTCCTTTTTATTGTCTGAAATTAAATTATAGTGTCGCTGACATTGCTTTAATGGCAACGAGGCAGTTTTCCTGCTCTGTGTAGGAACAGCAGAGGTAAAACCAAACTGCTGGGCAGACTAAACCAGACTCCAGTAACCAGTGCCACACAACCGTCGTCGTATCTAAGCACATGTGAGTAGCTCAGAGCAAGACCAAGAAGGAACCCTGCAAGCCACAACCACAACACTCCCATTATGGCAGTCATGGTGTGTTTAGTCCTCTGCTTTGATTGATCAACCCGCTCCCTGTCCCCGCCCACTTCCCCCGGCCCTGGACGAATCAGAACACGGAGAACAGAAAGGCTGCAGAAAGATACGACAACTGAAGCAACGACTGTCGCACAGAACATCGGGATATAGGGAAAGTCAGAGCCACCTGCTACACCACTCCATCCAAAGCACAGTAACCAAACACATACAATGGTGATATTTCGTACCTTGACTCCACCCGACTGTCTAAGCCCCATGTAGGTGACGGGGTGAACAACAGCCAGGTAGCGCTCCACACAGGTCAGGATGTGAAAGAACATCTCTCCAGGGAAAACCATATTATATGCATAAAACCCTACCCTCACCAACTCCGAGAGACCAGTGTATACACCACAATAGAAGGCTGCGGTTCCAAATGCAAAGATCAGCTCAACAGCAGCCATGTTGTAGGAGAAGATGTCCGAATGGCTCGTTGTTGCAACGGAGCGCTGCCGCCGCCATCGTTGGTGGCCCAGGTAGAGGACAAGGATGGAGAGAGGAAGGATGAGAATGTTTTTATTGATGCTGTAGGCTAAGGAGAGGAGAAGTCCAGCTCTGGAGTTTTGGCAGGTGTAAAGGTGGGAGGAAGAGGAGTTGACGGACATAATGGTTTTGTATGGATTTGCTTTTATGGAGAAAAGGGAGACAAGAGGAAAAGAAATAAATCTATTGAGATCAAGATCAAAGATGAATAAAGTGATTTAAAACTACAATACATTATTTTGTTTATCCATTGCACATTTTGTCTATAGTAACAGTAGATATATTTCCGTTTAATATTGCAGAGTATTTACTGTATGGAGATGTAATAGGCATGTGTCACTACATGACAGCAGAGTATGCTAACCCGACCACAACAGTCCGACAACTATCCCCACTTCATGTGACAATTGGAATTTGTCTTGAGACTTTTCTAAGTAACAGTTTGTCAGTGTATTGCTGTCACCAAATTTCACCAAAAACTTGTTCAGTTTTTCTTTAAAATGAGGAAATTGAAATTGCAGTTAGTAGAATATCTACTGTTAATATAATATTTAATAAGTTAATTAAATTGTATTACAACATATTGAGTCATGTATTCTTGTTTCAGTGAGATACATTTATTTTGTGTCAAAAGTGCTAACATTTGTTTTAACATAGATTTTCTTTCTTAAAATTGAACGATTTTGTATGAACGTATAACAATAATAATGTTCTAATAATGTGAACCATAACTTTGAATAAAGTGAAATAATAACTAAAAGTTCCATGCAAGAAACTTAGGGAAGTTAATTCTAAAGAAATAGAAGGATTAAATGGCAACGGCATCAAGAGAATTAGATCCTAACTCAAAATATCACTGTTTTGAGTCAAAATTTGGCTTACCATCTCATCGCTTTGAATTTAGTCTATTTTTGTACATAATGTTGACTTAAGTCAAATCTAAATGAATTTGATTTCTCGTGTATTTTTGCTTTCATCATTAATAACTTTTCACCACTTTTGTTATATTCTTTTCTTGGCAGACATGGGCTTCCATAAAATGTTCACCATGTTACGGAAAAAACAATTACAAAACCCTTTTTGAGAAAATATCTAATTAAGCAAGTGTTCCTTTTTGAGATTAAAGTTAATAAAACTGTATTGCTGGCTTGTTTTTCCCCAACATCAGTCAATGACTGAAAAATGGTAACGCTTATGTTATGTTAATGTTGATAAACATTGACACAGTGTTGGTTAATATCCAAGGAAAAGCAATGAAATAATATTAACTGAAAACTGTTAATTAAAGGACACCCACCTTCTCAGCAGTGCTTGTTTTCTCTTGCGCATCCAATCTCACTGACTGCTATTCACTCGTTCTGAGCCAAAGATATATTAATGCTTCTGTGTCTGAGTGAAGTAATAGTCCCCAGGACAGGTCATGTTTGCATATGTCAAACAAATGATGTATTCCGTGTCACTTTATACTCTTAGTCATGGCAGGCAAATTTCCTTTTCACATTACTCTTACACAGTGAGGATATTTCAGGAACAAAGTTTGGTGGAAATGCTTTGTCAGTTTCTTCATAATGAGCATGAATACAAATGATCGTGTTGTACAAATAATGATTTTATTGTAATTAGAGTAGGTGGGACCATGGCCAGGTGGGATTTAACATCACAATTCCCCACTCTATTAGTTAAACGAGTAACTGCAGTCCTAAACAGTTCTAACCGTAGTTTGGGGCCAAAATTCACTGCAACCTCAGTCAACATTGCGAGATATTTTAGATAATTGCACTGCTACAATAGATGTTTGAAAATAATTATCTGTACTTTGCAATCCATTTTATCGCAAAATAATCAAGAGAAAAGCCACAGTGTCCATGTTTCAATCAAATCAAATTCAATTTAATTTAATTTCAATGGTATTTATATTGTATATTTATAGGACACTTTACAGAGTAGTAGATTACAGAGTTGGTCTAGACCATAGTAAAATTTATAATGACCCTACAATACAGATTGTGGACAAACACACACACACACACACAGAAGAAAAAAAAAAAAAGTTTCAGTAACAAAGAGAGAAAATGGAGAAAAGAAAAGGGCCATTACATGACATACCAAGGTAGAACTTTACAGCTTTGAAAGTCCAATGGTTTTACGACAATGTTACAGTTTACAACTTTACGACAGTCTTGACTGACGTCACATTTTTACGGCAAACATGCCATCATGGCGTCTAGTAGGCTGGCGAAAATAAAGTTTGCAGAAAAGTTATTGTTTGCCAGTAACGCAACAAGAAAAAAGTAAGCTGAAGTTCTTGAAATAATATATTCACTGTTCCAGTTACACAACACGATACAGTAGAAGGAATAATGTCAGTCAAACAAGGAAATTAGGAGGTTGGAAAATTGCAGGATCTACTCACGGGAAGCGTTGCTTTCATGGGGAGAAGAAGGAGAAGTCTCGGAAGAATGTCTCAGCTTCATCAGAACAGCGGAGCAGTTTGGGCTTCTCATCCACCATTACTCTCAGGGTACTGGGCTACACCAGAGAGTATTTCATCACAGCGCCACAGAGTTTTTTTGACAGCATCAAGCCGACGTTGACTGATCAGACCAGCACTGAAGTCGTGGGCTCGAGCGCCAGTATAAGTGAGCTCCGTTCTCTGCCTGGCCAGATGTAGGATCTTGACTTTGTCCTGGAAATGTAAGACTTTGATCAGAATAGGTCCCGGAGAAGATCGGGTGCTGTAGCTGAACGTGGGAGAGCGGTGAGCCCTTACTGTGACTGGTGTTACGGTTTAAGTGGTTACTAAATTAACTGGTGACACTCTAGTTAGGCTACTAGACAACCTAGAGCTTGTATGTTGAACTTGGTTTTGTATACTGTATTAACATGTGTTGACTTTTGTTTGGTTGTTTTGGTTTTCACACCCCACCTGGTGTGGCTTATGCTATTTATTTTAAACTACTTTATTGTAGTACTTTTCTTAGTTCTGATCCCAAGATATATTAATGCTTCTGTGTCTGAGTGAAGTAATGGCCCCCAGGACAGGTTATGTTTGCATGTTGTCAAACAAGTGATGAACTCTGTGTCACTTTATACTCTTAATTGTGGCAGGCAAATTTCCTTTTCACATTACTCTTCCACAGTGAGGATATTTCAGGAACAAAAAGTTTGAACTGGAATAATTTGTTAGATTTCTGTTCAACATACAGAGACAACATACAGTTTCACATTCAATACAATACAGGAGTACAAAATACAATAGGCTACGTAAAGGCTACATCAAGTGTAGATTAAGTAGGCATTACAAAGCTGACACAAACGTGTGGATTACTCCACGAAGGATATGCTAAAGTAATATGGTGATAACACAGTATACATTAATAGACAGTCTATATCAATATATATACTCATACCACATTGGTCTGTAGCATTCTCTCTACTACTGCAGTACTTTTACAGGGATATATTTATATGTGGTACCATAATGAAACATGTATCACCTATTTTGTACCACAATATTTAATGTTTGTACGAATGATGACACAGTGAAACTATGGGTAGCTTGTGTGTGGGTGATCTAAAGTAACGTTTCAATGGTATTTCACAATAAATCAGTTTTTTGAACCAATGATTGTGCAAGTGCAAGATTTATTTAAAGATATGAATGCACAATGCAGTGTTTGGAACATTAGACAGCCTGTGTTATAAGTGATGACCATTTTGAGTTTTGTGTTAGGAGTTTCAGGCAAGGGGGTAAGCTTCGCTTCAGAATGCGAACCTTCGATGGCGCCATTTTGTTGCTACAAAGGTATCACCTCTTGTTAGCATTCCACTGACCGCCATTTTGTTTTTACGTCACTTGACTGTGAATAACTTTACATCTGAAGCGTTTAAAGACTCTATTTGTCCGTTGTTTAATTCTAAAGAAACATGACAATGTATAAAAGGCTCCATTACCTTGTACCTCACGTTATGGCTCCGTAGCAGACGCTTTTGTAAAAATACGCTAACGATTGTGTCATGACCAAGGGACTTACTGTCGCACAGTAGAGGAATTACCGTATAGTACAGGAGAATCTCGCAGGCAGTTTCGACTTACATTAGCTGTTCAGGTTTAATTAACCCTCGTATTATGTTAAGGGTGAATTTGACCCATTTGCGTTTTTGTGTTGACCAAAATACTGGTGAACCTATCTTTTTCTTCATGAAATTGTATGACATTTCCTCATTAAAGGTCATGAACTTGTTCACAAAATCTGGACACACTGATGTGTAGTGGAATGTCTGTTCAGAGTTTGTATACAAAGATGATGTTGCGGGTCATTTTGACCCGGAGACTTTCAACACCCATTTAGGTGTGTGTGTGTGTGTGTGTGTGTGTGTGTGTGTGTGTGTGTGTGTGTGTGTGTGTGTGTGTGTGTGTGTGTGTGTGTGTGTGTGTGTGTGTGTGTGTGTGTGTGTGCAATGTTATTGACGATCCGGATTGTGAATTCTCCTATGATGAAGAGGATTCAGGGGACCAGTCTGGTGTAGTATACATTAGCTGAAAACAATGGGCAGCAATCATCCTCAACATGGACAGCTAAAGATGGTAACATAAAATGGTCAACATCACCACACTGACGCCAAGGCAGACTGTCATCAAGATGACTCCAAGCCCCACAAGAGTTTTCTGCCACACTAGTTGATGATATTCAATCACCATTTCATCTCTTCATATCCCAACCAATAGATAGGACCATAGTGGACATGACCAACTTGCAGGGAGGTGTGTATTTCAAAATAAATGGAAGTCACTGGATCAGATTGACTTGCATGCATACATTGAAATCCTAGTCCTGCTGCGTCCGCAGCATCCACCCATGCTCTGCAGTGCCATGTTACATCCCGCAACACCCTGCTGTGATGTTCATACGCACAGAGTAGTCAGGATCCGGTATAGGAGACTGCACTACTCAGTACGACACAATGTGCCCTGCTATGACATGAACTTCCATGACTACCTCAAGGTCACTGTTCCATTATCTCTAATGTGACTATTATCACCACTGTTCATCACACCCCCAACCGGCCCCGTCAGACACCTCCTACCAAGAGTCTGGGTCTGCCGAGGTTTCTTCCTAAAAGGGAGTTTTTCCTCGCCACTGTCGCAACAGCCACTGATAATGCTTGCTCTTGAGGGAATTACTGTAATTGTTGGGGTTTTGGAATTTATAGAGTGTGGTCTAGACCTACTCTATCTGTAAAGTTTCTCGAGATAACTCTTGTTATGATTTGATACTATAAATAAAATAAAATTGAATAGTATTAACTAGAGTGTACAAGTCAAAGGGAGAAGCAATTGTCAGTCTGTGGAATGATGAGAGGGGAAGGACAATATTTCTAGCAACAATGTCATTGGAGTCAATTCATACGAAAGCTTGGGTGTTCAGCAACACCAGAGCTGGTCGAGTGAAAGAGACAAACTAGCTGAGATCAGAGATGTATGGGATGAATGGGTCAAAATTGTACCTGTATTGTACAATCCTGGTCCCCATGTCACTGTAGATGAACACCTTGTTCCATTCAGGGGGCGCTGTCCCTTCTGACAGTACATGCCCAACAAGCCTGCCAAGTATGGCATCAAAATATGGGCATCCTAGGATGCCAAATCTAGCTACTATGCATTGAATATGCAAGTGTATACCGGAAATATTTTCACTAAATAATTGGTAAAAACAGTTTTGGGGGAAAAAATGTTTGTGATGAGGAAAAAATGTTTGTTTTAGTGTATTTACACTGTACGGGTCATTTTGACCCGTAACATCATCAATGTCATTTTTTTTCAACATAATACAAGGGTTAAGAATGTTAGCTAGCATGTTAGTTACCAATAATTATCCTGTGCTTATGTTATCTCCTTACATATACCTACAATCTCCGTCTATGTAAGATTGTGAATAATTGAGATTTCTCTTGGCACAGCTACCAGAAGACTTACAACTTTCAGACACGTTGCTCACGTCACATTTACGTTGTCTCTGTCAGTTGGAGGCTGCGCAGTAAGGGAAGAGATCACCGGAAAAGTGCTTCTAATAGCCTTCACTGGTCTCCGTCCAGAGCAATTGGGTCTATTGGTCCATTATATACTGTCTATGGTTTCAGGGGATGTAGGACCCAAGTGCAAGATGGCTGACACAAGAGGAAGTTCAAGGATTTATTTCCATAAAATCCAACAACAAAAGGTGTCCTGGAAAAGCAGGCTGAATACAACAAATACAGAAACAGGCAAAACTGCAGGAACACACAAACACTCCAAACAGATACAATGACCTGACGCTGGACAAGGGGAACACCAAGACTAAATACAGAGGGTAATGAGATAACACAAGACAGGTGAGACAGGGGCTGGGAAACAGGTGAAGCACATTAGGGCTGGGCAGAGTAATAAAACAAAGTGGGAAAACACAAGACAGGAAGTACAATAGACAAGACAAGACAGAAAACCAGAGACTTCAAAATAAAACAGGAAACTGAGCAAAATACAACACAGAAAACAGACTACCAAAATAAGACAACACCACTACCATAACATTTTGTGTCTAGAATTTTGAAAAATGATGGCAAGGTTCTGAAATTAGTAGCAAAGTGATTGTAAAAAAGTGTATTGAAATTCTATAATAATGATGCTAGGGACTATATATGTACTATAAGGGCGTTTTCACACATGAAAGTCCAAACCAAGGTCCGGACCAAGGTTCATGTTTTTATTACATTGTAGACATTTGATCCGGTAAGTTTTGGTTTCACACTGCAGTTATGCAAGCGCACTAAAGATCTATACGTGACAAAACTACATCTTGCCGTCATAACATACGTGAGCTGCGTCTCCAGATACTTATAAGTGATCCTCTCGTATCCTCTCTTTGTGAGTTTTTTCAACTGCCTGCTGCTCTCCACTACTGCCGCGGCTCTTTTTGTTTTCTTCTGATGTTGAGAAGCAAGACACGGGAACTTTCTTTCTGGAGCATTTATTCAGAGACAAACGGAAACCTACACTGTACATTTACTACCACTTAACAAATAAACTGCTGATGTATTCTCTGCTCTGACAGCCGACAGCTGTCTGCTCTGAGCGCATTCACCATCACTCTCTCTCTCTCACTAAGCACCGAGCTATTCCTTAAAGCTTCCCCGGTCTTGTAACACAGGGATAGCCTGCCAGAGCTTCTTGTATTTGGTCCATGCAAAAAATGCTTTCACACTATAAACAAACCGGACCATGGTTGAGTTTGGTCCGGACCGAGACCACCTCTTTTGATCGGACCAAAATTTCGTCTTTTGATCGGACCAAAATTTAGTCTTTTGATCCGGACAGTGGTCCGGAGGAGGTTTCACACCTGTAATTTTGGTTCAGATCAAACTAAAAAGTCAGAAAGTCCGGACCAAATGAGGTATGTGTGAAAACGCCCCTAAGTGTGTGGGTGTGTGTTCAGCCCTTTTTCCTTGGTAAGTAATCTCCCTTCTAGTCCTGACAAGAACATTCTATTGAAGGTCTGACTTCCACAGAACTGATCAAAACACTTCATGGCAATTTGTGTGTGTGTGTGTGTGTGTGTGTGTGTGTGTGATTGTGTCTGTGCATGTGTGTGTGTGATTGTGTGTGTGTGTGTGTGTTATGTGTGTGTCTGTGTGTGTGTTAAAGTTCTACTTGTTATTCACCAAACTTCAATCTTAAAAGTCCTGCAAAGAACAATATTCTTCAAGTTACCCTTACAGTATTGTGTGTTTTTTGTATGGTAAAAAGAACAAAAGACATATGAGTGAAGTTAAAACAAAAAATTGACATGAAGTTAATATACTGGTCTCTTGTTTTTCCCCCACTTGTGTCAATGACAGTTAAAAATGGTAATGCTAAGTGTTAATGTTCATAAACATTGACAAAGCGTTGGTTGATATTCATGGAAAATCAATGTAATAATATGAACTGAAAACTGTTACTTAATTAAAGCACACCCACCTTCTCAGCAGTGCTTGTTTTTGATCTCTCTCCTGCACATCCAAACTCACCGACTGCTATTCACTCGTTCTGATCCAAAGATATATTAATGCTTCTGTGTCTGAGTGAAGTAATGACCCCGAGGACAGGTTATGTTTGCATGTTGTCAAACAAATAATGGATTCTGTTTCATTGTATACTCTTAATCGTGGCAGGCAAATTTCCTCTTCACATTACTCTTCCACAATGAGGATATTTCAGGAACAAAAAGTTTGAACTGGAATAATTTGTTAGATTTGTGTTCTTTTGGGCTTAAGATATTTCCTATCATTAACTTTCCGTCCATCATGTTTGCCAGGATTAAATTAACCTGCTAACCTTAGACAGGTGTTTATTCAAATGAAGTGTACTGCTGACTGGAAGTCACTGTGTGTACAGACAGCAGTTTTCGTGGAAACGTTTTGTGTTTCGTAATGACCACGAATACAAATGATCCTGTTATACATATAAAGTTTTTATTGTTATTAGAGTAAGTGTGACCACGGCAAGGTGGGATTTAACCATCAGAATTCCTCATTCTATTAATAACCCTTATATTGTGTAAGGGTCCAATTTGACTTAAGTTAAGACATGTAAAAAGTACAGGTTTTTTTTCATTTTTGATTGGAACAAGGCTTCATGATATCCTCAGAAACAACTATTCCAACACAACAAAATATGTCACAATATTAGTCAATTCTAAATGTCTCTGAAAAAAAATCAGTTTTGAAAGCAGTAATGATAAATAAAGAAAGTTCATGGAGTAATTTTTAAAATATATTTTTGAAATTCTATAATTAATGATGCTAGGTTTTAAGTCTATGGACTATAAGTGTGTGTGTGTGTGTGTGTGTGTGTGTGTGTTCAGCCCTTTTTCCTCGGAATCTAATCTTCCTTCTAGTCCCGCCAAGAACATTCTTTTGAAGGTCCGACTTCCACAGGAATACGTGACACGAAGAATATTCTTGTGCAAGTGGTGTGGTGATGGTTCCAGTTAAACCGATAAGCAGCATTAAATGTATGTATATAAGAGATTTCCCCGTCACTTCAAGGTACTCTTACAGCAGATGTTAACATTTAAGCTCTTTAAACGGTAAGTAAGTAAAAAAACAAATTTGTAAAATATTTGCCTTAATACGTTTCCTTAAAACTTTATTTTTTCATTCAGTACACAACAGAAAATAAGAGTAAACTTGCAAAACATAATGAGCTAAATAATTGTTTTTCTCGATTATTCTGTTTTTGTGATCATTGAGATTATAATTATTTAAAACACTAAGGTGAGATAAAAATGAAACTTCGATAGAATCAAAAATAAATTAATAGTTAAGCTATTGTAAAGGATTTAATATCGCTACAGTGGAACTGACTCAGAGTTATGTTATTTTATCTATAGAGCGAAACATGCTGTTTATTTACATAAAAAAAATAATATGGCGAGTTACTTCAAAATAAAAGAAGGTGAATTTTGTTGTTGAGTCCCTTGGAGACTGCCACTGTTGTTGCTGTCTTGTTAACTTAAAACTCAAAAATGATGTAGGGATGTTACATGTGCCACAATTAAATGTCTTACCTACACATCAAGAGTAGTTAGTGAATATCATTGTATCATTGCAACATAACTAATGGGACAGCTTCCTCAATATTGGACCTTCCAAGTAATTGCAGAAATCAGAGTTTACTGTTAAGCTGTTCCGGCCAGTAAGGTTAAAAGTGTACATGTTTAAAGTCTGAGCTTTATAAAATTAGACAAACATTGAACTACTGGCATTGCTATTCGGTGGGCCCAACCTCTAAGAGCTTCCACTTGGTGCCTTTTTGTATCAGGCTAGGCCATACAGTCGAGTTACACATTCATGGTTCATCATAGGCAAATCAAAGTTCAGTTTGACTCATGGGGACACCATCAGTTCAATATATAAATGAGTGAATTGTTCCTGTTTTTTGTAGGTGAAAGATGAAATTCAGACTATTGGCTGCCAGGCTGCACTGATAAAATATGACCACTACTCTGTGAAGGTAAAACAGAACGATATCATAAAATGTTGTAAAATGAGAACAATATGTGGGGTAAATTGCAAATCACAACTTATATTTTAGTGCATTGCAAATAGCATTATTTTCTCATGCTGTTTTCAATGGTTTAGCATTTGAAAACAAACAAGTTTTTACTGAAACTTCCCACCACAACCGCCAATTGGAACTTTGTTTAATAGGAGTATCTGAAAGAAGAAGGAGATCTGAGTTCAGAAGCCATAATGATGATTGGAGATCCTCTTAACGAAGCAAGCCTTATGTACACAGCGCTGACAGAGATGCTCTATGACCAGACTGACATGAGTGACAACACTACATAAGGCCCTACATCCCACACTGTCAACTATTCAAGATTGGAATATACTTTTTTTGTAGTAGAGTTAAAAAACTATAAAACCCCTGGCCATAAATGTGAGGTGGTCATGAAAGGTCTGGGAAACTAAAGTTGTACACTGTTTACTGGCTTCAAGAGAAAACCAGTAAATTTAATATTTTCATCTGAAAGACAGTAATTCATGAAGCAACACACCCGTCACTGTAGTTTAGCAGATTTGAGTATTTCAGAGCAAGACCAACAAGGAACCCTGCAAGCCAAAACCACAACACTCCCATTATGGCAGTGATGGTGTGGAAAGCCCTCTGCTTTGATTGATCAACCCGCTCCCTGTCCCCGCCCACTTCCCCCGGCCCTGGACGAATCAGAACATGGAGAACTGAAAGGCTGCAGAAAGATACGACAACTGAAGTCAAGATCATTGCACAGAAAAATGAGACATAGGGAAAACCATAGCGAACTCCTACACCACTCCATCCAAAGCACAGCAACCAAACACATACAATGCTGATATTTCGTATCTTGACTCCACCCGACTGTCTCAGCCTCATGTAGGTGACGGGGTGAAAAACAGCCAGGTAGCGCTCCACACAGGTCAGGATGTGAAAGAACATCTCTCCAGGGAAAACCATAGTACACAAATAAAACCCTACCATTGACAACTCTGAGAGACCAGTGTATACACCACAAAACAAAGCTATGCCTCCAAATGCACAGATCAGCTCAAGAGCAGCCATGTTGTAGGAGAAGATGTCCGAGTGGCTCGTTGTTGCAAAGGAGCGCTGTCGCCGCCATCGTTGGTGACCCAGGTAGAGGACGAAGGTGGAGAGAGGGAGGAGGAGGATGTTCTTAGTGACGCTGTAGGCTACGGAGATGATAAGTCCAGCCCTGGAGTCTAGGCAGGTGTAAAGGTGGGAGGAAGAGGAGTTGACGGACATAATGGTTTTGTATGGATTTGCTGTTATGGAGAAAAGGGAGACAAGAGGAACATAAATAAATTAACTGAGATAATTTCAAAGATAATTAAAGTGATTTAAAAGCACAACACATTATTTTGTTTATCCATTGCACATTTTTTTCCATTGTAACAGCAGATATATTTGGGGGAATGCTGTTCTACAGCATTCCACCTATTGTTATTCTGTTCTTTATTGGGGGAATGCTGTTCTACAGCATTCCACCTATTGTTATCCTGTTCTTTATTTTTTTTAATTTTATTATTATTCCGTACGTTTTTTTGCTCTCTGTAACTTCTGCATACTTTCACCTATTTAAACCATTCAACTTTTCAAATGTTCAGCTCTTTCAGCTAATGATGGGACTTCTTCAACTTTTTTTCTACTATTTATACTTTTTAAAATATTCAGCTTTTTAACACTTTTTTTTAACATTAAAGTCAATGAGAGCAGGCTTCAAAGCCTTCAAATCCTCTTCTGCTTCAAAATGTATCTCCTCCTACATTCTTCCACCTACATACGTGATTCAAACTTTAAACTGTTCACAAAATATTCAGCTATCCGGGGTCTACTTTTCAGGTTGATATATTTTACAGTTTTTGTGAAAAATCTGTTTAAGTTTAGTGATTATTTCAGGAAATTTTATCGATTAAACAGAGTGTGTATTGCGCTTGCTAGAGTGGATGATGTCATCGCTAGAGGGTGAAGCTTCGAAAAAATTATCTTAGTTCCTTGTCTGTAAACTGCTCTCACGCCCACAATATCTACCTGTCATACACAATTTATACATCAAAACGTAGGTATTTTTGTTTAGTTTCAGGAACTCTGTTCAGTTAAGCGATATGTCTTATACTTTGGGCTCAGCAAGCTTCCAAATGACAAGAGAATCAATTTCTTCCCCATCCGCAGCAATGGTCAAAATGATTTATATTTCCCAGTGAAAGGCACAGCGAACCACTTTTTAAAATCGTTGATATGCCCAAATTTTTACATTTATCCATATAAATTTTACACCCTTACGTTCACAAAGGCCTTGTGTCTCTAACGGTCAAGCCGCTGTTTCGATAGCATGTACTGTTGTGGATTTATTAAGGATAGTTTGAAGGGTTCTCTCACACTGTCTCTCACTAATCAGGTGTGGGGATTAATGATCAAAGAGAGGCTTTATAAATACTACAGGAACACACTTGTCTGTTCTGAAGATGGTGCAGTGGTTATGGCACATGGCTAGGGTGTGGGGGTCCAGGGTTCAAATCCCACTGTGGCATATCACTCAATGTGTCCATGGCTAAGGTATTATTTGACTTTTCAACTACTCTCACTACTTCAACTTATTTTTACGGTTTTAAGCTATTCATCCAGTTTAGCTTTAGCAATTCAGCTATTCATGTTTTATTTTGCAAACACACACATGCACACACGCAAACACACACATATACACACACACAGACACACAAGCAGACACATAAACACACACACATGCAAACACACACACAAACACACACAAACACACACACACACACACACACACTACTCAAAAAACACACACACACACTCTCACACACACACACACACACACACACACACACTCCCCCACACACACACAGACACACACACACACACACACACACACACACACACACACACACACGCCCGTCGTCGTACACACACCACACTCTTCTCTCTTCTCATCTCTTCTCTCCTGCTCTCCTTTCTTCTCTCTTTCTCTCCCTCTCTCTTTCCTCTCTTTCTTCTTGTTCAGACCCATTCTTTTCACCTAATATATATCACATGTCATCTCAGCTAGATTGATGCTTTTTTCGTTCTATGCTGTATATATCTGATAATAAAAATATTTCTTCTTTCAGCCTTTTCAACTTTCATCTTTAACAGTATTACAGTATTAATTTGTTTCATATTTCTGCATATGTGAGTCATTATCAGTTAGAAAATCTACTCAGACCTCACAATGTTCTACATATTTTGTCATTATTCAACCTTTAAAGCAAACAGTTCAGTTTAGCATAAACTTTTAACTTTTTAATGAAATTCATACTTATTAAACCGATTTCCGCTTTTTCAACTATTTTCACTACTTCAACTTCTTCTTACGGATTTAAGCTATTCAACCAGTTTAGCTTTAGCAATTCAGTTATTCAGCATTCCCACGCATTTTCCGCAGGAAATGCATTTTCTAGTTGGGGGAATGCTGTTCTACAGCATTCCACCTATTGTTATTCGGTTTTATTTATTCTTCGTTTTATTCCCTCTTCCGTACGTTTTTTGGCTCTCTGTAACTTCTGCATACTTTCACCTATTTAAACCATTCAACTTTTCACATGTTCAGCTCTTTCAGCTAATGATGGGACTTCTTCAACTTTTTTTCTACTATTTATACTTTTTAAAATTTTAAGCTTTTTAACACTTTTTTTTTACATTGAAGTGAATGAGAGCAGGCTTCAAACCCTTCAAATCCTCTTCTGCTTCAAAATGTATCTCCTCCTACATTCTTCCACCTACAGACGTGATTCAAAATTTAAACTGTTCACAAAATATTCAGCTATTCAGGGGTCTACTTTTTCAGGTTGATACCTTTTACAGTTTTTGTTAAAAAGCTGTTTAAGTTTAGTGATCATTTCAGGAAATTTTATCGATTAAACAGAGTGTGTATTGCGTGAGCTAGAGTGGATGATGTCATAGCTAGAGGGTGAAGCTTAGAAAAAAATTATCTTTGTCCTTTCTCAATAAATTGTTCTCACGCCCACAATATCTACTTCTCATACACAATTTTATACATCAAAACGTAGGTATTGTTGTCTGGTTTCAGAAACTCTGCTCAGTTTTGTGATACGCCTTTTACTTTTGGCTGGTTGAGCTTCCAAATGACAAGATGTCCATATCGTTCTCCATTGGCTCCAATGATCAAACTCCTGGATATTTCCCAGCGAAACACTGAACGAACCACTTTTTGAAATCGCTGAGATGACCACATTTTTACGTTTATCCATATAAATTTCATACCGACACGTTCACAAAGGCCTTGTGGTGCTCAGGATCACGTCATTTGACTGATAGCAGTTATGGTGTTGCCACAGTGAGGCTTTGTTTGAGAGCTCGCTCTCAGTGTCTCTCAATAGCTGCAGCACAGCACAGCTGACAGATTCAGCAGGTGACAGGCTCGTTAGCTTGATTACAGACATCAAAGCAAGTTTATAAACATTACCAGGCCATGGTTACCATGGCAACACTTCCACAGACACACACCCAGATACTACAGGCAGTAATATGAACAGTAGTCTATACTCCCTCCCTCCTTCTCTCTCTCCGTCCCTCCTCTTTTGTATGTTTTTGTCTCCCTCCTCCTCCCTCATTCTCTGTCTCTCGCTGTCTCCTGCCCTACTTCCGTCTTCCTTCCTCCCTCCCTTTGTCTGTATCCCTCCCTCCTTCTTTTTCTTTTCTCTGTCTCCCTCACTCACTCTCTATCTCCCTCCCTCACTCTCTGTCTCTCTTTCTTTACCTCTGCCTCTCTCTCTCCCTCTCTATCTCTCTCTCTCTTTTTCTCTCTCTCTCTCCTTCTCTCTTCATCCCTCCTTCTCCCTCCCTCTCTTCCCCTTCTCTTCCTTTCTCTCTCCATCTCTTTCTTTCCATCTCTCTCTCCCCTTCTCTCTCTCTCTCTCTTTCAATCTGTCTCTCACTCTCTCTCTCTATCCCCCTATCTCTCTCTCTTTCCTTCTCTTTCTCTCTCTTTGTCTCTCACTCCGACCTCACAATGTTCTACATATTTTGTCATTTTTCAACTTTTGAAGCCAACAGTTTAGTTTAGCATCCCTCTCTCTCCCTCCCCCTCTCTCTCTATCACTATCTTTCCCTCTCTCTCGCTCTCTCTTTCTTTCCCTTTGCCTCTCTCTCCCTCTCTCTCCTCTCTCTCTCTTTCCCTCTCTCTCTCCTCTTTTTCTCTCTCCCTTTCTCTCTCTCTATCACTCTTTCCCTCTCTCTCTCTCTGTCTCTTTCTTTCGCTTTTCCTCTCTCTACCTCTCTATCCTCTCTCCCTCTCTCTCTCATCCCCCCCTATCTCTCTCCCCCTCTCTCTCTCCCTGTCCCTCTCTTTCTCTCTCTCTCTCTCCTCTCTCCATCCCTCCTTCTCCATCCCTTTCTCCCTCCCTCCCCCTCTCTCTCTTTCTTTCCCTCTCCTTTCCTCTCTATCCCTCTCTTTCTCTTTTGTTTGTTCTATGCAATGGATATAGCTGATAATAAGTCTTTTAGTCAATTTATTGAAACTTCCACTTTTGACAGTTTTACAGTTTAGCTTACCGCTTTTCTACAAATGTATTTCAAGAAATTATTTTATTATTATATATTATATTTTAGTAGTGGTGTTCTTCAACTTTTCAATGAAATTCATATTTATTGAACCAATTTCCACTTTTTCAACTATTCTTCAGCTTCAGCTAAAGACCTCACAATGTTCTACATATTTTGTCATTTTTCAACTTTTATAGCCAACAATTCAGTTTAGCGTCAACATTGAACTTTTTAACGATTTCCACTTTTTCAACTATTTTCACTACTTCAACTTCTTCTTACGGATTTAAACTATTCAACCAGTTTAGCTTTAGTAATTCAGCTATTCAGCATTCCCACGCATTTTCTGCAGGAAACGCATTTTCTAGTTTATTCTTCGCTTTATTATTATTATTCCGTACGTTTTTTGGCTCTCTGTAACTTCTGCATACTTTCACCTATTTAAACCATTCAACTTTTCAAATGTTCAGCTCTTTCAGCTAATGATGGGACTTCTTCAACTTTTTTTCTACTATTTATACTTTTTTAAATTTTAAGCTTTTTAACACTTTTTTTTAACATTGAAGTGAATGAGAGCATGTTTCAACCCCTTAAAATCTTCCTCTGCTTCAAAATGTATCTCCTCCTACATTCTTCCACCTACAGACGTGATTCAAACTTTAAACTGTTCACAAAATATTCAGCTATTCGGGGTCCACTTTTCAGTTTGATATCTTTTACAGTTTTTGTGAAAAATCCGTCTAAGTTTAGTGATATTTTCAGGATTTTTTATCGATTAAACAGTGTGTGTGTGTCTTCTTAGAGTGATGATGTCATCACTCATAGTGTGAAGCTTCAAAAAAATTATCTTTGTCCCTTCTTCTCAAATTGCTCTCACGCCCACAATATCTACCTGTCATACACAATTTATACATCAAAACGTAGGCATTTTAGTCTAGTTTCAGAAAATCTGCTCAGTTAAGCGATATGTATTATACTTTGGGCTCAGCAAGCTTCCAAATGATGTGAGTAACACATTTTCATCAATCCGCAACAATGATAAAAGTCCTGCATATTTTCCAGCGAAGAGCAGAACGAACCACTTTTTGAAATCGCTGATATGACCACATTTTTACGTTTATCCATATAAATTTTATACCGATACGTTCACAAAGGCCTTGTGGTGCTCAGGATCACGTCATTTAACTGATAGCAGTTATAGTTCGGCCAGTCTGAGGCTTTGTTTGAGAGCTCGCTATCAGGGACTCTGAATAGCTGCAGCACAGCACAGCTGACAGATTCAGCAGGTGTTGCTCATCAACTTGATTACAGACATCAAAGCAAGTTTATAAACATATCCACTGGCCATTGGTTACCATGACAACACTTTCACAGACACACCCAGATACTACAGGCAGTAATATGAACAGTAGTCTCTTTCCCTCTCTCTCTCTGTCTCTTTTTCTTTACCTCTGCCTCTCTCTCTATCTCTTTCTCTTTCTCTCTCACTGTCTCTCTCTCTCTCTTTTCTCTCTCTCTCTCCTTCTCTCTTCATCCCTCCTTTTCCCTCCCTCTCTTCCCCCCTCTCTTCCTTTCTCTCTCCATCTCTTTCTATCCCTCTCTCTCTCCCTCTCCCTCTCTCTCTCTCTTTCTCTCTCTTTCCGTCTCTCTCTCTCTCACCCTCTATCTCTCTATCCCCTCTCTCTCTTTTTCCTTCTCTTTCTCTCTCTTTGTCTCTCCCTCTCAGACCTCACAATGTTCTACATATTTTGTCATTTTTCAACTTTTGAAGCCAACAGTTCAGTTTAGCGTCAACTTTTAACTTTTTAATGAAATTCATACTTCTTAAAAGGATTTCCACTTTTTCTACTACTCTCACTACTTCAACTACTACAAACATTCACTGGCCAGTCGTTACCATGACAACAGATACACACCCAGATACTACAGGCAGGAATATGAACTTTAGTCTGTCTTCTCTCTTCTATTCTCTTGTTCTGGTCTGTCTGTCTGTCTTCTCTCGCTCCCCCTCTCTATCTCTCTTTTTCCATCTGCCTCTCTCTCCCTCTCTATCCGTCTCTCTCTCTATCCCTCTCTCTCTCTCTTTTTCTTTCACTCTCTCCATCCCTCCTTCTCCCTCCCTGTCTCTACCTCCCCCTCTCTTCCTTTCTCTCTCTCTATCACTCTCTTTCCCTCTGTCTCTTTCTTTCCCTTTGCCTCTCTCTCCCCCTCTCTATCCTCTCTCTCTCTTTCTCTCTCTATTGCTCTCTCTCTTTCCCTCTCTCTCTCCTCTTTCTCTCTCTTTGTCTCTCCCTCTCTCTCCTTCTCTTTCTCTCTTTGTCTTTCCCTCTCTCTCTCATCCCCCCTCTCTCTCTCTCTCCCTGTCCCTTTCTCTCTCTATTTCCTTCTCTCTCCATCCCTCCTTCTCCCTCCCTCTATCCCTCCTTCCCTCCCCCCTCTCTCTCTCTCTCTCTCTCTCTCCTTTCCTTTTTATACCTCTCTTTCTCTCTTGTTTGTTCTATGCAATGGATATAGCTGATAATAAGTCTTTTTAGTCACTTTATTGAAACTTCCACTTTTGACAGTATTACAGTTTAGCTTACCGCTTTTCTACAAATGTATTTCAAGAAATTATTTTATTATGATATATTATATTATATTAGTGGTGTTCTTCAACTTTTCAATGAAATTCATATTTATTGAACCAATTTCCACTTTTTTCAACTATTCTTCAGCTTCAGCTAAAGACCTCACAATGTTCTACATATTTTGTCATTTTTCAACTTTTATAGCCAACAATTCAGTTTAGCACAGCGAAATAATGAAAATATTTCTTCTGCTCTCAGTGTCTGAAGTGCTGGCGTGTACTACAGGAGACATATTAAGAGCAGGTGCTATCGTTATCAGATCAAAGAGATGTTTATAAACATGGGCCAGGCCCTTAGTAACCATGACAACCCTTTCACAGACAGTCTACTGATTACTACAGGCTTGCTGTAGGAGTCAACTAACTAGACTAACTATGATCATCAGGCTATATCATTTGCGTTCCACTTCTATCTGTCTGTCTGTCTGTCTCCTTATCTGTCTGTGTCTCCCTCCCTCCCTCTGTCTGTATCCCTCCCTCTTGTCTCCCTCTCTTTCTCTATGCCTCCCTCCTTCCTTCTTCTGTCTCTCCCTCCAGTGTCATTTGTGATTTCATCCATGTATATAGCCTGTTTCTTTTCAGCCAATATATCCACCTCTCAGCTCTTTAGGGTCATGCTTGTTTGTTCTACACAATGGATCTGGCTGATAACAATACAAAGTCTTTAAACTTTCTGCCTTTTTAGTCAATTTTAGTCAAAGTTGCTATCTTTCTTTTCCTCTCCTCTCTTTCCTCTCTCTCTCCTTCTCTCTTTATTCTCTTTCTCTCCTCTCTCTTCTCTCTTCACATCTCTTCTCTCCTGCTCTCCTTTCTTCTCTCTTTCTCTCCTCTCTTTCCTCTCTTTCTTCTTGTTCAGCCCCATTCTTTTCACCTAATATATTTCACATGTCATCTCAGCTAGATTGATGCTTTTTCGTTCTATGCAGTGTATATATCTGATAATAATAAAAATATTTCTTCTTTTAGCCTTTTCAACTTTCATCTTTAACAGTATTACAGTATTAATTTGTTTCATATTTCTGCATATGTGAGTCATTATCAGTTAGAAAATCTACTCGGACGTCACAATGTTCTACATATTTTGTCATTATTCAACCTTTAAAGCAAACAGTTCAGTTTAGCATAAACTTTTAACTTTTTAATGAAATTCATACTTCTTAAACCGATTTCCGCTTTTTCAACTATTCTCACTACTTCAACTTCTTCTTACGGATTTAAGCTATTCAACCAGTTTAGCTTTAGCAATTCAGCTATTCAGCATTCCCACGCATTTTCTGCAGGAAATGCATTTTCTAGTTACCTATAATATTGCAATATATTGAGCATTTACTGTATGCAGATGTAATAGGCATGTGTGACTACATGACAGCAGAGTATGCTAACCTGACCACAATAGTCCACCGCTTCATGTCCCAATTGGAATTTGTCTTGAGACATATTCATGTAAAAGCATGGTAGTGTAATTCTGACACTAAATCTCCCCAAAAAAATTTAAATTGAAGTTAGTAGTTAATTAATAGTAGTTAATTAATTAATTTGTATTACAACATACTGAGTTATGTATTAACAAAAAATGTTTTCTTGTTTCAGTGAGATACATTTATTTTGTGTCAAAAGTGCTAAAATTATTTGTTTTAACATGAAGAGTTTTTTGTTAAAATGTAGTAATTGTGTATGCAAGTATAACAATAGAAGTGTTCTAATAATGTGAACCATAACTTTGAATAAAGTGAAATAATAACTAAAAGTTTCATGCAAGAAAATTAGGGAAGTTAATTCTAAAGAAATAAAGGATGAAATTCTAGGACAAAAAAAAAAAACAAATAGCAATGGTATCAAGAGAATTCCTAACTCAAAATATCACTGTTGTGAGTCACAATTTGGCTTCCTATCTCATTGCTTTGACTTTAGTCTCATTTTGGACATAATGTTGACTTAAGTCAAATCTTAATAAATTAGATTTCTTGTGTATTTTTGCTTTCATCATTAATAACTTTTCACCATTTTTGTTGTTTTCTTGGCAGACATGGGCTTCCATAAACTGTTCATCATGTTACGCAAAACCATATCACAAAACACGTTTTAAGAAAATATCTAATTAAACAAGTCCCTTCTTGAGATTAAAGTTAATAAAAATAAAATTTAAGATTATTTTTTAACGATTATATTTTATTTTCAGATACTGACAAACACTACTGGGTGTTTGTGTGGTTACCTTCAAAAGATATACGAGTAAAGTTAAAACATGATACGATAAGTTAATTTACAGAAGGCTACCGGTCTCTTGATTTTACCCAACTTGAGTCAATGACTGGAAAATGGTAATGCTAAGTGTTAATGTTGATAAACATTTACACAGTGTTAGTGAATATCCAAGGAAAAGTAATGAAATGATATGAACTGAAAACTGTTTACTTAATTAAAGGACACCTACCTCCTCAGCAGTGCTTGTTTTTGATCTTTCTCCTGCACATCCAAACTCACCGACTGCTATTCACTCGTTCTGAGCCCAAGATATATTAATGCTTCTGTGTCTGAGTGAAGTAATGGCCCCCAGGACAGGTTATGTTTGTATGTTGTCAAAAAAATGATGGATTCCGTGTCACTTTATACTCTTAATCATTGCAGGCAAATTTTCTTTTCACATTACTCTTCCACAGTCGTGATATTTCAGATGTGTTTTTTGTGCTTAAAATATTTCCCATCATTAACTTCCAGTCCATCAAATTTGACAGGATTCAAATAACCTGCAAACTTAGACAGGTGTTTATTCAAATTAAATGTACTACCGACTTAAAATCACTGTGTGTACAGACAGCAATTTGATGGAAATGTTCTGTCAGGTGCTTCGTAATGACCATAAGAACAAATGTGTTATGTGCTGCAGGGAATGGTGGACCCAAATGCAGGAGATCAGGCAGGAAAAATAGCTTTAGGATTTATTAGAATGAAGAGTAAATACCAACAAAGCAGTCCAAAAATCCAGCAGGGAAAAACAACACAAGGAGTCAAAAAAAGCAGGCAAAACTGATGTCCAAAATGAAGACAAACACGAGGAAAAGGGTGTGACCAAAAACAGAAACTGGAACAAACTTACAGCGAAAAAACTCACAGGAACAAAAGACCGCTGGGAAGATACTGAATGCAGGCACAAGAGTGAAACACACTGACAGGAAGAAACTGACCAAGCACAAACACAAAATGATCTGACACAGGAAAAGGGGAAGACAAAGACTAAATACACAGGTTAATGCGTTAACAAGAGGCAGGTGATACAAGTGCTGGGAAACAGTTGAGAAACATCAGGCAAATACAAGAAAACACAGGAAGTAAAACTAGACAAGACAGCACAGAAAACCAGACTATCACAATAAAACAGGAAACAGAGCAAAATACAAAACAGACCACCACAAAAAGACAAAACAGAAGAAAATGCCAAACCCATAACAAATTGATCTTATTATACAAATAAAGCTTTTATTGTAATTAGAGTAAGTGTAGGTGGGCTGAGTCCACCACTGCCTCTAGCTTCCACCAGCATTGAGTGCTGAATCAGTGGGCAACTTTGGAGAAAATTTAGGCAGGCCGTACAGGTTAACCAGGATGTCATGTCTTGTCGTCCCAACTCTCTGAAGTTCCTGTCTACCTGAAGGTATGTTAAAACTCATGCTAGAGGGATTAACTTTAGATGAACCTTCAATGTTAACGAAGATATTGCGGGTGCCACACAGATGCTTAACCCAAATACCTCAGCACAGACAGAATGTGATATGTGTTTACTTCCTCCATGACTTTGGCAGGATGGGAGCGCTTGAGGCAGCACTGTCTTATAATGCTGCTGTTATCTCTCCTGTCACCTTTGGAGACACAGAATTGAACTACTCTCTTGCCTAAGACAGGTTATGAAGTTATGTTGGATACTGACCTGGGGTCTCATTTATAAAACTGTGCGTAGGATCCTTACTATAAGTGTACGTACACCCAAAAACCCAAAATGGCGTACGCCCCAAAAAAGTCAGATTTATAAAACCAAAAATCCAACTGTTGGTTGTTAAACAGTTAATAATTAACAACTGTTTAATTAACTTAAAAACTTTATGTGCATCAGGAATTTTAACATTTTCAGAAGGCATTTAGTCAAGATACAATCATTGGCAAAACACAGGTAATCTTCAATAACCAAACCACAACAAATGCCGCCCATTTAGAAATATTTTATTTTGGTGAGTGTATATAGCAATTATCCATTACAGTGAACATCATTGACAAATGGTAAATACAGAGAATGAAAGAACAGGCATTTGACGTCTGATCTGATTTAAACATAACAAAAACAGTCAGCACATTACAAAGAAACAAACTGTAAAATGTGTTCATACAAAATTGCCTCTTTTACTCAAGGTAAAAAATAAATAGTTTTTTTTGTCCATTACTTCATCCTTGTCCTTTCAATACTCTTTTTTTTCTGTGTGCATGTTTAGCAATTCTGGCCAGCTTTATTAGTTGGATGCAAACATACATTTTGAGTTTCCAGGTGAGGGGAAAATGATCTTTATGTGTCACATAGGCTAAACATGATTTCATTACATTATAGATACATGTACATAGATATACTGAGGATGTTTATGTTAAACAATATTGTTTTATCAGGAACATCCTATGAATATAATTCACATGTTAAGAAATGTGTAATTTGTGAGTGTGACACAATAGTTGATACAATATAGATGTATTATTGATTCAAGAGAAAAAAATACTCATTTTGCTGAAAAACAAATTTGTGTGCTTGGTGAAAGTCACATGTAACCCCTATAAATCACAGCTGCTGCGAGAAGAAAAATCTGCTGCAAGCCCTGTAATTCTGTCCCACAAATATAACAGGAAAACTCCAAGAAGATCTGGTGGAACTACTCTAAAGACATGATAAAACTTGCACTCTTTCCTTTGTTTTGTCCAATAATAACTCTAAACTTCTGTGCTACGAATTCCTAAAATGAATTCCTTTTTATAGTCTGAAGTGAAATTATAAGCAACACAGTCTCACTCCCTACTCGTCAAATGTATGACGCATGGTCAAGGACCCTGGCGTCAAGTTTCAACGAAATAGGGGTACCCTTAACTTCATTTTTCGACGAGGGGGTCCGTCAGATAGACATACATGTTATTCCCTCACCGTCGGATATCGACGAAAGAAAAAAACACGCCCCCCCGCCCCTTAACTCGAAATCTGGGACAGTTATTGGTATTTTTAGCCCAATAACCGCTGTTTTAATCAACATTATTCACGAGATATTATCATGGTTTATATGTATTTCTTTTAATGTTATTATTTCGGTCTATTTCGGCCAGGGAAGCTGGGTTGCTTTTTTATTGATTTATATTTTTTAAACTATAACGCCAAATCTATCAACATTTATTTAGATGTTATCATGGTATTCATTTCTTTACTTTAATAATATTATTTCAGTCTTATTACCGGTGAAATATTACAGTATATGCTGTAATACCTACAGAAGATTACGATATGATCCGAGCTGGACGCATTCAAAGCCGATAGGCCTATCCCCCAATGCAATGCGGCCATTCATTTCAAAGAATCGGGCAGCGATCAGCGGGTCTTTAACGCCAGGATCGCTTCAATATACATATATACAGTCAGTGGTTGTGTCACCAGCAACAACACGATGCTCAGTTTTGTTCCAGTAAGTTATGAACCATAATAACGTTTAAACGAATCCGCGGGAAAACTCCGGAGTGAAGTAGTACGTCCCGCTCAGCGGATACGAAGATACAAATATATAATGTTCGTAATATTGATGGTTTTTTCTAACGTTGTATTTGAGGAGTTAAACAATAAAGATAGTTATAATAATAAAATACAGTTTCATGTATTTGTCTCATATATTGTGTGCTCGGCCGGCCGGCGGGCGGCATCAATCTGAAATGGAATCAAGCCATTTCACGGCAGACAGCAGAAACAGGAGCCGAACGAGTCCCCCCATCCACCCCGGAAGAACTACAAGTGCTCAAGCTTTGTAACAGCTTCTGTGGCGTTTCTTATGGGAGTTGTAGTTTTAAAGTATATTGGTATATTTCTCATAAGTAGAAGTTGGCAGTGTATAATTTTGGATACACCCTGGGGTTTTTTGGTATGGAGAACACACTGGTGTCATCAGATTTTAAAAATAAAATCGTTAAATAGGTGAAAATAGCTTATTACCATATTTGACAGTGCTTACAGTAGGTACAATTTGGTGACCATATCTACATGACAGCTGAGGTCCAGAGCTTTCTATAACAGCTGGTCTTATGTGTGTAGCACCTTCTGTTGCTAAATGACAGGCCTTCATACATGGACTGGGTTCAAGGTTCAGAGGTCAATATTTCAAAGCAGGAGTAATGTATCCCCTTCAGACTGACATATGCTACTCTCCAGGTTGAGACCTTTCCAACGATGTGTTTGCTATAGTCCTACGACAACGTTTTAATTTTTACATATCATGGAGACCACTTAGCAGGATTTAAAACAACTAATAATGCAGTGTGATTTTAAATCAAACTAAGTCCCACACATAAATATACTCATACTGTTTTATTCCCCTTTAGTCTTTGCTATTAATATTAATCAACTGCAAAATTAGAAAATTGCGTTTTTAAATAACTATGCATGGAAAATAAAATAAAAAATGCTTCTCTTTGTATATAGTTTATTGTTTTTCACAACAGTACAATTCAAAACAAATGCAAATTAGTAAAACAAGCCATTAGGCTGTAGTTCTAAACACTCAACTGTAGGTTGAGGCAAATCAAAATGCTAAATATAAAACACAATGTTTTCATTATTACCGGTAGTATTTTATTGTGTAAATTCTCACGTACAACGTGGAACATTCTTTTACAGACGAGATGTGGAATTTCCACATCACTTCCGCGGATTCGTTTAAACCTAGACAAATACATGAAACTGTATTTAATTATTATAACTATCTTTATTGTTTAACTACTCAAATACAACGTTAGAAAAAAACATCAATATTACGAATATTATATATTTGTATCTTCGTATCCGCTGAGCGGGACGTACCACGTCACTTCTGGAGTTTTCCGCGGATTCGTTTAAACGTTATTATGGTTCATAACTTACTGGAACAAAACTGAGCAACGTGTTGTTGCTGGTGACACAATCACTGACTGTATATATGTATATTGAAGCGATCCTGGCGTTAAAAACCCGCTGATCACTGCCCGATTCTTTGAAATGAATGGCCGCATTGCATTGGGGGATAGGCCTATCGGCTTTGAATGCGTCCTGCTCGGATCATAGCGTTATGTTCTGTATTACAGCATATACTGTAATATTTCACCGGTAATAAGACCGAAATAATATTATTAAAGTAAAGAAATGAATACCATGATAACATCTAAATAAATGTTGATAGATTTGGCGTTATAGTTTAAAAAATATAAATCAACAAAAAAGCAACCCTGCTTCCCTGGCCGAAATAGACCGAAATAATAACATTAAAAGAAATACATATAAACCATGATAATATCTCGTGAATAATGTTGATTAAAACAGCGGTTATTGGGCTAAAAATACCAATAACTGTTCCAGATTTCGAGTTAAGGGGCGGGGGGGCGTGTTTTTTTCTTTCGTCGATATCCGACGGTGAGGGCCTAACATGTATGTCTATCTGATGGACCCCCTCGTCGAAAAATGAAGTTAAGGGTACCCCTATTTCGTTGAAACTTGACGCCAGGGTCCTTGCCCATGCGTCATACATTTGACGAGTAGGGAGTGAGTCTGTGTTGGTCGCCGCCATCGTTGGTGACCCAGGTAGAGGACGAGGGTGGAGAGAGGGAGGAGGAGGATGTTTTTATTGACGATGTAGGCTACAGAGAGGGGAGGTCCAGCCCTGGAGTTTTGGCAGGTGTAAAATTGGGAGGAAGAGGAGTTGACGGACATAATGTTTTTGTATGGATTTGCTTTCATGGAGAAAAGGGAGACAAAGAGGAACAGAAATAAATAAACTGAGATCATTTCAAAGATGATTAAAGTGATTTAAAACTATGACACATTATTTTGTTTATCCATTGCACATTTTGTCTATAGTAACAATAGATATTGTTGGGTTTAAAATGACAGCAGAGTATGCTAACCTGACCACAACAGTCCAACAACTATCCCCACTTCATGTGCCAATTGGAATTTGTCTTGAGACTTTTCCGTGTAAAAGTATGGCAGTATATTACTGTCACCAAATCTCCCTAAAAACAGTTTTTCTTTATAATGAGAATATGCAGTTAGTAGTCTATCTAAAAGTTAACTGAATTTTATTACAACATACTGAGTTATATATTAACGACAAAGGCTTTCTTGTTTCAGTGAGATACATTTATTTTGTGTCAAAAGTGCTAAAATGATTTTAGTTTTTTATTAAAATTGAATAATTTTGTATGCAAGTATAACAATGAAAGTTTTCTAATAATGTCAACCATAACTTTAAATAAAGTGAAATAATAACTAAAAGTTCCATGGACGGAACTTAGGGAAGTTAATTCTAAAGAAATAAAAGGATGAAATTCTAGGACAAAAATAAAAATAGCAACAGCATCAAGAGAATTAGATCCTAACTAAAATATCACTGTTTTGAATCACAATTCGCCTTACTATCTTATCGCTTTGACTTTAGTCTCATTTTGGACATAATGTTGACTTAAGTCAAATCTTAATACATTTGATGACTTTAAATTTTGGTTTTCATAATTAATAACTTTTCACCACTTTTGTTTTGTTCTTTTCTTGGCAGACATGTGCTTCCATAAAATGTTTATCATGTTACAAAACACGTTTTATGAAAATATCTAATTAAGTAAAGTCCCTTCTTTAGATTAAAGTTATTAAAATTAAAACTTCAGATTTTTTTTTCACAATTACATTTTATTTTCAGATACTGGCAAACACTACTGGGTATTTTTGGTGTGGTTACCTTCAAAAGATATATGAGTAAAGTTAAAAGAAAAAATGGATAAGTTAATTTACAGAAGGCTACTGGTCTCTTGTTTTTCCCCAACTTGAGTCAATGACTAGAAAATGATAATGCTAAGTGTGAATGTTCATAAACATTGACACAGTGTTGGTTAATATCCAAGGAAAAGTAATGAAATATGATTAACTCAAAAATGTTACTTAATTAAAGGACACCTACCTCCTCAGCAGTGCTTGTTTCTGATCTTTCTCCTGCACATCCAAACTCACCGACTGCTATTCACTCGTTCTGATCCAAAGATATATTAATGCTTCTGTGTCTGAGTGAAGTAGTGGCCCCCAGGACATGTTATGTTTGCATATGTCAAACAAATGATGGATTCCGTGTCACTTTATACTCTTAGTCATGGCAGGCAAATTTCCTTTTCACACTCTTCCACAGTGAGGATATTTCAGGAACAAAATGTTTGAACTGGAATAATTTGTTAGATTTGTGTTTTTTCTGTTAAATCTTACATAATGCAATGTTTACATTCAAACATTTGCATTTGAATCACTCGTGGTGTTAAGATATTTCTTTCAGTCCATCATGTTTGACAGGATTCAAATAACCTGCTAACTTACACAGGTGTTTATTCAAATTCAGTGTCATGCTGACTGGAAGTCACTGTGTGTACAGACAGCAGTTTGGTGGAAATGCTTTGTCAGTTTCTTCATAATGACCATGAATACAAATGACCGTGTTGTACAAATAAAGCTTTTATTGTAATTAGAGTAGGTGGGACCATGGCCAGATGGGATTTAACATCACAATTCCCCACTCTATTAGTTAAACGAGTAACTGCAGTCCTAAACAGTTCTAACCGTACTTCTTAACAGTTTGGGGCCAAAATTCATTGCAACCTCAGTCAACGGTGTGTTCGAATATAATATATATATATATATATATATATATATATATATATATATATATATATATATATATATATATATATATATATATATATATATATATATATTTTGTGGTCTAATTGCGAGATATTTTATCTAATTGCACTGCTACAATAGATGTCTGAAAATAAGTAGTTGCACTTTAAAAATCCATTTTATTGCAAAAGAATCAAGTGAAAAGCCACAGTGTCCATGTTTCAATCAAATCAAATTCAATTTAATTTCAATGGTATTTATATTGTCAAATCATAACAGAAGATATCTCAGGACACTTTACAGAGTAGTAGATTACAGAATTTGTCTAAACCATATTATAATTTATAAAGACCCTACAGTCAGAGGTGGGTAGAGTAGCCAAAAATTGTACTCAAGTAAAAGTACTGTTACTTCAGAATAATATGACTCAAGTAAAAGTAAAAAGTACTCATCCAAATAATTACTTGAGTAAGAGTAAAAAAGTACTTGGTGAAAAAACTACTCAAGTACTGAGTAACTGTTGAGTAACGTCTGATTTATTTTTTAACATAAGCATTCAATCAGACGGACAAAAATACAAAATAATCATATTTAGACAAATTATAGTTCATCCAATCAATTAAATTAATTTAAATTAATTAATTAATTATAAAATAGCTTAAATTAAAATAATCCAGGTAAATTCAAGTACTTAAAAAAATAATATCAATAAAATAATAATACATAAAAAAATAAATAAGCACAAGTAACACAAATTTCCAAACCTTTACACTTTTTTTACCAGACTCTGCAGGCAGAACTAGAACAAGGTAATGTAGCTGCTGTTTGGTACTTTTACTAAGGTAAACATGCTTTCATTCACAAAGGTGGATCACTTGTTATCGGGTTCAATCGCCGTGGTAACTTATGCTGGACGCCTAACCTGGTCGGGAGCAGGTTAAGTTGGAGATCAGAGATCAACCGGTGTAAAAGCACACCTACTGACCAATCAATACTCCACTGATAACGGCTTCACCGTTCTTAGAATGTCAGGTGGAGCTCGGTGCGCGGAGAGAGAGAGAGAGGGGAGAGAGAAAAAGAGAGGGGTGTGCTCATACAAAAAATATTTAGAGACCGACAGCCCCGTTAACATTCCCAGATGGGTACATTTGCCGTGTGTAATGCGCACAGCGGTTTTATGTTTTTTATATTTTTTATTTGCTCTCACGATCGCTCTCACTGGTTGCAACTGAAATAAAAGGCTAAAGCGACGACAGTTTATGGAAAGTACAAGTGTAATTATGGTCAGATATTGTGCCTGACTGATGGGGAAGTGATATTGATACGAGTTGTGCGCATCTACAGCGTCGGCAATTTCTTTTTTTTTTTTGCCAGCTTTCCTTCCCGTTTTAGGAAGCAGCGACTGTATTGCGTTTTGCCTGTAAAACCATGTATGTGTTCATATTTATGTAGAATTATAGTTTGCTCTTCTTATGTAAAATATGTGGCTATTGGTCATGTTGTGCAAACATCACCTCTTTTATGTGAACAGGCGCCGCTGGATCGGGGAACCACCGTCATGACACAGTTTATGCGGGACCGCGGTGGTTAGGTTAGGTGAAGCCGGGTAACTGAAATAAATCCAGGGCATGTTGATCTTGCTTCGTAGTACAGGGCTCGGTTCCTCCTCGTCTGTGACGTTTCTGACATTGCCATTTTTGTTTTGCTGCGACTGTAAAAGCTAACCCATCCCGCTGCTAGGTTTGAGGAAGGTGACGAGACTGCACAACTACGTTTGATTGGGTGAAACACAGTCACGTGGTAGAGGCTTTAGCGGAAGTCTCTCTCTGTCAAAATAAAACATTAAAATGAGGCGTACGCGGGGGGATAAAAACAATGACGCGTAGAATACCAAAGAGGTAAAAAGAAAAGTAACGAGCTCATTGTAGCCTAATGTAGCGGAGTAAGAGTACAGTTTCTTCTTCACAAATCTACTCAAGTAAAAGTAAAAAGTATAGAGATTTAAAACTACTCCTAGAAGTATCATTTTTTCAAAAACTTACTCAAGTAAATGTAACGGAGTAAATGTAACTCGTTACTACCCACCTCTGCCTACAGTACAGATTAAAGACAAACAACCAAGACACACACACAAACACACACAGAGAAAATAAAAAAATAAAGAAGTAAATAAAAGGTTTAGAACACATAACCACAGGCTCAGGCTTCTAAAAAGCTTACATCAGGAAAGAAAAAGGAGAGAGAAGAAAAAAAAAGTTTCAGTAACAAAGAGAGAAAATGGAGAAAAGAAAAGGGCCATTATATTACATACCAAGGTAGAACTGAACAGCTTTACAGTTTTTTACAATTGCTTAAGCACGATTTTCAAAACAGGGCCCGTGTTTTCAAAACACTACACACAATTAGCACAACCACACACCCAATTAGCAAAACACCTTTGCACCTTTGCAAAATGAAACACTCTTGCAAAAACTATACACTAATTTATAAAAAACATATTTTGTTACCATATGAAACACACACCTTTCATTTGACTTAATTAAGTTTTAACCATATACACACTGCTGTTGCTAACCTAAAACACTTTTAGCAATTCTACTTCTCAGTGATTAGAGTACTGTAAATGAATTACACCGAGACATTTACAATAAGTTCACCAAACACTACACAAGACCAATGCTGCAGACTGAGAAAATATAATTTATTTCTCTCCATATACCCAAATCAGTCGACATGGAGAATCAACAACAAAACATGTCCCAGTTTTCATTCTACGACAGTAGTGTGCATAACACTGTTAGCTCCACAAACAACAAACCTAAAATATTCTATCCAGTGCAGGTTACAATCACAGAAAAAACAGACAAAACAAAAAAAAAAAGTACAGAAAATACTAGACATTATCTCTTTGCCTAGCTGGATCCGACCAAGAGAATTTCATCAACATTGGCAAGACAACCGTCTTGAATGTTGAATCCATCCTTGCACAGCTGCAGCGTAGATTTGGTCACAGGGTCCTCCATGGCCTCAATGAGGGGTACCTGAGCCTGGGGCCTCAATGAGGGGTACCTGAGCCTGGGGCTTCAATGAGGGGTACCTGAGCCTGGGGTCTCAATAAGGGGTACCTGAGCCTGGGGTCTCAGTGAGGGGTACCTGAGCCTGGGGCCTGAATGAGGGGTACCTGAGCCTGGGGCCTCAATGAGGGGTACCTGAGCCTGGGGCCTCAGTGAGGGGTACCTGAGCCTGGGGCCTGAATGAGGGGTACCTGAGCCTGGGGCCTCAATGAGGGGTACCTGAGCCTGGGGCCTCAATGAGGGGTACCTGAGCCTGGGGCCTCAGTGAGGGGCACCTAAGCCTGGGGCCAGAGATCGTAAACCCTCGCGTGAATATGGGCCCCCTTCCTCCTTGTCGTTCTCGACCCTCAATCCTCATGTCACAGGGAGGGGTATCAACAGTGCTGATATGGTGTAAACGATGAGCAGCTGATTACTGTAACTGGGGACAGAGTTTCTTTGACCTGTTTCCTTGTTGAAATGTCCTTATGACAGATGCCGCTGTATATCTACTAAGATTTGGCTGACCCTTAGTCCAGTCTCCCTCAGCATCAGTCCTGGTTCACAACATGGTCCACTAGTGTGCCTCTACCTCTGGCTGGGCCTCTTCCTCTTCCTCTACCTCCTTTTCCTCCTCTGTGGATTCTCCCTCTCACTCTCATTCTTCTTCTTCTTCTTCTTCTGACTCCTTCCATTTTGGTTGAAGGCAGGTGAACTTACCTGCTGCATTTTATATAGTGCTTAAACCTGATTGGTGTGTCTACAATTTAGCAGTCATGTGTTTGCATACCTGGTGGCTGTGTTTAACCAATTGGTTCATGTGTGTTCATTTGAAAGCCTTTGCTTTGAAATTGCAAGGAAGTGACATCATGATAAATTTCTGTGTCAAATGCATACAAGTGTGTTTAGTGTTTTGAAATCACTGTGTGTAATGTTTTGCAAAAAGTGTGAAGCTGACAATGTGCTTCCAGTTGTGCTAATCTAGCCTAGTGTTTTTGCAAAGAACTGAATGTCTTTTCCAACGCGCCCGTCACAACAGACGTACTTAGGGACCGTCGGAAAATTGCAGTACCCACTATTTCAATCTTTAGTACCTTTTTTTTTTTGCTGTTCAACATAGACATATTAAACTACTTCCATTATAGAGAGGGAGAGCCATTAAACATTTCACAATTGTGAATTAGTAAAAATATAATAAAGATAATTAAGATAAATAAAGATGTATATTTACCAATAAAGATGGTAGTTTCAACATGTTTCTTATTAATGAATATATTGACAACTTTCACAGCTGTTAATACTTTGAAATACCATATCAATATCCCTGATATGCTGACTAATAAATGCATATTTAAAGATTATTATTTTAAAAGGTTTCTCATTTATGAATATATTAGCATCAAACCACCTGTAATATGTAGGCCTATCAGACACCTTACACTGAGTGAAATTGAGCCTTTGACACAGACCTATTGAAGGTATTATCCGTGAAAACCGACAAATGTTAAACATTAAACTAACTTTAACCTGGTGACCGGTGTTACAGTTTAAGTGGTGACTAAATTAACTGGTGAAACCTTAGACAACCTAAAGCTTGCATGTTGAACTTGATTTTGTGTACCGTTTTAACATGTTAACTTTTGTTTGGTTGTTTTGTTTTTCACACCCAACCTGTCTTGTGGCCTATGTTGAGGATTTGATTTTGGTAGGTCTGAATCAGGGGTGTCAAACTCAATTTCACTAAGGGCCACACTGGAAATGACAATCAAAATAAGAGCCAGATATGTTCAGTTTATTGACATGCTTGTATTTAACAAAAAAGTTTCTTAGCCATCGTAGAATTTAGCAAGTCATGAAAAACAAAAAGCAGCTGCAACCCAGCAGACTCACCATAACTTGTTTCACAGCCTGAATAATAAAAAAATCTCTGATTCTTCGAGGAATTAAAGTCTTAAAGTCGGCATATCTGTCAAATTCTGTGTGGTGCACAACTAGTCTAAATTTGACACGTGATGATTAAAGGTGAATATGAAACATCTGGGCGCAGTGTAACGTTACCACAGCCACTGTGAGTTAGAGCCGCTTCATCAACAAGCACCTCATACTGTTTCCCGTACATGCACAACCATGGTACAAATAAGAATGACAACGTGAACATTTTGACGATTTATTGACGTTTGCAGTCTTTTGAATAGGCATTGATACAGTCACCTACATGATTATTCGTTCAATTTCACATTAGCAGTTTGAAGAGATCCCTGTGAATCAATGTGAAGAATGGTGATGTCTCAAACTACATTCTGAAGCATGTCTGCAACAAAATATGCAATACGTAGGCGTTCCTCATGCCATGCCTACGTCACTTCTCAAACAACGTCACCAGTTAATTCAGACACCACTTAATTCAGACACCACTTAAACTGTAACACCGGCACAGTGGGGAAGTTCTCCTTGCCGAAAAGTAGAGGGATCATCTGGTTCCTGAAGGCAATCGTGTGTCTTCCCTCACTTCGTTCCGGAACATTAATAAAAGGAAGGTTAGAGGACCGACTTCTATTCTCAGCTTCATCAACTTTAGTCTTCAGGTAGGCATTTTCCTTTTTGAGTGTTACGAGTGTTTGCACGTTTTCATCAATATTATCCGCATTAGAGCTCACCCTATGTTCGAGCTCCGTGACTTGCTCAGACACAGAGGACACAGATCCCTGAATATTGTTCAGACCATTGAATAGTCTTGATCTTGTTTATTGTAGGGGTGCATGATTGCATGACGTTGCGCAATATTATCGAAAGTGTTGCGATAAGTATGCAATATTTAGCTTATTTGTGGAGTGCTGTGTCCCGTCCGTTGGCTGTGTGGCTTAGTTGTGTTCGTTTTAGAGCCCACTTGAAACGCTATAATGATCCTGTTTCATTGGCCAGTTACGGTGCCACTTGCACGTTAGTGCACGTCAGCGCACGGGTCCACTACGTGACAAACCCTATGGAGCGTACCACGTGTGTGCATATTTCGACAGAGTTACAGTGTAAGTGAAGAAATAGATAGAGACAACAAAACGGAACAAATCAGAGAAGCAAAAGAAAAGTTGTGTCCTGTTCTCTTTATTTATTTATTTTACACTGTACAACCAGTAAAACATGTCCTTTTCTGTAGACATGGTCCTTATTTATTTATTCATGTTGGACCAGTCCAATATGACCGTCAGTTGAAATAAACCTTGTATTGTAAGAAAACTTGTCGTATTTGTTATGAATCTATTTTGAAACGTTTTCCCGTAACTTTTGTAATTTTACATATGTTTAAAAATATCAAAATTAATATTGATATCGCAATATTCATAATCAATATCGCAATATCACATTTTGTTAATATCGTGCAACCCTAATTTATTGGCATTTCTATAACACTGGAAGTGCCGGAATTCCATAACTACTAGAATTGTGCCAGATTTCAAAGTATGTAATCTCTCATGATAAATACCCAATTGCCATATTAATGCGTTTATTGTGTAAGGATATCTTTACAAAAACAAAATAACACCAACATGTACATTTTTAACAAGTTTAATTATACATTTGAGTAGTAATACATTTATCAATAATTCCTATCGTGGCAAAGTAAACCGTGATTATTTCATACATTCACACCAGTATTTTTTCCGTATGGAAATCTATTCCACATAACTTATAACAGGCAAATAATAATTAAACGTATCTTATTTGATTATAAAACATTTTATTTGAATATTACAGCCCAACCTAACCTGGTACTGCCGCCGTTTTGGTGTCGGCTGCGGTGCCCAGCACTGCTCAGACCGTGTTCTGCTGCCCTTTTTTCCTCCATAAACTCCTCTCTCAGCTCCTGTGGCCGTTGCTGCATGAACTTCCTCCGGGCAATTTTACTGCTGGTGCCCTTCTTGAAGAGGATGTGTGCATTATTTTCAGCCAGGTCGAGGATGTATAACGTTATATGAATACAGCCACCGGCCATCTGTGCATACCATGCCTTTCGCAGAGTACACGAGTGGCGCTTGCCATCTTATTCAGAACAGAGTCCATCCACGCCATACTTATTGTAGTACATTACCGACTATGGCTTTGCCTTCGGCCCATTTGTGATGCCCACGCTTGTTACGTGAGATCGCTAGTGACATTTCTCTGACAGAGACCATGACAGTTAAGGCTGTGTACTGATAGGATATGAAATGAAGTCTGTATGCTTTTAAATATATCTTACATACTGTTCAATGTTGTGTGGATTGCACCTTACATCTAAAAGGTGATATGAGGGACCCAAGTGTTACGGATCATGGGAAACATCTAGGTGTGACGCCATGACAGGATCGGAGGCCATGAGAACTAATATTCTCCAGGTGTAATTGTTATGTTTCGTGCGAAGGAGAGCTGGAAAACAAGTTATGTAATCTTCATCTGTGACCTTTGGAGGGGGCCTAACCGAAATCCGAGACCAACTAAGTGTGGGACACTTAGTTGTTGTGATTGTGTGATTGACAGAGGGGTTCTCCAGATGGGAGGCCAGTGAAAAGATTCTCACTCGCAGTGCATGTTTCTGTGTATAAGACTGTCTTCTCCCGCTCAGCCGTGAGTGCTCTGTGTGTGAATAAAGTAAGTGGTCAGTTCACATTAGCAGTGTACTGACGGAAGTATGTGGAATGAGACACAGCCTTAGACTTATCCCAACGAAACTCCTGTAAGAAGAGAAACTTTGACTCTTCATAACAGCATCAGAAAATGTCTGTAAATTTGATGCACGGTGTAATACAGTGAAGTGCCTCGCGTCCAGTCAACTAGACTTTCGATCTGTAAAACTGTAATGTACGCTGAACCAAATATCACAGAAGCAATAAAACTGGTTTCATAAAAGGGTGTGCTTCTCTCTTTGTATGATTTTAGTTTCCGTCAGTGGGCTGCTGCTGCTCCTGCTGCTCACACTCTCTACCACAGCCCTGCTTCTACTGTCAACATGGAAGGACATCTGGCTGATTGTCTAAAGGAAAAAGACTATGATGAACTGCTGCAGACTGTGAAGACCGGCCTCCCGCACATAAATGCATCTCATCACGTTGTCATTGTTGGAGCTGGCATGGCTGGACTCACGGCTGCCAAGCTACTGCAAGACGCAGGACACAAGGTACATGCAATGGGCTGATAATATAAAACCACTGCACGGTGAAATTTGTAGCATTATTGACAGTAGCATTAGCAGCAGTAGCAGTAGATAGTAGTTGTCATAACACTAGTAGCAGTGATAGCTAAAGTATTACAAGTAGCAATATGAAAAGCAGTAGCAGTTAAAGCAATGCCAAAAGTAGTTTTACACCTGTGTAACACACCTATTACCTTTTAAACATTACTTACGTGTATTTGTTTTTTTATGTTTGGCAAGATAACGATATTAGAGGCTAGTGGTCGTGTTGGAAGATGGGTGGAGACCTACAGGAATGAAGAAGAGGGCTGGTATGCTGAACTGGGAGCCATGAGGATCCCAAGAACTCACCAGTAAGTGTATTTTTTTAATTTATTCAGTTGAGCATTTTCATATAAATATTGGCATGCATCCCTTCCCCATCTCCGACTAACATGATTGTGTAAAAAGGAAGCTTATGAAGCTATCACCTTTTTGGGGTGGATTTTGACTTTAAAATCGTCCATCCATCCATCCATCTTCGTCCGCTTATCCGGTATCGGGTCGCGGGGGGAGCAGCTCCAGCAGGGGACCCCAAACTTCCCTTTCCTGAGCCACATTATCCAGCTCTGACTGGGGGATCCCGAAGCTTTCCCAGGCAAGGTTGGAGATATAATCTCTCCACCTAGTCCTGGGTCTTCCCCGAGGCCTCCTCCCAGCTGGATGTGCCTGGAACACCTCCCTAGGGAGGCGCCCAGGGGGCATCCTTACCAGATGCCTGAACCACCTCAACTGGCTCCTTTCGACGCGAAGGAGCAGCGGCTCCTCACGGATGACTGAGCTTCTCACCCTATCTCTAATGGTGTAAACACATATAGCCGACGGCCAACTGTTGACAGAAAACCCCGTCGATATAATCAGTTGCGTCCCCGCGGTCCAAAAAACTGCCACAGAACAGACCAAAAAGACGAGAGGAGACGAGATATAATACGCCTCCATAACAGCAGGCGGCGCTAATCTGTAATGTTGCCCAAGAAATGAAAACCGGCTGCTGATTTGACGAACGCGTCACATGGGTTTGTTTTCTCCGGAAATTCAGACCTGGACTGCCGTTCAGAATACGATCTCATATTGTACTAAAATAGTTCACTGAAACGTGTTTCTGGAAACATTTTAAGCGAGAAATAGGCCATGCAGTTGCTGAATCTGTCTTAGTTTCAGCTCAACAAAGGTCAGTTTAAAGATTTTGAGAGACTGTAGTCACCTCATTCCGCTCGTCATTTCCGGGTGAGTCCCGACGGCCCTGCCGCCGACCGAACATGTCAGGTCGGCCAAAATGAACGCCGACAGCCCCTCAGACGGACGACGACACGAGACACACCGAACCGATTTGAGTCACTGACCTCGCCAGACTGTCCCACAGCCGATAATCGGCCTGATGTGTCCCGGCCCTAAGGGAGACGCCAGCCACCCTCCTGAGGAAACCCATTTCGGCCGCTTGTACCCTGGATCTTGTTCTTTCGGTCATGACCCAGCCTTCATGACCGTAGATGAGGGTTGGAATGAAAATCGGTAGATTGAGAGCTTTGCCTTCTGGCTCAGCTCTCTTTTCGTCACAACGGTGCGATAAATTGAATGTAATACCGCACCCGCTGCGCCGAGTCTCCGACCAATCTCCCGCTCCATTGTCCCCTCACTCGCGAACAAGACACCAAGGTACTTGAACTCTTTCACTTGGGGTAAGGACTCGTTCCCTACCTGGAGAAGGCACTCCATCGGTTTCCTGCTGAGAACCATGTCCTCAGATTTAGAGGTGCTGATCCTCATCCCAGCCGCTTCACACTTGGCTGCGAACCGATCCGGTGAGTGCTGAAGGTCACAGGCCGATGATGCCATCAGGATCACATCATCTGCCCATACTCCCGCAGCACCTCCCACAGTATCTCCCGGGGGACCCGGTCATACGCCTTCTCCAGATCCACAAAACACATGTAGACTGGTTGGGCATACTCCCAGGCTCCCTCCAGGATCCTTGCGAAAGTAAAGATCTGGTCCGTTGTTCCACGACCAGGACGGAAGCCGCATTGTTCCTCTTCAACCTGAGGTTCGACTATCGACCGAACCCTCCTTTCCAGCACCTTGGAGTAGACTTTACCAGGGAGGCTGAAAAGTGTGATACCCCTGTAATTGGCACACACCCTCTGCTCCCCCTTTTTGAAAAGGAGAACCACCACCCCGGTCTGCCACTCCTTAGGCACCGTCCCAGACTTCCACGCAATGTTGAAGAGGCGTGTCAACCAAGACAACCCCTCCACACCCAGAGCCTTAAGCATTTCTGGACGGATCTCATCAATCCCCGGGGCTTTGCCACTGTGGAGCTGTTTAACTACCTCAGCAACTTCCACCAGGGACATTGACGACAATCCCCCATCATCCTCCAGCTCTGCCTCTACCATAGAGGGCATATAAATCGGATTTAGGAGTTCCACAAAGTGCTCCTTCCACCACCCTATTACCTCCTCAGTTGAGGTCAACAGTGCCCCATCCTTACTGTAAACAGCTTGGATGGTTCCCCCGCTTCCCCCTCCTGAGGTGGCGAACGGTTTTCCAGAAGCACCATGGTGACGATCGAAAGTCCTTCTCCATGACTTCTCCGAACTTCTCCCACACCCGCTGCTTTGCCTCTTTCACGGCGGAAGCTGCAGCCCTTCGGGCCCTTTGGGCCCTTCGGTACCTTGCAACTTCCTCTGGAGTCCTCTGGGATAACCTATCCCGGAAAGACTCCTTCTTCAGTCGGACGGCTTCCCTGACCACCGATGTCCACCATGGTGTTCGTGGGTTACTGCCCCTTGAGGCACCTAAGACCCTAAGACCACAGCTCCTATCCGCAGCTTCAGCAATGGAAACTTTGAACATTGTCCACTCGGGTTCAATGCCCCCAGCCTCCACAGGGATACACGAAAAGCTCCGCCGGAGGTGTGAGTTGAAAGTCTGTCGGACAGGGGCCTCCTCCAGATGTTCCCAATTTACCCGCACTACCCGTTTGGGCTTACCAGGTCTGTCCAGAGTCTTCCCCCACCCCCTGACCCAACTCACCACCAGATGGTGATCGGTTGACAGCTCCGCCCCTCTCTTCACCCGAGTGTCCAAAACATACGGCCTCAGATCAGATGAAACGATTATAAAATCGATCATTGACCTTTGGCCTAGGGTGCTCTGGTACCAAGTACACTTATGAGCATCCCTATGTTTGAACATTGTGTTCGTTATAGACAATCCATGACTAGCACAGAAGCAACAAACAACTACTCTGGTTTAGATCAGGGAGGCCGTTCCTCCCAATCACGCCTCTGCATGTGTCTCCATCATTGCCCACGTGCACGTTGAAGTCCCCCAGCAGAACTATGGAGTCCCCCACAGGAGCCCCATACAGGACTCCACTCAAGGTCTCCAAGAAGGCCGAATACTCCGAACTCTTGTTTGGTGCATATGCACAAACAACAGTCAGAGTTTTCCTCCCCACAACCCGCAGGCGTAGGGAGGCGACCCTCTCATCCACCGGGGTAAACTCCAACGTAGCGGTGCTCAGCCGGGGGCTTGTAAGTATCCCCACACCCGCCCGGCGCCTCACACCCTGGGCAACTCCGGAGAAGAAAAGAGTCCAACCCCTATCCAGGAGTATGGTTCCAGAACCGAGACTGTGCATAGAGGTAAGCCCCACCAGATCTAACCGGTAGCGCTCCACCTCCCGCACAAGCTCCGGCTCCTTCCCCCACAGAGAGGTGACATTCAACGTCCCCAGAGCCAGCGTCTGCTGCCCGGGTCTGGTTCGTCGAGGCCCCTGACCTTCACTGCCACCCATGTGGCAGCGCACCCGACCCTAGCGGATCCTCCCACAGGTGGTGGGCCCATGGGATGGAGAGATGGATGCCACGTAGCTTTTTCGGGCTGTGCCCGGCCGGGCTCCGTGGCAAACCCGGCCACCAGACGCTCGCTGACGAGCCCTCCGTCTGGGCCTGGCTCCAGACGGAAATCTGCCAATTCCGGTCACCAGCCGGTTAATCGGTGCATCTCTATGCAAGTCTGTCTGAACTGCACGCTGCAGTCTGTGTGTGTGTCAGGCGCGAGTAAGAGAGAGAGAGCGGCTGTTCCCACTAACGTTCTAACGCAGGGTTTTACCGGCAGCTTTTTACAACTGCAACTCTGCTACCACTCTCCAAGCTAGACTCATCTTCGAAGCCAGATGTATTATAAGATCAACCAGGTCAGACTCAGCTGCTCTGCACTTGTGACCGATATCGCAAGAACATTTTTACCTCGGCGAGTAGTCTCATCACACTTTAATCTTGTGGGATGAGATCTCGTCACACCTCTAGTAGTCGGTTAATGTCAGCAGGAAATTTCTTAATTTACTGTTTTGGCTCACAAGGTAAAGATACCTTATAGTATATTAACAAGCTAACCCCATCCTCTTTGTCACCAGCATCGTCCACTGGTTTGCTAAAGAGCTGAATTTCAAGCTGAATGAATTCATCATGTATGACCCCAACACCTTTTACTTGGTTAATGGGTTGTTGAAGAAGGCGTACACAGTGCAAAATGACCCTGACGTTCTGAAGTACAACGTGTGGCCAAGTGAGAAAGGGAAGTCATCCAACGAACTGCTACAACAAGCTTTGCAGAAGGTATGTAAGACAGAAGAAAGGAAGGAAGGATGGAAAGAAAGTTGCAGAAATTCACACGGGAATAAATGTTTCTCCATTGTAGAGCAGTTTATCATCGGCGTAGAAGAGTTATATAAAACATGGTGCAAAATAGTTAATAGGATAGCTTCCCCAATATTGGATCTTCTGGGTCTTCATTCGTTCAAAGGTCACTACTGACCATATGGTTTGCCATTGATCAACAGCACACATCTGTGTCAAGTTGAACTATAAAAAAGTTCTGACCAAATTCACTAATTGCAGAAATCAGAGTTCACTTTTAAGCTGGTTCTACCAGTAAGGTTGAAACAGGACATGTTTCAAATGTGGACTATTTGAAATTAATTTCTTTGCTGTTCGATGGCTTCAATTGACTTTATTGTTGTGTTTGTGGGCCCAACCTGCAAGAGCTTCCATTGGGTGGCTTTTTGTGTCAGGCTGGGTCATACAGTTCAGTTACACATTCATGGTTCATTTTAGACAAATCAAAGTTTAGTTTGTTAATAATCATACTGACACTATCAGCTCAATAGATAAATTATGTTTTCCTCTTTTCTGTAGGTGATACATGAAGTGGAGGCTCATGGATCTAAGGCTGCGCTGAAAAAATATGTCCAGAACACTGTGAAGGTAAAACACAATGGCCCTCATTTATCAATCTTGCGTAGAAACGGGCGTACATGTTGGCGCAAGATTATGCTTACACTCCTCTCACCGCCTGATTTATGAAGCTGTGCGTACCTTTGAAATCCAGGTGTACGCAATACCTGCCCTTGATAAATGCCGCGGCTGAAAACGATCGTCATTAGAATAGCACGCCCCAATATATTCTGGGTTTTGAGGCCTCGCCCCTATAATTCACGACATTGCGAGACGTAATCCGGCTGAGAAGCGGCACTTTTCAGAGGTGGAGATTGAAACCCTGATATCTCCGGTTCATTTGCACTGACGTGTGTACTATTTGGCAGCCTAAAAACTGGTATTAAAGGCTGTAGAAAGAATGCGGAATGGAAAGAGATCACTGATGCGGTCAACAGTGTTGCTGTGGTAAATCGGACTCCAGCTGAAGTTTAGCCTATTTAATTTATACATCGACACATTTTTCTATAGTCCTAATAGTAATATACAGGCTTCTATTGCAATCTCTTAGGCCTACATATGTATGTGTACTTATATTTAAATAAACACACGGTAGCGGAGTTTATGCAGGGACTTTTATTTTACTCCTGTTTGTTTTCATGAGTCGGATCGAGACAACAGCTGACGGACAGCGCTTGTCCTCTGCCCCCCCGTGCTGGACCCTGTCTCCTGACAGCAGAGGGGCTGGAAAAACAAGCCGAAATAACTTGGTCAATGGCAGAAATAAATCATTCACTTGAAAGAGAAACAAAAACCTGAAGAATAAATAAAAAATATTGTGCATCGTTTCCTGTATTGAATATCATTGCCAAACATAACACTAGGCTATACCTTTTAAAAGCGAGGAATAATAATATCCTGTCTCCTTCGTATAGCCCCCACCTGGAGCTGTTCTGGACACTTCTCTCTGGGCATCGGGTCATCTGGCTCCATCGCTACATTTATGGCACCGTGTTTTCCTGCAAGATGTTGTACAGAACCCCCCCAGGCTAAAACAATGTTGCATACCGGCGCATAGCGGTCTTCTTTTAGTTTGTCAGTGCGTTTTGTGGTGTTAGGAACATAGACAGTATATAAGGTTAGGAATTGTTTTTCTGCGCATTTCCGCACTAACTCAAAACGTGCGTACACCACCTCCTGAGCTGGCGTAGGATTTGAGCGTGCCGTACGCCAACGTCCATATTGATAAATCTCAAAGTCACCGTGGTTTTGGGTGTACGCCAGGTGTACGCTGGAAATTTGAGTAAATTGTGAATCACTACTGTTATTGTAGTGCAATACAAGTAACGTAAATGGGTTGTGCCATTTACTGGTTTGCCATTACGTTGGGGGCAAAAAACACAGATAAACACATGGAACTTTGTTTAATAGGAGTATCGGATAGAAGAAGGAGGTCTGAGTTCAGAAGCATTAAGGATGATCAGAGACCTGCTTAACGTACACAGCCTTATGTACACAGCGCTGAAAAAGATGATCTGTGTCCAGGCTGACATCAATGGCAACACTAAGTAAGACAAAAAAGTGACAAACGACGAAAAAAGTGTCAAAAACATTGAAAAAAACTTAAAATTTGTACACAGAAAAGCAAAGTTGCACGGTTGACGGGGAGACAACATGAGGGTTAATATCCTGTGTCGCTGTGCACCTGTAACCCAGTCAAGGAAGATTTATGCATGTCTTTACGTTTTAAAGTTGTTATGGTGATCATGTTAAGTAACAAATGCCTAATAGCAAATCCAGCTGACAAAAGGGAATATCTAATAGTTATGTTTCTGCCATATGGAAATATTGCAAATTTGCAAAAAATAATTAAAATTATCTATTTGTCTTTTTGTTTTCAAGGTATGATGAAGTGACTGGTGGGTGGGACCTTCTTCCCAAAGCTTTTCTTAATGTCCTACATGTCCCAATTCTCCTCAACTCCAAGGTCAAACGCATCAACCAATCAGATAAAGGTGTAGTAGTATCGTACCATACAGGCCAACAGTCTTCTTGTACTAACCTTCCCGCTGACGTTGTCCTGGTAAAAACCACAGCCAAAGCAGCCCTTTTCATTGACTTTGATCCACCTCTCTCCATCAGAAAGATGGAGGGACTGCGGGCAGTGCACTATGACAACGCTACTAAAATCATCCTGACCTTCAGCGAGAAGTTCTGGGAGAAAGATGGCATCAGAGGATGAAAGAGCATCACCGACGGCCCCTCTCGTTTCATCTACTACCCCAGCCACAGTTTCCCGACAAATAAAACCATTGGCGTCCTCCTGGCCTCCTACACCTGGTCTGACGACTCGCTCCCCTTCTTAGGTTTGAACGATGAAGACGTGAAAGAGCTGGTTTTGAGAGATTTGGCGAAGATCCACGGGGTGCATGTCGGTTCTCTCTGCACAGGGGTGGTGGTGAAGAGGTGGAGCGATGATCCTCACAGCTTGGGTGCCTTCGCACACTTCACACCATACCAACAATTAGAGTACTGTAAAGAGCTCTTCAGAAGTGAAGGCAGGGTGCACTTTGCTGGCGAACACACAGCCTTTCCTCACGCTTGGATTGAGGCAGCTATGAAATCTGCGATCAGGGCTGCTACCAATATTAACAAAGAGTCAGCAAGAATTCAACCCCATGATGAGCCTTAGGGTCTATCTTTTAGGACAATCAATTCTATAGTAATAATAATAAGTCAATGTCAAATGTTATTGTAGTTCAGGATTTAAAGACGTAAAATTACTCAGTGTAAAATTGGAGCACTTTTGCTTGGGGATTGCATTACTTGCTTTTCGAGTAAGGCTCACTGTTATTGTCCTTCCACTACACAGCTTTAATCTGCATCACACTGGTTGATTTTTGCAGTGAACGATTGCTTGATGTCGTTAGGCAAAAGTATTATCAGATGTACTCATTTACAAAGCAGCTTTGGCCATAACTGCCTTGATCATCAATAGTATGTGCACCACTAATGTTCCTTAAAGCTTGATGTTTACGGTATTTTCTGTCTGTGATTGAATAAAGCTTTGTCAAGGTATGCTGTTTAACTGATGGTATTATTAAAAATTCTGAATTTAGGTTAACAGTTAAATGGATTCTTCACCGATTAGCAGTAGAAACCCGGTAGTATTTTTCGAATGGCCGTGCTTCCCTCCCTCATGTCCCCCTGAGACTAGATTTCTCTGTATTATGGGTCTGTAAAAAAGCCTCTGATGAGGTAAAAATCGCCATTTAGTGTCATTGGAGGCATTTTTGCCCAGAGGCTGTGGACTACAGCCAGCTAGTTCCGCATGTTTTCAACCCTCCCATAAGGGGTGGGACTGTCACTAGTCGATGCGAATCGCGTGTCAGCCATCTTAAAGCTAAGCTTAACAGGCTTTCTCTTTTCAGCAGCAAATTTTTACAACAATTATGTGCATTCAAACTACCGCACATGTATACCACTGGGATACATCAGAGAATATGCAGGAAACTTTATTACAGACGGAATACTCGACACACTACGTCAGCTTTTGTCGGCTACGGAGACCAGCACCTTAGCCTGTGTTTTCGCTCGGGACATCGAAAGTGAGGTGGAAAGCTAACGCTAGCCGGCCAGCTGTTCCATCCATCTTGCTTGCAAGTGTCCGCTCATTAGACAACAAACTGGACTACATTAAAATTCAATGAAACTCCCAACGCAAGTTCAGAGACTGCTGTGTTTTTGGTTTTGTGGAAACATGGCTGAACAACAGTGTACCGGACTATCCAGCTACAAGGCCTGCTAGCCCTTTGAGCAGATGTTACTCTGTCAGGTAAGACCCGTGGAAGTGGGTTGTGTTAACACGGACACGGACTGGTGCAGAAATGGTTGTGCTTTTATCCAACTGCTTCTAACCGCTGGTGGAGTTTGTGAATGCATGGCGTGTTTATACTCTTGTGTTTACAGCCCACCAAGTGCTAATGCTACCATTGCATTAGCTGAACTTTACGGAGCCTATAATGTGTGTGCACTAAATGTAGCCTATTTTGTTTATATATAATGTAGTTTTTATATATTTTAAATGTGTAACACCACTTGAGCCACAGTGAAACGTTTTGTGTGTATGGTTGAAATGACAATAAACACACTTGAGTTGACTTGACTGCCTGTCTATGTCTGTAACAGGTAGGCTTGGCTTGGGAATGGACACGTAGGGAAGAGAAGGAAGTGCATTCTGGGAGTTGTTGGATTTCATAAATTTTCCGTCCTTTCTCGATCTAGAAGGCACCAACTTCTAAAAAAATCGGATCAATTTTCGGATCAGTACAATAAAGGGGAGAATTTAAATGATTATTAAAAATGTAATAATAACTTTTTTTTTCAATAATGACTTTCACCAGGAAATTGATGTTAAATTATGAAAAGGATGTTTTACAATAACTTTGAATGCACCACGAGGTTTACCAGTTTTAAGTAAATGCAACATTTATTCACGTCTGTGTTGTTTTTCATACAACAGCAGTGACCAGGTGCTAATTTGTGTCTTTTAGCTCATAGCTTTAGCGGCAGACGGTTGTACGTCCCATTGTTGGAATCCTCTACAGTGAAAATACAGTCACACTTTTTACACTTTTACGGCAAATGTGCATATGTACAAAGCGGTTGCACAACAGCTGAAATTTTGTGTTGCGGACAAACTGTTTAAATTTTACAGAGACAACCAAATGAAATATTGACTTCTTTTGAAATAAGATTTTACAGTTTTTATTTGTTTTTGTATATTAAAAAAAACATTGAACAGGTGGTTGCCAAAGGGGGCAACCAGAGGCCACGAAACATTGGCCAGTCGACTCAATCTAGCAACCATTACTGTCAAGCCCTGCATCGCTAGCAACTACCATAACTTTTAAGTGCTGCTTATGTCAGGATCTTAAACATACACTCAGTCAAGATACAAACATTGGCAAAACAGGTTATCTTCAAAAACCAAACCACAACAAATTGCGCCCATTTATAAATATTTTATTTTGAGGATTGTATAAAGCAATAGTCCACAACAATGAAAAGCATTAACAAATGGCAAATACAGAGAATGTAAGAGCAGGCAGTTGACACTACTTATCTAAATTTAACAATAACCTCAGCACGTTACAAGGAACAAACAGTTAAATGCGATAATACAAATTCACAATTTGTAATCTTGAATAGGTTAATTTGTGCTCTTAGAGGAGTTAATTCGTATTCACAAATTAGCTGTTTGTCAATAACTTCATCAAGGTGCTTTCAATACTCTTTTTTTTTTGCATGTTTAGCAATTGTAGCCAGCTTTGGCTGCTATTATTTGGGTACAAATATACAGTTGAAGTTGTCAGGTATGGGAAAATGATGTAAATGTGCCACATAGGTTATTTATGATTGTATTACATTAATGATACATGTAAATATACTAAATATTTCTATGTTAAACAATAGTTTTATCATGAACATCCTGTGTAAAATGTATGATTTGTGAATGAGTCATTAAAGTCAATGGTTGAAACAAAATAAATGTATTATTGTTTCAAATGAAAGAAATACTAATTTGTCTGCTCAAGTTGGTTAATTAAGAAAAGCAAAATGTGACCCGTTTTAATCACAGCTGCTGAGAGAAGAGGAATCTGCTGCAAATTAATTAATTTTGGGCCACAATTATAACAGGATAACGTGGAGAAACGGGTGGGACTACTGTATAGACATGATACAACTTGCTCTATTTCTATTTTTTATTAAATTTTATCAAATCCTTCTGTGCTACAACTTCATATAATAAGTTCTTATTTATTTTCCGAAGTTCAATTATAGTGAAACTCGCACTTATCAAATTTAAAAAAAGTAATTGCTTTAATGGCAACGAGGCAGTTTTCCTGCTCTGTGTAGGAACAATAGAGGTAAAACCAAACTGCTGGGCAGACTAAACCAGAATCCAGAAAGCAGTACCCTACACGTGTCATTGTAGTTTAGCAGATTTGAGTATTTCAGAGCAAGACAAACAAGGAACCCTGCAAACCACAACCACAACACTCCCATTATGGCAGTGATGGTGTGGAAAGCCCTCTGCTTTGATTGATCAACCCGCTCCCTGTCCCCGCCCGCTTCCCCCAGCCCTGGACGAATCAGAACACGGAGAACTGAAAGGCTGCAGAAAGATACGACAACTGAAGCGACGACCAGTGCACAGAAAATTTGTATATAGGGAAGATCAATGCCACCTGCTACACCACTCCATCCAAAGGACAGCAACCAAACACATACAATGCTGATATTTCGTATCTTGACTCCACCCGACTGTCTCAGCCCCATGTAGGTGACGGGGTGAACAACAGCCAGGTAGCGCTCCACACAGGTCAGGATGTGAAAGAACATCTCTCCAGGGAAAACCATAAAATACGCATATAACCCTACCCTCACCAACTCTGAGAGACCAGTGTATACACCACAGAAGAAGCCTATGCTTCCAAATGCAAAGATCAGCTCAACAGCAACCATGTTGTAGGAGAAGATGTCAGAGTGGCTCGTTGTTGCAAAGGAGCGCTGTCGCCGCCATCGTTGGTGACCCAGGTAGAGGACGAGGATGGAGAGAGGGAGGAGGAGGATGTTCTTAGTGACGATGTAGGCAAAGGAGAGGGGAAATCCAGCTCTGGATTGTAGGCAGGCATAAAAGTTGGAGGAAGACGAGTTGACTGACATATCGGTTTGTGTGGATTTGCTTTCATGAAAAAAAGGAAGACAAGAGGAACTGTAATAAAATAACTGAGATGATTTAAAAGATTATTAAAGTGATTCAAAACTACAGCACATTTGTTTTGTAGCCATTTCCCATTTTGTCCATAGTAAGCAGATATATTTGATATGACATTGCGGATTATTTATTGTATGCAGATTTTTTAGGCTGTGTAAAAGTATGAGTATATGTATTGCTGCCACCAAATTTCAAAAAATATTTGCTTGTTTTTCTTTAAGTGAGAAAATCTAAATGGAAGTAAGTGGAATATCTGGAAGTTAATATAAAAGTGTTTTTTTATTACCACATAATGACTTATATAATAGCACGAAAGGTTTTCTTGTTTTAATTAGATACATTGATTCTTTGTCACAGCCGAGAAGTGTTGTGCTATAACATGAAATGACATAACAAGAAAAGTGTTGTGATTAAGAGAAAATAAGGTGGAAAATAATTTGTAATAATGTGAAATAATAACCAAGTTTCATGCAAAAAAAGGAAAGGAAAATTGATTCTATGAATACAAATTGCAACAGGTAATCAAAATAACGAGATCCTTACTTAAGATTTCACTATTTTGAGTCACTATGTGGCTTACTATGTCATTTTGACTTTAGTCCCAATTTGCACATCATTTTGAATAACAAAATGAAAATTTGATTCATCAAGTGTATTTTTGCTTTTACATAATTTTTAACAATTGAAATGTATTTTTCAGAAACTGACAAACAGAATTGTGTATATTTTGTTTGAATAACTTAAAAAGTAAGTAAAGTAAATTTCAACAAATAATGGACAGGAAGTTAATGTACTGCTCTCTTGTTTGTCCTTAATTTGAGTCAATGACTGTTAAAAATGTAAATGGTATATCCAAAGAAAATGCCGTACAATATTTTACTGAAAACTGTAATGTAATTTAAGGACACCCACCTTCTCAGCAGTGCTTGTTTCGGATCTTTCTAATGCACATTCAAACTCACCGACTGCTATTCACTCGTTCTGATCCAAAGATATATTAATGCTTCTGTGTCTGAGTGAATTAATGGCACCCAGGATTGTGGGATTTTTGCATGTTAAACAAATGATGGATTCCATGTACATTATACTCTCAATCGTGGCAAGCAAATTTTCTTCTACAAGGAGGATATTTCAGGAGCACAGTTTAAAATGGAATACTTTGTTAGATTTGTGTGTTTTTCTGTGTTAAAATATGTCATAATGCAATGTTTATATCCAAACGTAAACATTTGACTCACTCATGGTGTTAAGATATTTCCTATCATTAACTCAAACAACCTGCTAACTTAGACAGGTGTTCATTCAAATTCAGTGTCATGCTGACTGGGAGTCACTGTCTGAACAGACAGCAGTTTGGTGGAAATGTTTTGTCAGGTGCATCGTAAACCACAGTTGTGGTCAAAATACACTGCAACCTCAGTCAGGGTTCAGGCGTCTATTACTTTCTAATAGATTGTGTTTGTATATATTTTTGTGTGCTGATTATGAGATTTAGCTTATTGTCACAACTGATGTCTGAGAGTACGTTTTATTTGCACTTTGCAATGCAGTCTAACACAAAAGAATCATGAATGAAAAGCCACAGTATCCATGTTACAAGCAAGTCTAATCATTCAACAATTGAGACAATTTGCAGTGAAGTTTTTAGTTGACAAATTACAGATATGGCACATTTGCACGTCATTAACATCACACAGACGACCTCAAATTACTAGAGGTCTCCAGGCCCCCCACCTTTTCCTTTGTAATAGGAATAGGGCCCGAATAATGCTATGAATACATATAAATATATAAAAACAGGAAATAACGTTAGCATATTTATACATTTGACTTCATGATTCCCCCCCCCCACCTTCAGAAACTAAGCATCTGCACCTTAATCCATGTTATGGATGGTAAAAACCAAGAGAAACAAAAACAATATTACACATTTAAGTCTATAAAATCAGGTTTCAACCAACAATGTGTTACTGATGACCAAAGGAACCGTTAAGCAACTCCTAGTCTATATCCACGACGTTCCACTTCCGGGATTTCTCCGGTGATGCAAAGAAATTCCGCCGAATGCATGTCTTTTTGCCCGTCCTTCCTCTTTCTTTGTGTTGGCGTTCTAAACCCCGGTGTATTTTCTGAGGACTATGGGTTAAACTGCTCCTCAGATCTCCAGACAGCTAGCTAGACTATCTGTCCAATCTGAGTTTTCTCTCGTACGACTAAAACAAGAAAATTGCGTTGCCTGTATCTTTTCACGGCAAACTCGCGTGTGTGGAAAGCGGTTGCACAACAGCTGAAATGTTGTGTTGCGCACAAACTGTTTAAACTTTACAGAGATAACCAAATGAAATATTGACTTCTTTTTGAAATGAGATTTTACAGTTTTGTAAGTTTTTATTTGTTTTTACATATTAAAAGCTGAAAGCTACCCCAAAATGTTCCTAAGCCCCCCTAAATAATAATAAGAACAACAATAACAATTCGATTTATCCTCATTGATATTTAGACACAACAAATTATATATATAGCTACAAAAAAATAGCCGAAAAGTCGGAAGTTAGACAGAAGTACAGAGAGTCGTTGTGCTATCAAGATGATGTACCGTCTCGTTGCATTGGTGTGAACTGGCAGCTTTCAGAGCGTTGCAGACCGGCGTGTTGCAAGTAACTGGGAGATTCATCTTGTCTCGTTGCTACTCTTTGGTCTAAACTCGCTATACACCCTCCACCCCACACATACACACACCGATACCCACGTTAATGGTGAAAGGAAGATTGATTACACGTGCTACAGAGTGAAATTGTAAGTTGTTTTTAATTACCTGCTTACCTTTTGCTACGTTTTCTGGAGGTAAAGGAAAGGGGATATTTTGGTTTGTTATGGAAAAACTATAGTCTAACTAGAGTGAACGAGCGAAATAAAAGAAATCACAACTTTTATTATTATTCATTGCCAATAATATAGCCTATCTCTATAGTAGGCATATTGTAAACAATATCAATCCCCATAAAATGTTGTCACTGAAAACTCAAAGTCATAGGGTCCCTGTTAATACTATTGTACCATTGTATCCTTCAATTCATTGAGCAGATGAGATGGATATTGGAAGATATTTAGAGATATATAGAGAAAGAGAAGCAGGAGATTGGCAGAGCAGTTGATTCTGAGGGCGCCGGTGTGATTGAGGTCAGTAGTGGTCTATAGGTCTAAAGATTGTTTTGTAACAATAAGCATTTGTTGGCAGGTCTAGGCACAATGCATAGCCTAAACTACATTATTTAATTATATTTATTATATATGCTAGCTATATTCTAACAAATTTAACTTTCTGCATTCATTGGCTGTGATAAATTAAATAAATATGTAGATGTTGCCTAAATGTAGGCTAGGCTAAAGATGAGTACATGCCCACAGATAACACAATAAAATGAAAGCAATCCTCCATACAGTACATACAGTATATAAAGTAATCATTACTCCAAATATTTTATTCCTTCCGCCATCTGGTTATTGTATTTAGACAGTAGCCACTTTAAATAGGATCCATATTAAGCTCTTACATGATAAAGTATGCAGTGATGCCTATTTTTGTCTTTTTCTTGTACTTTCTTGTTTGTCTTGTTTCCTGTTGGTCTCTGTCCTGTTGTGGATTCAGTAGTGATGGCGAACTGAAGCTTTCTGAAGCAGTGAAGCTTTCAAGCCAATTGTATCGAAAAAAGGTTCACTACTCGAAGCTTCAGAACTCTATGAGGACATCTGGTGGTGAAGTTAGGGATAGCATTTTGTCACAAACTGTTTCACAGTTATTAGCCATGAATGTCTTTAGAGTAAGCCCGACCAAACCCGAGCCCGTGCGCGTTGTGTCCAAGCCCGGCCCAACACATTAACTGGAATTATGAGCCCGATTTCAACCCGACACTTTTTTAATACGTGGGCCGTTATAACTGACGTTCTCATACAATTCAGAGTTGTTTGAACTGCAGAAATCTGTTTAAAATGATCTTAATGAATTATCAACCCGTTCTCATTCCGAACTCGTAAAATAAGTACGTTTGGGCAGTGTCCTTCAGCGTCTGATGCGACGAAAAAGGCACCCTTCGGCGTATTTATGTAACGTACTGGGGAGAGCCGCAGTTGAATGACATTTAGTGAGTGGTATGTAAGGAGAAAGTGCTGCGTAAGGACGTTGGCTGGGGTGGTGGATGGGTAAAACACCGGACTTTCACTTAGGAGACTCGGGTTCACGCCCTGTGTGTGGTGTTGTGTTTCCCGGCTTTTGAGGCGTCCTTTCCCGGGTTTTTTTCTCCTAAACCCAACCTCTGCGTTTTGTTCCACCGCACTTAATGCACTCAATAAAGCCGACACATATGTGGGCTATTGTCACTGCCCACGACTTGTTTAAAATGGTTCCATACCTCTGACTTTCCTCCAAACTTGCTCAAAGGTAATTCTCCTATTTCTGATTATAACATAGCTTTCTCCCCACCCAATTAGGCTATAGTAAAAAACACAAAAGCTTGATCGAGGGCCCGGCCCGGCTTGGCCCAGGATAGTGGCGGAAAATAACGGACCGGCCCGAAAGTCGGGCGGGCTCGGGCTTGGGCAGAGAATCTAAACTCTACTTCAGAGTTGAAGATGAATACATTTTGAGTATGAATTCATTGATAAATAATTAATGACATAAATAACTAAGCCTATGTGGGACCTTGCATAAATAAAAATGTAATTGCCTTCTCCGGCAAAAAAAAAAAAAAGAACTATAAAGTTAGGATATTGGTTGTGAACTGTCTTGTGTTTGAAAACAAATACATCAATTTGGGAGGGAAATGAATGAAGAACACATTGCACATTGCACACACATTTCTGTGTTTAGGCCTACGTAGCCTACGTACGTAGAGCAACATTGTCTCCTTAGCCAAATAGGTGAGATAGGCAGTGCAGAAGGTGCTCCAAACTCTCTTTTATAAACTCTCTACTCACTATAAACTAGGCTACTCGCTATGAACTTTCTACTGGCTATAATAATTTCTCTATTAACTAACTCTACAGACTATGTTGACTCTCCTACTGCAACAACCCCAGCCCTGTGTCGCGCTGCTCGCGCAGCTTTTGAATTCAACTTCGAAGCAGTCACGTGGGTGGGTGTGAAACGAAGCTTCGGACGTCACTGGTCACGTGATTATCCCAAAACGAATCAAGCTCCGATACAAAGCTCCATTCCAAATTGGTTCATGTTGTCGATACATGCCTCGAAGCAGCTGGTTCACAGGTAACATCACTGTAAATCACCTCTAACTACATTTGGGTCCAATCCTAGTCTTTCCTGACAAACCGTGACAGTTTGTCTTTTTTTGGACATTTTTGGATGTTGTTTCATGAGACCAATTTGCATTTCGAAGTCATGAAATTAGCATCAGGGTTTTGTTTTATCTTACAGGATAAGACAGAAGGAACATAGTAGAAATGGAAGAAGAGGATATGTCTGTCACTTTTGACTTGTTAACATATTGGTTTCTTGACTGTAGGGCTGTAGCGATACACTAATCTCACGATACGATACGATACACGATATTCAGCTCACGATACGATATATATCAGAGTCTACAGCAGGGATCATCAACTACATTTTTTTTTACATGTATTAGTGTGAGCAAACTCCTAAAAAACATGGACACTCCATAATGATAACTGGCTCTTTAACTAGAAAATGATCTCAGACTAAGAGGCAGTTCACTGAGGAGTGATGGTTAAAGTCTGTGATTATGGAAACATTATTGTAGTATGCAGCATCCTGATTGGTGGAAAATGCTTGCAGAAAGAAAGGCTGTTGTCAGGTAAACATGTCACTGTCAAAGACGCTGAAGCGAAAAGTTGACGTGGAAAAGCCAAAAGCCCAGCTTTAATGATGAATGGACTGATAAGCAGGCTATGCACTCGTCATGTATGCCTCATTTGCAATGAAACGATGTTATTGCAAAATAATACAACCATCATCATCATCATCATCACTCGAACATAACAATCGCGTCATTCACGTGCATATTAAGTAGCTCCAGATTGTCCACTCTAGCGGAGAGTTTGGTTTGTTCAGCCAGCAGTGAGGTTTACAAGAATTTGTCCAAATTTCCAGATTCCTGGCAACCTAAGATAAACAGTTAGACTACAAACCGACAGCTTTTGTTTTAGCTTGTTTGTAAAAATTCGCTATTTGCAGAGTAGAGCTGTGTTAGCGTAAAACAGCGCGGTGGACTGAGCAGATTGAAATATCGCTTTCTACATGTTGATGCTGGTCTACACAGGTGAGTGCATTGATAAGTATTGACTTTCTACTCACGAAGGTTTAATTGTAGCCTATTTACAGAAAAGAGACCAGCGTGAGTTCATCTGCCCCAGCGGCCGTTGGTAACTCTGTATCGTTCCCAGTCAGGTGCTGCGTGTTTTAACCTTTAACACACACACATCTCGGCTCAGCTGTGTGTGTGTTTTAATGCACACACATCTCGGCTCAGCTGTGTGTGTGTTTTAATGCACACACATCTCGGCTCAGCTGTGTGTGGAGCTCGGGCATCGCTGTAGAGAATCCCGGCATGTGAATAGAGATGTAAATACAGGGGGCTGGGTTTTTGCTCTAAATGCTTGAAATGATAAATAACAGAACACATTTTTTCCTCTTCACATTTTGTGAATTCATGATTATTCTGCGGGCCAGACTAAAAGCTTTGGCGGCGGGCCAGTTGACGTTGGCTGCTCTACAGCGACACTAGCGGCTGGCTGACCAAATCGCTCTTCCTGCAACGTGAACGGGGGTAAACACGGGGGATTTTAATGGGACTTATGTATCGATACTCACGGCATAAAAATCAATACTTTCTTGGGGGAAAAACTATCGATTTATATCGCAGAATCGATAAAATTGCCCAGCCCTACTTGACTGGTGGTTAACATAAGTGTAGCTCTAATACAGTAACGAAAGATGTGAGTACAAAGATTTTGCAAATGCAAGTTACAAATACCCTGGGGTCTTTCAATCCTAGTGATGTCCCTGCTGTTTGCCAAGGGCAACCGTTACGGTCGAGCCCTGCATCACTAGCAACTAACATAACTTTAGTGCTGCTTATGTCAGGATCTTAAACATGTTCAGAAGGCACTCAGTCAAGATACAAACATTGGCAAAACAGATTCAAAAACCAAACCACAACAAAGGGCGCCCATTTAGAAATATTTTATATTGAGGATTGTATATAGCAATAGTCCACGACAAAGCACAGCATTGACAAATTGTAAAAAGAGAGAATGAAAGGCCAGGCAGTTGACACTTTCAGAAACTGATCTAAATTTAAAAATAACTAAAAACCTCAGCACATGTTGCAAGGAACAAACCGTTAAATCTGTTAATACAAATTCACAATTTCTAATCTTTAATTTGTGCTCTTAGAGGAGTTCCTTCGTATTCACAAATTGCTGATTTGGGCTCAGAAATTAGTGACTTGTATTCTCAAATTAGCTGTTTGTCAATAACTTAAACATTGTGCTTTCAATTCTTTATTTGCATTAGTTGGGTACAAATATACAGTTGAAGTTGTCAGGCAATGGGCAAATTATCTTAATGTGCTACATAGGCTTCATATGATTTCTCAACACATTCTCACACACAACTCGTAAAATAAGGACGTTTGGTCAGGAGACTTTCTCGTTCTTATTGACGTTAATAGTCTCCTTTAGCGTTTCATGTAAACGCGATTGGTCGGGACTATTGCCATCCCTTTTGACACGCTTGGTCGGGACGGTTGGGTTTAGGAAAGGGTCATGGGTGGGCGTACGGTTCTGTGACACGCGGGAGGAAAGAAAAAAGCGACTCTATAAAGATACTCCAGCAAGCGGGGGAGGACGCCTCACACGCCGGGAGACGGCCGCGGGTGAAGCGCGACAATAACAGAATCGCGGAGGTTGGGTTTAGGAGAAAAACAACGGGGAAAGGACGCCTCAAAAGCCGGGAAACGCACGCCGGAGACGGCTGCGATTAACGCGGAAACAACCAACCTCCTTACGAAGCAATTTCCCCTTACATACTACTCACTAAATCTCATTCAACTGCGGCTCTCCCCAGTACGTTACACAAATACGTCGAAGGGTGCCTTTGTCGTCGCATCAGACGCTGAAGGCCACTGTCCAAACGTCCTTATTTTACGAGTTCGGAATGAGAACGGGTTGGATTTCATTACGTTATCAATACATGTAAATATACTAAATATTTGTATGTTAAACAATATTGTTTTATCATGAACGTCCTGTGAATATAATTAAAATGTATGATTTGTGAGTGAGTCATTAAAGTCAATGATTGAAACAATATAAATGTATTATTGTTTCAAGTGAAAAACAAATACAAATTTGTCTGTTCAAGTTGGTGAATTAAGAAAAAGAAAATGTGACCCCTTTTAATCACAGCTGCTGTGAGAAGAGACAGCTGCTGCAAATCAATTAATTTTGGGCCACAATTATAACAGGATAACGTGGAGATCTGGGTGGGACTACTGTATGGACATAATATAACTTGCTCTATTTCCATTTTTTATTCAATTATACCAACTCCTTCTGTGCTACAACTTCCAATACACAGGGGCAGACTTTACCATTATAGGCAAAGGTCGGCAATTGCCTTGGGCCCCGAGCTACCTAGGGGCCCCAAAAATGCCCCATTATCTTATGCTTAAGGTTTTTACTTTTCGCTAATTATATATTTCTAAAACTCTATTCTCTCACTTACTGTGCATCTGCGAAAGTGACAAGGTTGTAATGTACTCACTGACATGTACTGCGCCAAAAAAAGTTCTCTTAATACATCCATGCAAAACACAGAGAAAAAAAAGTGACAGACAGAGTGCATGTGCAGAGTGACAGACAGTGTACAGAGTAGAGTAATGAAGCGAAAAACTACCCAAGCGGTGCTGAAAAAATGGAGGAAGCGGGAGGAAAGCAAAACGTTTTTAAAAAAAATTTGCCGAAGTTAACAACTTTTTTGTGATGCCCGCCGCTGACAATGACAGCAACCCATGCTACAAGCACCATCACGAGCATTAGCACTGCTGCTAGCGAGGAGGAGCTACCCGTTGCTGCCGACAGTGCCAGCCCAGGCTGCTCCAGCGATATTGCTGCTAACGTTACATCCAAGGCAACTTTACAGGATGAGGAGGATCCTTCAACTTCAGGTAACAAAACTTCCGCGTTCACTTTCAGTGACAGTGATAATAATGATGACGACATTTATGAGGAAAAATACGATGATTCCAATGAACAACTAATGAGTACTAGCAGTCATTTTGACCAATGTGTTACTCTTGAACTTGAAGATGACCCAGCACTCTGGCCAAAACATCTCACTGACAAAGAGCGCTCCTCAATAGTGCAGAGAGGCCCAGTTCAGAGCAAGGACAGAATGTATCCTAAAAATCAAGAGGGGCGAAGATTTACAAGCAGCAATTATTACCTGCAAATGAAGAATGGTGAAAAAATAATTGGGCTGATCTTTCTGTGTGTGTGTGAGTGTGAGTGAGTGAGTGTGTCTGTGCGAGAGTGTCTGTGTGTGAGTGAGTGTGTCTGTGTGAGAGTGTCTGTGTGTGAGTGAGTGTCTGTCTGTGTGAGAGTGTCTGTGTGAGAGTGTCTGTGTGTGAGTGAGTTCGTCTGTGTCAGAGTGTCTGTGTGAGAGTGTCTGTGTGTGAGTGAGTGTCTGTCTGTGTGAGAGTGTCTGTGTGTGAGTGAATGTGTCTGTGTGAGAGTGTCTGTGTGTGAGTGTGTCTGTGTGTGAGTGAATGTGTCTGTGTCAGAGTGTCTGTGTGAGAGTGTCTGTGTGTGAGTGAGTGTCTGTCTGTGTGAGAGTGTCTGTGTGTGAGTGAGTGTCTGTCTGTGTGAGAGTGTCTGTGTGTGAGTGAGTGTCTGTCTGTGTGAGAGTATCTGTGTGTGAGTGAATGTGTCTGTGTGAGAGTGTCTGTGTGTGAGTGTGTCTGTGTCAGAGTGTCTGTGTGTGAGTGAGTGTCTGTGTCAGAGTGTCTGTGTGTGAGTGAGTGTGTCTGTGTGAGAGTGTCTGTGTGTGAGTGAGTGTCTGTCTGTGTGAGAGTGTCTGTGTGTGTGTGTGAGTGTCTGTGTGTGAGTGTGTCTGTGTCAGAGTGTCTGTGTGTGAGTGAGTGTCTGTCTGTGTGAGAGTGTCTGTGTGAGAGTGTCTGTGTGTGTGTGTGAGTGTCTGTGTGTGTCTGTGTGTGAGTGAGTGTGTCTGTGTGTGTGTGAGTAAGTGTGTCTGTGTGTGAGTGAGTGTGTCTGTGTGTGAGTGTGTGTGTGTGAGTGAGAGTCTGTGTGTGTGAGTGTGTCATGTGTGTGTGTGAGTGTGTCTGTGTAGAGGGCCCCATGTCTGTGTTTGCCTTGGGCCCCAAAATGACTAAATCCGCCCCTGCCTATATAATAAGTTCTTAATTGTTCGAAGTTCAATTATAGTGAACCTTGCGCTTATCAAATTTAAAAGATGTCACTGCTCTAATGGCAACGAGGCAGTTTTCCTGCTCTGTGTTGGAACAGCAGAGGTAAAACCAAACTGCTGGGCAGACTAAACCAGAATCCAGAAAGTAGTGCCATACACCCGTCATCGTAGTGTAGCACATGTGAGTAGTTCAGAGCAAGACCAAGAAGGAACCCTGCAAACCACAACCACAACACTCCCATTATGGCAGTGATGGTGTGGAAAGCCCTCTGCTTTGATTGATCAACCCGCTCCCTGTCCCCGCCCACTTCCCCTGGCCCTGGACCAATCAGAACACGGAGAACTGAAAGGCTGCAGAAAGATAACAACTGAAGCGAAGACCAATGCACAGAAAATTGGGACATTTAGATTATAGACAACTCCTAAACCACTCCATCCAAAGCACAGCAACCAAACACGTACAATGGTGATGTTTCGTATCTTGACTCCACCCGACTGTCTCAGCCCCATGTAGGTGACGGGGTGAACAACAGCCAGGTAGCGCTCCACACAGGTCAAGATGTGAAAGAACATCTCTCCAGGGAAAACCATTGAATACACATATAACCCTACCCTCACCAACTCTGAGGGACCAGTGTATACACCACAATAGAAGGCTGCAGTTCCAAATGCAAAGATCAGCTCAACAGCAGCCATGTTGTAGGAGAAGATGTCCGAGTGGCTCGTTGTTACAAAGGAGCGCTATCGCCGCCATCGTTGGTGACCCAGGTAGAGGACGAGGATGGAGAGAGGGAGGAGGAGAATGGTCTTAGTGACATTGTAGGCAAAGGAGAGGAAAAATCCAGCTCTGGAGTCTTGGCAGGGGTAAAAGTGGGAGGAAGAGGAATTGACGGACATAATGGTTTGTGTGGATTTGCTTTTATGGAGAAAAAAAAAAGTAAAGTGTTGTTATTAAGAGAAAATAATGTGGAAAATAACAATGTTTCATGCAAAACAAAGGAAAGGACAATTGATTCTATGAATACAAATTGCAACAGATAATCAAAATAATGAGATCCTTACTTAAGATGTCATTGTTTTGAGTCACTACGTGGCTTACTATGTCATTTGACTTTAGTCCCATTTTGGACATCATTTTGACTTAAAGTGTATTTTTGCTTTCATCATTAAAAACTTTTATTTTTTAAGAAAATATATTATTAAACAAAGTCCCTTCTTAACATGAAAGTTATTAAAAATGGCATTTAACATTTATTTTAACAGTTGATTTTTCAATCAATTTATTTTTCAGGAACTGACAAACAACATTGTGTATATTTTGTTCAGTTAACTTCAAAAGTTAGTAAGGTTAATTTCAGCAAAAAAATGGACATGAAGTTAATGTACTGCTCTCTTGTTTGTCCCTAATTTAAGTCAATGATGGTTAAACTTGTAAATGGTATATTTCAAGGAAAAGCAATGAAATATGAACTTAAAACTGTAATGTAATTAAAGGACACCTACCTCCTCAGCAGTGCTTGTTTCTGATCTTTCTCCTGCGCATCCAAACTCACGACTGCTATTCACTCGTTCTGATCCAAAGATATATTAATGCTTCTGTGTCTGAGTTAATTAATGGCACACAGAACTGTGGGATTTTTGCATATTGTCAAACAAATGATGGATTTTGTGTCACATTATTCTTCCACAGGGAGGATATGTCAGGATCACAGAGTTGAAAAATGGAATAATTTGGTAGATTTGTGTGTTTTTTGTGTTAAAATCTGTCATAATGCAATGTTTAGCTCCAAACATAAGCATTTCAATCACTCGTGGGGTTAAGATATTTCCTATCATTAAATTTCAGTCCATCATGTTTGACAGGATTCAAATAACCTGCTAACTTAGACAGGTGTTCATTCAAATTCAGTGTCATGCTGACTGGAAGTCACTGTGTGTATAGACAGCAGTTTGGTGGAAATGTTTTGTCAGGTGCGTCGTAATGACCATGAATACAAATTATCATGTTCTAATAAAGCTTTTACTGTAATTAGAGTAAGTGTGACCACAGCCAGGTGTGATTTAACCATCACATTTCCCCACTCTATTAGTTAAATGAGTCACTGCAGTCATGACCGTACCTGCAAACAGCCGTGGCCAAAATACACTGCAACCTCAGTCAAGGGTTCAAGTGTTGATTACTTTTTAACATATTATATTTGTATAGTTTTTTAGTCCACAACAATGAACAGCATTAACAAATGGCAAATACAGAGAATGAAAGAGCAGGCAGTTGACACTTTCAGAACCTGATCTAACCTTAACAATAACCAAAATGCTCAGCACATTAAAAGGAACAAACAGTTAAATGTGTTAATACAAATTCACAATTTGTAATCTTGAATAGGTTCATTTGTGGTCTTAGAGGAGTTTATTCATATTCACAAATTAGCTGTTTGTCGATAACTTAATCATTGTGCTTTCAATACAAATATACAGTTGAAGTTGTCAGGCAATGGGCAAATGATCTAAATGTGCCACATAGGTTATATATGATTTTATTACATTAATGAGATATGTAAATATACTAAATATTTGTATGTTAAACAATAGTTGTATCATGAACATCCTGTGACTATTATTAAAATGTTGTATGATGTGTGAGTGAGTCATTAACGTCAATGGTTGAAACAAAATAAATGTATTCTTGTTTCAAATGAAAAAAAATACTAATTTGTCTGCTCAAGTTGGTGAATTAAGAAAGAGAAAATGTGACCCCTTTGAATCACAGCTGATGTGAGAAGAGAAATCTGCTGCAAATCCATTAATTTTGGGCCACAATTATAACAGGATAACGTGGAGATCCGGGTGGGACTACTGTATGGACATGATACAACTTGCTCTATTTCCATCTTTTATTCAATTATATCAAATCCTTCTGTGCTACAACTTCCTACAATGTGTTCTTATTTATTGTCCGAAGTTCAATTATAGTGAAACTTGCGCTTATCAAATTTTAAAGAAGTCTTTGCTTTAATGACAACGAGGCAGTTTTCCTGCTCTGTGTAGGAACAGCAGAGGTAAAACCAAACTGCTGGGCAGACTAAACCAGACTCCAGTAACCAGTGCCACACACCCGTCATTGTAGTTCAGCAGATTTGAGTATTTCAGAGCAAGACCAAGAAGGAACCCTGCAAACCACAACCACAACACTCCCATTATGGCAGTGATGTTGTGGAAAGCCCTCTGCTTTGATTGATCAATCCGCTCCCTGTCCCCGCCCACTTCCCCCGGCACTGGACGAATCAGAACACGGAGAACTGAAAGGCTGCAGAAAGATACGACAACTGAAGCGAAGGCCAATGCACAGAAAATTGTTACATTTAGATCAAAGCGAACTCGTATACCACTCCATCCAAAGGACAGCAACCAAACACATACAATGCTGATATTTCGTATCTTGACTCCACCCGACTGTCTCAGCCCCATGTAGGTGACGGGGTGAACAACAGCCAGGTAGCGCTCCACACAGGTCAGGATGTGAAAGAAAAGCTCTCCCTGCAAAACCATTGAATACAGATAAAACCCTACCATCATCAACTCTGAGAGACCAGTGTATACTCCACAAAAGAAGGCTATGCTTCCAAATGCACAGATCAGCTCAACAGCAGCCATGTTGTAGGAGAAGATGTCCGAGTGGCTCGTTGTTGCAAAGGAGCGCTGTCGCCGCCATCGTTGGTGACCCAGGTAGAGGACGAAGGTGTAGAGAGGGAGGAGGAAGAAGGTCTTAGTGAAGTTGAAGAATACGGAGAGGAGAAATCCAGCTCTGGAGTTTAGGCAGTAGGAAGAGGAGGAGGAAGTGGAGTTGACTGACACCTCGGTTTGTGTGGATTTGCTTTTATTGTAAAAAAGGAAGACAGGAGGAAGAGAAATAAAATAACTGAGATCATTTCAAAGATGATTAAAGTGATTCAAAACTTCAACACATTGTTTTTGTAGCCATTGCACATTTCGTCCGTAGTAACAGCAGATATATTTGTTATAACATTGCGGATTATTTATTGTATGCAGATTTTTTAGGCTATGTACAAGTATGACTTTGCTGCCAGCAAATCCCAAAAAATATTTGCTTGTTTTTCTTTAAGTGAGAAAATTGAAATAGAAGCAAATGGAATATATTTTTTTATTACAACATACTAATTAAAACAAGAAAACCTTTCTTTCTATTACATAAGTCATGTAATAGAAAGAAAGGTTTTCTTGTTTTAATTAGATACAATGATACAGTGTTGTGCTATAACATGAAATGACATTGACATAACAAGAAAAGTGTTGTGATTAAGAAAAAATAATTTTGAAAATAACTTGTAATAATGTGAAAAAAATAACAGTTAATCAAAATAACGAGATCCTTACTTAGGACGTCACTGTTTTGAGTCAGTATGTGGCTTACTATGTCATAATTTTGACTTTAGTCCCATTTTGGACATCATTTTGACTTAAAAAGTCAAACTTTTATTCATAAAGTCTATTTTTTCTTGCACCATTAGTAACTTTTCACCACTTTTTTGTTCTTTCATGGCAGACATTGGCTTCCATAAAATGTTCATCAAAACAATTACAAAACACTTTTTAAGAAAATATATTATTAAACAGAGTCCCTTCTTCAGATTAAAGTTATTAGAAATGGCATTAAACATTTATTTTAACAATTTAAATTAATTTTTTAGAACCTGACAAAAAGTATTGTGTATATTTTGTTCGGTTAACTTCAAAAGTAAGTAAAGTTAATTTCAACACAAAATGGACTTGCTTGTCCCTAATTTGAGTCAATGACATTTAAAAAGGTAAATGGTATATCCAAGGAAAAGCAATACAATATTAAAGGAAACTGTAACGTAATTAAAGGACACCCACCTCCTCAGCAGTGCGTGTTTCCTGATCTTTCTCCTGCGCATCCAAACTCACCGACTGCTATTCACTCGTTCTGATCCAAAGATATATTAATGCTTCTGTGTCTGAGTGAATTAATGGCACCCAGGACTGTGGGATTTTTGCATGTTGTCAAACAAATGATGGATTTTCATTTCATTTCATACTCTCAATCGTGGCAGGCAAATTTTCTTTTCACATTATTCTTCCACAGGGAGGATATTTCAGGAGCACATAGTTTAAAAATGTAATAATTTGGTAGATTTGTGTGTTTTTCTATGTTAACATCTGTCATAATGTAATGTTTAGATCCAAACAGAAGCATGTGAATAACTCGTGGTGTTTAAATATTTCCTATCATTGACTATCAGACCATCATGTTTGACAGGATTCAAATAACCTGCTACCTTAGACAGGTGTTCATTCAAATATCAGTGTCATGCTGACTGGAAGTCACTGTGTGTATAGACAAAACTTTCGTGAAAATGTTTTGTCAGGTGCGTCGTAATGACAATGAATACAAATGATCATGTTCTAATAAAGCTTTTACTGTAATTAGAGTAAGTGTGACCACAGCCAGGTGTGATTTAACCATCACATTTCCCCACTCTATTAGTTACATGAGTCACTGCAGTCATGACGAACCTGCAAACAGCCGTGGCCAAAATCAACACAGTCTCACTCCCTACTCGTCAATTGTATAACGCATGGTCAAGGACCCTGGCGTCAAGTTTCAACGAAATAGGGGTACCCTTAACGTTATTTTTCGACGAGGGGGTCCGTCAGATAGACATTAATGTTATTCCCTCACCGTCGGATATCGATACAAGAAAAAAACACGCCCCCCGCCCCTTAACTCGAAATCTGGGACAGTTATTATTGGTATTTTTAGCCCAATAACCGCTGTTTTAATCAACATTATTCACAAGATATTATCATGGTTTATATGTATTTCTTTTAATGTTATTATTTCGGTCTATTTCGGCCAGGGAAGCTGGGTTGCTTTTTTGTTGATTTATATTTTTTAAACTATAACGCCAAATCTATCAACATTTATTTAGATGTTATCATGGTATTCATTTCTTTACTTTAATAATATTATTTCGGTCTTATTACCGGTGAAATATTACAGTAGGCCTATATGCTGTAATACAGAACATAACGCTATGATCCGAGCTGGAAGCATTCAAAGCCGATGTCCCCCAATGCAATGCGGCCATTCATTTCAAAGAATCGGGCAGTGATCAGCAGCGGGTATTTAACGCCAGGATCGCTTCAATATACATATATACAGTCAGTGGTTGTATCACCAGCAACAACACATTGCTCATTTTTGTTCCAGTAAGTTATGAACCATAATAACGTTTAAACGAATCCGCGGAAAACTCCGGAAGTGACGTAGTACGTCCCGCTCAGCGGATACGAAGATACAAACATATAATATTCGTAATATTGATGTTTTTTTCTAACGTTGTATTTGAGGAGTTAAACAATAAAGATAGTTATAATAATAAAATACAGTTTCATGTATTTGTCTCATATATTGTGTGCTCAGCCGGCCGGCGGGCGGCAGCAATCTGAAATGGAATCAGGCCATTTCACGGCAGACAGCAGAAACAGGAGCCGAACGAGTCCCCCCACCCACCCCGGAAGAACTACAAGTGCTCAAGCTTTGTAACAGCTTCTGTGGCGTTTCTTATGGGAGTTGTAGTTTTAAAGTATATTGGTATATTTCTCATAAGTAGAAGTTGGCAGTGTATAATGTTGGATACACCCTGGGGTTTTTTGGTATGGAGAACACACTGGTGTCATCAGATTTTAAAAATAAAATCGTTAAATAGGTGAAAAATAGCTTATTACCATATTTGACAGTGCTTACAGTAGGTACAATTTGGTGACCATATCTACATGACAGCTGAGGTCCAGAGCTTTCTATAACAGCTGGTCTTATGTGTGTAGCACCTTCTGTTGCTAAATGACAGGCCTTCATACATGGACTGGGTTCAAGGTTCAGAGGTCAATATTTCAAAGCAGGAGTAATGTATCCTCTTCAGACTGACATATGTTACTCTCCAGGTTGAGACCTTTCCAACGATGTGTTTGCTATAGTCCTACGACAAGGTTGTAATTTTTACACATCATGGAGACCACTTAGCAGGAGATACTTTATTGTCCCCAGAGGGATATTTGCCTTGAGTTCAAATGCTTCACAAATAACACTTGACATATTGTTTTATCATACAGCTGACATACTTACAATAAAAAACAACATGAACAAAGGGATACAGGCTAGACTGAAGCACATCACACAGCAACAATCTATTGCTCATCTTTCACAAACAGTGACAAGAGCAACACAACCATGCTTCATATCATGAAGCTATTGCACACCCTCAAATCTCAAGCAACATTATTTAAAGTTTTAATTGAGGTAGGTCCAAATTAGGCCTATAGTTTAGAAAAGTTAAGTTTACCCATATCTTCTGCCAGAGGATAAGAGCTCATACTTTGGCATGGAGAATAAAGATAGAGCAGACCATATTCTGTGTGCTTGCCTGGAGAGACTGGTTTCTATTCCTCTACACAACCTTCATGACAGTCATATTAATATGCTCTGTAATGCAGCCTTGTATAACATAAACCATCTGATTCACCGTGGGTGTCTGCTCTAAATGATAACACACACTTTCAACACGGGCCTTCCAGCCAAAGGTGCATGTTGTCCATATGAACACCATTGGGCCTATAGGAGCAGAGCCGATGGATTGGTTCATCATTTATGACCTCTGATATTCTCTGACCCAGCTCTATCTCGAGAGTTACCTCAACTTCAGTTTCAAGGGGGGGGGGGGGTCAGCTTTTCTTAGACATGAGTAGGTGGGGGGAACCAAGGAAAAAAGGTTGAGAACCACTGCTCTGACCCATGTCATGACCCTTTTCTCAGCTTGTGAAATGGTTGAATGAGATGTGTGAGTTTTGTCTTTGTGCAGTAGGACTGAGGTAGAAGTGTGCCAAAAATGCCAAAACACATGTTGTATATGTACACATACCCAAACAAAGCTTTATACATCTTACTCTGTGAACAAAAACCTCGGCAACAATCTGCTTATCCTTTTAATTTCCTGAAAATGCTTCCTAAAAGTAGTCCCTTCTTAATTTTGAAAAGGTAGTCTCAGTAAAGGCTACAAAGGTTAGGATGGCTACAAGCTGTAACCACGGTGTTTGATTTGAGGATCATCTTCTGAATATAATAATTAATATGGTAGGCCTAAAATAAATTGATATTTCAAAAAAGTTATTCATTTAAAACAACTAATAATGCAGTGTGATTTTAAATCAAACTAAGTCCCACACATAAATATACTCTTATACTGTTTTTTTTCCCCTTTAGTCTTTGCTATTAATATTCATCAACTGCAAAATTAGAAAATTGCGTTTTTAAATAACTATGCATGGAAAATAAAATAAAAAATGCTTCTCTTTGTATATAGTTTATTGTTTTTCACAACAGTACAATTCAAAACAAATGCAAATTAGTCAAACAAGCCATTAGGCTGTAGTTCTAAACACTCAACTGTAGGTTTTTTATATAGTATATATAAGGCAAATCAAAGTGCTAAATATAAAACAATGTTTTCATTATTAGTATTTTATTGTGTAAATTCTCACGTACAACGTGGAACATTCTTTCACAGACGAGATGTGGAATTTCGACGTCACTTCCGCGGATTCGTTTAAAAATACAAATACATGAAACTGTATTTTATTATTATAACTATCTTTAATGTTTAAAGGAACACGCCGACTTATTGGGAATTTAGCTTATTCACCGTAACCCCCAGAGTAAGACAAGTCGATACCTACCCTTCTCATCTCCGTGAGTGCTGTAATGCTGTCTGACGGCTCCAGCGGCATCAGGCCAGCAAAGAACATGCAGGTGAATGGTTCCAGTAATCCTACTGCTCCCAATAAGTGACAATATAACTCCAACATGTTCGAATTTACATGTTGTGATTTATAGAGTCACAGCGTGTACAAAAAACAACATAACATGAAAACAGCCGTCTTTTAACAGTAAACAAACCGGGAACTATATTCTGACTCTACAAATCACAACATGTAAATAGGAACATGTTGGCGTTATTTTGTCACTTTTGTCACAATTTGGAGCAGTAGGCTAGTTGGAACCTGTTACCTGTAGGATCTGTGCTAGGCTAAGCTAATGCTGGAACCGTCAGGCAGCGTTACAGCACGCACGGAGATGAGAAGGGTATGTATCGACTTGTCTTACTCTGGGGGTTACGGTGAATAAGCTAAATTCCCAATAAGTCGACGTGTTCCTTTAACTCCTCAAATACAACGTTAGAAAAAAAACATCAATATTACGAATATTATATGTTTGTATCTTCGTATCCGCTGAGCGGGACGTACTACGTCACTTCCGGAGTTTTCCGCGGATTCGTTTAAACGTTATTATGGTTCATAACTTACTGGAACAAAACTGAGCAACGTGTTGTTGCTGGTGATACAACCACTGACTGAATATATGTATATTGAAGCCAACCTGGCGTTAAATACCCGCTGATCACTGCCCGACTCTTTGAAATGAATGGCCGCATTGCATTGGGGAAATCGGCTTTGAATGCGTCCAGCTCGGGTCATATCGTTATGTTCTGTATTACAGCATATAGGCCTAATGTAATATTTCACCGGTAATAAGACCGAAATTATATTACTAAAATAAAGAAATGAATACCATGATAACATCTAAATAAATGTTGATGTAGAACTATAGTTTAAAAAATATAAATCAACAAAAAAGCAACCCAGCTTCCCTGGCCGAAATAGACCGAAATAATAACATTAAAAGAAATACATATAAACCATGATAATATCTTGTGAATAATGTTGATTAAAACAGCGGTTATTGGGCTAAAAATACCAATAATAACTGTCCCAGATTTCGAGTTAAGGGGCGGGGGGCGTGTTTTTTTCTTTCGTCGATATCCGACGGTGAGGGAATAACATGAATGTCTATCGGACCCCCTCGTCGAAAAATAACGTCAAGGGTACCCCTATTTCGTTGAAACTTGATGCCAGGGTCCTTGACCATGCGTCATACATTTGACGAGTAGGGAGTGAGACTGTGTTGCCAAAATACACTGCAGCCTCAGTCAAGGGTTCAAGTGTTGATTACTTTCTAACATATTGTATTTGTATATGGTTTTTGTGTGCTTATTGGAAGATATTTTAGCTAATTGCACTGTCACAACAAAAGTCTGAGAATACATTTTATTGCAGTTTGCAATGCAGTCTAACACAAAAGAATCATGAGTGAAAAGCAACAATATCCTATTAAAAGCAAGTCTAATCATTTAACAATTGAGACTATTTGCGGTGGAGTATTTAGTTGACAAATGATAGACATGGAATATTTGCACGTCATTAACATCACAGAACACCTCTGTCAAATTACTAGAGGTCGCCAGGTCCACGTCTTTCCTGTGCGAAGTGACACAAAAACAATATTACACACTTAAGTCTCTAAAACCAGGTTTCAACCAACAATGTGTTACTGATGACAAAAGGAACCGTTAAGCAGCTCCTAGTTTATATCCATGACTTGCTCCGGTGATGCAAGAAATTCCGCCGAATGCATGTCTTTTCGCAAATATCCGTTTCCTTCCTCTTTCTTTGTGTTGGCGTTCTAAACTCCGGTGGATATAAGAGGACTATGGTTAACTGCTCCTCCGATCTCTGTAGGGTAAATCCAGACAGCTAGCTAGTCTATCTGTTCGATCTGAATTTTTAGTTTATTAATGAGTAAATTGTATTGCTACTATTTGTTTACCATTAATGTGTGATCGGACCACTGCGTCCTATGTACTGTTGTGAAGAATATCGGTAGCACTGCATATTACGACTCGGTAATAAGATGGTAATAGTGGGGTAACAGTGAGATAATAAAGAGGTAATATATAGGTAATAACATGTAATTACCAAAGTAATAACGTGGTAATACATCACAGTAATAAGATGTAATACTGGGGTAATAAGGTGATAAGGTAACAGATGTAATAAAATGCAATTACCAATGTAATACGTAAGAAAGGGTTTGACAATAACCATATGTATATCTAGGTAATGGTAATATACTTATATTGATATTATAATAACATGATAATAATGGGGTAATATATGTTGATGTTTTCACAGTATTGTAGGCTTCTATCAGCGTAATACCTTCCAAATTAGATAAAACTTCTTGGAATTTAAAATTGGTAATTACCATATTATAATGCTGAAATGTATCCACCGTTTATGTTCCAAACATTTCCCTTTTGTTTCAAGGTAATACTTCATGTTAATGATGTTTAATCTTGTGGCTTCTTACCTGGAAACGCTTCTGGTAGTTTCTGTGTAACAACCATGAATCAGTACCGTAAAATGCAAAACTGCCTGTTTCTATTGTATTACATGGTAATATTAGAATAACAGAGGTGTAGATATTACCTGGAAACGCTTCTGGTAGTTTCTGTGTAACAACCATGAATCAGTACCGTAAAATGCAAAACTGCCTGTTTCTATTGTATTACATGGTAATATTAGAATAACAGAGGTGTAGATATTACCTGGAAACGCTTCTGGTAGTTTCTGTGTAACAACCATGAATCAGTACCGTAAAATGCAAAACTGCCTGTTTCTATTGTATTACATGGTAATATTAGAATAACAGAGGTGTAGATATTACTTGGAAACGCTTCTGGTAGTTTCTGTGTAACAACCATGAATCAGTACCGTAAAATGCAAAACTGCCTGTTTCTATTGTATTACATGGTAATATTAGAATAACAGAGGTGTAGATATTACCTTGAAACACTTCTGGTAGTTTCTGTGCATCAACCATGGATCAGTACCGTAAAATGCAAAATTGCCTTTTTCTATTGTATTACATGGTAATATTATAATAACAGAGGTGTAGATATGACCTGGATATGCTTCTGGTAGTTTCTGTGTAACAACCATGAATCAGTACTGCAAAATGCAACATTGCCTTCTTCTATTGTATTACATGGTAATATTAGAATAACAGAGGTGCAGAGATTACCTTGAAATGCTTCTGGTAGTTTCCAGGTAATCTCTGCACCTCTGTTATTCTAATATTACCATGAAATGTTTTTTTTCCTGCATGCATGTAACCCTGTGCAATCTGACCAGCAGCTAAACACCATCCACCATCAAGCACTGGAGACTGGGATTGCCGTAACTCAGTTTATTTAGAAAGGGTGAAACTGGGAAATGAAACACAATGACCAGTTGCTTACGTATTGATGAGTCACAAACATTATACAATCATAATTGTTAAAACAATATAACTACACAACACTGTAATACAGCAGTATATACAGTAGCTAACATGTAACCTGAAATAAAGGAAATATGTAATGTATTGTTATACAGTGTACATAGAATAACCTATATTGTTTATCTAAATAAACTAAAATACACTTACATGTAGCACAACCCAAGATAACAGTGGCAAACTAGCTTAATGAAGCATACTGATAGTCTAATATGAGCTATCAATCATCATCAAAAATATACATATTGCACATCAAACTTTCTGACAATAATTAACAAAGATATTAGAACAGTATGTCAGCATCTGTTTCACATACCGAGAATGCTACCAAAGGCATGGAACGTCGAAGATTGAAGCGGATTGTATGGAGAGTGTTAAGAAATCTTAAAATACGTGTTCGTTCTGATTTCTGGAGGAGGAAGGAGAGGTTTGGGTCTAATTGAAAGTCAAGCAAAAGGGTTTAATAAAACAACATGAGAACGACAGTCAAAACACAATCAAACATAAAACATAAGACACTGCAGCTGACAGTGGACTGAATTCATGCTTCTCCTTGCGGAGTCACATAAAAACAGTCATTCGACAAACAGACAATTACACTGTAAACAGCGGACTTCAACATGCTTCCCCTGGCGGGGTCACAGTTAGAAGTCCCGACTCATTCTCCGGACCACACATTAATTCCCCTACACCTGGGTCGTTCCTCCGAAGAAATCTTTCCCTATTGTTTTGCTGCACTGATTCATGGTTGTTATACAAAAACTGCCAGACATGTTTCCAGGTAAGAAGTCACAAGATTAAATATATAATTTGTAAGGTATTACCTTGAAACAAAAGGGAAATATTTGGAACATAAAGGGTGGATGAATTTCAGCATAATAATATTATATAACTATTTTAAATTCATATATATATATATATATATATATATATATATATATATATATATATATATATATATATATATATTCAAATATTTTAAATTAGTACTGTGAAAACAACATATATTACCCCATTATTATCATATTACAATATTAATATAACTATATTACCATTATCCTGATATATAGTATATAGTTTGTTCCACAAGTGTGTGCGTTCCTTTAAGAACTGTAGGACATTTGCACCATGGGACTTCAGTCAGGAAGTTGAACGTGAGCAGGACAGCCTCATGTGTTATCTCTCCATACAATCCGCTTCAATCTTCGACGTTCCATGCCTTTGGTAGCATTCTCGGTATGTGAAACAGATGCTGACATACTGTTCTAATATCTTTGTTAATTATTGTCAGAAAGTTTGATGTGCAATATGTATATTTTTGATGATGATTGATAGCTCATATTAGACTATCAGTACGCTTCATTAAGCTAGTTTGCCACTGTTATCTTGGGTTGTGCTACATGTAAGTGTATTTTAGTTTATTTAGATAAACAATATAGGTTATTCTATGTACGCTGTATAACAACACATTAAGTATTTCCATTATTTGAGGTTACATGTTAGCTACTGTATATACTGCTGCATTACAGTGTTGTGTAGTTATATTGTTTTTACAATTATGATTGTATAATGTTTTTGACTCATCAATACGTAAGCAACTGGTCATTGTGTTTCATTTCCCAGTTTCACCCTTTCTAAATAAACTGAGTTACGACAATCCCAGTCTCCAGTGCTTGATGGTGGATGGTGTTTAGCTGCTGGTCAGATTGCACAGGGTTACATGCTTGCAGGAAAAGAAACATTTCATGGTAATATTAGAATAACAGAGGGGCAGAGATTACCTGGAAACTACCAGAAGCATTTCAAGGTAATCTCCGCACCTCTGTTATTATAATATTACCATGTAATACAATAGAAAAATTCAGTTTTGCATTTTACGGTACTGATTCATGGTTGTTACACAGAAACTACCAGAAGCGTTTCCAGGTAATAGCTACACCTCTGTTATTCTAATATTACCATGTAATACAATAGAAACAGGCTCAGGGTTCGAAATGAAGGGGGTCTGGGGGGGGCCCGGACCCCCCATAAGTCATTAGGGACCCCCTATAAGAATTCATTTTTAGATTTTGGGGGGTCCCCGACAAATATTTTTAATATTAAAAATGATTGTGAAAATTATAGGTCTTTAGTGACGTTTTATATTTATAACAATAATTTATTTATTTCCTAGCGCGATTGGGCAGCAATCAGGGCAGCTAATAGCATCACAGATTGTTGTTGTGGTCCTCAGGCGCATACAGTACAGTCTATGGCGCAGACACGTATGTTATTGTTGAACGCGGCAAAAACGAAGCCTCACAAAGAGTGAAATCCCTAATGAAAATCCTGTTAAGTGCTTCGATTATGTTTATGTCTCCATAATAATTGCTTATTATCAGTGACGGACTGGTGGTGGTGGTGGTGGTGGGGGGGTTCGCAGATAGAACTTTTGACGCACGGAAAGAACACGCACTTTTGATAGCCCCAGTGATGGTGAACGTAAACTCCCTATAAACAACTGCACCAAAACATAGACTTATAAAAAATAAAGAATAAATCATCAGAGCCAGCCGCTCCATAATATAATATTCTGAAGTAGTCAAACTTACTGTACCTACACTCCCTCCTGCAGCTTTGGTCTACATCTCTGTTACTTCTGGTAATCCACATTCAAGACCCACAGCACGCTTGTTGTTCTGTGTTAGTTAGTTCCAATGGTTAGTTCCATAGATTCGTTATCCATGTCTATCTCTTCATCCTGCTCTTGCTCGTTTTGTTCTTCCTCTTCCTCACATTCCTCACTGTCCTATTTCTCTCCCTGGTGTGCTGGCTCAGCTGTGTTGCTAACATGCTAGCTGTATTAGCGCTAATGCTAGCTGAAGCTGCACTTGAGTTTAAAAACAAATCAGTCAGTTTGCAGCATTTTTCAACGTCAGCCAACAGTGCTCTCTTATATTTCTCTCTCTTTTTCTCTGCCCCCCCTTGTGTCGCTTGATGCCTTGATTAATTTTTTTGTCAACAACTTCCAACCACCACCTGACGCAGATCATAGACACATAAAGACGCAGACGCGGTCTACTCGGCTCTACTTGATTCGGTCTTGAAATTCCCAGAAGGCATTGCTTCATTTTAACTTTAGCAAAAAAATATTCAAATAAAAGAAATGCAGGTAGAGATTTGTTTATTTCAAACCATGCACGTTTACGTTTTTGAACATCTGATCTGAATAAGTAATTTTGCTACAAAACAATACAGACTGATGTAAAAGTTCATGACTGTAGAGGGTAACCATGACTGTGATATTGAGAGACTCATGTGTGGTATAAATACAAATCAGATTACGTAACTACTAAGAGTAAGGCATTTGGATACGTTTGGCCATCATTTAGAAAAATAACTTTGTTATTGATGCTTGAATGGGTGCTGAGGGAAATTATATGGGCCGCAGTTTACAATTAAGTGGCCGCATGGCTGTGACAATAATGCGGCTCTCTGATTGGCCGGCCGGCCCAAACGGCCCATGAGGGCCCGCGGCCCCGCATCTGCCCAAATGCCAGATTACCAGTCTGTCACTGCTTATTATAGTAAAATATTTGGAGTTGGTGTTCCTATATCAAAAGTTGCATTAACTAACTTAGATACCCAGTGTAACGTAATGATTAGAAGAGTGCGTTTGTCAACGTTTCTTGCTAGCTGTATGTGTATGAAACATAGGTATGAAGCCAAATAATCTGCCAGCTAACAGCAGACATATAGCAGTTAGACTAGTTATTCAAAGCTAGCATAACAACCTAATTGTCCAGTCGGTGATTACGAAAGAAAGCGAGGACTTAATTCAAGTCTATTAGTTGATTAAAGTGAATGTAATTTGAGCATGAACGAGTGTACATGAGCGCTTGGTAAGTTATCTAGGAAGCTAATATTATTTTTCTTAATTTAGAATCCTGCATCATGGAGAGAGAAAGAGGAAAAAGAAAGATCACCATAATGAGTACACCTGGTCGATTTAGGTAACTTAGTTAACTTTCTTGCTCAAGGAAAGAATGACCTGTTATCCACTTTGTCATGTCAGGGATTTATATAAGGTGCTGTAACTTTGTTGCTCCAGAATTAGAGGGTTACCTGTTAGATTATAGCCAATCCACTTCTCCAGACACCACTACAATACTGGACTAGCCCAAACCATGAAAAACATCCCAAGACCATTATCCCACCTTCAAAATATGTCAATATAATTTTGCCTGCAGTATATAGTGTAGCAAGGTAGTCTTCAGTATTTTTTATAATTACATTTTAGGGGACCCCCCAAGAGTCCTAAGTCATTTCGAACCCTGAACAGGCTGTTTAGCATTTTACGGTACTGATTCATGGTTGTTACACGGAAACTACCAGAAGCGTTTCCAGGTAATATCTACACCGCTGTTATTCTAATATTATCATGTAATACAATAGAAACAGGCAGTATTGCATTTTATGGTACTGATTCATGGTTGTTACACAGAAACTACCAGAAGCGTTTCCAGGTAATATCTACACCGCTGTTATTCTAATATTACCATGTAATACAATAGAAACAGGCAGTTTTGCATTTTATGGTACTGATTCATGGTTGTTAACGCTGCTAGTTGAACCACGTGGAGTCGGCATAGAGTTTGTATAGAGCTAACACATGACCTAGCACATGGGCTAAGCGTACGCGTTGCCTAGCAACCCCCTCGGCCTCTCCAGCCCCTCCTCGTGCACCCAGCACCTCTACTAGGCTAAATAGTTATGTGCAGCTCACAGGAGTAGCCATTTTGGTAGTTTTGGTTTAGACTACAGTTCGACACCCCTGCCCCCTCCTCTTTCACTCACACACACACACACACACACACCAGAGATGGGGACTCGAGTTTGAGACTCGGACTCGAGTGCGACTTAAGTCGCACACACAGTGACTTCAGACTCGACCTGAGACTCGTCCTCAAAAGACTTCAGACTCGACTCGGACTCGAGCTGCGGGACTCGTGAACAATGTTGATTTTTAGGAAACGTCTGACGAGCTCGCTATACCCCTCCCTCCATTACCTATAACCTGCCTACGTAACATGTATTGCTGGCTGGAGGACAACAAACAAACATGTCAAATTCACCGGCCGCTGCTGTGCCATTCATCCTAAGTTTTGCTTTCAAAAACTTTAAACAAGACGGCCCAAACAAAAGAAGTGCTCAATGCAAAATATGCGGTATCACAATAAAAGATTCTGGCTCAACCACATCTCATTTTATCAGGCATCTGAAAACGCACCCTGATAGGTGAGTAAACATGTTTAGCTCAGCATTGACCATCTACCGTTAGCTTGCTTCTTGCTTTAGCTACGACCTAACGTTACGGGAGGTTAACTCCGACTGTCTTCCTTATCAAATATAAAATGAGCGTTTGTTTAATTGCCAAACTTGTGGTGGTCGAATAACGTTACGTTAATCATTTAGGTGCCGCTGTCTGCCATCACGTTAATTATTAACGTTGTCTGCAAACAGGTTACAGGATTATTGTTGATCATATAACGTTACAGTTTCATTTAGTTATAACGTTACACTTACAGGATTATTGTTGATCATATAACGTTACAGTTTCATTTAGTTATAACGTTACACTGGTTTGAGAGTCTGGGATGTGTTGACTTACAGTAGTTTATAAGGTATGATTAGTTGCATAGGCAGCGCACATTACATGGATCTTCCACTAAGTAAATAACAAATAATTGAGGATTCTCTATCATAAGGAAGTGCACTGTAGTGTGTTAAAAATTTCATTTGGTTGCAATAGTGTTTTGCATTTAGCTACACTGTGATGTTTTGCAGTTTTAAACTAAATAGGAGTATGTCAATTTTAGTGTTGTGAGTTATAATATTTTCTATATTTGGTCTTATGGCCCCACAGAGTGGGCACAATAGGAGCCAAGGCCTTTCATTATAATTCATCAACAGACAGGGAGTCCTTTTTCTTCAGAGCCTCAATTTTTGGTCTGTACTGTACGTTACTTAAAGTACAGATATTAACTTAAAAGTAAAGCATTCTTGGTTTTTATCATGTTGCAATAGTCTGTTTACACTGATTATATACCAAAATCAAAGCTGATACTGTATGCTGATAGATAAAGGAGTCATAATAACATATTGCATGCTTTGAATTTCTTATATATAGCTATGCAGTGTTCTAAGCAGCCTGGATGGGTCGCTGTACGTGATGCAACACTTATTATAAACACAAGAGACTTGAGACTTGACTTGGACTCTAGCTCAGAGACTTGAGACTTGACTTGGACTCAAACTCAGAGACTTGAGACTTGACTTGGACTCTAGCTCAGAGACTTGAGACTTGACTTGGACTCAAACTCAGAGACTTGAGACTTGACTTGGACTCTAGCTCAGAGACTTGAGACTTGACTTGGACTCAAACTCAGAGACTTGAGACTTGACTTGGACTCTAGCTCAAAGACTTGAGACTTGACTTGGACTCTAGCTCAGAGACTTGTGAACATCTCTGACACACACACAGACACAGACGTGTCCATGCTACAGGCTTGCTGTTTTGTTTTGCTTTTATTGTGATATTGTAAAACGTAGATATGTTCTATTATTGAAGGATTATTGATTGGCTACCGATAATTGTGACATTAATAAATTCTATTATACTTAAATAGCAGTTGCCTGTGATTATTTGTGTACTTATTGTGATAATTGCTGGTCAAACACGGATCCGTGCTCGGATTCACCCCCTTCCTTTGTTTCCTTTTAAAGGATTACCACAGAAATGAGATTGTTCCACAGTTTAAGTATTGGCCCCTGACTTGCAGGGTGGTGCCCCGTTTTGATTATTTGTCGATTTTTTAAAGTTATTAATAACCATATTCATAACTTTATTAATATTGATAACACATCTTTGATAATTTGCCAATGATCAAATCTGTACCCTACAAGTACCCAAAAACATGAAATGACATTGACCTAACAAGAAAGGTGTTGTAATTAAGAGAAAATAATGTGGAAAATAACTTGTAATAATGTGAAATAATAATAAAGTTTCATGCAAGAACCTTTAGGGAAATTGATTCTATGAATAAAAATTGCAACAGGTAATCAAAATAACGAGATCCTTACTTAAGATATCACTGTTTTGAGTCACTATGTGGCTTACTATGTCATCATTTTGACTTTAGTCCCATTTCGGACATCATTTTGACTTAAAAAGTCAAAGTGTATTTTTGCTTTCATCATTAATATCTTCACCACTTCTTTGTTCTTTCCTGCCAGACATGGGCTTCCATATATTGTTCAATTGTACAATTACAAAACACTTTTTAAGAAATATATATTATTAAACAACATCCCTTCTTAAGATGAAAGTTATTAAAAATGGCATTTAGAATTTATTTTTCAGAAACTGACAAACAGTATTGTATATATTTTGTTCGATTAACTTCAAAAGTAAATTAGGTTAATTTCAACAAAAAAAAGGCATGAAGTTAATGTACTGCTCTCTTGTTTGTCCCTAATTTGAGTCAATGACGGTTAAAAATGTAAATGGTATATTTCAAGGAGAAGCAATGAAATATTAACTGAAAACAGTAATGTAATTAAAGGACGCCTACCTCAGCAGTGTTTGTTTCTGATCTGTTTAAACTTTACATAGATAACCAAATGATATACTGATTTCTTTTGAAATAAGATTTTAAAGTTTTGTAAGTTTTTATTTGTTTTTACATGTTAAAAAAATCACACTGAACAGGTGGTTGCCAAAGGGGGCAGCCAGAGGCCAAGAAACAGTTGCCAATCGACTCAATCTGTTTGCCAAGGGCAACCTGTTACTGTCGAGCCCTGCATCACTAGCAACTAACAAGTTTTAAGTACTGCTTATGTCAGGATCTTAAACATGTTCAGAAGGCACTCAGTCAAGATACAAACATTGACAAAACAGATTATCTTCGAAAACCAAACCACAACAAATGGCGCCCATTTAGAAATATTTTATTTTGAGGCTTGTATATAGCAATAGTCCACAACAATGAACAGCATTGACAAATGGCAAATACAGAGAATGAAAGAGCAGGCAGTTGACACTTTCAGAAACTGATCTAACCTTAACCATAGACAAAATGCTCAGCACGTTAAAAGGAACAAACAGTTAAATGTGTTAATACAAATTCACAATTTGTAATCTTGAATAGGTTAATTTGTGCTCTTAGAGGAGTTCATTCATATTCACAAATTGCTGATTTGGGTTTTGAAATTAGTGACTTGTATTCTCAAATTAGCTCTTTGTCAATAACTTAAACATTGTGCTTTCAATACTTTTTTTGCATTAGTTGGGTACAAATATACAGTTGAAGTTGTCAGGCAATGGGCAAATTATCTTAATGTGCTACATAGGCTACATATGATTTCACAACACATTCTCACATCCAACTCGTAAAATAAGGACGTTTGGTCAGGAGCCTTTCTCGTTCTTATTGACGTTAATAGTCTCCTTTAGTGTTTCATGTAAACGTGATTGGTCGGGACTTTTGCCGTCTCTTTTGACGCGCTTGGTCGGGACGGTTGGGTTTAGGAAAGGGTCGTGGGTGGGCGTACGGTTCTGTGACACGCTGGAGGAAAGAAAAAAGCGACTCCAGCAAGCGGGGGAGGACTCCTCACGATACAGATCCACTTGTCTGTGTGACGCTTCTGTCGCGTCGCGCTCCACTCTATTCCTATGGGTGACGTCAAGCGATTTCAACGCGCACGCAAAGCATTCCGGGAAGGCGGCGCTACATTTGAGAAAATGTAGCGTGTCAAAAAGGTGGCCGATGCCCAGCTTTATGCAAATTAATCCGTTGAACGCGACTATCCAGTAGAAGTAGAGCACTGATCACTTCTCCCTCCAAATTTCAAAATTCAACAACATTCCCTACTGGACCCGCCCATAGCCGTAATTGAGTAACATACAAATGAGGGGAGGCGTCGCGACACCACGCGACAGTCGTGTCGCAAAAGTGGATCTGTACCGTCGCACGCCGGGAGACGGCCGCGGGTGAAGCGCGACAATAACAGAATCGCAGAGGTTGGGTTTAGGAGAAAAACAACAGGGAAAGGATGCCTCAAAAGCCGGGAAACAAACGCCGGAGACGGCCGCGATTAACGGGGAAACAACCAACCTCCTTACGCAGCAATTTCCCCTTACATACTACTCGCTAAATCTCATTCAACTGCGGCTCTCCCCAGTACGTTACACAAATACGTCGAAGGGTGCCTTTGTCGTCGCATCAGACGCTGAAGGCCACTGTCCAAACGTCCTTATTTTACAAGTTCGGAATAAGAACGGGTTGGATTTCATTACGTATCGATACATGTAAATATACTAAATATTTGTATGTTAAACAATATTGTTTTATCATGAACGTCCTGTGAATATAATTAAAATGTATGATTTGTGAGTGAGTTGGTGAATTAAGAAAAAGAAAATGTGACCCCTTTAAATCACAGCTGCTGTGAGAAGAGACAGCTGCTGCAAATCAATTAATTTTGGGCCACAATTATAACAGGATTACGTGGAGATCTAGGTGGGACTACTGTATGGACATGATATAACTTGCTCTATTTCCATTTTTTATTCAATTATAGGCCTACCAACTCCTTCTGTGCTACAACTTCCTATAATAAGTTCTTTATTGTTCGAAGTTCAATTATAGTGAAACTTGCGCTCAAATTTAAAAGATGTCACTGCTCTAATGGCAACGAGGCAGTTTTCCTGCTCTGTGTAGGAACAGCAGAGGTAAAACCAAACTGCTGGGCAGACTAAACCAGAATCCAGAAAATAGTGCCACACACCCGTCATCGTAGCGTAGCACATGTGAGTAGTTCAGAGCAAAACCAAGAAGGAACCCTGCAAACCACAACCACAACACTCCCATTATGGCAGTGATGGTGTGGAAAGCCCTCTGCTTTGATTGATCAACCCGCTCCCTGTCCCCGCCCACTTCCCCCGGCCCTGGACGAATCAAAACACGGAGAACTGAAAGGCTGCAGAAAGATACAACAACTGAAGCGAAGACCAATGCACAGAAAATTGGGACATTTAGATCAAAGCCAAATTTTACACCACTCCATCCAAAGCACAGCAACCAAACACATACAATGCTGATATTTCGTATCTTGACTCCACCCGACTGTCTCAGCCCCATGTAGGTGACGGGGTGAACAACAGCCAGGTAGCGCTCCACACAGGTCAGGATGTGAAAGAACATCTCTCCAGGGAAAACCATATTATATGCATAAAACCCTACTCTCACCAACTCTGAGAGACCAGTGTATACACCACAAAAGATGGCTGTGTTTCCAAATGCACAGATCAGCTCAAGAGCAGCTATGTTGTAGGAGAAGATGTCAGAGTGGCTCGTTATTGCAAAGGAGCGCTGTCGCCGCCATCGTTGGTGACCCAGGTAGAGGACAAAGGTGGAGAGAGGGAGGAGGAGGATGTTCTTACTGACGCTGTAGGCTATGGAGAGAAGAAATCCAGCTCTGGAGTTTAGGCAGTGGGAAGAGGAGGAGGAAGAGGAGTTGACTGACATATTGGTTCATGTGGATTTGCTTTTACGGGAAAAAAAGGAAGACAAGAAGAACAGAAATAAAATAACTCAGATAATTTCAAAGATGATTAAAGTGATTAAAAACTCCAACACATTGTTTTTGTAGCCATTGCAAATTTTCTCCATAATAACAGCAGATATATTTGTTATAACATTGCGGATTATTTATTGTATGCTACGGAGCCCCGGAGGTGACATGGAGGGAAAAAAAAATCGGAGGGAGAAAAAAACAAAACAAACGAAAAGTAAATTGAATATCTGGAAGTTGATATAAGTGTTTTTCATTACATCATAATGACTTATATAATAGAAAGAAAAGAAAGGTTTTCTTGTTTTAATTAGATACAATGATACAGTGTTGTGCTATAACATGAAATGACATTGACATAACAAGAACAGAGTTGTGATTAAGAGAAAATAATGTGGAAAAAAACTTGTAATAATATGAAATAGTAATAAAGTTTCATTCAAAAAAAGGAAAGGAAAATTGATTCTATGAATAAAAATTGCAACAGGTAATCAACATAATGAGATCCTTACTTAAGATGTCACTTTTTTTGAGTCACTACGTGGCTTACTATGTCATTTTCACTTAAAAACTCGAAGTGTATATTTGCTTTCATCATTGATAACTTTTCACCACTTTTTTGTTTTACAGAACACTTTAAGAAAATATATTATTAAACAAAGTCCCTTCTTAAGATGAAAGTTATTAAAAATGTCATTTAACATGTATTTTAACAGCTGAAATTTATTTTTCAGAAACTGACATACAGTATTGTGTATATTTTGTTCAGTTAACTTCAAATATAAGTAAGGTTAATTTCAACAAAAAATGGACATTAAGTTAATGTATTGCTCTTTTGTTTGTCCCTAATTTGAGTCAATGATAGTTAAAAATGTAAATGGTATATTTAAAATAAGCAATTCAATATTAACTGAAAACTGTAACGTAATTAAAGGACACCTACCTCCTCAGCAGTGCTTGTTATTGATCTTTCTCCTGCGCATCCAAACTTACCGACTGCTATTCACTCGTTCTGATCCAAAGATATATTAATGCTTCTGTGTCTGAGTTAATTAATGGCACCAAGGACTGTGGGATTTTTGCATGTTGTCAAACAAATGATGGATTTTGTGTCACTTTATACTCTCAATCGTGGTAGGCAAATTTTCTGTTTCACATTATTCTTCCACAGGGAGGATATTTCAGAAACCACAGAGTTTAAAAATGGAATAATTTGGTAGATTTGTGTGTTTTCTGTGTTAAAATCTGTCATAATGCAATGTTTAGCTCCAAACATAAGCATTTCAATCACTCGTGGTGTTAAGATATTTCCTATCATTAAATTTCAGTCCATCATGTTTGACAGGATTCAAATAACCTGCTAATTTAGACAGGTGTTCATTCAAATTCAGTGTCATGCTGACTGGAAGTCACTGTGTGTATAGACAGCAGTTTGGTGGAAATGTTTTGTCAGGTGCGTCGTAATGACCATGTATACAAATTATCATGTTCTAATAAAGCTTTTATTGTAATTAAAGTAAGCGTGACCACGGCCAGGTGTGATTTAACCATCACATTTCCCCACTCTATTAGTTAAATGAGTCACTGCAGTCATGACCGTACCTGCAAACAGCCGTGGCCAAAATACACTGCAACCTCCGTCAAGGGTTCAAGTGTTGATTACTTTCTAACATATTATATTTGTATATATTTTTGTGTGCTTATTGGAAGATATTTTAGCTAATTGCACTGTCCCAACAAAAGTCTGAGAATACGTTTTATTGCAGTTTGCAATGCAGTCTAACACAAAAGACTCATGAGTGAAAAGCCACAGTATCCTACTACAAGCAGGTCTAGTCATTTAACAATTGAGATTATTTGCGGTGGAGTTTTTAGTTGACAAATTACAGACATGGAATATTTGCACGTCATTAACATCACAGAACACCTCTGTCAAATTACTAGAGGTCGCCAGGTCCAGACCTTTCCTGTGCGAAGAGACACAAAAACAATATTGCACAATTAAATCTCTAAAACCAGGTTTGAACCAACAATGTGTAACTGATGACCAAAGGAACCGTTAAGCAGCTCCTAGTCTATATCGATGACTTGCTCCGGTAATGCAAGAAATTCTGCCAACTGCATGTCTTTTCAGCAATGTCCGTTTCCTTCCTCTTTTTTTGTGTTGGCGTTCTAAACTCTGGTAGATTTCTGAGGACTATGGTTAACCCCTTGACGCCTGAATTTATTCACAATTATATAAGAACTTTATTATGTGTGTTCCTGGCTCCAAGCTGATGCTAAATTAAGTTGAGATTGTTAATTTGTCTATAGCATATAGAATAGATATAAATTTAGGTATGATGCAAATTAGTGACAACAGGCATTCATGGTAAAATTCTTTACAAAACGGTAAAATTAATAAAACACAATTTCAAGTAATTGACAAATAAATTAATCTTGACAACAGCAAGAAAGAAAACACTCTCCTACTCCCTAACATTGACAGTAGTCTTTTCAGGGTTAGGGGCTAGGGTTAGGGTTAATTTCGGTCCCGTGAACTGGATGTAGTTCCCACTCCGACCGGTCCTACAAGAAACCAGTGCGTGCAAAAGGCTTCTAGGTATTTGTCGAATGTAAACAAACCGGCATTGGGGGAATACACACGCTATCTCGCCTGCAGTCGGAATGGAAGGGGTTTGATGCAAATTAGCGACAGTCTGCGTTAAGGGGTTAACTGCTCCTCAGATCTCTGCAGGGTATATCCAGACAGCTAGCTAGACTATCTGTCCAATCTGAGTTTTTCTCTCGCATGAATAAAACATGTAAATTGCGTTGCCTGTATCTTTTCACGGCAAACGTGCATGTGTGGAAAGCGGTTGCACAACAGCTGAAATGTTGTGTTGCGCACAAACTGTTTAAATTTTACAGAGACAACCAAATGAAATATTGACTTCTTTTTAAATAAGTTTTTATTTGTTTTTACATTAAATATTAAAAAAACACATTGACCAGGTGGTGCCAAAAGGGGCAACCAGAGGCCACGAAAATGGTTGCGAATCAACTCAATCTGGCAACCCTTACTGCCCTGCATCACTAGCAACTAACATAAGTTTTACGTGCTGCTTATGTCAGGATCTTAAACATATTCAGAAGGCACTCAGATTATCTTCGAAAACCAAACCACAACAAATGGCGCCCATTTAGAAAATTTTTACTTAGAGGATTGTATATAGCAATAATCCACGACAATGAACAGCATTGACAAATGGCAAATACAGACAATGAAAGAGCAGGCAGTTGACACTTTCAGAACCTGATCTAACCTTAACAATAACCAAAATGCTCAGCACATGTTACAAGGAACAAACAGTTAAATGTGTTAATACAAATTCACAATTTGTAATCTTGAATAGATTAATTTGTGCTCCTAGAGGAGTTTATTCATATTCACAAATTAGCTGTTTGTCGACAACTTAATCATTGTGCTTTCAATACAAATATACAGTTGAAGTTGACAGGCAATGGGCAAATTATCTAAATGTGCCACATAGGTTATATATGATTTCATTACATTAATGATATATGTAAATATACTAAATATTTGTATGTTAAACAATAGTTCTATCATGAACGTCCTGTGACTATTATTAAAATGTTGTATGATGTGTGAGTGAGTCATTAAAGTCAATGGTTGAAACAAAATAAATGTATTATTGTTTCAAATGAAAAAAATACTAATTTGTCTGCTCAAGTTGGTGAATTAAGAAAGAGAAAATGTGACCCCTTTTAATCACAGCTGATGTGAGAAGAGAACTCTGCTGCAAATCAATTAATTTTGGGCCACAATTATAACAGGATAACGTGGAGATCCGGGTGGGCCTACTGTATGGACATGATACAACTTGCTCTATTTCCATTTTTTATTCAATTATATCAAATTCTTCTGTGCCACAACTTCCTATAATAAGTTCTTTATTGTCCGAAGTTCAATTATAGTGAAACTTGCGCTTATCAAATTTAAAGGGGTGTTAGAATGCAAAACCGATTTTACCCTGTCATAGTTGAATAACGACAGTTCGGTGGGTAAATAGGACATACATAGAAGCTCAAAGTCCCACTGACACCCCTTTACTATGAAAATCTCATATTTTGAAACTGCCGCTGAAAATGGGCGAATCCCAACAAAGCTGGAAGTTGACATCATCCTCCCAAAAACCGGAACCTTTGTCAGCCCATGGGTGTATTAAGAGAACGGTCACGCCCCATCATTTACATAGGCTACACAACTGACCTGAGATCAGGTAGTCTTCCGAATCTATGTCGCGCAGATCTCTGCTATTCCATTACAAAATTCACTTCTGAAACTTTTTTATGCCAGAAATCAACTATGTAAAGCTCAAATATGGGCCATTTTACGAAAATGGATGGCTAATTGCAAATTTTGTCTGACTGTGTGTCGGAGTTCAGCGCAGGTGCTGCCTGTGTTGCTGCCTCGCCGCCCAGCCTGCCTTCCTTCACACACCCCGGCCTGCTCTGAGCTCCGTTACGACTGGCAGCCCACAGCACTCCATACCCACGCAAAGTCACCGGTTTTTGGCAAATGGACTACTTCACGCTGGTGCTCTGACAGAGCTCCAGGGCCTGCAGTTCCCCTCTTCCTAATGCCAGGTGTGTGTGAGTGAGAGCGCGGTCAGAGAGCTTGTTACGCCAGCAATCTCTTACCACAGGTTCCAGTTAATCTTATAGTAAGTAAGTAAGTAAATTTTATTTATATAGCACATTTAAACAAAAGTGCTGAACAGGGTAAAAGCAAAAACAAATAAAACATATAATGTGTGTAATTATAATGTGTTGAGTTATTTAAACAAACGATCGGTGAAATACACGCCTCTTGTCCGCGAGTCTCATTGATAGAGCCTGCGGCTCGATGGAGCTATAGCTAGAGGAGGCAAGCTATAGCTAGCCTCTTTTAGAATTCCTCTGGAATTCACAAAAATTCATTAACTTGAAATCGGACACCGTTGTTAACTTTATAAGACATTTAGTTAGATGTCGTATAACTGGCTTGACGAAATTCAACCTGTAAATATACTCGGAATTACGCCGAAAATGAAGCTAACTATCCGTGATTTGTAGCTACACACGGCTAGGATTGAAGGGACAGTCGCAGCTAACGAAACCCTTACAGCTCACAAATATTCATTAACTTGAAATCGGACACCGTTGTTAGCTTTATAAAACATTTAGTTAGATGTGTAAGTGGCGTGACGAAATTCAAACTGTAAATATACTTGAATTACGACCAAAAATGAAGATAACTAGCCGCAATCTTGTACACCTAGGATTGTAGGGACAGTCGCAGCTAACGAAACCCTTACAGTTCACAAATATTCATTAACTTGAAATCGGACACCGTTGTTAGCTTTATAAGACATTTAGTTAAATGTGTAAGTGGCGTGACAAAATTCAAACTGTAAATATACTCGAATTACGACCAAAAATGAAGCTAACCAGCCGCAATCTGTACACATAGGATTGTAGGGACAGTTGCAGCTAACGAAACCCTTACAGCTCACAAATATTTATTAACTTGAAATCGGACACCGTTGTTAGCTTTATAAAACATTTAGTTAGATGTTGTATAACTGGCGTGACGAAATTCATACTGTAAATATAGCTACTCGAATTACGACCAAAAATGAAGCTAGCTAACTAGCCGCAATCTTGTACACATAGGATTGTAGGGACTGTCGCAGCTAACGAAACCCTTACAGTTCACAAATATTCATTAACTTTGAAATCGGACACCGTTGTTAGCTTTATAATACATTTAGTTAGATGTTGTATAATTGGTGTGACGAAATTCAAACTGTAAATATATTCAAATTACGACCAAAAAATGAAGCTAACTATCTGTGATTTGTAGCTACACATAGATAGGATTGAAGGGACAGTCGCAGCTAACGAAACACCTAGCTAAACTTCACAAATATTAATTAACTTGAAATCGGACACCGTTGTAAGCTTTATAAGACATTTAGGTATATGTTGTATAGCTAAGTGGCGTGACATTGTGTGTAACATGTGGTAAGAGATTGCTGGTGTAACAAGCTCGCTGACCGCACTCTCACTCTCACACAACGGGCCATTTAGCTAGCAGGAAGAGAGGAGTTACAGGCACTGGAGCTCTGTCAGGGCTGCCAGCCTAACGGAGCTCACAGCAGGCCGGGGTCTGTGAAGGAAGGCAGGCCGGGCGGCGAGGCAGCTGCACCGCCGCTGAAGTCCAACACACAGTCTTACCATATTTGCAATTAGCCATCAATTTTCATGAAACGGCCCATATTTGAGCTTTATATAGTTGATTTCTCACATAAAAAAGTCTCAGAAGTGAATTTGGTAATGAAACATTGCAGTGTTTGGAATATGAGATTCTGTCGCTTCTCTAATGTGTGTGAATTGGGGATTCACTCAACCAATCAGCGCGCATCTCTAATGTCTGCCTATGGCAATTCGCTCAACCAATCAGCGCGCAGCTCATCTAAATATTCACGAGCATACCATATTTGGAAGAAAAGCTCTTGTTACAAATAGGGCCAAAACACAGGGATGCATAAGGGCCAATAAAATATCAACCAGGCCATTTTCAGCCCAACCAATGTTACATACCCCATTAGGAGACCATAAGGAACAGTGTGAAATACTCTATATAATCATTCTATCACCCCTTTAAAAGAAGTCATTGCTCTAATGGAGACGAGGCAGTTTTCCTGCTCTGTGTAAGAACAGCAGAGGTAAAACTAAACTGCTGGGCAGACTAAACCAGAATCCAGTAATCAGTGCCATACACCCGTCATTGTAGTTTAGAAGATTTGAGTAGTATAGAGCAAGACCAAGAAGGAACCCTGCAAACCACAACCACAACACTACCATTATGGCAGTGATGGTGTGGAAAGCCCTCTGCTTTGATTGATCAACCCGCTCCCTGTCCCCGCCCACTTCCCCTGGCCCTGGACGAATCAGAACACGGAGAACCGAAAGGCTGCAGAAAGATACGACAACTGAAGCGAAGACCAGTGCACAGAAAACTGGGACAATTAGATCATAGCCACCTGCTACACCACTCCATCCAAAGCACACCAACCAAATACATACAATGCTGATATTTCGTATCTTGACTCCACCCGACTGTCTCAGCCCCATGTAGGTGACGGGGTGAACAACAGCCAGGTAGCGCTCCACACAGGTCAGGATGTGAAAGAAAAGCTCTCCAGGGAAAACCATTGAATATACATATGACCCTACCCTGACCAACTCTGAGAGACCAGTGTATACACCACAAACGAAGGCTGCGGTTCCAAATGCACAGATCAGCTCAACAGCAGCCATGTTGTAGGAGAAGATGTCAGAGTGGCTCGTTGTTGCAAAGGAGCGCTGCCGCCGCCATCGTTGGTGGCCCAGGAAGAGGACGAGGATGGAGAGAGGGAGGAGGAGGATGTTCTTAGTGACGTTGTAGGCAAAGGAGAGAAGTAGAGCTCTGGATTCTCGGCAGGGGTAAAAGTGGGAGGAAGAGGAATTGACGGACATAATGGTTTGTGTGGATTTGCTATTATGGAGAAAAAAAAAGGAAGACAAGTGGAACAGAAATAAAATAACTGAGATAATTTCAAAGATGATTAAAGTGATTCAAAACTCCAACACATTGTTTTTGTAGCCATTGCAAATTTTGTCCATAGTAACAGCAGATATATCTGTTATAACGTTGCATATTATTTATTGTTTTACGCTGTGTAAAGGTATGACTGTGTATTGCTGCCACCAAATCCCTAAACATATTTGCTCCTTTTTCTTTAAGTGAGAAAATTTAAATGGAAGTAAGTGGAATATCTGGAAGTTGATATAAGTGTTTTTCTTTACAACATACTGACTTATATAATAGCAAGAAAGGTTTTCTTGCTTTAATTAGATACAACGATACAGTGTTGTGCTATAACATGAAATGACATTCACATAACAAGAAAATTGTTGTGATTAAGAGAAAATAATGTGGAAAATAACTTGTAATAATGTGAAATAACCAAGTTTCATGCAAAAAAAGGAAAGGAAAATTGATTCTATGAATACAAATTGCAACAGGTAATCAAAATAACGAGGTCCTACTTAAGATGTCACTGTTTTGAGTCACTATGTGGCTTACTATGTCATTTTAACTTTAGTCCCATTTTGGACATCATTTTGACTTAAAAACTCAAAGTGTATTTTCACCACTTTTTTGTTTTACAGTTCACTTTTTAAGAAAATATATTATTAAACAAAGTCCCTTCTTAAGATGAAAGTTATTAAAAATGGCATTTAACATTTATTTTAACAATTGAAATTTATTTTTCAGAAACTGACAAACAGTATTGTGTATATTTTGTTCAGTTAACTTAAAAAGATAGTAAGGTTAATTTCAACAAAAAATGGACATGAAGTTGATGTACTGCTCTCTTGTTTGTCCCTAATTTAAGTCAATGATGGTTAAACTTGTAAATGATATATTGCAAGGAAAAGCAATGAAATATGAACTGAAAACTGTAATGTAATTAAAGGACACCTACCTCCTCAGCAGTGCTTGTTTCTGATCTTTCTCCTGCGCATCCAAACTCACCGACTGCTATTCACTCGTTCTGATCCAAAGATATATTAATGCTTCTGTGTCTGAATTAATTAATGGCACCCAGGACTGTGGGATTTTTGCATGTTGTCAAACAAATGATGGATTTTGTGTCACTTTATACTCTCAATCGTGGCAGGCAAATTTTCTTTTCACATTATTCTTCTTGGATATTTCAGGAGCACAGAGTTTAAAAATGGAATAATTTGGTAGATTTGTGTTTTTCTGTGTTAAAATCTGTCATAATGCAATGTTTAGCTCCAACCATAAGCATTTCAATCACTCGTGGTGTTAAGGTATTTCCTATCATTAATTTTCAGTCCATGATGTTTGACAGGATTCAAATAACCTGCTAACTTAGACAGGTGTTCATTCAAATTCAGTGTCATGCTGACTGGAAGTCACTGTGTGTATAGACAGCAGTTTGGTGAAAATGTTTTGTCAGGTGCGTCGAAAAGACCATGAATACAAATGATCATGTTCTAATAAAGCTTTTATTGTAATTACTAAGTAAGCGTTACCACGGCCAGGTGTGATTTAACCATCACATTTCCCCACTCTATTAGTTAAATGAGTCACTGCAGTCCTAACCGTACCTGCAAACAGCCGTGGACAAAATACACTGCAACCTCAGTCAGGGTTCAAGCGTCTATTACTTTCTAATATATTATGTTTGTATATCTTTTTGTGTGCTGATTGCCAGATATTTTAGCTAATTGCGCTGCCACAACAGATGTCTGAGAAAATGTTTTATTTGCACTTTGCAATTTAATCTTACGCAAAAGAATCATGAGTGAAAAGCCACAGTATCCATGTTACAAGCAAGTCTAATCATATAACAATTGAGATAATTTGCGGTGGAGTTTTTAGTTGACAAATTTTAGACATGGCACATTTGCACGTCATTAACATCACAGATGACCTCCATCAAATTACCAGAGGTCGATAGGTCCCCACCTTTCCTGTGCGAATAGGACTATAGATAAATATAAATATATAAAAACAGGAAATAACATTAGCGTATTTGTATCTTTGACTTCTAGACTGGGTAAAAACAGCCCAATCTGCCGGTGATTTCGAATCTATGCATTTGCCTGTTATTTCTGACAATATGATAAGCAAGATGTGGATAATAACATCTCTCCAATAATTGATATTAATTTGGGTGTACCCCAAGGTTCTATTTTGGGTCCTCTGTTATTCAGTCTATATATTAATGACTTACCTGATGTATGTCCACTTCCTGTCACCTGTCAAATGTATGCTGATGACACTGTAATATATGTACATGCTAAAAACAAAAGTGAAGCCGCACAAGAGCTATCAGCTACAATGATTAATATCTCAAATTGGCTAGCAAACTCGTGTCTACATCTTAACACCGATAAAACAGTATGTATGTTTTTTTCAAAATCCGCAAATAGAGATCCAGACCCAGATGTCATAGTAGCAGGGAAAAGACTTCCCGTGTTCCAAGAGTTCAAATATCTGGGAATAATAATAGATTCACGTCTTTCGTTTAAAACACAGGTGAAAAAGGTTATAAACAGAATTAAATTTAATTTAGCAAATTTCAGACACATCAGGAATAATTTAACTATTAAGGCTTCTAAGTTATACATTAATGCTATGATCTTATCTCATATGAATTACTGTCTCACCAGCTGGACACAGACAGGTCGGACTACTTTACGAACAGTTGAAACATTGTATAAACGGGCCTTGAAAACGTTGGATAAAAAGTTAAACTCTTATCACCATTGTAAAATTTTACTTAAATATTATATGTTAAACTGGGAAAATATGATTAGGTTTGCTGATATTTTACTGGTATATAAAATTTTTCATGGTATGGCTCCCCCTCCACTTAATAACTTTATCCAACAAAATCTAAATACATCAACCAGAGCATCTACAAGAGGGGATTGTAAAATACCCTGTAGAAAAAGTAGTTTCGGACAGTCAGCTTTTTCCTTCCGTGCTGCCCATACATGGAACGCCATACCCACAGAACTAAGGAACATAACATCTATCAAATCCTTCTCTAAATCCATAAAACATTGGCTATTGGCTAATCAAATATGCTCCCATAATACAGAATAATGTGTTTGTATTCATTGCTACAGTACTGTTTCAGTATGTGTTTATGTATTTATGTAGTATCAGATGTTTTAACCTATGTAAGCATATGTTGTTCTTATTTTATGTGTACTTGTTGGTATTGTTGTATTGTATTTATTGTTTTTTAAGTCATCAACCTGCTAGGGACTGCAGATGAAAATTAGCCGGTACGGCTAAATCTGGCACATTTACATGTTGGACATTGTACTCATGTTGATTAATGTGCACTGTCCCTTTTAATAAAGAAATCAAAAAAAAAAACGATGCTATATAAACGAAAAAATGAAATGAATGAATATGAGTAAATGAAACACCAATTAAAAAAGCTGCTTTAAAAAATTATATTAATATTTAAATACTACTGTTAAAATCATTGAGAGAGTCTGGTATACAGCCAGACTCTTGAAATTAAAACTGAGAGTAGCACTCCTATTCAAGTTGTTCAAAGATTGTTTGGTAAATTGCTATTAAACACATTCAGGGAGGATTTGACTTGCAGTTTTTTCTCAATTTCTATAATTTTAGCGTTAATTGTCCTTTGGGGCTGGTTAAAACCTCTTTGGGGTTGCACCAAAAATTCCTCTATGCAGGAAATACCCTGATACAAAGCAAGCAGGCCGGGTGTCTTTCCCTTAGTAAATTTGAATAGGGCTTTATTCAATGTAGTAATTTCACACACTTTAAACTGACCCAATTCTAGTCTTGCTTCAGTGTTGTGTTTAACAGCCTGGTAGTTTTCCTGCTAAGTGTACAAAGAGCAGAGGTGACACCAGACTATTGAGCAGATTGAACCACCCTGTAAGTGCCCTCCACACACACTGAACACTGTAGCCAACTGTTGGTGAGAAGCCCATCACAATGCAAACCAAATTCCCTCCAAACCTCAGCATCAGCACTCCCATTATAATCGTGATGGTGTGGAAAGCCCTCTGCTTTGAATGGTCAACCCGCTCCATGTTCCCACCCACTTCCCCTGGCCGTGGGCAAATCAGAATGCAGAGAACAAAAAGGCTTCAGAAAGTCATGGACATTAAAAAGAAGGCCAGTTGGATGGTGTTTGGTATAAGGATGTATTCAGGATAATCTTTGGTCAGAAACCCAACCCTGAAAAGCCTTATAGCCAAATGCAATTAGTGCTGATATTTCTGATCCTGACTCAGCCCCCCGGTTTCAGTCGCATGTAGGTGATGGGGTGAACAACAGCCAGGTAGTGCTCCACACAGGTCAGCATAGGGAACAGCATCTGTTCAGATCAGGGTTAAGCCCCAATGAAGACCCCTAACACCACAGCCTGTTCTCATGAACCACCATTCATTCAAAAAGCTACGAAAAGTTAAGCACTGTAATTCGTAAGCATTCCACATTTTTTTGCTGTATTCACTGGACTGACGGCCGCTGTATAAGAACGCAGCTGGCAGAGTAGGGAGGAGGTTAATATACAGGACGTTCGAGCCCGAGAGCGGAGTTTGCTTCACGGGGAAAACTAATGCCTTTAACCCAAGTTCCTTAGGAGTGTTTTACCTGTTTTAACCTGTTTGTTTATATACCATCTGAATCCTGTCAAATATTTATCTAAATCAGTGTTTCTCAACGGGGGTGGTACCGCCCCCCCAGGGGGCGTTCAGACGATGACAGGACGCTGGATGCAATATTTTAGGAAGGGGTGCGGGTTGAGGTGCCTTTGGGGGCGTTTGTTTGAAAGCTAGTTTAAACCAAAGGTTCACAATAACAATACTTGTTCACACTTTAAACTACTTGCAAAAATCAGTGGTCTGCAACATTAAAAGCTGCCAGTTTACAGCACTGCGACTAGACGAGACGGTGTATCATAACTCTTCTTCTCTTCTAAGCTTCTGTCAGCTTAGTTTGGCGCAGCTCCGTGCTGCCTTCATGGAAACGGGACGTCAGAGCATCGTCTTAAATGAGCTCCGTACTTCAGTGTGAAGCTGCGTTCAGATGAAAAAAAAAAGAAATCGCCGCAGGGTGGTGCGACGTCCTGTTCTGTTCTTTAACCCCCCCCCCTTTCCCCCAATGTAGCACAAGTAGACTTAATATTTCACAGTAACAGTTTTTCGTCAGATCTTTTATAGAACCCAACATTTCCTACTGTACCTGAATGCAGCTTTATTTCACGGAGAAAGAGAGAAAAAAAAGAGACAAGCGAGAGATATGGACTGTGATTTGTTGTTTGGCAAACATTTAGCTGTTCCCCAAACAAACTGCCGGGCAGTTCAGGGCTTGTGTTTGGTGTTTTTAAACTCTATTGTGGAAGAGATAGAGGCAGTAATGTAACCATTTACTGAATGGGACTTTCACACCTCCTAAAAACGCAGTGTGATGTGGGGTTGCGTTTCTCCAAAAGTTTTTTTCCTAGACTCTTCTAACCTAGACTCTTCTAACCTAGACTCTTCTAACCTAGACCCTTCTAACCTATACTCTTCTAACCTAGACTCTTCTAACCTATACTCTTCTAACCTATACTCTTCTAACCTATACTCTTATAACCTAGACTCTTATAACCTAGACTCTTCTAACATATACTCTTCTAACCTAGACTCTCTTCTAACCTAGACTCTTCTAACCTAGACTCTTCTAACATATACTCTTCTAACCTAGACTCTTCTAACCTAGACTCTTCTAACCTATACTCTTCTAACCTATACTCTTCTAACCTAGACTCTTATAACCTAGACTCTTCTAACATATACTCTTCTAACCTAGACTCTTCTAACCTTGACTCTTCTAACATAGACTCTTCTAACCTAGACTTTTCTAACATAGACTCTTCTAACCTTGACTCTTCTAACCTAGACTCTTCTAACCTAGACTCTTCTAACATAGACTATTCTAACCTTGACTCTTCTAACCTATACTCTTCTAACCTAGACTCTTCTAACATAGACTCTTCTAACCTTGACTCTTCTAACCTAGACTCTTCTAACAGACTCTTCTAACCTAGACTCTTCTAACCTATACTCTTCTAACCTATAATCTTCTAAACTAGACTCTTCTAACCTATTCTCTTCTAACCTAGACTCTTCTAACCTAGACTCTTCTAACCTAGACTCTTCTAACCTATACTCTTCGAAGCATCAACAAAGGGCTCTCACTAACTTTCAAAGGTTGTAAACTTATTTCCATTGGGGAAGGAAATCCTTCTGCTTTTACCCCTTGATAAGTGCCAGCTTGTTTTCCGTTGGAACAATTTGATTATAGATTTAGATTTGAATGAAAAATAGATTTGAATATTAAATTTCTAGCTGTTTCTGATTGGCTACTGTTAGTGTCTGTAATACCTAATTAAAGTTTTAATGTTACATATCTAGTCGTTCTAATTGGCTGCTGTTATTTCAATTGAATGTCAAATGGTTGCATTTTTTTAAAACACCTGTAAATATAATTTCTATATTCACATGGCTTTTTGATACCTGGGAAACTAATAAATATGTTGTTTGTCATTCAATGATATGATTTTTTTATTATTTGTGATAACAATAGTAACAACAATAATAGGCCTAATATTAGGGCGTAATCATTAATATTCGGGGCAACTAGCCTACATCTTATTTGATGGGGGATGTTAGGGACCTGGATTATGGCTAGGGGGGGCGCTGTCCCAAAAAAGATTGAGAACCACTGATCTAAATGGTTCAAGCCATTGCTTAGGATTGGTGTATTGCTGACACCCATTCCTTTTAACCCACTCATGTTTTTATTGTACACATTACTGGATATGTCTGTCTTCATTAGAGCTCTATCACAGCAACTGTACATTAGCTAACACTGTATTAATTTTATTTTCTAATAAATTGATAACATTTGGTGGTGTAACATATATTTAGTTTAAGTGCTAATTAGCAACCAAAATTGTTATGTTTCAGCTTGTTTATTCATTAAGCTGGTTAAACATGGCACTTCTAAACAACTAATAATGATGGCTGGGGTCATGGGGTCATACAATTGTTTGTATTAAAGTTCACTGTGAAAGCAAATAAAAGAGACGTACCATCAATGTCCTCTATGAACACACAGTGTGCAAGACACTGCTTAATTTGAATGAACACCTGTCTGTGTTTGCAGGTCATTTGAATCCTGTCAAACGTGATGTTTTGAAACATAGCTATTGATATGGAAATGTAAAAATCAATGTCAGTCTAAAAGAACAATTAAAAAAAAGATTTCCACTCACGCCTCCTTAACTGTATTAAACAGCAGCCTGATGTCAGCAGTCAGTGCGCTTGAGACATAGGATAAGGACAAACCACAAGGTGGGTGTTCATTAATAGGTTAATGATTTTCAGTTAATACTTTTCATTGCCTAATACTGTACAAATATTTAAGTTGGTCTCTTCTGTTCCCTCCACTGGAATCTTTGACTGAAGATCTATCTTTTTAATGTTGCCTTTCTTTAAATAACCTATTTTTAACTGCTCTTTCCTTAAAATTCTTATACTGCACTGTACATTTTATTCTTGTCTTTTAATGATTTTAAATTGTTTTTAATTGTTTTCTAATTGCTCTTTACATTTTATGTTTTGTCTTTTAATGCTTTGAAATTGTTTTTAATTGTTTTATAACTGTTTTTAATGTTTCATGTAGAGCACTTTGAATTGCCTTGTTGCTGAAATTGCTATACAAATAAAGCTGCCTTGCCTTGGGCTAAAAAACACTATAAATAACCAACTTCAGCTAATTTTTTGTCACTTTTACAGTTTTATAGTTTTAAGAAGTCTTTCATTCTCCAAATGTGTGTGGATGTAAAATCCAGTTAGTAGTTATCTTATTTTAAAAGGAGACATATAGCATTAGTCCCTCGAAGGGAAATCCAATTTTTTCACCCTGTCATTATACACATTACACACACATAGGTAAATACACATGCAACAGAATATGGAAAATGTCTCAGCTTATTTCAAAGACTTCAAAAAAAAAATTACTTGCTTTAATGGATGTTGTTTGTTTATACAATAAAAAACTTGTCAAATATCAACTCCATAAGCCTGTTCTCAGCAGACAGAACAAAAACAATGATAGTTTAATATTCCTTGCGAAGTTCAAGCTGCATGCAAAGTTTGTTATGTTCCTTCTAATATTGGGTAACATACATGCCATTATTTTTGCCTTAATAATGATTTACCACCGCAAAATAGGCTTACACTAGAGTGGTCAGGTTGGCAACTGATTGCTTAATGTATATTTCTTCTTGTTGCATTTAGTGTTGCTTGACATATGACTAATGTGTTTTGACTGTAGCTAAAGTTTTCCCGGTATAGTGTGCTTCTGGAAGAATATTTATCCCTAATTGCTACATTATCTGGGAGAATCCAATGTTAAGGTGTAGGGTTTCTAAGATTAATCTGCAACTACTTTATCAATTAATCAGTTTGAATCATTTTTTTATGTGAAAAAAAGGTTAAGATTCTCTGATTCCAGCTTTTTAATTGTAAGATGTTAAATGTGAATATGTTCTAGTTTCTTCACTCCTCTGTGACAGCAAACTGAATATTTCCGAGTTGCGGACAAAACGAGACATTTGTGAATGTCATTGTGGGCTTTGGGAAAAACTGATCAACATTGTTCATAATTTTCTGACATTGTACAGACCAAACAACTATTCATCAAGAAAATAATCGACAGATAAATCGACAATGAAAATAATCGTTAGTTGCAGCCCTGTTAACCCTTAGATGCATGACCTACCAATACCTACACTCTTCCATGAGTGGGGTCAAAAATGACCCCAATTAGAATGAATGCGTTTTATGCAGTAAACTTAATAAATTTCTATCTTAAGTAAAAAAACGACTTACTACTTAACAATACAATATCATACACACACACACACACACACAGACACACACCTCATGATTGTGATCAAGAGTATATTCACATAGTGTGCATGTCTAAGGGCAGCACGGTCTCACAGCAGTTTGTGAAATGGTCACGTTATTTTTAATCTATTGATTCGTGTATACGGACATGATTATCTCGTTGCTGAGGATGTCATTTATTCGTGTGGTCAGCATATAATGGGAAGCATCCATACTGAGGTTGGGTTTTAGAAAGGAAGCACGGGGAAAAGACACCCCACGCCAACGCCCCACAACAATGGGACGCTGATGCGCCACAACAACGGGACGGTTGGGTTTAGGAAAAGAAGCACGGTGAAAAGACAAGCCACACGCCGGGACGCGATCCCTGGTCTCTGGGATGCCGACGCGCCACAACAACGGGACGGCTGGGGTTTATGCCAGGACGTGAACCCCGGTCTCCGGGGTGAAAGTCCTGTGTTGTTCGACCCATCCACCACCCCAACTAACCTCCTGACTTGGATTTTCTGTATTTAATTTAATTTTATTACTTGCTACTGTAATCGTGCTGTGATCACGAAATATGCTTCCCATTGAAATTCATTAGTTTAAAAATCGTCCTCACCAACACAAAAAAATTAGAAAAACGTGTCCTTGTACATGAATCTATAGATTAAATAATGTGACCATTTCACGAACTACTGAGAAATGCTGTAAACGCCAGCAGGTTTAGAGCCGCTACTAAAAATAATAAATAATTTTGAAATCATATTTGCTCTACTGAAAGCGCATGAAATCTTGCAAAACGTGCTTGTCTTTACAGCTTGTAACTTTTGTTACATTCCAAAGACTAAACATTTAATTGATTAAAATAAACATAAGTTGCAGCCATAATATTTACAGTCTATGGTTGCATCCCAGCTACTGACAGGAAATGTAAACACACCAATATTTAGTTTCATCAAGGCTGAATGTCATCGTGATACATTATAATTGACTGATACAATGTTGAGCACTGAAATTAATTTTCAACTGGAAATGTCAAAGTGCCAACAGACCTTTCTGACATGTTGGTGGTTACCAGTTAGAAATGATATAACTAACCACATCACTGCCTCTTGAAAAAACTACTTACTACTAAACAATACTTCCAACTTAAACTTATTAAAGTATTTGTTTAACTTAACTCATGGTAAGGGAATTAAGGTAAAGTAAAGTAAACATGAAGGGATTTTGGTAAGCACTGTTTCAAATAGGAATACACTAATGCACTGTTAGTAGCAGTGATCAGATCAGTAATTGGTAGAGGGTATTAAAAATAATGTTAACATTTAGTAAAAATAACCTTCAGGGTGGTGAGACTGCTGGCATTAGATGTGTGGTTCAACAGTAAATGTATACCTGGCAGTCACAGTTGATAAAAACCAAAGGCTCCTAGGGTTAACCTTTGAAATTCCATAGAAAATGCTTGGGGTCATTTTTGACCCCACGTATGGAAAAGTGTGGTACTGATACAAAACATGCAATTACTTAAAAAATATAACAATTAGATAAAAATCCAAATGGCCTCATGTCAAAGACAACCTATTTGAGGAATACACGGAAGATTAAATGATAAAAAGATATTGCAAAAAAACAACCGCTGGGGTCATTTTTGTCATCTAAGGGAGAATCGTGCAGATCATTAAAAGATAACTTTACTGAAGAATACTCCACAAAATACCATAAGAATATGACATATAATTTATCTAAACTGTGTCTCAATCTCTCTTTCTTCCCTTTCTCTACACAGCTACATAGAGATGATATGGCAGCTAACTCCTCTTCCACCTTCAACTCCAGCAACCTTCAACCCCTTGATTGCTTCAGTTATGACTATGGCAATATCATTGCCAGCACTGTCGTAAGAATTATCCTCACCTTGCCTCTCTGCACTCTTGTCCTCTACCTTGGTCACCAACAATGGCGGCAGCAGCGCTCCTTTAAAACAACAAGCCACTCTGACATCTTCGCCTACCATATGGCTGCCATGAATCTGATCTGGGTCTTGGGTGGCTTCTGCTTCCTTTGTGGCACAAATGCTAATTTCCAGCAGATGGTGATAGTATTCATCTATGTTTTGCCTTTAGTTTTCTGTGGAGAGGCCTACTTTCACGTCCTGACCTGTGTGGAGCGATACCTCGCGGTTGTTCACCCCATCATCTACCTAGGGCTAAAAAATGAGCGTGGGGCCAGAATCAGAAACATCAGCATTGGTTGTGTTTGGCTGCTGAGCTTTGGATTGATAGGTGTAACAGCTCTGTATAAGTCTAGTTTGCCCATCATCCCATTGGTCTGCCTTTTGGTCTTCTCCTTAATAGCTGTGTCTTTTTGCAGCCTTTCTGCTCTCCTTGTTCTGATTCGCCCAGGGCCAGGCGACAGAGGTGGGAAAAAGGAACACGTTGACCAGTCAAAGAGGAGGGCTTTCTTTACTATCACAGCTATATTGGGAGTGCTGGGCTTGTGGTTTGCAGGGTTCTTTGTTTCCGCTGCCCTGCACACCTCTCCCCTGAGGAACACGACTGTCGGCTGTGTGGTGATGTTAAGTGTAGACTGGATGAATCTGCCCTCCAGTTTATTGTTATCTTTGCTGTATCTACACAGGGCAGGAAAACTACCATGTTGCTGAGTAAAGACATGGATTCTACTACATTTGAGCAAAGTAAATTTCAATGGATCAGACCTGCATATAGTCTATTACACTAGCACAGTTTTAATGATTGGATTAAATATTGGAAATAGAGAACTGATTAGAGATATAGATTAGATTTGATTTGATGTGATTAGATTCAACTTTATTGTCATTGTGCAGAGTACAAGTACAAAGACGATGAAATGCAATTTGCATCTAACCAAGCGCAACATTATATTCAAGTATAGACAGGACAAGAAATATAGTGCAGTGTAGACAGTAGTGTACAGTTGATTAACAGAAGGTGGTTTAGAGTAATATATATTAAATATAAATGTGTGCAGTGTATTAGCAGTTACCTTATGAGAGCAGAATAAATATGGCTATGTAATATGAACAATGTATGAACAATATGTACAGATATGTGCAATGTAGCAGCAGTAACATTATAATAGTAGTAAAAAAAAAAAGTTTTCTCAAAACTACAGATTTTTTTATTTTTTACAATTTTATTCCTCTTTTTTTGCAATTTTAATTAATAACTCATGATGCAATTCTGATAACAAATTCACAATGGTTACCAAGGTGGTTACTACATTGTTCTTGGTGGTTACTTTGATGTTAGGGAGGTTGTTGGTTATAGCTAGGGTGTCACAAGCTGTTACGATACAATCACGATTGGTATGTGGTTTGTATCCTATCATCTACTGTCTTGAACTCTGAGTTGACTCCGGCAGGAGTTACGAGATCCAGAAAACAAAATGACACAAAACAGGGTTCAGTTCAAGACATTCTACTTGAATGAGACCAATATCATCGGTCCACTCACTTCGATGACGTTACAGTAGATAAGAAAGGGGCACCATAAACAAGTATGACTGGTTACCAGACCTCTTCTGCAGGCTGATAGCTGGAAGCTACCTTAGCTGCTACTAGCATAAACACCACAATCTCTGGCCAAACTGTGGTTGGTTGTATTCTGGGTAATGTGCCAGGTATTGACAAGGAAGAAGAAAGTGTTGACTAAAATAGATTGCTTTTAAACCTTCTGTTTAAATTCTTCAATGTTAGGAGTACAATGCTAAATACGTGGTGTTTTTTTAGGGTTTAGGTCACATGAATTTTATATATATATATATATATATATATATATATATATATATATATATATATATATATATATATATATATATTTTAGGGTGCTTTCCATAGAATTTTGTTGAAGTGTATTTTGTTTGCTGACTTGGGGTGGATGCTACAGAGCACCAGATAACACTAATGTTTGTAGTAGTGTAGCACTAATAGTGGACAGTCATCGCTGACAACATACAGAACCTAGGCTACCCCCGTCAGTTGTTTGAATGACTGAACGACAAATGCATGATCATGTCAGACGCTGCAGGTCTTAGTCCATATAAACAACCCTGTGTGCCAGCCTGCACCTATGTGATTTGATTTCACTGCAGACCTGGGCCCGTATCCCTAAAGAATTTTTGTGCAAAAAGTGTCTCCTAGCGGCCAAATTCTAAGAAAATTCTCAGAGGCATGACGTTTTGTTTTGTTGTTGTTTGAATTTCCCCTAAAAGTGACACGAAAATCCTAGTTAATATAAAAGCTATTCCTCAAGAGTCCTAGCGCTTAAAAGGGATCCTAAGGCGAGATCTGCTAAGAGCAGGGAAGAGGACTTTTAGTGGCTTAGGAGTTCCCCTAAGCAGCTGCACAAAATGGCCAACAGAGGAGGCAGGAGAGATGTCCTGCAAACACTGGATGACAGGGAATTATTGAGTTGCTACAGATTGGATCGTGCAGGAATCATGTTTGTGGTGGATCTCCTTAGAGATGCAATTACTTCACCAACTCGACGCCACAACGCTATAACACCGGAGAAGAAAGTAATCACAACCCTGAGGTATTTGGCAACAGGGAAAATGCAACAATGCAGCAGTGATGACTTGGGTCTGTCCCAATCCTCCGTCAGCAGAGTCATCACCCAATCCTCCGTCAGCAGAGTCATCACCCAAACACTGACAGCTTTGTCACAACCTAATATTGTGACACAATTTGTTTCATTCCCGCTGAATGCCCGCACTTTACACACACATAAATGGGCATTAATGGACATTGCAGGATTCCCTGGCATTGTGGGTGTAATTGATGGAACACATGTGAGAATAATTGCGCCATCAGAGGACGAGGCTGTCTTTGTTAACAGGAAGCATTTCCACAGCATCAATGTGCAAATAGTGTTCAATGCGGCCTGTAAGATTTTGGACATTGTGGCTAAATGGCCAGGCTCCACACATGATGCGAGAATGCTCTCCGAGAGTGGCATCAGACAGCTTTTTGAGAGACGCTATGTGCCAGCTAATTGCCACTTGTTAGGGGACAGTGGCTACCCATGCAAACCATGGCTCCTTACACCTTACCTCCAGCCACGCCAAGGGCCCCAACTAAACTATAACAGGTAAGCCAAACAATACAAAAATCATGGAAATGAAATGCAAGCAATATGTTAGAGCATCCAAGTAGTGCAATATTTCCATCAAATAATTAAAGGTCTGTATTTTATTGTAGGGCCCACAAGACAACAAGAGCGGTGGTGGAGCGTGGCATAGGCCAGCTTAAGAGGCGCTTTCATGTTCTCCACGGAGAGGTGCGGCTGAGGCCTGAAAAAGTCAGCAAAGTCATCATAGCCTGTGCAATATTACACAATATTTGCAAGGTTAGACAGATTGAGGATGAGGATGAAGACAACGATGAGGATGGTGGTGAAGAAGATATTCACATTCCACAGGGGAACCTAGCCCAGAGTGGACTGCCTAACAGGGCAAACTTCACAAATTTACATTTCAGGCAAGCTGTAGCCCCATGTCATTTGAGAACTTGTGATGGTATTAAGAACTACCACAGTTTTACTGCACATCACCTGCAATTGTTAAATGCAAGACACAGAACACAATCTCTAAATGGTTTATTTTTTAGGTGTTCAATTTTAAGGCGGTAGTACTCCTCCTGAAGGGAAAGGACTTTTTTTTGTTGTTCAAACACATCAATTGTGAGTTGCAATCTTCTCTCCTGCAGGGATGCTGACGGAGCAGGTGCTGCGGATGGGAATGGTGTTTGATCCGCCGGGCTATCCTGAGTAGCAGCTGCAGATGGTTCAGGCGGCAATCTTGTCGGCAAACTTGATGGGCCCGGTTCTTGTGATGGCTCCATGCTACAGAAATACATAGGCCTAGTTAAATTATTGTTTTGATTAAATTAATTTAATACAATGAGCATGGATAACACATGAAATGGCGTCTGCAATGAATAAACACTGTTAATATGAATAACCCTGTGTCCTACCTTTGCTGCATTTCAAGGGCCTGCATCATTGACGTGTCAATGCCTGTTGGCAGCCCGGTGACACTGACCTCAGAGTGTCCCAGGACTTGAAAGACAGTGTCGGTCACCTGGGACAGCCGCTTTGCAGGTGGTCCACCCCCTAGAAAGAAACAGTCAATGAACACAGTACTTAGGCATGTAAATTAACTTTGCCAGCAGGAGCAAGTTGCCAGATTATGTGGTAGGCTATAGTATTTTGCTCACCTGTGAGTGAGGATTCCCGCTTGTGTGCTGCAATCTCATCTTTTGCCTTGGACTGCAGCACATACCACCTTTTCTCACAATCGTCGCCTGTCCGCACCACCAGTGGAAAAGAGGCATTGATTGTTTGGGATATTGTGTCCCAGGCGCGCCTCTTGCCTTGGCTAGTGACAGTTGGGCCAAATTTTCCTCGTAACATACCTTTATGTTCGTTCACCAACTGGGCCAGCAACAAACCTTGCTCCTCAGTCCAGTTCGGCTTGTGATTCCTTTTTTTCTCCATTTTCTGTGTTTGTAGGATATTTGTTAACAAGCCTTCATAAATAGACCAGCCAACAATCACAGACATTGATAAAAGCTGAGCCGTGTTACCCTCGTTAAGACCACACTGAGTTGTAACGTTGCAATTTCTACTTCATTAAGGACAGCCCCTTGAGATAGGCCATCTTGTTTTTAATGGGGTCCATATGGGAGTGAAAGTACAAAATATGCCAGCTAGGATATTAATATGAGCAAATAAGACACAAATCATTATTTGAACAGGGTGTAATGAGCTTAAGTTTTCACATATTTTAGATTCTAATGTTAGCTTATAACCCATACAGCTTACTATTCATTTTCCAGATATTTTCTTGAATGTGAAATATTATTTACAATTACAGTCTGCATAAGATTATAGTGTATAATTATGTTTATTGATTTGAGTGTACATCCTTTGCTCATTATCACCAAAAGTTCATTGTCATCAAACTTGTAGGATCAACCAATCACTAGGGATGGCTGAAGTGAAACTGATGTTCCGAAGCTTTGTCGAGATCCCGAAGCGCAGATGTTTCGAAACACTGATCCGAAGCGTGATTCAAAACACCCATGTCACGTGACTACGGCTAAATGAAACATCGGAGTGTTTCACGAGTGTTTCAACAGGTGGCATGAATCAGAGTTTGATTGACAGGGTCGGGAACACACATCGCACATCAGTATAAAAGTGAAGTCAACGTATCTTGACCTCGTGGGTTTTTGTGAGAGGAGTTTGATTTTGAGATAGCGGATATTTGGTGATATAGTGACATTCATAGTGCGAGTTGTTTAGTTATATTTAGGCTTACATTTAAATTTACACATTGTCTGATAGACTGAGACAGACAGAGTATAGACCTACATACAGTGACACATAGATAGATAGATAGATAGATAGATAGATAGATAGATAGATAGATAGATAGATAGATAGATAGATAGATAGATAGATAGATAGGACAGGTCAGTTTATGGGAACGTTTTAATGATGAAGCCACAGTGGAAGTGAAAAAATACCACAACTATGCGTTTTTGCCCAGAACTCATGATCCCCTAACTTACTGGAAAGGGAGAGCAGTAATCTTTCCTCATTTGTATGTCCTTGCTAAAAAATATCTTTGCATGCCAGCAACAAGTGTCCCTCGTGAGAGGATCTTTTCAAAGGCTGGAGAAAATATCTGTAAAACACGAAGTAGGCTAAGTCCTTCCCAGCCCAGTCTCATGCCAGGTCGTTATATAGTCACGTTATTGTAATCTATTAAGTCGTGGACAGGTTACGTAAATGCCGTTTTTTTCGTGTGGCGATTACGAAATTGAAAGCAATGCATTTTAATGGGAAGCATATTTCGTGATTCCAGAACGAAAGCGAGTAGCGAGTAGTTGATAAGGCGAAAGTCCGCGTAGGGAGGTTAGTCGGGGTGGTGGATGGGTCATAAAACACAGGATTTTCACGCCGGAGACCGGGGTTCGCGCCCCGCGTGTGGCAGTACCTTTGTCCCGCGTGTTGCAGTTCCTTTGTCGGCGTGTGACGGTTCCTTACCCCGTTCTTTTTTTTTCCTAACCCCAACCGTCTCGTTATTGTGAAGTTTCATTTCCCGTGTCTTGCGAGTGGCGTGTGGCGCCGCATTTCCCCGATCGCGAGTGGCGGCCCGTGCCGTTGTTTTGGCCGGCGTGTGGCGCCTCATTTCCCCGCAGTCGCGTCAGCATTTCCCCGATCGCGAGTGGCGGCCCGTGCCGTTGTTTTGGCCGGCGTGTGGTGCCTCATTTCCCCGTAGTCGCGTCAGCATTTCCCCGATCGCGAGTGGCGGCCCATGCCGTTGTTTTGGCCGGCGTGTGGCGCCTCATTTCCCCGTAGTCGCGTCCCCCAGAGCAGGTTCGAAAAGCGGGACCTGTACACGTTCAAAAGTCGTTGCATATACACGAAAAAAACGTCAAAATCGTAACCTGTCCACGACCTAATAGATTACAATAACGTAACTATTACACGACCTGGCGTGAGACCGGGTTGGTCCTTCTACAGCGGAGAAATAAATATTTTTGAATGAAAATCTATAAAAAAGTGAGACATTGTGGCTTGATTTCTTTTATTAATATTCATTTTTTATGACCAAAATAGCATTATGCACAGTGAGGAGCCTACAAGCCTTACAAGCTTCACATATTAGAAAAACAATACAATAATACATTTTTTATTTTTTTAATGGCTCGTTATCAAGGCTGTTTCAGATCAACACCTGCAAGTGACCACTAGGTGTCATCGTTGAGACGGGTGTCAGATTGTTTCGAAGCCTCGACACAATATGACACATTTGCTTCAACTGTTTCACGAAGCCTCGATCTGCCCACCACTACCAATCACGGCTTTTGAAATGATGACTCATACCTAGCAACGGGGTCAACCACACCTCCTCACTAAGATAGGATTTTCCATCCATTCCTTGCTCAGAGTTCACTGAAAATGTTCTGGAATCACTTCTAAGCTAAAACTCCTGGCAAGGAATTTTTAGGTTAAGTTAGGAGCTCTCTGAGAGGATTCTCAGAATCTTTAGGGATACGGGCCCAGAATTCTTAAATAAAAGTTTAAGAGCTTCAGCTACCAACTGAAAGACTTTGTCTGACACACATGTTCGTTTTTCTGTACTTGTGAGGACTAGCATTGATATAATGAATTCCCCAGCCCCTAACTTTATCCATCACATCTAAATGCCTAATCCCTCCACCAACCCTAGCATAAACCAAATTCTAAGATTAAGTTTAAAATCTAGTTTTAACCTTCAATTAAGTAGTGAGGACCTGCGAAAATGTCCTAACTACAAGATGTTATGACTGTGGTCATATTGTTTGCTGTGTGTGCTGTGTGTGCCCTATGTTTTTTTTCTGTTGTGTTCAATTTCACATGCAAATAGGTGTGTGCCATAGCCGTAAGAGGGTTGGTGGAGAAGTTTCAGGCCCGAACCTGTGATTGGCTGCAGCTGGGGAAACCACCTGATATCAGGAGCCAAGATGGCGTTGGTGGGCAGCAGGCATTCCTCTTCCTCCTTGTCTCCCAACACGATTGCTTTGTTTTGTGTGTGATTTGGTTTCTTTTTTGTAGTAAGGGAGGACCGCCAGGTGTGTTACTCTTGTTTTCTCCTGTTTAATTAGTTAGGGAGGTAACTCTTTTGTCGTTTATTTTGCCCTTTTGTTTGTTAGGTTAATTTATCTCCTAGACAGGATTGTTGGTTTGTTATTTTGATGGTAGGCCACCCTGAAGTCTTGTATAAGTTACCTATATTTATATGTTTATCTATACATTTTCTTTCTTGTAAAATAAATAAGTTTGCTGTTATCTAAACAAATTGTTTGTGGGTATTTGGGAGACGGGGAAGATGAGGCCTTTTCGTTTTGCGTCCTAGGCACCCCTAAACTGGGGCGTAACGTTAATGGGGGTTCGTTCCATCTTTTTGTCGCGCTTTGTTTCCGGGTAGGTTCAGTGTTTGAGTGTATATTTTTCTGGATGGCAGTTTTTTGGTGTGTAGGGGGAATTATGGAGTTTTCACTGGATGATTTTTTGTGGCTAGTCCTTCTTTGGCTGAAATCGAAAAATGAAAAAAAAAGGGACCTGTTGATGTGGCAAATTGTTAAAATGTACATGTGTCTTACAGTGCCAATAAAGTGGAGCTCAAACAATTGCTGTGTGCAGAGTTTTTGGAGCAGGGCGTCCTTCCTGATGTGGCTGTTGCTGCTGCAGGTGGCGTGGCGGGTGACTACCTCCAAATAAAGGAGGTAGAGACCAAAAACAGACAGCTAGAGGTGCAAGCCATGCATCTGCGCGTCAGGGCTTTCGAGCTGGAAAGAGGAGCTCCTGTAGTCTCCACCCCAATGTCTCCTCTTGACCGCAGTGCTGTTTCTGTTCCAGCTTTTAACATTAGGAAGCACATTGCTTTAGTCCCTCCATTTCGTGAGTGCGAGGTTGACTCATATTTCAGCGCTTTCGAGCGGATAGCTGCTGCCCTGAGTTGGCCCAAAGAGTTCTGGTCCCTTCTCCTCCAGTGTAAATTAGTGGGGAAAGCTCAAGAAGTCTGTGCCAGTCTAACTATTGAGGGTAGTCTTGACTATAAAATCTTGAAAAAGACTGTATTGCAGGCCTACGAGCTAATCCCCGAAGCATATCGACAAAAATTAGAAACTAAATTAGTAAATAGAAAACTGCTAACCAGACGTATGTTGAGTTTGTGCGTGACAAGAGCGTTTTGTTTGACAAATGGTGCCAAGCTTGTAATTTTAAAACCATGGCGGAAATCAGAGTTAATTCTGCTCAAGGAATTCAAAAAGTGTTTGCCCGAATTGTTCAATTGTTTGAACGAACAAAAAGAATCATCCTAACAAAAGCGGCTGTGCTGGCTGATGAATTCATTTTGTGCTGGCACGTATTACACAGGTAATGCCTGAGCGCAGAAATCTGTCACCAAAGCTGATGCGTAAAAGCACCTCATCTGCGGGTGAGGGCCGTGAGTGTTTTTGCCATGAGCCAGGCCATTTGATCGCTGTCTGTCGGGCTCTTAGAAAAAAAGGACCTAACAAAAGCACTAAACCTCCTGCAGGTGTGGGTTTCATAAATGCCGCGTCCCCGCCTGTAAAACACACTGAGCTTCGTTTGTTTCAGTTCATTTTGAGGCACGGGATAACGACAATCAGATACTGACAAGGTGGGAGTTCAATAATAGGTTAATGATCATCAGATCATATTTTTCAATGCCTAATACCGTTCAAATATTTAAGTTTCTTTTTTTTTTCCTCCACTGGAGTCATTGGCTAAAAAGCACTATACATAACCAACTTCAGCTAACTTTTGTTCTTCAAATGTGTTTTGACGTAAATTTCAGTTTTTCAATTTCAGTTTTATTTTGATAAAGAAAGGAGACATGCTTCATCAGTTCTTCAAGGGGAAATCCAATTTTTTTTATTACACACATATGCAACAGAGTATGGAATGTTTCTCAGCTTAATACAAAGACTTTAAAAACGCTCAAATTGCTTGCTTTAATGAATTCCGTTTGTTTATACAATGAAAAAATGTCAAATATCAACTCCATGAGGCTGTTCTCAGCAGACAGATCAAAGACAATGAACGTTTTATATTCCATGATAAGGGGATACTTCACCGATTAGCAGTAGTGGAGGAAGTACTGAATCTCAGTACTTAAGTAAAAGTACAAATAACCAGAGACATATTTACTTAAGTAAATGTACTTTAAGTATTAAAAGTAAAAGTACCTGCATAACGATTTATTCTCTTAATCTTATTTGGTATTAAGTTGGTTAGTTCATTAGTTTGCACCTTGGTCAGTGAGGGCACTGTGTCTAGCGACCCGTGATTTACAAAGGGGTGGTTCAGTTATTTTGATGCTGAACTTCAACAGTATCCATACTGTCCACTACCACAAACAAGGCCTGGCTTTAAAAAAAAAGTTCCTATCCTAACCAGCATAAAACGGAAATATGTTGTTAGAATCGGAATGCGGTTGGTTTTATTCATTGATGTATTTTAAGACGGTTGTATTTCCTTTAATAATGGGAGCGTGAGCAAAAGGAAGTGTTTGAAACAGCAGAAATGGGGAAGCGATATGAAGAGGTCCAGCCAAATAAATAAGATATGAATGTGTCTTACACAGCCTGGGGAGAAGTAAACAACGCTGTAGAGAGAAATTGATTGCAACTATGATTTAAAAATGGGAATAATAAAAAACTAACTAACCTCACTTTTACTGGAGGCTGTATTACTGAGGGTCAGCGGTCACTGCGCCCGGGCTCTGGAGCACTGGAGCTGGCTTGGAAGCCGCTGAAGGATCGGCGGTGCCCCATATCTATGGCAACCAAACTTCACTGGTGAGACAAATGTGTGACGGTCAGGAAGACGTTTTGGTAGGGGGAAAAACTGATCAAAAAATGTAACGAAAATGTAGCAGAACGTTGTAGAAATGTAGTAGAGTAGAAAGTATAGATAATTGCTGAAAAATGTAACGACGTAAAAGTCAAAAGTATGCACTATTGATTCTATTTAACCCTTGTGGATTGTTCAAATTCACTACCCTTTCATTATGTTCGTGACTGAAAACAGCCACTACTTTAAACTGCTATAAAAATGTATCAGATAAATATTTTTTTCAAATTTATTTTGCATAAATCTATTAATCAACCTCAGTCCTGATCAAAACTACTATTTAAAAAAAAAAACAGGATTTTAACTCTAATTGCCAAATTCATAAATGATGTCACAGATTTGGGGAAAAAAAAACACACAAAATGACTGATGTTCCATATAAAATGTGATTGTGGACTGGATTTTTTTTACCTTTTATCACAGTCTTGGACATGTCAAAGATTAGAAACAACATTGGTTTTGATGCATTGCTAGTTTTTGTGCAGGATCAGATTTTAACTTTTTCTCCCTAATTTACTGTTCGTGGCTGAAAACAGCCACTAAATATTTTTTTCAAAGTTTTTTTTGCATATATCTATAATCAACCTCAGTCCTGATCAAAACTACTAAATTTTCTAAAAAAAAATCTGGATTTTATTTCTTTAATTGCCAATTTCATAAATGATGTCACAGATTTGGGAAAAAAAATGTCAAAGATTAGAAACAACATTGGTTTTGATGCATTGTTAGTTTTTGTGCAGGATTAGATTTTAACTTTTTCTCCCTCATTTACTGTTCGTGGCTGTTTTTGCCCCATTGACTTCCATTATAACCACATTTTTTGATTGCAAAGCCATGACACCATATAATCATGCATTTTTGATTGTTGGTGGTTTTCCCTGTTGGGAAGAGGTAAAATGTGTAATTTTTACTGTTGATAACCAGGTGGCACCATTAACCATTTAGATAGGCCTATGCAAAACAAAGCTTAGATTCTGGATTGTACATGGAGTTAAATGGAGTATAATAGCATATTAAAGTGTGTGTGAGTGTGTGTCTGATCCTGATGTATCGTCGTCTCCCTCTGACACCACAGACTCAGGAGGATCCTGATGTATCGTCGTCTCCCTCTGACACCACAGACTCAGGAGGATCCTGATGTATCGTCGTCTCCCTCTGACACCACAGACTCAGGAGGATCCTGATGTATCGTCATCTCCCTCTGACACCACAGACTCAGGAGGATGCTGATGTATCGTCGTCTCCCTCTGACACCACTGACTCAGGAGGATCCTGATGTATCGTCGTCTCCCTCTGACACCACAGAGTCAGGAGAGTCCGATCCTGATGTATCGTCGTCTCCCTCTGACACCACAGACTCAGGAGAGTCCGATCCTGATGTATCGTTGTCTCCCTCTGACACCACAGAATCAGGAGAGTCCGATCTTGATGTATCATTGTCTCCCTCTGACACCATAGACTCAGGAGAGTCTGATCCTGATGTATCGTTGTCTCCCTCTGACACCACAGACTCAGGAGAGTCTGATCCTGATGTATCGTTGTCTCCCTCTGACACCACAGACTCAGGAGAGTCTGATCCTGATGTATCGTTGTCTCCCTCTGACACCACAGACTCAGGAGAGTCTGATCCTGATGTATCGTTGTCTCCCTCTGACAGTCGTCTCCCTCTGACACAACAGACTCAGGAGAGTCCGATCCTGATTTGGATGTGCCACCCTCATCATCCTCTCTAGCTTCCACTGAAGGCAAGGAGGATTCGGAGGATCCTGGATCTGGGTGGATTGGAAGAAACGGCGAAGGTTGGTTTTCTACCAACGCGGAGACAACTCCCTTTCTTCAGCCAGCCAGAGGCGTGACTCCAGGGCCGACGCGCTATGCCATTACAAGGGTCCAGAACATTAATTCTGTGTTCAATCTGTTTTTTACAGAGGAGATGATTGACCTCATTGTCAGCATGACCAACCTCCATGGGCGCCGCACAATGAGAAACTGGACCGGGATGGACTCCACAGATCTCCGTGCCTACATGGGGCTGCTGATTTTGGCCGGCGTCTACAGGTCCAGAGGGGAGTCCACACGTTGCCTGTGGGATGATCACAGTGGTCGTGCAATTTTTAGAGCCACCATGTCCCTCTCAAGATTCCATGAAATCAGCAGAGCTCTGCGTTTTGATGACAAGCTGCAGAGACCAGCTCGCCATAGAGAGGATAAGCTTGCCCCGATCAGATCCCTGACGATACATCCTCCAGCTCGCTGGAGGAATCAGGCTGCATAATCACATCTAAAACTTCATTGCGAGTCAAGCCCTTTCTCATGTTGCTTGCTGCTCTTTTCACCATCAAATGACCAGCAGGTTTGCATGCAAGTGTTAAAATCCACTTGCTTAGTTTTTGTTTAGTCTGCATTTCTCACCATCAAAAGGCAGCAGATGCATAAACTTACTTTGTTTTAGTTTACTCAATGTAGTACTGAGAGCTGAGGTGCATGTTTTGATTTTCTCAGGTCGCATCAAGGTGAGTTCCCACACTCTCCCTCTCTCTCTCACACACACAGACATACACTCACACACACTTTAATATGCTATTATACTCCATATAACTCCATTTACAATCCAGAATCTAAGCTTTTTTTTTAGCATAGGCCTATCTAAATGGTTAATGGTGCCACCTGGTTATCAACAGTTAATATTACACATTTTACCTCTTCCCAACAGGGAAAACCACCAACAATCAAAAATGCATGATTATATGGTGTCATGGCTTTGCAATCAAAAAATGTGGTTATAATGGAAGTCAATGGGGCAAAAACAGCCACGAACAGTTAATGAGGGAGAAAAAGTTAAAATCTGATCCTGCACAAAAACTAACAATGCATCAAAACCAATGTTGTTTCTCATCTTTGACATGTCCAAGACTGTGATAAAAGGTAAAAAAAAATCCAGTCCACAATCACATTTTATATTGAAAATCAGTCATTTTGTGTGTTTTTTTTCCCAAATCTGTGACATCATTTATGAAATTGGCAATTAAAGAGTTAAAATCCAGATTTCTTTTTGAAAATTTAGTAGTTTTGATCAGGACTGAGGTTGATTAATAGATGTATGCAAAAATATTTGAAAAAAATATTTATCTGATACATTTTTACAGCAGTTTAAAGTAGTGGCTGTTTTCAGCCACGAACATAACGAAAGGGTGGTGAATTTGCCCACAGTGTACTGTTGGGTTTTGGAAAATTTTCAAAGGATTTTCCTAAAACGTGTTAAAATAAGATTTGTCAGTGAAAATCATTCCATTTGCTGTAACACGGAAAAAGTTATGGCCAAATTTAGACTCAAAATTACCCCTTAGTGGCTGAAAACATCCCCAACAGCACATAAGGGTTAAGTAAAGTACAGATACGTGAAAAATGTACTTAAGTACAGTAACAAAGTATTTGTACTTTGTTACATTCCACCACTGCCGATTAGCATTAAGCTTTGAATCAGTAGAAACCCAGTACTATTTTACAAATGACCGTGCTTCCCTCCCTCATGTCCCCCTGAGACGAAAGATTTCTGTCTTGTGTGTCTGGAAAAAAACTCTGATGACGCAAAAATCCTCATTTTGCATCATCGGAGGCATTTTTGCCCAGAGGCTTTGGACTACAGCCAGTAGTAGGAGCTAATTCTGCATGTTTTCAACCCGCCCATAGGGGGTGGGACCTCACTCCCAGAATTTCCAAATAGTGTCATCTTGAAGCTATCCTAACAGGCTATTGCTCTGTGGAGAAAGCTGAGTAATTAATTCATACTTTAGTAGGCTAACCACGATGGCGGGAGGTAGTTTTGAAGATGATATGGCAGGAGGGGATTTTGAAGCTCTGGTGCGCGAATCCGATGCTTGTAGCTACCTGTATGAGCCGCAATACAGAGGAAACCGAAGCAGCTGCTGCAGTAGAATGTAAAATGTTTGTCTGACAAAGACTTTTTCAGCAGCAACCTTGCAATTTTGTGCATTCAAACTACCGCAACATTGGTACAGATCGGAGAATATGCTTTATTACAGACAATACTCGACACACTACGCATTGCAGCGTGCGAGAAAGCGGAAACGCAGAACGAGGGCAGGAGTTCGTGCTAGGTTGAAAGCTAACGCTAGCCGGCCACCTGTTCCATCCATTCTGCTTACAAATGTCCGCTCGTTAGACAACAAACTGGACTACATCCAACTTCAACCAAACTCCCAACGCGAGTTCAGAGACTGCTGTGTTTTTGTTTTTGTGGAAACATGGCTGAACTCTGCTACCATCCAGCTACCAGGCCTGCTAGCCTTCCAAGCAGATAGAGGTGCTGCTCTGTCGGTTAAGAGTCGTGGAGGTGGGGTGTACATCCCACCAAGCGCTAATGCTACCAATGTGTTAGCTGAACTTTACAGAGCTATCAGTGAGCTCCAAAGTGCATGGACTATTTATTGTGGCTCGTGATTTCGACCAAACAAATCTCAAGAAAGTTCTTATATTCTACCTTCACCTCACGGTGAACCTAACTCACAACAATCAGTGCTCTGTTACAAGTCTACTTATGCCCTGTCTTTTGTTGTCTGTCCTGTCCCTTGTCTGTCTTAAATGCTCTACTTTAAGTAGTAATTGCACGTTATCTATAGTCTATAATGTGTGTGCAGTAAATGTCTCGTATGTCGTTTTTATAAAATGTCGTTTTTATAAAATGTCGTTTTTATAAAATGTTGTGTCGTTTTTATAAAATGTCGTTTTTATAAAATGTCGTTTTTATATATTTTAAATGTGTAACACCACTTGAGCCACGGTGAAATGTTGTTTTGATATGGTTGAAATGGCAATAAAACACACTTGACTTGACTTGACTGCCCTCTGTAACCGGTAGGCGTGGCTTGGGAGTGGCCTCGTAGGGAAGCGAAGCAAGTGCATTCTTGGAGTTATTGTCTTTCATCCACATGAGCCAAAAATACATTTTCATCAGTCTAGAAGGCACCAACTCCCCCCAAAAAAATCCTCCACGTTGAACGAGATAGGTAACCAATTTGATTTGCCTACAGACCCTGGTTTCATAAATCAAAGTTTGTTCAGGAGCTTCATCCTCTATGAACACACAGTGTGCATGACACTGCTTAATTTGAATCAACACCTGTCTGTGTTTGCAGGTCATTTGAATCCTGTCAAACGTGATGTTTTGAAACATAGCTATTGATATGGAAATGTAAAAATCAATGTAAAAAAAAGATTTCCACTCACGCCTCCTTAACTGTATTAAACGGCAGCCTGATGTCAGTAGTCGGTGTGTTTGAGACAAGGGATAAGGACAATCAGATACACTACTGACAAGGTGGGTGTTCATTAATAGGTTAATGATTTTCACTTAATATTTTTCATCGCCTAATACTGTACAAATATTAATATTTGGAGTCTTTGGCTAAAAAACACTATACATAACCAACTTCAGCTAATGTTTTGTCATTTTTACAGTTAGTTTTGAGAAGTCTTTTATTCTTCAAATGTGTGTGGATGTAAAATTTAGCTACTGGTTACCTTGTATTTAGTGTTGGGAGTAACGCGTCTCCCAACAGGTGACGGTACGTCAGCAGCAGTGTGTCCAAGCTGCTGACAGATATAAACATGTCGGGAATTAATGTTTAGGCTTGCTACACGTTATATCATTGCATTTTATCAGCCGTGGAGAGTAACTATGTCTGTAGTGGAATGGCTTCGAATGACGACCAAAAACGCTTGTCTTTTACTGTGAACATTTACTGTTCAATATGTTGGAGTTTTACAAACAAGAAAGTGAGCAATTTAAGCTTGACGGACACGTTTTGCATCTAGCAACTCACGTTCATCTCAGTAAGCTAGCAATAGTACACAACAGACAACTTCCGTGTGGACTACTTCAAAATAAAAGCACTTCCTGTGATGGTTCGCAGTAAAACTAAATTACTGTTAAGCAAATAAGGTTGTGTACCATTTCACATATCAGCTGTAAACCAAGTACTGTAAATAATGTAAATAGTGAGTTTTAATCACACTATAATTGACCATTTCCTTTAGACTGTTATAAACTAAACAACATGAATTTCTTATTCATGTGCTTTAAACAAACATTTTCCAACAATGTCGTACTTCAATACAATGTAAGGTACTTTTAATTGAGTATTTTCATTTTCTCAGACTTGCCTATCCTACGTTTTACTTATCTATTTTTATAGCTTTAGTTAATTTGCATATTCATATTAATTATACAAAATATTATGAATAATCTATGTGGTTAAAGAGGAGACTTTATTGATCCAGTGGTAAAATTCACAAGCTAGCTGCCAAGTCAAACTTCCACTGCTATTTTGGTGAAAATAACTCAAAAGTAATGCAAAAGTAGTGTAACGCATTACAATTCAGAGACAGTAATATTGTAATATAACTAATTACTCTCAAATGACAGTAACTAGTAATCTATAATGTATTAAGGTGTCTACACACCAACCAGACGGCTGACCCTCGGCAGAAAAGCTAGTCGAATTGATCAGTCTCTCCGTGTTGGTCCAAAAAGTGCCAAAGAACACACCAAAAATACGAGACGAGACGTAATACATCTCTATAACAGCAGGCGGTGCTAATCTGTATTGTTGCCCAGGAAATGAAAACCGGCAGCTGATTGGACGAACGCGTCACATGGGTTTGTTTTCTCCAGAAATTCAAAACTAGACTGTCATGGCGGCCGTTCAGAATACAATCTCATATTGTACTAAAATAGTGTACTAAAACATGTTTCTGAAAACATTTTGAGTGAGAAATAGGCCATGCAGTTGCGGAATCTGTCTTCATTTCAGCTCAACAAAGGTCAGTTTAAAAGATTTTCGTCAGATTTTGAGAGACTCTAATCACCTCATTCCGCTCCCCATTTCCAGGTGAGTCCCGACTGCCTTGCCAGCGACTGAACATGTCAGGTCGGCCAAAATGAATGCCGACAGCCCCCCAGACTGACGACGGCATGGGACACACCGAACAAATTCGCGTCACTGACCTCGCCAGACTGTCTAACGGCCGATAATTGGCTAAGTTTGTCTCTGCTATTACATTTTGGAAGTAACTTGCCCAACACTGCTTGTATTAAAAGGAGCAACCTGATCTCACAGAATTCCTTGAAATAAACATGGCCCCTTAACTCAAAATCTGTGGAAGTTTCACAGAAGAATTCTGTGAAATGAACACAGATCGCTGGAAGAACGGGACGGTTGGGTTCTAATAACAACGGGGAAAGAACACGCCACACACCGGGACGCGAACCCCGGTCTCCGAGGTGAAAGGACACGCCACACGCCGAATAACAACGGGGCAAGGACACGCCACACACCGGAACATAACAACGGGGAAAGGACACACCACACACCGGGATGCGAACCCCAATCTCTGGTGTGAAATTCCTGTGTTTGACCCATCCACCACCCTAACCAACCTCCTTACACGGAATTTTGGCTTTACATACCACTCGCTACCCTAGTCGCTCTTAAAGGAACACGCCGACTTATTGGGAATTTAGCTTATTCACCGTAACCCCCAGAGTAAGACAAGTCGATACATACCCTTCTCATCTCCGTGCGTGCTGTAAGGCTGTCTGACGGCTCCAGCGGCATCAGGCCAGCACAGAACATGCAGGTGAATGGTTCCAGTAATCCTACTGCTCCGAATAAGTGACAAAATAACACCAACATGTTCCTATTTACATGTTGTGATTTGTAGAGTCACAGCGTGTACAAAAAACAACATAACATGAGACACAGCCGTCTTTTAACAGTAAACAAACCGGGAACTATATTCTCAGGTGGAAGAATATAGTACTTGGGCGGAGTGATATGCTCGCAGCAAGCCTGTCTGAGAATATAGTTCCCGGTTTGTTTGCTGTTAGAAGATGGCTGTGTCTCATGTTACGTTGTAAATAGGAACATGTTGGCGTTATTTTGTCACAATTTGGAGCAGCAGGCTAGTTGGAACCAGTTACCTGCAGGATCTGTGCTAGGCTAAGCTAATGCTGGAACCGTCAGACAGCGTTACAGCACTCATGGAGATGAGAAGGGTATGTATCGACTTGTCTTACTCTGGGGGTTACGGTGAATAAGCTAAATTCCCAATAAGTCGGCGTGTTCCTTTAATGCTACATCATCTTCTCATTGACTTTAAATTGGCATATTTTTCCGTGGTGGCCACACAGAATTTTCACACATTCCGTGACACCACCACGTAATGCGCTGTTAACGGTTTGTGATCATTTCACGGAATTCTGTGAGACCAGGCTGAAAGGAGACCTACATCATTAGCCCCTCGAAGGGAAATCCAATTTTTTGTTATTATTATTGTTATTGTTATTATACACATTACACACACATGAAATATGACCAATGTGTTTTGACTGTAGCTAAAGATTTCCCAGGATAGTGTGCTTCTGGAAGAATATTTATCCCTAATTGCTACATTATCTGGGAGACTCCAATGTTAAGGAGTAGGACTTCAAATATTAATCTGCAACTACTTTGATGATCAATTAATCGGTTTGAGTCATTTAATTATGAAAAAAAGGTTAAAATTCTCTGATTCCAGCTTCTTAAATGTAAGATGTGAAAAGTGAATATGTTCTAGTTTCTTCTCTCCTCTGTGACAGTAAACTGAATATCTGTGAGTTGCGGACAAAACGAGACATTTGAGAATGTCATCGTGGGCTTTGGGAAACACTGATCAACATTTTTCATAATTTTCTGACATTTACTATTAACTATTAATCAAGAAAATAATCGATAACTTTACTGAAAAATACTCCACACAATACCTTAAGAATATGAAATATAATTTATCTAAACTGTGTCTCAATCTCTCTTTCTTCCCTTTCTCTACAACAGCTACATAGAGTTGATATGGCAGCTAACTCCTCTTCCACCTTCAACTCCAGCAACGTTCAACCCTTTGATTGCTTCAGCTTCACAGCTGGCAATACCCTTGCCACCATTGCTATGAGAACCATCCTCACCTTGCCTCTCTACACTCTTGTCCTCTACCTTGGTCACCAACGATGGCGGCAGCAGGACTCCTTTAAAACAACAAGCCACTCTGACATCTTCACCTACCACATGGCTGCCATCAATCTGATCTGGGTCTTGGGGGGCTTCAGCTTCCTTTGTGGCACATATGCTAATTCCCGGCAGATGGGGATATTATTCATCTATGTTATGCCTTTAGTTTTCTGTGGAGAGGCCTACTTTCACGTCCTGACCTGTGTGGAGCGATACCTCGCGGTTGTTCACCCCATCATCTACCTAGGGCTAAAAAATGAGCGTGGGGCCAGAATCAGAAACATCAGCATTGGGTGTGTTTGGCTGCTCAGCTTTGGATTGATGGGTGTAACAGCTCTGTATAAGTCTAGTTTGCCCATCATCCCATTGTTCTGCCTTTTGTTCTTCTCCTTAATAGCTGTGTCTTTTTGCAGCCTTTCTGTTCTCCGTGTTCTGATTCGCCCAGGGCCAGGCGACAGAGATGGGAAAGAGGAGCGGGTTGACCAGTCAAAGAGGAGGGCTTTCCTTACTGTCACAGCTATATTGGGAGTGCTGGGCTTGTGGTTTGTAGGGTTCTTTGTTTCTGCTGTCCTGCACACCTCTCCCCTGGGGAACACCACTGTCGGCTGTGTGGTGATGTTAAGTGCAGACTGGATGAATCTGCCCTCCAGTCTATTGTTATCTTTGCTGTATCTACACAGGGCAGGGAAACTACCATGTTTCTGAGTAAAGACATGAATTGTAATACATTTCAGCAAAGTAAATTTCAGTGGATCAGACCTGCATATAGTCTATTACACTAGCACAGTTTTAATGATTGGATTAAATATCGGAAATAGAAAACAGATTAGAGATATAGATTAGATTTGATTTGATTCAACTTTGTTGTCATTGTGCAGAGTACAACTACAAAGACATATAGAAATATAGTGCAGTGGAGACAGTAGTGTATAGTTGGTTAACAGAAGGTGGTTTAGAGTAATATATATTAATTAAAGCTGCAAGCAGCGATGGACGGGCCCTCGCGCCTCTGCGTGCGTCGGCGGACGCCGCTCCTTGTGACCGATTTGCACGGCAGTCAGACGCCGCAAACCGTCACCAACGAAAAGGGAACTCCCCGCCGAGTTCAACGATACCTCACACAAGACTGTACGTCATACGGTTCATTAGCTGTGAAAGGGGGCGTGGCTAAAGCATAGGGGGCGGGTCAAACCATCACCAATTAAAAATGAAGCCTCTGCTGAGAAGAATGATACCTCACACAAGACTCTACCTTAAATGGGTCAGCATGTATGAAAGGGGGCGTGGCTTGAACATAGGGGGCGGGCCAAACCCTCACCGATGAAGAAGGAAGTCTCTGCTGAGTTCAATGATACCTCACACAAGGGTATACCTTAAACGGTTCAAATTTTATGAAAGGGGGTGGGGCTTAAGCATAGGGGGCGGGTCAAACCATAACCAATTAAAAAGGAAGTCTCTGCTGAGTTCAATGACACCTCACACGAGTCTCTACCTTAAACGGTTCAAATGTTATGAAAGGGGGCGTGGCCTGAGTAAGTGGGCGTGGCCATATTATAGGGGGCAGCTCAGTATCACACGTAGACCACACATTCTAAGTTTCATGCAAATCGGATGATGTTTGTCATATAAGGCCCATTTCCTGTGGCCAGGGGGGGGCGCTATGACCAAAAGTCATTTTTGGCCTGTAGGGGTCCTCAGGCCTGGACCCTTGTCCATCGTGAGAAATTTCGGGCAGATACGACAACGTACACTCAAGTTACAACAACTTCTTTGTTCATCACTAAACACTCAAAATGGCCGCCACGCCACGCCCACACCGTCTGACGAAAAGTTTTTCTTTTAATAACTTTTCATCGTTAAGGTGTTGGGATTGTACAGACCAAGTTTGAAGTCCATCGGATGAAATCTCTAGGAGGAGTTCGTAAAAGTATAGCACCTTGACTTTTAGGCCTACTTCCTGTTGCCACTAGGGGGCACTATGACTTTAAGTAAATATCGGCCTTGATTTGTCCTCAGGGTTGGACTCTTATGAATCCTGAAAAGTTTTGAGGTAATCGGACAACGTACACTCGAGTTACACCCACTTCTTGTTTCGGCGGCGAAACGCACAAAATGGCCGCCCTGCCACGGCCACGCCCTATGACGAAAAGTTTTTCTTTTAACAACTTTTTATCTTTAACATCTTAAGATGGCTCAGACCGAGTTTGAAGTTGATCGGATGAAATCTCTAGGAGGAGTTCGTTAAAGTACGACATGAGGAAATGGCCAAAATCGCACTAATTTCGAACTTTGAAATCAAAATGGCGGACTTCCTGTTGGGTTTAGGGTATGGCTCTAATGAAGTTTTTTGTACATCTTGACATGTTACATATGTGTACCAAGTTTCGTGAGTCTACGTTAAACGCACTGCAGGGGCTCAATTTTCTTAACTTTGTAGGGGGCGCTAGCGAGCCATTTTTGTGCGCCTATTCCCGAAACCCTTAAAATACGTAAATTTTCACCAGACTTGATGCGACCGCCAAATTTGGTGAGTTTTTGAATATATTAAGCCCCTCAAAAAGCCAATTCATTTGACGGGAAAATAATAGAAAGAAGAATTCCTTCAGTTTCAATAGGGCCTTCGCCGCTGTCGGCGCTCGGGCCCTAAATAGAAAGAATAGAAAGATTAATTCCTTCAGTTTCAATAGGGCCTTCGCCGCTGTCGGCGCTCGGGCCCTAAATATAAATGTGTGCAGTGTATTAGCAGTTACCTTATGAGAGCAGAATAAATATGGCTATGTAATATCAACAATGTATGAACATTATGTACAGATATGTGCAATGTTGCAGAGGTAACATTATAATAGTAGTAAAGAAATTGCTCTTACAATAGTCATACCAGGAATGCAGAGTTTTTGTAATTGTGGCTCTAAATGGCTGCATGTGCAACAGTTTTCTCAAAACTACAGATAAAATTTTATTCCTCTTTTTTAAATTTTAATAAACAATTCATGATGCAATTCTGATAAAAAATTCACAATGTTTACCAAGTTGGTTACTACGTTGTTCATGGTGGTTACTTTGATATTAGGGAGGTTGTTGGTTATAGCTAGGGTGTCACAAGCTGTTAAGATGCAATCACGATTGGTATGTGGTTTGTATCCTATCATCTACTGTCTTGAAATCTGAATTGACTCTGGCAGGAGTTACGAGATCCAGAAAACAAAGTGACACAAAACAGGGTTCAGTTCACAACATTCTAATTGAATGAGACCAATATCATCGTTCCACTCACTTCGATGACGTTACAGTAGATAAGAAAGGGTCACCATAAAAAAGTATGACTGGTTACCAGACCTCTTCTGCAGGCTAACAGCTGGAAGCTACATTAGCTGCTACTAGCATAAACACCACAATCTCTGGCCAAACTGTGGTTGGTTGAGTTGTATTCTGGGTAATGTGCCAGGTAGAAGGAAGAAGAATGCGTTGACTAAAATAGACTGTGGTTCTACTGAATCATTTTTAAACCTTATGTTTAAATTCTTCAATGTTATAGGAGTACAATGCTAAATAGGTGAAGTGTGTTTTTTAAGGTTTTGGTCACGTGAATTTTAAATAATATTTGTGTGTTTAGTGATTGCGAGGCCTAGGTTTCACCTGTTCTGGGTAATTTCCCATTTGTTGTTGAGTGATTGCATAGAATTGTAGGGTGCTTTCCACAGAATTTTGTTGAGGTGTATTTTGTTTGCCGATTTGTGGGTGGATGCTTCTGAGCACCAGATAATACTAATGTTTGCAGTAGTCTAGCACTAATAGTGGACAGTCATCACTGACAACATACAGAACTTAGGCTACCCCTGCCAGTTGTTTGAATGAATGAATGACAAATGCATAATCATATGAGATGATGTAGATCTTAGTCCATATAAACAACTCTGTGTGCCAGCCTGCACCTATGTGATTTGATTTGACTGCAGACCTGAATTCTTAAATAAAAGTTTGTTTAAGAGCTTCAGCTACCAACCAAAATAGATGTCACTCACTTTGTCTGACACACATGTTCTTTTTTCTGTACTTGTGAGGACTATCATTGATATAATGAATTCCCTGGCCCCTAACTTTATCCATCACATCTAAATGCCTATGTCACCAACTCTAAAATAAACCAAATTCTAAGATTAAGCTTAAAATCTGGTCTTAACTTTCAATTAAGTAGTGAGGACCTGCTAAAATGTCCTAACTACAAGGGTTTAAAACGGAACGGGGTCCTTACAAAGACAGCAAAACAAGCCAACACACACAGCGCAAACAGGTGCTGTCTGGGCTGAAACCATTGGATTTGAATACACACCTCTTTGTTTAAAAATATTAATCTGAATGGACTCAAGCCATGGATAAGGATTGGCGTATTGGTGAAACCCATTCCACTTTTAAATTGTACACATTACTGTATATGTCTGTATTTATTAGAGCGAAGTGACTGTACATTAGCTAACGTAGTGAGGCAAGTTATGAAATCATGGACATGATAGATCCTCACGTTTATGTAGAAATGAAGAAGAAGAAAAACCGAAAGGCTGAATACAACACATAACGTTTTTGTCATAGTTTCATGTTTGTGGTCAGAAATGGAAAAACAGATGTTATGTGTTTTTCAAAGGCACACAGGCCACATGTGGTAGCTACTGGCCATGCAACTGACAGAATAAATTATCTATACTTTGTGTATAATACATGTTTGTGTCTATGATTTATTATGCAAGTTGTCCAGGAGTTAATTTTAGGTTTGATCCCATGCAGTGAGCTGATAATAAATGTTTACCATTTTTAGTAAATATTTAAAGTGTCATTTTGTGTCATATCTCATTGTGCACAATGTACAGTTTAATCAGCTCACTATTCTGTTGTTGTACTTGAAAAATCCAACATTCAAATCTGTATATGGTCTGAAATAAATTCTTCAAATTCTTCTAAATTCTTTGGGAATATGGAGTGCTACAAGGTGGAGTTATATTGCCCTGGACAAAGCAATTCATAGTTGAAGGAGATGGTGTCTGGAATGAGTTGAATTGAAAAGGAAGTTTGGAGGTTAAATTGGATATAGGCCTATAGATTAAGACAACAACTCCATAGCCCGAGCAACATGGGCATTGGTAGTAGTGATGGTCAAATGAAGCTTCACGAACCAGTGTCTTTACTTTCTGAGTTCACTAGATGGCGCTCTCTGTTCAACAAAGGGTTTGAAAACCTATTGAATTGCCATTCATTTAACCTTTTTCTTTGAACAGAGAGCGCCATCTAGTGAGCTCAGAAAGTAAAGACACTGGTTCGCAAAGCTTCATTTGACCATCACTAATTGGTAGTCAGCTCAGTTAAGGAGCCATGTTTCACATAAACCAATCATATCCAGATTATACTGAAGAATCAGATAATTTTACAATAAAAGCCTCCAGTAGACACATTAATTGGAACAAGTCACCTTATATTATTAGTAGAACATGTTAGTGGCCTGCACATGTGACATTGTAGGATACAATTGTGATAAACTTAGATATTTTATTTTGTAGGACTAAATCGGGTGCTTTATGGGACAGCTCACCACCACCACCAGGAGCAGGTGTGATTTAGTGATTTCAGAAACAACAAAGCAGATGACAAAGTCACTGATCTATGGATGCAAATATCAGTAGAGTACAACACGTTGAGATCAGAATTTTCACAAAACCAAACCACAACAATTGGCTGCCATTTAGGGACCAATGCTTTATTTCAGTGTTGAGTGTTGGTGAATGTTAAAGAGATGGTCCGGGACAATGAACAGGCATGACAGATAGTAAATACAGAGAGAAAGAGCAGGCAAGTGACACTATAAGAAATCAATACTTTAAGAGCTGTGTTCCAAAACATTACATATCCATTTGAGAAAACTAAACTAAATTTATGTATAATGTTGTAGATCTAATGTTGCAAACCGAGAATGATACACACCCAAGCCACACATGTTACATTTTAAATAACAACTGTAGCATTTTTCTGTTGTGTTGATTAAGGAATTTCTTTTTCCAATTGTGAAAATGTCAGAAGTTCCCTCAAATGGATGTGCAGTCTACCAATGACCTATTTGTTTGAAATGGTTATTAACTATGTACTTACTTATGATTGCAATAAATTTAAAATCAAGATTAATGAGAAGGCAATTACATCATATCAAATTTAAACATTCATATGTATTACTGACATTAAGGCTGAATCTCCAGCAAACAAGGCCCAGATAACTTTAAGAAGCACAACCTGATTCTGTTGAAACAATCAATAGCGGCAAAAAATCCAAAATGAATCTCCAAGCTTACTTTTTATGAGCAAAATTGGAGATTAAACAGCCTTATTGGGTGCAAAGGCAGATAATGAACTTTTAACAGACTGACAATCGGCACAATTAGGGAAACAACGTGAACTCCTTTTTGGGACTCATTCATTTAAACATTGTTAGCTGCATGGAAACCAATGGCTACAAAATCTATTGAGTTAGCTTGTAACTAGTTGCACCCATTGACAGTATTAGCATTTCAAAATACCTTCTTAGTTGGTTTATAAGCTTGGACATGGTACTCTTAGCCATAGCTATCTTATTAGCTTTGTGTATATGTGTCCATTGGTTTCAATCAGAAATGCAATGCCAACAACCTGTTCTTGCTTATTGGCTAGCCTTATTATTTCCCCCCACAGCATTACGACTTTCGTTTGACAAAATATAATTGAATCAAAATTAAAAACGTTGATTTGTCCACTCACAACAGTATACAATGTATTAAAATACCAACAATCATATTTAGATTAAACATAACAGACAAAATATACAAAAGAAGAAATATAATGGGCACTTAAGAATGTCAATGCACACAGTGGAACACAATCAAATGGCAAGTTAAAAATATTAAAATGACAAAACATGAATAAATAGATAAATAAGTAAATAAATAGTAGTAATAACTTACTTAAAGTTTACTATTTGATCAGGTGTGAACTTGATAGGATACAGCTCTACCACAAGCATCTGTTAGCCAACGCCCTTCTCACTCCCAACTTGTCAAATACTGACTCCCGTTCTTGTCCAACATGTTACTTAAACGTACATTGTTTAACCCCAGCCACTTTCCCCTAACCCTAAGTGGTTTTCCCTGCACGTCAAAAAGTAATGTCAGTCCTACCCAAGCATGTCAAATATTACACAAAAGGGGTACCCAGAGTGTCAAACATCGTCGTAGATGGGATTACATTGGAATTATTTGAAAGCCACCTGTGTCTGTCTGAGGACACTGAAGGACACTTTTGGGTCAGTAACTAACGCCATACGCACCTAACCAAACGTCAGTTTTTGACATGCTGGGAGTGAGACTGTGTTGGTTGGCCAAAAATGTTTTCTGTTTAATAACAATACAATGTTTAAACTGTCTAACTGAATCCTGATGTAAGTAACTGATGTGAGTAACTTAAATGGTTTTCTTGCCTTAATTGATTGAATTGCTTTTTCTTATTATAACTGTCACATGGCACTTTTCCAAAAGTAATTTTTTTAAATGCTTAGCGATGTCAAATTTTTTTCATGTCCTCCACTGTTCTTACATCACTAACATTACTGTAAGTCTTGTGAACTGCAAAATGGGAGCTTACAGTTTAAATGCATAGTGGTTTGATGTTAACACTCACACAATACAGAGGCATGCTTGTAGGACACTGAGGCATTGTTTTATGAGTGATGACAGAACACGAATTGTACAAGCCAGCAACAGCACTTCTCCGAATTCTCAAATGAATCGAATCATTTGACAATTTCCATCCCCAGCATCTTGTTTTTCGTTACCGAAATGGCGAGCAGAAACGAGTATGTAAAAATGTTACTGATTCCAAATATGGTAATTAATTTGAGCATTCTGACATTATTAAAGGTATTCTCACAAATATATATGATAGATTTATAGACTTTTTTTCTCCTTGCAACAGATTTTTCAGGAAAACACTCAAGCATAGATGAGACGATGCTGCTCGTCAAAGCTACCGTGTCAATCAACCAATTTAATCAATCATCCAGACAATCAGAATCAGTCAAGCAATCATTTCTAATCATGTCTCTATTGCCTAAGACTTAACGAATACTAGCATATGGCAAGAAACAAAATTAACATTCCCATATTCAGACAATCCTAATGTACAAAACAATGGTCAAAAGGCTAAAAGTGGCCCATGTCTTATTGTAATATTTTTTGTATGACCATCGCAGAGTGATTCTTCATTCAACAATATAGTCAATGTAAATTTGGCTCGGTGAGGATGCCCTTTTTATTCAATTTCTTGTTGCATATTTACAGATGCACACGTTTACAGTTGGGAGTTTCCCAGTATAATACAGTCCTCTACTGCTGGATCACTGTAATGAAAATTGCTTTGCTCAAGGCCAGCCTGACAAGCTCTAGAGGCGCTGACACACCAACCCGATTATCGGCCGTCGGACAGTCTGGTGAGGTCAGTGACCCGAGTCTGTTTGGTGTTTTCCGTGCCGTCGTCAGTCGGAGGAGCCGTCAGCATTCATTTGGGCCAATTTGTCTTGTTGAATCAGCCGGTGGGCAGTCGGACTCAATGACCAATTACCGGAAATGACGAGCGGGATGAGCGCGACAAACGCCTCTCAAAATTTGACGAAAATCTTTTAAACTGACCTTTGTCGATCTGAAATGAAGACAGATTCAGCAACTGCATGGCCTATTTCTTGCTTAAAATGTTTCAGAAACATGTTTCGGTGAACTTTTTTCGTAAAATACGAGATTGTATTCTGAACAAGCAGCCATTATGGTCGGCTTTGAAATTCGGGAGAAGCCAGACCCACGTGACGCGTTCGTCTAATCAGCTGCCGCTTTTCATTTTTTGGGCGACAATACAGATTAGCGCTGCCCGCTGTTATGGAGACTTATTACGTTTTGCGCACGGTGTGTTCTGAGGCACTTTTTTGGCCAACTCGGGGAGACTGATCAGTCAGACTGCCTTTTCTGCCAACGGTCGGTCGTCGGGTTGGTGTGTCGGAGCCTTAAAGGCTGGTTGCTGATGTTAGCTTCCACAGGTTAGAGATGATGTTGGTGCACAAATTTAATCTACGGTACAAGAGTCGTAGGGGAAATATGTGGTAATGGCCTAGAGTAAGAAATTATGTGAAACTAAGACGTAGACTTCTTTTAGCTCACTGGACATTATTTTGTCTGTTACATACAATATTACAAAGGCAGAACATTAGAACATTGTTAATCTTCCAATCCATTCTCTCCAAAACACCAGCTTTTATGAATTCAGTCATGCTTTTGATACTTTTTCAATCCCATTCACTCAATGCTGGGTTTAGGAAGCAGTGGTCTCTGAAGAAGTTATTGTCATCTTTTTGCACCCTTTCTTTGTTCTTCCTTTATTTTTTAAAGCCTTTTTCCATCCACTCCTCCCTTTTTCTATTAATGCCAAACTGGGAGAAAGAAGGACTTGTAGAGTTTGACATCATGAAGCAATCGTTGCATAACTGGTTTAAGTCCAGCCTTGCATCACTCCTGGGTCCCATTTTTTGATAGTTCTCAAATTTGCAGTTTGGCAGCAAACTCTTGAATCCACCATCGTTCCATACTATCCTTATTCCTCTTCTTTAGACTTGTGTGTGTAATGTAGTTTAAAGACCAATCTTTGTCCCACCAATCTCTGTCATCCACTGTTTTCTTTTTTGACGATAACTACAACGATTCTTAATCCAAATCATGTCATTTCAAAACTAAAACATTGTTTCGTTGTTGTCTAATGTTGTACTGATGGCTGATCCTTCTTTGCTTCCTCCTCTTTTCTATTCATCCCTTCTTTCATCGTTATAGGCAGCGGTAGAGGTTCATGCAATTATTCCTAGAATTTGACATTGTGTACCATATCTCTTCATTCCAACAACTGCTCCCTCCATCCGTCTTTTCCTTCCTCCGTCCAAGCCTCCATCATTGTAGGTAGCGGTAGACTTTGAAGCAGTGGTTCCCGGAGTCAGCCACTACCACATGTCCGTCTGAGGTCAAAGAAAGACCTTGGGGTCCATATAGAGGGTCAGCTGAGGTGTTGATGTAGGAGAGGAAGGAGCCGCTGCCATCAAACACCTGAAAATGTTTCGACAGAGAAAGAAAATGTGGTTTGATTACTGCAAAAACTCCTAACACTCCCAAGAAGGGGATTGTTATGTTGTACCTGTATTCTACTGTTGCCCCAGTCAGCTACGATGATGTTCCCATTAATGTCCACGGCTACACCAGTGGGAGCGTTGAACTGGCCATTTCCCTCACCATTAGAGCCAAATTTCAACACCAGCTCTCCCTCTGGGGTGAAAACCTGATTAGTACAAATAAAGAAAAATATATAGGGACTATTAATGTGTCATGTTAAAATGTCCATAGATATCTACCTGTTCACCTGGATAACACTAGAGCAAAGGTCTAATTTCATTCTAAACAGTTCAAGGAAAAATAAAAGGTAATGTTCATCAGGGTAATGTCCAGTGAGTAAGGCTTTACCTTGACAGAGTGGTTATGGAAGTCAGTCACGATGATCTCATTGTTCTTGTTTACTGCTGCAAAGTGTGGACCTTCACAACAGGAGCACAAAAACAGGTTGTGCTTTTAACGCATCAACTAGCACTTCAGTTGCTTTCAGTACTTACTATTCACTTCAACTGACATTTTAATTGCTGTCAGTGATCACACTTCAACGAACATTTCTGCTTTCAGAGCTCACAATTCATTTGACAGAGCTCATACTTCATTTGACACTTAAACTACTTTCAGTCTTTGTACTTTAAATGTGTCTCAACTACTTCAAGTGCTTACATTTTAACTGACATTTAACTGCTTTTAGTGCTTACACTTCAGCTGACACAACTTCTTTAGGTACCTTAAACTTTAACTGCAGATGCACATTTTGCTTTGTTTACTGAATAGTTATATAGTTGAGTATCATCCATCATTTTATATAGTATATATCAAATTACTTGGCGTTTGATTTGAATTAATTGGAAGATCATACTTTAGTCTATAATACATTAAAGACTGGCATGATTGTCTGCCTTTTATCTTGTGGCTTTTTTATTCATTTCTGGACGATCTATCTCTTTAAAAGTACCTGCAAATTGCTTGTCACCGGTGCCTCGACTACCAAACTTGGTGATGAGCTTGCCGGTCGGCTGGAAGATGAAGACAGTGCACGCTTTGTTGTCAACCACGATCACATGACCGTTCTGGTCCACAGACACGCCCTTTGGCCCCATAAGTCTACCAGAGCCAAGTTTCCCCTGATGGACCCCAAATACAAAGAGAAGGAAGAACCATTCAACAAAACACAAGACGTGAGTTTGAACAGTTTGTTTTTATACATCAGCAAATCTACCAGCGTGAAAAGTCCTTGAAAGATAAAATATGATTTATATTTCTATACTGATGCTCAATTAAATAAATGAAGACTCAAATCAAATTTAAAGTAACCCTTAATCCCTATAAACTCAAAGCCCCATCGGTGCACCTACCTTGAACTTTCCCTCGCTGGAGAAGATGCTGACCCACTTGTTGTCATAGTCGGCGATAATGATGTCACCGCTGGGGTGCACGGCCACGCCAGTGGGACGCTGCATTTGCCCTGGCGAACGACCCCGCACCCCAAAACGACTCTTGAATTCCCCCTCGTTGGAGAAAATCTGGAGTGGCGAGACACTTGTGAGGACCATCGAAGACACAATGCATACGAAACCTAAACCTACATCGATCTAATCCTAAAACCAAGTCTAAACCCTCAACAGCCATTTGAAGACAAACATGCTTTACCTGGACACACTGATTGTTGCTGTCAGCAATCAGTATCCTGCCACTGGAGGAAGCAGCCACTCCTTGAAGGTTGGTGAACTCTCCTTTATTCCTTCCCTTCGTTCCTAAAAAGAGCAGCAAATTCAAATCCAATCACTGCTTAGGTAGGCCATTTTTATTAAAAGAAAATGTACTATGTGGCAGCAAGCAAAGTTAAGCCAGTAAGCCCAAATCCAAGCTTTAAAATGTCCTTTTGACCTCATGAAAAGGAAGGATGTTGTAGCTTTAACAGTAATTTTAGCTTCATAGCCATAACGTAGTGTCGCACCGATCCTGAAGATGAGGTCGTCCTCGATTGGGTTCTGGGTTTTGCGCCGCGGGGTGCCCAAGGCGCTGCTTGCCCTCTTGGAGCCCTTTTTCTTCTGGCCGGGGGACTTCCCTCGTCTCTTTGCCCCCTCAGAGGAGCCTGTGGACGGGGTAGCGTAGGCTGCTGAGTTGGTTGCTGTGGTGGTGGAGGGAGACACCTGGAGAGACAACGATGGAGGCGGAATTTATTGTTTACAAGCATCAATTTTAGGCAATGTGCATGTTAATTTTAAAACTTTTTCCAGGTTTGGGGTAATTGCTTGAATTATGTTGCATGCTTTGTTTTTCCTGAATGCTGATCTTCGAAACAATGCACATGGATGTGACATTGGCATTCAGTGCAGTAGAATGCATAGTGAAGTAAGTAAGCTTTTCTGTGACACGTGGTAAGCTAGCAAGTAAGGGAAAATATTGACTGGGAGATGGAACTATTTCACTGCGTTGCTTTGGGTAGTTTTGGGTTGAAGTAAGAAGGGATTGCGCAGACATGAAACCGCACACTTGAAGTTCGATTTAGTTCTCTTGTTTGCATCACATCAAAGTATTTTACATAGCTGGTTCTAGAAATGAGTGCAACACCATGAATGCCTTCAACAAAAGATCATCCAAAAGTGTTATCACATGATTATCACCTCTTGCCTTGGCTTTTCAATCCGTCTTTCAAGGTGGTTGTTCTGAACAGTTATACTGTAAATACTTTTTCCTTCAGACGTAGTTGAACAACAATTCGTATGAACTACAGTAGTTTGTTTCAAGCATACAGTACAGGCCAAAAGTTTGGACACACCTTCTCATTCAAATGTGTTTCCTTTTATTTTCATGACTATTTACATTGTAGATTCTCACTGAAGGCATCAAAACTATGAATGAACACATATGGAATTATGTACTTAACAAAAAAGTGTGAAATAACTGAAAACATGTCTTATATTTTAGATTCTTCAAAGTAGCCACCCTTTGCTTTTTTATTAATAAGGGAAAAAATTTCACTAATTAACCCTGACAAAGCACACCTGTGAAGTGAAAACCATTTCAGGTGATTACCTCATGAAGCTCATTGAGAGAACACCAAGGGTTTGCAGAGTTATCAAAAGAAGCAAAGGGTGGCTACTTTGAAGAATCTATAAGACATGTTTTCAGTTATTTCACACTTTTTTGTTAAGTACATAATTCCATATGTGTTAATTCATAGTTCTGATGCCTTCAGTGAGAATCTACAATGTAAATAGTCATGAAAATAAAGAAATGCATTGAATGAGAAGGTGTGTCCAAACTTTTGGCCCGTTCTACAGGATTTCAGTCAATGTTTCTCCAAGTGTTGGCCCAGCGGAAAGTCACCATTCATTTTTTATTTTTTTTTAATTACGGCTTCACATTCGGCTTTAAAACTGTTACACATCCTCCACCTACCTCTACCTCTGTCTCTAAGATCCTGTTGACAGTCAGTTTGAAGGGGCTTCCTTTGATGTGTTGGTCATACAGACGGAGAGCCAATGAGAAGTCGCCCTCCTTCGGCACTGTGTACACAAACTCATAAGTCCCATTTTTGTGGTCCAATATTTCACCGTCCACTATGCTGCCATCTGGGGTGAATACCTGGATTAACAGATGGGTAACATTTTGTTGTTTTTTGTGGGTGTAGCCACAGAATTGCGCTGTATTTTTTGTGTGTGTGGTTGTGAAAAAGACCTCAGCTGATAGGATTGCATTGCCACTCTTGCAGGCTCCCCCTGACTTGTCTCTTGTCACTATGGTAACTGAGGCAGGAAGTCCCACAATGCACTGCTCCAGGCCTGCACCCATGGCTTCGCTCTGGCTCGCCACCGCACTGAGGAAGAGGAGGAAGATGGGGAAAATCAAGTGGTGTTAAATGTAAACATGCTTTTATAGCAGAGGTGATCGTTCTGAACATTGTCTTACCTGGTAGTGACGATGGTCCCCAGGTTGTGTATGGACTTCCTCAGACCATCTGTCTCCATCAACAGATCAAGCTGGTCATTCTCCTCCGGCTGACATGGTAGGCCAAGGCCGACCAGCTCCCCCAGTCTCTCCTGCAGCTCCTGCTCCACCTGCAGGCTCGCCACACACGCCTCCCCAGCCAGAGCCTCCTCCGTCTCGGTACAGGAGGCCATGAGGTCACCCTCTCCCCGCGCGAGGCTGTCCACCTGGGCCTGAAGGACCTGGACACAGAAGACACATGATGTTTTTGATGTGTTGTCAGATGTTTTTAGTAGCCCACTGACATCAGAGGCTGTACTTGTTGTACAACCCAACACATTTTCACTCCCAACTCATCAAATACTGACGCTTGGTCAGGACTCAGGACCTCTTGGCGTTTCTTTTTGACGCTTTGGCTATTCCTTTGGCATCATTTTTCAACGTGCAGGGTAAAACCACATAGTTAGGGTTAGGCCAAGGATGTGGGTGGGGTTTAAAGATGTACGTTTAAGTGACACAGGACATGAACCCTGGTCTCTATGGTGAAAGTCTTTACTCTTACTCAGAGTTTCGGTCTTTAATACTACTACTACCTACCACTGTTGCTCTTCATACTACGCCATCTTACAGTGCCACGGTAGAGCTGTTGCTCTGCCCGGTGCATCCCATACAGATGCTAAAGGGTGCCTTGTGCGTCTTTATCTGACCAAGCATGAAGGGTTGGGAGTGAGCACAGATTAAAAGGTCACAAAATGAACAATCAATCGATTAGTTTGTATTCTTAAACTCTGGCAGAAGGCCAGAATCTTAAAACACAAAAGCATGTGTGTGCACCTTCTGTTTGAGTCCATATGTGACCTCCAGCTCCATCAGCAGAACACTCTTCCGGACATCCAGCTGCTTGTGTAGATCCTCAAAGCTCGACTGGATGTCCTCTTCGATAGAAGCTCTCTGATTGGTCAGCTGTTGGAGGATCTCCTTAATGAAGGACAGGGAATCTGATATCTGAGGGAGTCTGGAGAGACAAATACAGAGGGAAAGGGGCATTGTCATTTTTGCATTTGTCTCCTTGTTGCTCAATAGTCCTGCATTTCCCTGCCTGTCCACCAGATGTCAGCTTCTATCCTTCACTCCATAAACAGTGTCCCATTAGATATTTGTGCCTGTTGGTTCCCTGTGTTCCCTTAAGTACTGTATTTTACAGCTGTACTTACTTTGCAAATCAAGATTTTACATACAAAATGTCTAATGAGTATCTAAAATGATTGTTGCAGACAAAACAAACAACAACATGAAGTTGATAAAATGAACTTAATCTTCACCTGCTAAGATATTAAAATGCTGATCAGATATTACTCTAACCGAAATAAGAATGAAATAATATAACATCTAATAATATGACACTGACGGGCAATTGTTCTGCATAAAGAGTGCTTTTACTTTTGATACTTTAAGTACTGGATAAGTGTAGTCCTCACAGGAAAATTTCTGAGTTATACAACACTTTCCCATGTATCAAAAGCAATAATATTGTATTTTAAAAGGAATTCTGTGTCCTAATGACTGTTAATGGAAGTGATGTTTAATCAGAGATGCCCTACTTATCGAAATATTTAACTGCGGACATCCCAGTCACATTACAGTTATTCTAAATGTCATATATATCTATAAGGCAAAAGGCTCTCTTTACCATTTCCAATACTACTGTGACTGAGTCTAAATAATCCTGATTACAAGAATACAGTCGTTACAGTGTGTGTTAACCACACGCAATGAGACCTCCACCTGTTCTGGACGGCCCCCAGCTTCTCCTGCAGGCTGCTGCGATGCTGCTCTAGGGCCTGGCTGAGGGGCACCTTAGGGTGCTCCTGGTGGCCCGGCACACAGTCCTCACACAGTGCACACTCGCAGGCCGAACAGTACAGCTCTGCCACCTGCAGGTGATAAGGGGAGCATGGTGTCAGAGAAAAGAAGAGGAGGATAGAGGACACAGTTACAGGGACCTTTGGATAAAACGCAGCACAGATACAGTTAAATTCACTAGACTGCTGATTTTATGATTTCACTCTTGTTTTTACCGTTAATGTGTCTCTGTATATTTTACTGTTGTTAAACTGTAATTTGTTTTTATCCTGTAAATCACTTTGAATTAGAATCTCGTTTGTAGCATTCCTACCTTCCCTGCATGTTGGGGGCAGGCGTTTTTGCCGGGCGGAGCCTCCAGGACGGTGCACTCCTCACTGCTGCTATCTGGGGAGTGTTGGTGGGCTTCCATCTGCGAGCGACAGCCTGCTGGGGGTGAACCTCCGAACACGCCCCTTTTTCCACACTGCAGCCAGGGGGAAGGGGCTGGTGGTTCAGATACACGTTTGCTTTTGTAAACTCCTTGTCTCACACTTTATTCCATTGTGCCTGTGTGAGGACGGGGGCCGAACATTCAAATGTACTCCTTACGATAACTCTTGGCACATGTTGGATCTTAGGAGAGACATGACTTCCTGCGGGACATTGCCACACAGCACCAAGAAGAGAGTGCTGGGAAATCAGATCCAGGTCTTGTTTTCTGTATTTTTAGTGAACAATCATTCACTTTGGTCTGAGCTTTATCTCTCTGCTGCAAAGAGGCAGAGCTAAAAGTTCAGACATGCCCTTTATTTGAGCCTGTAGTCATTGATTATTCCATTACATTCCTGTTGGGTACACAGGGGTCCAGGCATTCAAAACTCCACACATTTTCCATCTATCTGTCCAATTGTCTTTAGGTTTGATTTTGGGGGAAAAGCAACAGAAGTTGGTGTTGCTTTAAATCACAAAGGGTTCAAACGGTGGTGGACAGCCTGGGGAGAAAAGAGTGGGATGAGGATTAGATAGAAAAGCAGATAAACACGGTTGAACAACTTTTCGACTGAGTGCTTTCCTACCATGTTATGTGTGATCAGTTTTGGCTCTGCAATCATAATTATATAGACAATGAAACAAGACAAGGTGAAGTAGCTGCAGAATTTGGGATGTTTGTTCACTAATGTTACCAAGTGAAATGAAATGTACACAGGCAGAAGCGGTTCATTTTCAAATGTAGTTTCACTGTGAAAGTCAGTGTATACCCATTAACAATGTGGGTATGTACACCAAGAACACAACAGCAATATTGAGAAGATATGATGAAACCATAGACTGTGACTAACAGATGGACAACTTGTCTCCTCTTCCTTCCGCTGTACAAAAGTGAAGCCAAAATATCCCAGACATGGGTGCTGCCAACTTGTAATTTTTGGAGCCAGAGTCTGTGCATCGAAGCTGCCATATTGAAGTCCCGCCCATACACTGCCCGGCCGATCGCGAGTCAATCACAGCTGTCACTTATGACGTTTTTCACCCTGTTTTTCTAGTATCAAATAACTAATAAAACCAAACTGATCAGAAAAATGGCTGCACTTATACAGTTAACCCCTGGATTAAACCCACTGACATTATTTTTCATTGGGTAACGTCTTCTCATAGCACTCTCTATCTCCTACTATTACAGGGGTGTCAAACTCGTTTTAGTTCATGGGCCGCATACACCTAATTTGATCTCAAGTGGGCCAGACCTGTAAACCTCTCCAGAAAGATCAGAAACTTCATCCGCAGAGTTTCTTGTCAGCTCGATGTTGGCAAACGCAAGTTGCTTCTGCTTCGACAGTGTTCTAAAGACCATTGTAGGGGGAATTAGTTACAGACCCAGGAGAGAGAAGTAACACCCGAAAAAAAAACTAACTTAAAAAAATTTAAGGAAAAATAACTTGGATATTCTCTGAGATTAAAGTGATGAATTTGGAATTGGAATTTCTTACTTCTCTGCAATTTTCACACTTTTCAAAGTCATCCAGTGGGCCTGATTGGACCCTTTTGGTGGGACGGTTCTGGCCCACAGGCCGTATGTTGGACACCCCTGCACTATAGGAATGCCCGTATGTTCCTTCCAGGTGGCGCATCCGATCACTGCACACGCCTAATGTACTCCCAGATGGTACACTCCGTAGAGAGGAACAGGACTGCAGCAGGTCTGGGGAACAGATGGTACGATCCACAGATGTGTGTGTGTGTGTGTGTGGGGGGGGTGGATTAGGACCAACAGAGGGATATGAATGAAGAGTAAGATACTAAAAAAAAAGAGCTTCGAGGAGCAGTAATGTAGGTCACGGAAATGACTTCAAAGTGATGGGAGGAGAGAAAGAAAGAGAGAGAGACACGGGAGTGAGGCTGGGGTTTCCATGGTTACAGACTGCATGGGGAAGGGGGGGAGGGAGAGACACGACAAAAAGTGAAGCGCAGTAATGGGCCCTTTAATCCAATAATCCAAAAAAAAACTCAATTTAACCGTCCGTTTGCTCGACAGAGCAGCAATGGTTTGTTCACGCTGCATGATGCAAAGTGTCCCAGTTCCAGATGTAAAAACACCTGCCTGGAGTTGGATTTAAACTCACATCTGGACCACGTGGAGAAGAAGAAAAAGTAACAGCCAACCTGATAAATTAAGACTCAAAGATAGACAGCATATGCTGCAGTAGTGCCTCTGTGGATGGGGGAAATAATTCGTTTTATTGACAGTTTCAATAATTATTGACAGTTTCAATAATTTTGTGTCATTTGATAAACAAAATGTTAAGTAAGGGGAGTGAAAGAAAAGCTACTGAAACAAATTTCAACCTGCCTTGACCCAAAGAGGTTTTAAATTAATTATTCAGAGCTAAAAAATAGTAATGAAATATAATAATTTAAACTGTCAGAGCGGTATTTACGTAACTTTATGTTTATTATTGAAGTTCTAGTATGCAAAGTTTAAAGGGATACTTCACCGATTTAGCATTCAGCTTTGTATCAGTAGAAACCCGATAGTATTTCTGAATGACCGTGCTTCCCTCCCTCATGTCCCCCTGGGAGGGAAGATCTCTGCATTGGGGGTCTGGAAAAAATCTTCCGATGACGTAAAATGACGATTTTTGCGTCATCGGAAGATTTTTGGGCCAGAGGCAAGAGACTACAGCCGGTAGTAGGATCTACTTCCGCATGTTTTCAACACGCCCACAGGGGGTTGGACTGCTGAGGTATTTCGAATGAAAACGACTGTCAGCCATCTTGAATCTTCGCTAAAAAGTCTCTCGGTTTTCAGCAGCAATTATTTACAACAATTATCTGCATTCAAACTACCGGACGTGTGTACCACCGGGATACATCGGTAATGATCGGAGAATATGCAGGAAACGTTATTACAGAAGGAATACTCGGCACACTGCCTGAGCTTCGCCTGCACGGAGACCAGCGGTGTCGCTCGATGCCGCTACCCGGCTAGGGGACATCCTCGTCGGCTAGGTGGAAAGCTAACGCTAGCCGTCCACCTGTCCCATCCATCCTGCTTGCAAGTGTCTGCTCATTAAACAACAAGCTGGAATCCTCCTTCAACGAAACTCCCAAGACTGCTCAGTTCAGAGACTGCTGTGTTTTTGTGGAAACATGCCTGAACAACAGTGTACCGGCCCCGGGACTATTCAGCTACCAGGCTGCTCTCGCCGGCCCGTGGAGGTGGGCTGTGTTAAACGGACTGGTGTAGAAATGAAATCCAACTAACCACTGCTAACTGCTGGTGGAGCTTGTGACTGTTAAATGCCGACCATTCGACATTCCACGCTAATTCACGGCTGTGTTTATACTCGGTGTTTAGCTACACCAATGCTAGTATGCGTTAGCTGAACTTTACGGATCCTGCTTGCAAGTGTCCGCTCATTTAGATCACAAACTGGACTATATCCAACTTCAACGAAACTCCCAACGTCTGTTCAGAGACTACTGTGTTTTTGTTGTTGTGGAAACATGGCTGAATAGTGTACCGGACTGTCCAGCTACCAGGCCTGCTAGCCCTCCGAGCTAGAGATGCTCTGTCGCCAGGTAAGGTGGGCTGTGTTAACGCGGAGTGCTGCAGCAATGTGGTGATTTGTATCTTAACTGCTAACTGCTGTTGGAGTTTGTGACTGTTAAATGCCGACCATTCTACATTGCACGCTAATTCACGGCTGTGTTTATGCTCGGTGTTTACAGCCCACCAAGTGCTAATGCTAGTATGCTTTAGCTGAACTTTACGGAGCCTATAAAGTGTGTGTACTAAATGTAGCCTGTTTCGTATTTCGTTTCTATATAATGTCATTTTTATGTATGTTAAATGTGAAACATCACTTGAGTCACGATGAAACGTTGTTTCGTGTATATGGTTGAAATGATAATAAAACATGCTTGAGTTGAGTTGAATGCCTCAGTCTGTCTGTCAAGCGGTAGGCGTGGCTTGGGAGTGGACTCAAAGCAGTGAAGCAGGTGCATTCTGGGATTTGGTGTTTTTCATCCATATAAGACAAAAACACATTTTCTGGCTTTTCTCGGCCTAGAAGGCACCAATTTCAATTTTTTTTTCACATTTCTACTACATAAGTGACACAATTTAAAGATATATTCAGCTTTCCAGCGGTGAAATATTCCTTTAATGCTGTAGAGCTTGTATGTGTTGGATTGCATTAGATGTCACTGGTGTACCTAATAAAGTGGACGTTGTGCATGCAATTTGAATTTTTGTAAATGTTTTAGTCTTTTCTTACTCATTTTATTTTTCAATGAAATAACTTTTTTTTAAAACATTGATAAGAAATGCAAAAACCGAAATAAAAAAAATATGAAAGATATTTTATTGTTGGAAAAATACAAATGATGTTCCTAAAAGTTGTAGTCATGAATTTACTGATTTTATATATAATTTATTTTTTTAAATCAAAATTTTATTTATTTATTCATATTTTGACTCAGTTGTTCTGCTTTCCCTCTTCTTCATTTCCCTTTGTGCTGTTTGTTGTTTACTGTCTCTCTATTCTCATGAATAATTCATAAAAAGGGGTTTATGAATATGACTTCCCTGTGATCTAGTACATAATCCTGTTTTAACACCTCCTCCCTCAGTTATTTTTGTTCGGAAAACACAACCTTCCTGACTTGGAATTAGCCTCACACACACAGACACACATACTCTCATCACACACACACAGACATACACACACACTTTCTGATATTTTCTGTGTATTTGAGCTCTACATGTTATCTTTTTTTTCCAGACAGACAAATACATTTTACACATATATACTGCTCCCCGCCTGCACCCCCACACTGCCCTACAACGATTCTCTGCAGTATAATGCTGCTACAAAGGATTATGGTGTGTGTGTGTGTGTGTGTGTGTGTGTGTGTGTGTGTGTGTGTGTGTGTGTGTGTGTGTGTGTGTGTGTGTGTGTGTGTGTGTGTGCATGGAGACCTTGTGACACTGTGGAGGCTGTTTGTAACTGTCACTTACAGAACGAGGGACAAGTGAATCCTTTCTTTCTTTTGTGGATTTACAGATAACATTTGCAGACAGTTGTGTGTGTTATGAGTGTGTGTGTGTGTGTGTATGCAAGTACAAACACACACACACATCAGTGCATATGTGTCTGTGTGTGTTCTTGAACTGTGGGACCAATTGGAGTTGACGACGTTAAAGTCGTAATCGTTAAGATGTTTATGATAGGTTTCATGAGGTTTTCATTGATCATGATCCGAGCTGGATTGAGTTATTGTTGGTGCTTCACGTTAAAAGCATTCAACCGTAGAAACCAGAAAGTCCTCCAAACCATGACGCGATGATTTTTGCACCGTGTGTGTGTGTGTGTGTGTGTGTGTGTGTGTGTGTGTGTGTGCGCACGTGTGTGTTTACTGCTCTACCACAATGAATGGCCCAGTTTAGTGTTCGCTACAGATCGCGATGATATAAACCTCTGCTGGCTCTCAGCAAGATTTATACACTCCCCCTGCACATATTTCATGTTTGTTGTATTGTCAGCATTAATGTATTGAGGAAGAATTCTCTGTAGCTCTGATTCCCCGCCTCGGGCTCTGCTGGGGCACACAGAGGCCAACCCCTTGCTGAAAGGCAACTCAACAGTGGTTTTAAAAGTTGCTCGTTCCCTGTTTCTTTCAAGGCCTGAGACTCAAACCGACAACTTTTTGATCACAGATAGCCTCCATTTCCAGCTTATATCTCCTTGAAAGCCTACCTATCGGTAGCGAACTGTGCCTATCAGAATTGGGCCTTCTGTACCTCCCCTACCAAAAAAATATCACTAACCAAATACAGCCTACCCTGGCCATTTTTCGCTTAAACATGAAGATTGCACTGTTGTAGTTATACACGCATGCGCGCGCACACACACACATGTTTGTTTTTCTATCTTTGTGGGGACCCATCATTGACATGATGCATTCCCTAGCCCCTTACCCTAACCTTAACCATCACAACTAAATGCCTAACCTTAACCCTTACCCTAACCATAACCTAATTCTAACCCTAATCATAAAACCAAGTCTTAACCCTGAAACAGCCCTTTAACCTTGTGGGGTCCAGCATTTTGGTCCCCACAAGGCTGTGCAGACCCCACAAGTATACTGTATTCTCCGGTTTTTGGACCCCACGAATATAGTAAAACAGGTACACACACACACACACACACACACACACACACACACACACATGGACGGTCACTTTATGTCTGATCTGATTCATGCAACATTGCCAAGATTATGCTATTTCCAAGTTCCTTACTAAGCTAGTTGGCAATGCACACTGTCCATGTAGTAAAGAAACAGCACAACACAGACTATTAATGCATTCACACATCTACTGTAGCTTGCTACATCGTTAAACACAATAATTACTCCACACAGCGACGAAAATTATATTACATATAGCCGCCTTAGTTGTATTTTGTGTCACCTCTGTATAAACCTGTGTTTATAGAAAAATAGCAAAAACAACTAATCTAATGGCTGAGATGATGTGACTATTATTTGAGTACAGCGCTGTCCGTAGCATATAAACCAAATAGACTGAAATTGTTTGGTCAGTCCAACACTTTAGGCCTGAAATATCTCAGCAACTGTTGGATGGATTGCCATGACACTTCTGTACAGACATTCATGGTCCCTAGAGGATGAATTTTAATGACTTTGACCAGTGCCATCATACAGTCAAAATGCTTAATTTGTCCAATACTACCTGCAAAACTAATAGACCAAATCCCGTGATTTTTTTTTTATTTCTGTTGTCGTTTTCAGCCGTAACTGTATAGTTTAAAGATGTATACCGGTAGTTAACCAGGAGGTCTGTGGTCACTGCTGTGCTTATTTTCTGTCCTGTGTTGCTTTGCTAGCGTCTCTGATAAATTAAATCTAGCATTAGTTGTTTGCTAGCGTCTTTGATTCACAAAATCTAGCATTAGTAGTTTGCTAGCGTTTTTGATTCACAAAATCTAGCGATAGTTGTTTGTAGCATCTTCGATAAACCAAATCTAGCATTAGTTGTTTGCTAGCGTCTTCGATAAACCAAATCTAGCATTAGTTGTTTGCTAGCATCTTTGATAAACCAAATCTAGCATTCGTTGTTTGCCAGCATCTTTGATAAACCAAATCTAGCATTAGTTGTTTGCCAGCATCTTTGATAAACCAAATCTAGCATTAGTTGTTTGCTAGCGTCTTCGATAAACCAAATCTAGCGTTAGGAACAGCAACATCTCACCGCCGGTCGGACTGACTGCTAGTTTGAGTGGTGTCATTTTCTTTAGTCTGTGGCCAAACAGGTAAATTAGCTCTCCAAGCTAACGTTAGTCAAAGTGTTGACTGCATCAAACATGCATTTTAGATGAAGGAGATCAGAGTATATCCAGTTGTTCCTCCGTTTGCTTAGCGCCGTTAAACTTTATGTACGGGACGCAGGAGTTTTCTACCGGGAAGTTATTGTGACCAAACTTGATAAGGTCTATGCCATTTTCATCAACCTCAGCTGACTAGTTGATTGAATTACACATGCATATATTATTTCACATTTGATCACTTGAGATTAGGTAAGTACCACACTTTTGACTGCTACTGTATATTACAAACTACACATTTAGTTGATTTCGTAAAGTCTTCTCACTTACAATTTGGTCGGCATAAAGCCCTAAAAAAGTTTTAAAAAAAAGTTCTTTAGCCATCGTAGAAAAAATTGCCAAAAAAAGTCAGAAAAACGTGGGGAAAAGCTGTAAAAGCGTTGGCAAAATCGTCAAAAACTAGGTGGCCCAAAATTTATTGTGACCCTAAATTTATACGAGGATTTGACCCGCGGTCCTTGAGTTTGACACGTGGCAAAAGACATGCCAATACACTAGAGCATGTTTTTCTCCCATCCCGGGAAGTTGTGTGGAGTAGCCAGACCCTCCTCCACAGCGCTGTGGAGGAGGGTCTGGCAATGCGAGACTAGTTAATTGGAAACCTACTCCCGTCATCTTTGGTTCAGCAGACCAGACTGACACCATTACTCCACATCATCGTGATATTTTTACAAATGCCAGGAACTCAACAAGATTACATTTCAGTTAAGCTTAATCTGCAAGTTGAGACACAGACGTACCAGTTTCTGAAGAGCTTGTCGGTAAATCTACAGTCTGACATCACTAACACACATTGACTCAGGTAATCTTATCTCTTCATACAGCATATAGTATTCCCCTGGGAAAGTGCATGGTCACTCTCCCTCTGTTCCTGTTTCTCTCTCCTTTAATAACGTCTCTCACCTCTGTCTCTCTGTCGTAGCCGGGTTTCAAGTTGATTCATTTCTTTATCTCTCCTTTGGGGATGCAACATATGGGTATTGTTTTTAGATAGTTATACCGTACGTTGCTGTTGAACACTGCTTCATCTTAAAGGACCACAACAAAAATTACTTTTTGTTAACAGTTTGTCTATAGCGGAGCGAAAGACAAACACGTAAAAGTTGATGCAGGTAAGATTATGACATCAGTTTCAAGATTACTGGGTTGGTTGAGAATCTACCTGCTAACATTATTTCCCTTTTGATTTTTCTGCAACTCTCTGTTCATATGTAGCCATGGACAGATTATCGGCCCCTGGGCACAGACACGGAACATTTCATAGGTCCCCGACATATCCTTCTCTCAGACTCAGAGATGATGCTCTCTTTGCTGTCGGTTTTTTTTTTTTGTCGTTTTGTAGTCAATTTGTGTCTCTCTGTAGTTGTTTAGAATCTTCATGGTAATTTCTATTTTTTTGCGATCATTTTGTCTTTGTCGTTTTGTATCTTTTTGGTCCTTTTGTATCTGTGGTAGTTTTATGTCTCGGTCATTTTGCATCCCTTCATAGTCATTTTGCATCACTTCGTAGTCATTTTGCATCACCTCATAGTCATTTTACATCACTTTGTTGTCATTTTGCATCACTTTGTTGTCATTTTGCATCCCTTCGTAGTCATTATGCATCTCTTTGTAGTCATTTTGCATCACGTTGTAGTCATATTGCATCCCTTCGTAGTCATTTTGCATCACATCGTAGTCATTTTCCATCACTTCGTAGTCATTTTGCATCCCTTCGTAGTCATTTTGCATCACTTCGTTGTCATTTTGCATCACTTCGTTGTCATTTTGCATCACTTCGTTGTCATTTTGCATCACTTCTTAGTCATTTTGCATCCCTTCATTGTCATTGTTCATCACTTCATAGTCATTTAGTCTCTTTGTATCTCTCTGTTGTCGTTTAGGATGTCTTTGTGGTTGTTTCTTGTCTCGTCGCAGTCATATGATCGACTTTTCAATAAGAAATACTATTATAAAACATACATATCGTAATACAGTACTTCTGTCCTGAGGCCCCTAAAACTAGCCTAGTCCTACCAGACTCTTGACCATTTCATTTGTACAGAGAGTCTGGCCACTCTCCATTGACAAGTGTTAACTTCCTTGAAGGCGGGTACTCTGTTGCAGTTTAAAACTATTGGATCTGCCCAGAGCCACTCTGGATCTGCCATAACCATTGGTCGTGACGTTGGCTTAGCATCGCTAGCGTTCGCCTTGGCCAACTCCTTCACCACTAACAGAGCGAGCTGGAAAATCAAACTTTTATCAAACCCCGTGGGGAGGAGGGCCACAACATCATGGCCACCAACACAACTCAGCAAAGATTGTTCTTGCTCGGGCTTTAACTTCTGGATATTCGGCAGCGTTGCCACAATGGACCGAATGGCTTCGCTCGCATCTTTCTCCGCTCGCATCTTTCTCCGCTCGCATCTTTCTCCGCTGCCATTACAGAACTACAACTCAAACTAGCGCACGACCTCAACGTCATCGTTCTCAGCCACTCCCTCTGTTTGGACTAGTAAAGATTTGGCCCGGAGAAAACCCGCGAATATACTGCAAACCCAGATGTAGTACTGAAGGAAAATGAAAAGTGAGCGGAAGTATGTGGGAGGGCGGAGCCAGGCTACCCTAAAACATGTTTCTGTTCAGTAATCCATAGCTGTAAAAGTCTGAGTGGACCAGTGACGTACCTACTGTTACTGTTAGCACTCAGGATGCTAACGTGCTGTACATACAGGCCTGATCTCGCAAAGAGCTTCATTTCGCAAAGACACACACACACACACACGCACACGCGCACACACACACACACACACACTTGTATTTGCTCTAGTGCTGAGGTGGATCAGTCTCTGCTTGCGTTCATCATGCAATCCGTCCATCCTCATTTCCTCCTCTCTTCCCTCCCTCCCTCCCTCATCCATCCCTCTCTCTTTAACGAAAGCACAGCATGCTACAGATGCTGCTGTCATCCCCTAACATTCCTCCACCCATCTCTCCATCCACCCACCCATCCATCCATCCATCCACTCATCCCTCTGTCCTCTCACTCTTCACACCCTAAAGGAAGGAAAAAAGGAAGTCCAGCACTCACCATGTTTTCCTAAGACGCAGGCCAGGAGTGTCTATTTTTCCAGGCTGAAGCCATCGCGTCATGACAGTGTCTTGTTTGCTCCCTCTCCTCTGCTCTCTACCGTGTGTGTGTGTGTGTGTGTGTGTGTGTGTGTGTGTGTGTGTGTGTGTGTGTGGGAGGGAGGGGGTAGGATATCATCGTCACGGCAACACCAGCAGCTTGCAGCAGCAACAGCACCAGACGGAAGAGAGGAGAGGAGGAGAGGAGGGGAGACATCGGGCCTTGCTGCAGCATCAACCAATGAGGAGCAAGAGAAGAGGAGGGAGGGAGGTGATTGGTCCATTTGCCTATCATCTACATGATTCTCTCTGTCTCTCTGTCTCTCTCTCTCTCTCTCTCTCTCGCTCTCTCTCTCTCTGTTTATCACAAGTGCTTGGTCAAAATAATCGATTAAAATCGATCCTTGTTCGAGTGATCTGATATTTTTTAATAAAATCCAGAAATGGATCTTTTAATATCTGCCTTTTCCACTATGGATGTAGAAATAAAAAAGTACTTTAAACTATTTATGGGGCTCAAATTTCAATGTAAACATTAATATGAAAATTGTGAAAAAAAATATCTGACGGTTGCTTCTTGCTTGTCTCAATTTGTAGCATAGGATCTCTCTATTCTCTCTTTTATATCCCAGATAAACCGGTATTGGAACTGAAATTTCCTGATATCGAATCGGAAAAATGTAACTGAATCGGGACCTCGTGAATCAGAATTGAATCGTCATGCGCACCGATAAGCGCTAAATAAAATACGACGAAAAGAGACTTAAAAGTAGGGCAAGTTAGCAAACAAATGTGAAGAAGTTTTGATGCTAACTTTAAGATCAGGGTAGTCTCGCATTTCCAGACCTTCCTCCACAGCGCTGCAGAGGAGGATCTGGCTAGTCCACACAGCATTCTGGGATGGGCGAAAAACGTGCTCTGGTTTATTGGTATTTCTATAAACCAATCACAATCGTCTTGGGCGGCGCTAAGCTCCAGATGGAGCCACGGTGCCTCTGCAAAATAGCCTCGGGAAGGAACTTGTTTTGGTGGAACATGTGTACGTTCAAAAGTAGTTTTAGTCGTGCAACAGAAAACTCAGATTGGACAGATAGTCTAGCTATCTGTCTGGATTTACCCTGCAGACATCTGAGGAGCAGTTAACCATAGTCCTCACAAATCCACCGGAGTTTAAAATTCCAACACAACGAACGCGGAAGGAAACGGACATCGGCGAAAAAACATGTATCCGGCGGAATTTCCTGCAGCACAGGAGCGACCCGGAAGTGGAACGTCAAGTTTTTAGACCAGGTTTTCCCTTACATTTGCACTGTTTAGAATGTATTACAGTATTGTTTATTTTACTCATCTTTATAGTTGTACGTATTACTTATAATTTTTTTTATCTTTATTTGTATAGGCCTATACTGTATATACCTAACCTGACAGATGGATTGCTTCGCATTTGCTCGGCATATCCATCTGGGAACTTACCGTTGGAGAACTTTTGGGAAGGGGCGAAAATCCTGGTTAGCTCATTGGATAAACCATCCGTCTATCACCACCTATGTTGGGGATAGACGGGCCAAATCAACCAATCAGATCAACGAAGCGTATGAAAATACAACCAAAAGCCAGGCTACCCCTGCTGCTGCAGGCAAAGCATAGCTCGTAAGCTCAGCAAGCAAGCAACATGTCGGTAAAGGAGATTTGCCGTTTGTGTAAGAGAATTTAGGAATAAAAGGCACCATTTTAGGTTCCCGGTCCATATTCCAAAAGAAGGATCCAAGAGAAAAAAGCATTAGCGAGCGGCTAACAGAATTAGGGCTACTGCTGTCTGAAAATCCTGGTTAGGAGATTGGATAAACCATCTGTCTATCACCACCTACAGTACTTTGGTGATAGACGCTTCTCATTGCATCACACCTAAATCCGTCTCAAAACCAACGCTAATTGGTTGGTCATTTGGCGAACGGCTCCAAATTTTCTCTACCTCAAGATGCCAGACTGATCTGCGAGTGGAAAACTGGAGCCCGCGAGATCAGGACGGTCTCACGAGGCTATTATATACCTATCCTTATTGCACCGTGGGTCGGAGAAAACCCTATTTTCGATTGCTCTGTATGTCTGGAACATATTGGCAAATTTTGCAGAGTTGACGATAAAGTTGACGTGACTTGAAATGTAATTTCTGATTTGTCTTTCTTTTTGATTGTCTATGTATCTATGAACGATTTGAACATACAAACAAACACATTCCATAAAACTGTACAACAATTCACAGCTGTGTGTGAGATAATAAATCTCATTACCTCACACAGTACAAGGCTGTTGCACTATTATGCTACTTGCACACTTTTGTCATATATTCTAAATATATATAAAAGTACATGTATATATAAAATATATATATACATGTACATTCTTTTTCATCACTCTAATTCTTTTTCATCCCTCAAATTTTTTTCCAGTTTGTTCTGGCATTTTTTACCTTTGCTATCTTTTTGTAAATTGTATCTTTTTTTTCATCTTTTTTATTATTTCTACTATATTTTCTTGTTTGTTTTCTGTATGTGTGTGAGTGAATATGTGTATATGTCCTTGGCAACTTGCTGCTTTTAACAGAGTAATTTCCCAGTTTGGGATTAATAGAGTATCTATCTATCTATCTATCTATCTATCTATCTATCTATCTATCTATCTATCTATCTATCTATCTATCTATCTATCTATCTCTCTATCTCTCTATCTATCTACTGTATCTATCTATTCAATTCAATTGTATTTATAGTATCAAATCATAACAAGAGTTATCTCGAGACGCTTTACAGATAGAGTAGGTCTAGACCACACTCTATAATTTCCAAAGCCCCAACAATTCCAGTAATTCCCCCAAGAGCAAGCATTAGCAGTGGCTGTTGCAACAGTGGCGAGGAAAAACTCCCTTTTAGGAAGAAACCCAGACTCTTGGTAGGAGGTGTCTGATGGTGCCGGTTGGGCCGGTTGGGGGTGTGATGAACAGTGGCAAATAATAGTCACAATAAAGATAATGGAACAGTTATTGGTAGTCGTATAGTTCATGTTATAGCCGGGGGAGTTACAGGATAGCCAGGGCGTTACAGGATGTAGCGTGGCACAGCAGAGCATGGCTGGGTGTCTATCTATCCATCCATCTATCTATCTATCTATCTATCTATCTATCTATCTATCTATCTATCTATCTATCTATCTATCTATCTATCTATTTATCTATCTATCTACTGTATATATCTATCCATCCATCTATTTATCTATCTATCTATCTATCTATCTATCTATCTATCTATCTATCTATCTATCTATCTATGAAACAAATAATAACATAGAATATAATTAATCTTTCTTTCTTTCGGCATCTTTGGTCCGGTACAGAGAGTGGTCAATACCGCACAGTGGATCAATGGCTGCCCCCTCCCCTCCCTGAAGGACATCCATTCATCCCGCTGCCTCAGCAGAGCTAAGGCAATCATCACAGACTGCTGTCTGACCTGCTGCCCTCTGACCGGCACTACAGGGCAATCAGGACCAGGACAAATAGACTCAGGAACAGCTTCTTTCCACAAGCCATCACCACACTGAACACACACACTCACTAGCACGCACACATATTCAATAACTAGTACTTTTAGTGTGTGTATATATATATTTTTTTTTTTTTGGGGGGGGGGGGCATTTTAGCATTTAATGGATGAACAGCTAGATGTGAAAGGGGGAGAGGAGGGGGAAGACATGCAGGAAATCGCCACAGGTCGGACTCGAACCCTGGACCCTGTGCGCCGAGGCATACACCTCCATATATGTGCGCCTGCATGCTCCACTGACTTGAGCTAACCCGGTCACTTTAGTGTGTGTATTTCTTTATGTTTTATGAATGTATTGTTTTACTATTTATTTTCTTGTCTTTTTAGATTTAGATTTATGTTTTACTGGGAGAACCGCTGCTAAAAATTTCGTTGTTCATTTTTGTACAATGATAATACATTTTCTGAGTCTGGTAGTAGTTCTCCGGTCCGCTAGGTGGCGGTACGGCGCTGTGACGCCGTTCACGCGCCGCCACGACTGAATAAAAAGAAGCGGAAACTCCACTCAGACCATTTTCAACCAAGAGAGAACTCGCAACGGGAGCGAAAACCAGCAGTTCTCTGGCAATAACGGTAACTATGACTTTAAATTTACCTTTAGACTTTAAATGGCCAACGCTACGCATTAATCACAACATATATAAGTAAAAGGTGGCGACATTTGTCATAGATGACGGCTTTATTTACCGGATGGTCGTAGATTGTTCCAGCACTAACGCTGTTGCTGAGATGTGGCTGAGAAGTTTCAACACGTTGTTAATTTTCTCTGTTTGCGAGTTTATTTTAATGTTTTCAGCAGTTAATATGCAGTAAAATGTGATGCCTAACGTCCCGAGTTGTCATGAGGCGATAAAATAAGCCCCTCATGTTAAACTTAAGATAACAAAATTAGCCCAAAATGTGTATTATATCTGATGTAACTGTGTAGTTATAGCAGCGTAGCTGCTGTGGAGTTTTGCTCCGCCTGTGTTTTGGGGGATTTAGGCCTATCTGTCTTGTTTAAGTAGCTTTTAAAAGAGACTGGTTATAAAAATAAGTTCCTGCAACGTTAGTTTCCGGCAGGTGAACACGTGGAGATGCTCGGCCCAAAATCTCATCACAGCTTTGCACGATTTAAACTGGGATTCAACTTATCATTTAATCATTAAGTACACACAGGAAGTAGCTAAAGGAGTATGTCCATTTTATGCTACCTTAAACTTCTATTCTCCCACATTTCTGAGAAATATTTCACTTTTACTCCATTTCATGTGGCGTCTTTAGTTACTAATGCACACAACGTTAATGTAGAGCTGAATTAATTGTAGGGCTGGATATCATTTTAACCTTCTTACTTTGAACTTTGTTTTATGTTCTTGGCGTTGGTTTTTATTAAATGTTTGTATCCCTATTTTTTGGGGGGTAATTCATGGTCAATTACCTAATAATAAAATGACATTATACCTAATTTTTTTTTAATTTGAAAAAGAAGCAGAAATTGTGAATTATTTTTGACTAATAGAATAGTTAAGATAAGAGGATGTTGAGTGAATCAGATTTTTTTATTTTTAAGCCATTAAATAAAACAACCCAAATTCAATGGAAGTAATCAATAATTTTACCTGAAGAACATGGATTCATGAATTTTTTTTTTTTTTTTTTTTTATGGGTTCCATACCATGCATATGCATCCAAGTTGTTTTGGGTCAATTTGGTTGTAAGAAACTCATATTTCTGATATAAAAACTTTGAAAACGGGTCAATTTTGACCCAAGGGTGATACTTAAATTACGACATTGGCGTACTTCATTCAAAATAATCCGGTGTGACTGATTTTAGTCATTGTTGAGATAAATGACACTTTTTGTGAGTTATTTTAGTTTCTATTCCAGAGGTGACGTGTGACATTAGTTTTGTTTTCTCCTTTTTTCAGGTTTTTAAATGTTTGTCCAGCGACTCGTCTCCTGAGGATGCTTCCCCTCTGGACTATCTCCTACGATATGCACGCAAGGTTAGAATATTTTCCAAGTTGGGATTTCTTTTAATGTTTGTAAGAACCGTGCGTCCTCCTGTGCTGTGATGATGCTTTTTCCTGCCATTCGTAGTTTCCACCAGAGGTCTTAACGGACCAAAGATGGCCCAAACCTTCCTTGGATGTCTGAGCGCTTTAAACATCAAATCAGCACGTTCATAATCAATCAGCTTGTTGTAGACGGATCTGAGCTTTACAAAACTACACATTTATTTATGTTAAATAGCTGGAATATACACGCTCCATATTTATCTGGATTTACTTTGCTCTGTTAAATGAGAAGTTTGCTGGCTTTCTAACACCAGCAATGTTCTCCCCAGGGTTACACAGACCACGGGGGAAATGAACTCGCGGGACACCGTACAGACGCTGCCCAGCTGTGTCACGATGAGCGATGGGACTAATTCCTCAAGAGGCAGAAACGCAGCAGATGCACATAACCTGGGGACAGGTGAGCAGTTTATTTACCATATCTACATTTTAAGGAAACAATTTTTGTATTAAAGCAAACAGTCAGCTTACACTGAGGCCAAAAATCCTAATGTTCCTAAGAATTACAACCAGGCTGCACTGTTATTTTATCAAGGAATTTGAAGATGTCTTTGGTTTTATGGTTTCGTCAATGAAAGTCTAAAAAAAACTATCAACACGCCCACCACAAGTGTTTTTTGTCTTGTCCACAACAGTCAAATATAGCCAACTATTCTATCTCAAATTTTTAGGAAATACTGAAAGCCGCAAATCTTCATTTTATTAATCTGGAACAAACTAAATTTTGTGCCTCATGCTTGGTTATTAAAGGACTGAAAATTATCCCATGTTATAGTTTATACACGCGTTTGTGAAGGTCTGAGACTTTATTTATTTTCTGAGAATTTCTAAGTTTTATTTATTCAAACTAAACTAAGATTTGTGAAATGAAATTTGCAGCCGTGTCTTGAAAATGTCACTTTATGAGGTTTTTTAACATTAATATGAGTTCCCCCAGCCTACCTATGTTCCCCCAGTGGCTAGAAATGGTGATAGGTGTAAACTGAGCCCTGGGTATCCTACTCTGCCTTTGAGAAAATGAAAGCTCAGATGGGCCGTTTTGGAATCTGCTTGTTATGAGGTCATTACAAGCAAGGTTACCTCCCCTTTCTCTGCTTTGCCCACCCAGAGAATTTGGCCAACCCATGAGAGAGAGACATCATGGCTTTCAAACGAGAAAAGTGGCAGTTGGTCAAGGCCACACCCCCCACCCTCCACCTTGCCCCCCCCCCTCCTCAATAGCTACAGACACAGAAATGGCACATCCTAAGGAAAGCTCATTGTGGGACTGGCTCTAGTGGCTGTAGTTCTGCACCAAAGCTGAATTTTGGGAAAGAGACTTCAGATACAGTATTAGGGGACCATTAAGGTCTATATAAAAGCATCCAAAGAGCACCATGTCATGGGACCTTTAATTGATTTTAGCCATTTTTTGTGTGTGATCTCCCAAACTCGGGTCTGTTCGCTGTGATGATGCTTTTTCCTGCCATTCGTAGTTTCCACCAGAGGTCCTAACAGACCAAAGATGGCCCAAACCTTCCTTGGATGTCTGAGCGAACAGTAAAAGTTCGTGACTTCTCTCGTTGACACCATTTGCTCTCAGATCTAACTTTTATTTCCATCTCACTATCAGGGTGACTGCTGTGCGGTCGCATTGAATCTACAAAATGAGATGATGGTGATCGACGCCTGTGACGCTGGTATGTTTGAGTTAATTTGTCTGGTCCGCAAAAGGGAAACTTGCCCATCACAAGTGTTGTCTTTTGACCACAACGGTCAAATACACGTAAATATTCAATTTTAAATTGTAAAACAATACAGAAAACGCAGCAAATCCTCAATGTTCTGAAGATAAAAAAATTGTCTTTAAAGGATTAAAAAAAAATCTATTAACACATTTTGCGAAGTTCCGATGTACCCACATTTCCAGGTTTAGTGGCTTTGACTAAGTTTAAGATATTGTGGAATTTGCAGCCTTGTCTTAAAAAGATTTTTAGCCAAAATGACTAATTTGAGCTAGTTTTACTGTATGATTTTCCCAAACGCGGGTCTGTTCGCTGTGATGATGCTTTTTCCTGCCATTCGTAGTTTCCACCAGAGGTCCTAACGGACCAAAGATGGCCCAAACCTTCCTTGGATGTCTGAGCGAACAGTAAAAAGTTTGTAACTTGTCTGGTTGGCAACATTTGCTCTCAGATCTAACTTTTTTATTTCCTTCTCGCTCTCAGGGTGACTGTCTTCAGTCGCGCTGTCGCATTGAATCCACAAAATCTTCCGCGGAGATGGAGGCGATCAACGGCTGTGACGCCGGTATGTGTTTTTAAGTTGATGTATAATCGTGTTCACGTCTCGTCGCTGTGATGATGCTTTTTCCTGCCATTCGTAGTTTCCACCAGAGGTCTTAACGGACCAAAGATGGCCCAATCCTTCCTTGGATGTCTGAGCGACTGAATGAGAACACTGTTAACTTATGTCTTTAATGTTCGTCACAACTAAATGCATCTCAAATCTCCCTTTTTCAGGTTGGATGGGAAAGGGAACATCTGGATCTTGGCGTACTGTTTTCAGGGCCAGCCACTGAAGTACAGAAGGTGTGTGTATCTCCTCTGCTTAAGGGAACTACAGAGTCATACACCGGATGAATAAGTAATAGTCAATAAAAGGCAGAAATTACCGTAGAAGAGAAATAACGTGCCCTTAAAACACAACTGGGTTTGACTTGAATTAATGTTACCAGTGGCCCAGTTTGTGTTTATATTGAAAGCTGTAGTCGTCTGACTCGGGTATTCCAACTCTACCCATATCTGGTTCCTACAATTCGCTGTGATGATGCTTTTTCCTGCCATTCGTAGTTTCCACCAGAGGTCCTGACGGACCAAAGATGGCCCAATCCTTCCTTGGATGTCTGAGCGAATTTTTAAAAAGTGGTTACTAATAATAATAATCTGTCTGTAGCTTCATGGCTAACTTGTCATTACATATGACTTTCAGGTTGGGAGGACTCTGCTGGCTGTGCTTTCCATCCTCTCCGTCCAGGCGCCGGTGATTATTACCTGGTATGTAACATTTAAACATTATGTACGGATTAACTGTTCGCTGTGATGATGCTTTTTCCTGCCATTCGTAGTTTCCACCAGAGGTCTTAATGGACCAAAGATGGCCCAAACCTTCCTTGGATGTCTGAGCGAAATCAGTTCTATTTGACAATCGGCCCAGTTTGTTTTATCTGTCAGCTAAAGTTTCTTTCTTTTTTTTAAATGTCTCGCAGGTCGAACAACCAGTGGCTGCGCTGCACTGATTTCTCTACACGGAGGATTTCTGCGCCGGTCCCCGCTGATCCAGATGGGACCGGCCAAAGACAGAGTGGTGATCGGGAGGATCTTCCACGTAGTCCAGGATGACCCGTATGTAGATTTTGGTGGGAAGTTCCACTGCGTTTGCCGGTGGACGAAGAGAAGCTACAGCGGGGCAGCAAAGTCAGTCTGCGGCTGCAGGATCTGGAGCTCACTGTCCGCTTCCTGGGAGCCAAAACCGACACCACGCTGCTGGAGGCCCAGGCCCTACTGCTGGGCACTCTGGAGGGACGGGAAGCCCGGGAGAACCAGGACTGAGCGGACTGTCGCAGCCTGCTGATGTTTAAATCTCAGGTTTCCTAAACCTAAAAGTCTGGCGGGGACTCGGGACTGTGGATGACAAAACATGACTTTAAGTCTTGTTAGATAAATAAATACATGCAGAAATAAATAGTGGAGGAGTGAGCCTGGACGTTTTTAAGCAGAAACTTAGTTCAGAAGGGTAAATTTTCTGTTTGGACTCAGATCTGTGAACCGATAATAAATATTCATTCTATAACGCATTAGTCTGTTTTGTTTGTTACTGGGTAAATGGCGATAGTTCATTTTTAATTTTACTTAAGTGGAGGAATGTGAGTAATACACCTCGGCCGACTAGCACTAGGCCTTACATTTTGAACACAAAGTAGATTATATTAATATCAAAAGCTTAAATTTTCTCTGGACTATCATAAATACATGTCTGACCTTTTGGAATGAACTCACAACTAGAAAATCGCATGGGTTTTTGATTTATTTCCATTAGACCTTTGCCTACATATTGTGTTAAAGAGGAGTGGCTCCCCCGCGCCAAGATGGCAGCTATATTGAATCATTCGTTCCAATGGACAGCAGTAGCCAAGGCGACATCTAGTCCGTGTATATCTATGGGATGTCTGAGTGATATCCCGTTCTATTTGACAACCGAGCTGTTTGTCTGACAGCCAAGTTTCTTTTTTAATTGTCTTAGGTCGAGCAACATGTGGCTGCGCTGCGTAGACTCCGCTACACTGAGGCTTTCTCTACAAATTTATCAACTCTTGTTTACAAAACAAATAAACATCCAGCTGTTGCTAACTAAATTCTGTGACATGTCATGCATTCCTTTTAATTATTTTTCTCCCTCTGAAGACCTTTAAATGGCAGAGGTAAGCAGCTATTGAAACATGTTTTGCACATTATATGGTATTGAAAGGTGGTAAACCATTGGTTGATGCACAGGATTTAAGTCTGATACTTTTTTGAAATTGCGTCTGTAAATATGTCATAAAATTACCATGTGAACATAGTACTTACACGCAAATACAATAATCATTTAAAGAGCTTCTACATCTCATGGGTGAGTTACTTTGCAGATTTGGGTTTATCCACAATGTAATTCAACTTGTATTTTAATTAAACTACCCACCGTTTAATAGTTACTCAAATGAGTTCCACCTTTAGCATCTGCAACATTAAAATGATGGTATATGTGCAGTTTAGGCCCTGTTTAAATGTACATGGTTATTTTCAAAAACTGAATTTTCTCTTCATTTGTGCCCTTCGTTGACACGCAAACAGAATTTGCCTCTAAAAACGAGTCTTTCTAAAACTTTGTCATGTAAACTGAAACAAACAGAGATTTAGGCAGCCGAGGAAGAGAAGAGGGAGGAAGTCGTGGACGAGAGCAGGCGGCAGCAGCTGGGGGTGGTGACAAAAATCTGCTCTCAAGTCAGTTTTCCAGCAGGTTTCAGGATGGACAGGAAGTCCCAGAAATGTATAGAGTTATTATGACAGATCAGCTGTCAAAATGCTCTACATGTGATCTGTTGCTGATTTTAAGCAACACACTGTAGATGATCTGTAACCTGAACGGATTTAGTCTCTAAATGTAACTATCAGCCACACAACGTGTTCTGTACAGAATAAGCCTTTAAATCAGACAAATAGCAGTTAAATTCCCTCCAATTCAAAATCAATAAAAAGTTTATATAAAATGTCGTATTGAGTCGATTCTGACCCAATCAGCTGAGAGGCCGGCGTTTCCCAGCATGCCCCTGGGTCCGCCTGGGTCTTGCAGTCGGTGAAAAGCCACTGCGCTGCCTGCGTCTCAGAACTGCGGCCGCCTTGATCTAGAGGTTATCGTTGCCCACGTGTGCATGACGTCAGATCAAGTCGGACGCAAATCTAACCGGCATGCATTGGGCGGCGATCGCCGATGATCGATTCTGCGCAGACCTGGCTCATCTCGAACGAGCCTAATGATTTGTTGGTGCTGTTATTTTTGGGATTCTGATTGACTAACGTGAGCTTTAGCTTCTTGTTACACTGCCACCTACAGGTTTGGCATGCTCTTGATGGCATATGTACACGGGTAAATGTAAACAAACACTTTTCTGAAAACTGACAGCTGTGCACAATGTTATTTTTGAAAACGTAGAGTTTGAAATGTCTGTTTATTAAAATAGTGGGCCACGTGTAAACGTAGTATTAGTTAGTGTCCCAAATTCCCCATACATTGTCCTTAATTATGAACCTGCTAAACCACCTGTGCTACCGAAACCTTGACCTGTCTCAAATAATACCCTCATCATTTGGGACATCAGTTTTTGGAAAATAATTTGGGATGCTAAACTGCCATGTAAGCCTAAAATGATCACATGATTCTGAAACCAAGAGTTATCTTTTGGTACTTAAAGTGTATTCTAATGCCAATATGTCTGTACTTAGACTGCTAATGCTTAAGTTATGTACTTAAATGCCAATACTTTTTAAAGTTCTTAAATGCAGGACTTTTACTTGTAACAGTGTTTACACTATTCCTATTTTTTACTTAAGTTAAAGATAATTCCTTGAGCCAATGGTCAGTGTATATACAGATATACATACACTTATGCATATAAAAATAACATAATACTCATAGTTTTCACCGTGTTTAAAAACCGATATATATCTAATATTTGTTTATTTATTTATATATATCTATCTGCACTGAGAATTACGACTATTTTTACCTTGTCTTTGTGTTGTACTTGAAGTATACACAAACACTCATGCATATACAAATAACAATACTTGCGACTATTTTTACCCTCTTGGCTTTCCATACCCTCGCCGCCTCGGAGCAGCTGTCTGTGGGGAAGCTGCTGTCAAAGCAGTGCTAGCTTTGCTAGCTGTTTGCCTGCTAGCTGCAACAGGGGGGAGGGATAAAACGCAAACAATGGCGGGTGTGCACCCTCAGGTAAGTAAACTGTTGTAAATAACGCGCCTGTTCATGCACTGTGAACCGTAAAAGATGATACTTTTGACGTCAAAACAGTGGACGACGGTAGCTAACGTTACGTGATATCTAGAGCTACATGCTGCTGCTGCTGTTGGGACGTGGCAATACAGAGGCGTTATCAAAGACAAGAAACGCCTTGTTTTAGTTAAGCATTACGTTTTATAATAATTTTAATAACCGGCTTACTTTCTCATTGAGCGTAATAAGTTGTATTAACCTACATAAAACTGTCCAGTGAGACCCACAGCTGCTATTTCTGTCCCTGCCTCTTTACAGGACGACCTGCTGAAAATGACTCACAGGGAAAACTGGAAGTGAGTAGCAGCACTTTCTTTCCCATTATACAACCCAGAATATGCTTATTTTAATATTAAATACTGGAATATATATAATTAAATACTGCATTTTTTTTATCCCCAGTCGTGTTCCTTTCTGCCTCACGACTAACACTTTTTTTTCTTCTTGTCTGGGTTCAGGGTGCAGCATGAGCGTCTACACGTGAAGCACAGGGGTCACGAGGCCATGCACGCCGAGATGGTGATGATCCTCATCGCCACGCTGGTGGTGGCTCAGATCGTCCTGGTGCAGTGGAAGCAGCGGCACCACCGGTCTTACAATGTGAGCGGTTGATGGTGGAAGCAGACGTGGAGAATAAGAACGACAATATTAATAATATATACACTTTTGTATTGACAAAATTACAATTAACTTACTCTGTTAGAACACACTACACACCTGAAATACAGGTGTGTAGTGTGTTCTAACACATGCTTAGGTCCTATACATGCACACATGGAGAGATGTCAGAGTTGAGGCCTCTTTACAGTCGTCGCGCAATTTGAAGTTTCGGCGCTCCCATGACGTCACACTGTTGCGCGACAGATCGGGAATGGCGTGTATACTGAATGTTTTAGGGGGCTGCGACTGCTGGACAGGCGCCCTGAGCAGTAGAGGTGGGGTTTGGTGCCTTGCTCAAGAACAGTGGCGCCTCTCCAGCTACCAGTCCACACTCCATACTTCGGTCCGTACATGGACTTGAACTAGCGACCCTCCCGTTCCCAGACCAACTCCCTGCGGACTGAACTACTGCCATTCCAGAAATGTTTATATGAAATATGAAGGGACAGTTTGGATTTTTACAAGTGTGGTTGTATGAGCTACTTCTCCATAGTCAGTGTATTAGGTACAGTAGATGTTGGTCGGCACGCCCCCAGTTTGGAGAAGCAGGTAGGAGTACCGTCACGGAAGCTAGCCGAGAGAAATTCCTTTACGACGGGGAACTGAAGCCTTTATATCTGCTCTCTTCAAAGCCAGCAAACTCCTTTTGTCATTTTACCTTTTTTACACCATTTACATGGGAGTTGCTGCTCTACTGCTGCCTCCATAACCACACATTTGTTTGTGTTATTGTGGGGATTTAGTGATTCTTAAAGTATTAGGAACTAACTAACAAACTAAGCCATGGAGGCAGCGGCAGACCACAAGTCCTGTGTTCTGCGAGTTAAAATGAGTGTCAATGAAGTCTGATGGCTTTGACGTGAACATAGAACGGCTTCAGTTCCTCCTGCGGAAAACTCAAACGGAGATGTTTGATGGCAAAATAAAGCGGTGAAAATATTCTAAATATAGTGTACACTTTGTAGTTCCTAACCATTTTTAAAACACCAAACTCAGAGAGCAGAGATAACCGCCTCAGTTTCCCGTCTTACAGGGCTTTTGCAAATATTCTAAATATAGCGTCAGTCCAATTAAACTGATATAAATGTCTTTAGGTGTCTAGCTGCTGCCCCCCGTCCACAGCAGGACATTTTTTAGCTTCTGTGTCAGTACTCCTTCCGCTTCAAAACATCTGAACCATCCCTTTTAAGTAAATAAAAGGAATATTAAACTGTCCTTCTCCTCCTCAGCTGGTGACGCTTGTCCAGATGTGGGTGGTTCCTCTGTACTTCACCATCAAACTCTACTGGTGGAGGTTTCTGTCCATGTGGAGCATGTTTTCCGTCGTCACCAGCTATGTCATCTTCAGAGCCACTCGCAAGCCGCTGTCCTGCCGGACGCCGAGGTGAGGATGATGGTTTGGACTCTGGGTGTCTATAAAACACGCTAGAGTTTAATTTCTCTGCCCGAGCCCGAACTTGGTCAAGCTTGGGCGATATTTTCTTAATTCGGTGGAGGGAAAGCTATGCCTCTCCAGCTTCTCCCGTAGCTCTGGGTGTATGTCCTGCACTGACTGATTTGAGTGTGAGGTAAACTGAGCTACATCGTGTCTCCCCCATCTGCAGCACTGTTGTCGGCCAGTGTGTCGGCATGCAGACCGTGGCGAAGGATAGTAATAATTAGGTGATCGAGACAAGAAAGTCTCCTCAGTGTTTCTTTTTTTTTTTTACCAGTGGGGGCAGGTCTGTCCGAACAACATGTTTTACGTATGAAACGGAACTGACACTTCGTTGCAACACAAATATATTTATTGACCTCTATTCACACACAATGAGGCATATTTTCAGTTGTGATTGAACTGTATTTTTCGAGGAACTACAGGGTACTTAACATCTATAACAGGTCTACACTTAGAACGGACCCACTACAACTACATTTTTTTGTACAGCCCTATTTCTGATACCGTGGTGGCAGTAATTTTGCCATGGTGGGCCGCCACTACATAATCAACATAGAGGAAACACTGCTCCTATATGGTTCCAGGGCTTTGGTTATGTTGCTGCTTTGATCTGTTACCCACACTATTCGGCTGAGGGAGCTAGCTTCTGTTTTTTTTTTTTTTTAACGCTTCCTCAATCGGATCCATTTGTGATCAATTCCATTCTGAATAAACAAACACACAATTACATCCCTGGGATATAATTTGCTTGTGTTTTTATTCAACAGTGTGTTTCTGTGTTCTTCAGGATGGTCTACAAGTGGTTCCTGTTGATCTACAAGCTGAGCTACGCAGTGGGCGTCCTCGGCTACCTCGCCATCATGTTCACCATGTTCGGCTTCAACGTCTTCTTCAGGTTAGTCTCTGCCGACAAACTGAAGCCCACGCTGAACTCTTTCGCGGCTGGTATTTGCAGTTGTGTCACAGTCGCGCACACATATAACGTTACCTCACTGAGGCAAACCAAGGCAGCTTTATCTCTATAGCACATTTCAACAAAAAGGCAATTCAAAGTGCTTAGCATAAAACATTAAAAACCAGTTAAAAAGAATCCAAAACATGTTAAAATAGAAAAAGACAGGTATGAATTACAGGAATACAAGTTACAGGTCAGTGTAGGAAATGAACAAGTTCATTGATTTCAGCTGAAAAGAAATGTTTCTTTTTAGATTAATCGGTTAAAATGTCAAGCAATTGTGAAGATCCTAATTTATTTATTTATTACATTATTTTACCAATTCAGAAAGTTTTATTGTATTTTATTTTTCTTAGGATGGTGTCACTTCTTTTCTGTGTTGTTTTTGTCTTTGTGATTTGACTCAATGTCATTGTAAAGGAGGGCTGACCCTCAATGATCTCTCAAAACGTAAATAATGATTGAATGGATGAATGAAAGAATGAAGGAATGAAAAAGAAAATGTGCATCGCCACTTCCCAGAGTGTAGGATGACGTCTTTTAAATGTCTGGTTTTGTTCAACCAAATCCCAAAAACATTCAGTTTACTGTAGTCATGTTCCCGTCAAAGTATTTTTATGTGCATTTTTTAGTGTCGCATTAGAAAATCTTGATGGAACTGGCAAAATTCGACAAAATGGGAGACATAAACAGCTTTGCCCAATGGGTTGTGATGTAGTGAACGTGGCACTCAGATGACTATAGTCCCGGTATCCATCAGATGGGGGAAGGATCGGGATACAGGTCCCATCCAGTGCGCCGTACACTTGTGGCACAAGGTGCGTAGTGGAGTTGTGGTGCTGTTACGATAATTTATCAAAGAATTCACTGGAGTTCTCTTTAAAAAAGCTTGTTTACTTGCAGGTAGAGTCAGTTTACAGCACTCGCAGCATAAGTACAGAAAACAACTGAAGATTGTTCACAACAGTGTCTTTTTTTTTTTTTTTTAAAGGAGTTGAGAGTCAAGGTAGTTATTCGGTTCGTGCAATCAGTGGCTTTTCTCCTTATCTCTGGTCAGCCCTGGCATCTCCTCCACATCATGCGCTCTGCCCTCAGGGATGCATCCTGTGCACTCTGCGAGGTCACTCAGCTTTCATGATTAACACAAGAAAGACAGAAATACTGAAACGGCAGTTTGGATGCAAATGGTTTAACAAAGAAACTGAAGCAGAACCGTTCTAAGCATTATTTTTCTAACTGGTGCCGCTACAGTATAGCCTGTCCCTCAGCCACGTTGAGTAAACTGACAAATTGGTTCAACAGCTTGAATGGTACGGCCCTGCTCACAGCGGTGACACCAAATGTCTCCGCTACAACCCTGTATTCTGCACAAGTGGCCAACTTGTACAATGCTCCGTCTCTCCATTTAGCCAAAGGACTTAGCTTCTAAACTCTTTGATTTAGCAAGCCGCTTTGCAATCTACAACCATTCGTAACGTCTGCTTGTGACGAAGCTACGTTTTGCTCCAGCCCCCAAATGTTTTCTGAAAAGCCCTTAATCTTTCCTGAATCTGTCCTGGTACGGAAGAGGGTTATGGCCTATGTATGTATGTATGTATGGATGTATGGATGGATGGATGGATGGATGGATGGATGGATGGATGGATGGATGGATGGATGGATGGATGGGAGTTCTGTGTTCATTCTCAGAATTCTGATTGTTTTTGTTCTAATGCTTTGGCTACATTGAACGCGTAACGTATGCATTGCGGAATGTATATTTTTAACTGGCTACGTGCTGCGCACACATGGTTGTGTATATAATATGTGCTCTAGGCCCATATTAACCTCCGACATCTTCTTTTATTTCTTTCTCAATATTTGCATTTAGGTGCAACCTCAGGCCTAAACATTTTTCCGCTCCAAACCAGTTGATGGAAATGCTTCTAATTCGCATTTTCTTCTTTTTTTTGTGACATTTTAAAAGTTTCCTTAAAATTTGCTTGACAATTAGATGGAAACACGACTAGTGATATATATATGACAACAAACAACAAAAAGCAGCAAATCCTCTCATTTGACAGAATATTTGGCCTTTCTTTGTGAAAATGCCATTAATTTTTTTTTCTGTTGATCAGCTAATCGATCAATCGACTAATCAAGTCTGAAACAATCTGCAGGACAAATTAGGGAACACTGTGAAGGTTCGGTGCAGATTCATGCCTGAAAACCCGCAATAAAACTGTCTTTAAATATAAACATGTGGCCGTAACGGTTACAGCTTGATCTCAGCACCTTAAAGGGTCTTTGGCTGTCGAAGCAGTTAAACATTAAGTGTCTTTTCATTTGAAAGCATAATAAATCCTCCATAAAGCCTTGTGGAGTCTTTTCAGATACTCAGACTGGAAGTCACCTCTGTCAATTAGCCTAAAATGTCTCTCGGTTCAGTTAAGCACAATTTATATGTGAGCTTCATTGGAAAGGCAATGCACCTTATATTAATTATTCCCACTTAACTAAGAGACTGCTGGCTGTTCTTTCTGTCCTTGTGTAGGATCAAGGCAGAGGACTCGATGGACGTCGGTGTGATCATGCTGTTTTACGGGCTTTACTACGGCGTCATGGGCCGAGACTTTGCAGAAATCTGCTCCGACTACATGGCTTCCACAATCGGGGTAGGACTGATATTTTCTATCGATTATTCATAAATAATGACACGACGTGTCGATACTAGTTTTGTAAATTCAAGCTCAGATCTGAACACAGACTTGATGCACGTATTTTTAGATTCAGTGTGACTTACACTTCCCAAGGATATCCTCATCTCTTGATGTCCAACTAGTACACCGTCCAAAATTCTACCTAGAAGTCACAGAATAAAGACGCTCCATGTGCAAAACTTGCCCAAGATTCTTCACGTTTTTACGTTTTCTTTAGTATCAACTTAATCCAGTGATAGTTGTCTCTACATCCATGGGTACACTGCAAACAGGAACTGCTGATAAATCATTCAGCCGGCTTTTATTGGTGCTTGTTTGCCAAAAAGATTCTCGTTTGGCTCTCAGTGAAGGCGGTCGCATCTTTCTCCCTCTCCTCCCGTTGTCTGCCCTGCTTTGCTCTCTCGTCTAGTCTTTGTCTCTGTATACTTTTTAGAGTCTCTCTCTCTGCACTGCTCCTAAACTACGAATTATGGATTTGATCAATTGATCTCTCAGCGCAATTGACACCATCTTCTCGACGAGAAGCTCTGGTTCGGGGGAACCTGACTGCCCTGCTGGAACGTTCGTGGTCGTGTGTCTGGCGGTTCTTTTCGTGGAGGACATTGAAGATATCTACCTATTCGGAACCATGATAACAGGTCTTTTGCTGACTGGCTCAGGCATTGCCCTGGTTTATCGATAAATTAAAAAGAAGACGGGAACCGAGCAAAATTCCAGGCTGCCCGTCATGGTTGAATCCCTGGGCAGAGCTGTCGGAACTCAAATTGTGACTCTAAACACCATGAGACACAAATTGGATACTGTGATTACCATGGGCCCAAAACTGGATACCATCTTGGAGAGACTGTCAGCTCTGGACAAGTTGGACGACATCTTGGGGAAACTCACGGTTTTGGCAAGGAAATTTGATCGATATGGAGACCAGAGGGGACACTTCAGAGAAGTCGAGAGTTACTAACTGCGGCTCCTCGCCCCAAGACAAAACAAATTCCAATCTTATCTTTTCGGCTCCTGAACAGCGCTGGCCTTGGCCGAGGCCGGTGTTGAATACTCACTCCCCCTGGAGCACTACAGCGAGGCACACTCTTCATTTCCCCACCCGACTCCCACTGACACCTGTTGATTGTTGACTCGTACTGGGTCCTGTTTCAAGGCTGACTCCATGGCAACCGGCTGTGTATCGCAATGACAATCGTGCGGACTGAGAAATCCAGATTACGGGGGCCAGACGTAGCTTGACTAATCAGGCCTACACATACACAAACTTTGACATATATACAGATTTGCAACCACACCCCACCCCCCCATCCAGCGCCTTCACTGCTTCTACCCCCAGTCAGGCGGGCGGGTCTGGGACCAGCGCCTTTGTTTGGCTGCAGGACCAGATGTCTGCTTGCCTGTGCTGGACTACCTCTACCCCAACACCCCCATGCACCCAACACCCCCCTCCCCCACTGCGTGTCTTGTTTGCCCTTGTATTGGTTATGTGCTTATATTATGTTGCTGAGGTGTTTTTTTTCCTGTTCCCACACTGTACTCCTACTTGGAGCATAGTCTGGGAGTTGCCTTTTTCTCCTCGTCTCTCCTCATGTCATGCTGTACTTTCTTTACCCCATATTTGTTTGTATGTACCTTTTGAAGCGCTTTGTTGATTTGTTTATCTGTGAAATGCGCTATATAAATGGAATTGGAATTGGAAAAATATAAGATTTAAAACCACTGGCTCAAGTTGTGTGCCACAAAATCACTCACTAAATGCAACCTAGATTTATTTTTAGTTCTTATCCGGATAATATTATGTTGAATTATAGATTATATAATAGATATTTGCCTTGTGTTGTGTTGAAAATGTGGACATACTGTACCTCTAATTCACACATTGTTCACCTCGCGTGTGTGTGTGTGTGTGTGTGTGTTCAGTACTACAACAAGGGAGGCATGCCCAGCAGGAGCCTGACCGACGACATCTGCGCCGTGTGCGGTCAGAGGATCCTGGTGGACGTGGAGGAGGAAGGATTTATAGAAGACACCTACCAGCTCTCCTGCGGACACATGTATCCGAAAACTCGGCTGATCTCTCTTTCTGGAGCCCTCACAGGGAGCTCACAGTCAGGCTACATCTACACTACTATGGTTTCATTTTTAAGCGGCGTTTTAAGACAAAAACTATCTCTGTGCACACAGGAGTTTTAGCTCCAGCAGCAGGACTAAGCAGTCCATATTAACTTGTCATATGAACACATATCACATGACCATTCACACACACACTGGGCATGTGCGGGCCGGTGTAAACCAGAAACAGAGTGTCTGACGTTGATGAAAATCATAGATCTTTAAATGAATAATACAGAAAAATACTTTTGGAGATAGAACAGCAGGGATTTATTAGCTTGGAGTGAGGACGAGGTGGAACTGTTATTGAAAGGTACAGGATGTAAGCTACCGTATTTTCCGGACTATAAGTCACACTTTTTTCCTACTTTGGCTGGTCCTGCGACTTATAGTCAGGTGCGACTTATATATCAAAATATATATATCATTTAACATGTTTTTAAATGTTAAATCCTACTGAAAACCTAACCGTCTACAGCCGCGAGAGGGCGCTCTAGGCTTGTGACAACTATAATGCTCCTCCTAAAGACAACTGAGAAAGAAAAGAGATAAACTGCAGGTAGTAAAATATGCAGCCGAAAACTGTAATCGAGCAGCAGAAAGAAAGTTTGAAATGAGGGAGAAACTTGTGAGGGAGACTGGGAAAAAGGTGACTCTTACTGCAATGAAGAAAACAAAGAAAGCTAATCGGCTAATCGCGGGCTGAAAGCAAGATGGCCAGAGCTGGAGGAACGAGTCGGGAGGGGCTTGTCAACGGTGCAGTTACATCTCCACGCCTTTTAATACATCCATGCTCCATGCCCTGGTAGTTGTTCTGTGTGCTATATAGTTGAATAACTGTTAATGTGTTACGTTAACAAACCGGACACCTACTGTATTCAGCCTGTTGTTCTGTGTGCTATTGTGTAGTTGACAGATGAAAAAACTAAATTCTAAATAAACGCGACTTAAGTCCGGTGCGACTTAAATATGTTTTTTTCCTCTTCATGACGCATTTTTTGACTGATGCGACTTATAGTCCAGAAAATACGGTACCTAACCGATAAGACTGACTGACATGCGTCGTCGTTTCCAAAAGATCTCTGTTTGTGCCCCGTCCAGACTGGAAGGCTACCCCGTAGTTTCAAACTGAAACCGGGGCAGCAATGTTTCCGACTGTCTTTGTTTCAGGGGCTCAGAAAATGCCATGAGTAGTGTGGAGTCGTAAACGAGTTTTGTTTATATTGTTTAAGCTTCATCCAAATGTTTTGTCTTCACAGTAAGAACGTTATTTCAAAGTTGTGTTCTAAACATACATACACTGTTCTAAGCTGTTTACAAACTGTCTAAGCCGAGTCATTTCTTCAGTATTTTCTGCCTTAACTAGCCCCGCCCCCTCAGATTCCACGAGTTCTGCATCCGCGGCTGGTGCATTGTGGGAAAGAAGCAGACGTGTCCGTACTGCAACGAGAAGGTCGACATGAAGAAGCTGATGAACAACCCGTATCCTTTTACTGTCCGTGTGTGGTTGGCTTAGTGATGGGGAAGTGTGTCGTCTTCTTTCAGATTCAGATTAGTTTATTGTCATTCATGTTAAGACTTGAAGGAACAAAATGTGTTAGGTCCAGAAGTGTTCACAATAAATAACATTTGCAGTGTTTTAGCTAAACTAGACCCTCCTAATTATAAATAAAAAATAATAAATAGAACACATAAGTTAAAACTCATATTGATGTTTTATGCATTCACTGAAAGGAATACATGATTGGACCGTCATATCAGCCAATTTATTGGGGTTCAGGAACCAGCCCTGATGTGCAGCTAGCACCAGGCATTAGTCCAGACCACACACTCGCTTAATAAACATCCGCAGCTGCTTAACAAATCTAAAACTTTCCCGCAAAGTGATTTACTCTCGAACTACCATTTGAAACTCTCCCAGGACCCGCAGACAGGTCTGTAAAATTCTCCCCACTGATGAAAACACAGCATTTAACATTCAGAATAGAAAAACAAACAAGCAGCAGCTAAACAAATAAAAACGTGACTCACCAGCATCCAATCCACAAGTAGCTAGATCTCGCAAGAAGAACATCCACAGAGAACACAAGCTCCACATCATCTGCAACTGTTAAAACCTCCCTGAAGTATTTTTCGATAGAACTAGTAGGGCCCTCGGAGAGCGCAGACCTCCGCCAATGTTAATGCAATGTGAATTTTCCCAGTTTGGAACACATTTTTCTGATTATTCCGACACCAGACGAAGTTAGCACAACTGCCCTATCTTGCAATGTTAACAAAGCAAAAAATAACTTGTGTATACGTGTGCTTCACCCTTCCACCAACTTTAATGAAAATCCAGCTTGTAGTTTATCCGTAATCCTGTTGAAACAAACCAATATGTTATACATGAGCTACTAGGCGAGGTAATAACGGGGGTAGGAACATGAATTAGCAGAGATTTAAAAAAAATTTGCCTTTTATAATACACTCAACATCATAATATACACCCTGTTTTATTTAAGTATTATTATGCATTGCCTGACTTAAAAGTCCAGCAAACCATGTTTTTGTCAGAATACTGAGCATCATCTCTCTCCTGTCTGAGCGCTCTCCTTAATTCCTTCATCTCCTGCCAGCTGGGAGAAGACGCATGTCCTGTACGGGCAGCTGCTCGATTGGCTCAGGTATCTGGTCGCCTGGCAACCCATCATCATCGGTATCGTCCACGGGATTAACTTCTCCCTGGGCCTGGAATAGAGCCCTGAGGAACTCCGCCGTAAGGACGTCCTGGAGTCGTGAAAACGTTTGGCAGCAAACTGTCAAAAGTCGGCGCTACAAGGCCCCGATTCAGGCTGCTTCTGAAGTCTTTTGTTTCCTCGGTACATGTTTCTTGACTGGACGCGTGCACAGTTTCCAGCAGACCGATCCCAGGTGGTCCCGGGTCTCTGTGTGCAGAGGACACTGTGATGCCAAAACCGCTGCCAACTGGAACAAAAAATAATAATAAATTGAGCACAGATCCGATGTTTGTTCACGTGGAAACGTTTGACGCAAGGAAGACATGTTTAGTTTGGAACTTATGGAAATGTTGCTGTCATGTATGTTGTTTTTATTGTGATAAATCATTGCTTCACTTTGTACTGTATCCTCAAAATGCCTTTTGTTGAACCGTTTAATAGTTTATTTGCACACTGCTGGCTCTGCTGACACACCACTAACACGACCGTTCTTTTAAAGAGTTAATCTGCAGACGACGTGACGGACGATTCTGTCCAAACAGTTGCGGTACCTTAACTGTTTACATTTCATGTAACTTTGTTCATTACAAAAAAAGTTTGATTTGCAATGTCTTTTCTGTAATGTTTTAATTTTGTATGAAGCTAAAGTTGATGCAAAATGGTCGACTTGTATTGTAGAAGCTGGAGTCAGAATGTCACAGTTATGTTTCTGAATGATTTTTGTAGACTTATCTGCTGATTCTCCATGATGTAAACTAGACAAGTTACAACATGTGGGGTAAAGATCCGAGAGAAATAGGTAAAGTGTACTTTTGTTTGGATGTTATTCTCAATAAAATCAGTTTGAATGGGTTTTATTAAATCTGGGATAACTTTTCCATCTGTCAGGAAGAATGCTTTGTTTTGCCAAATCAAATTTAACGTTGCTTTCTTATCAAGAATGCTGCTGATATTAACTTTGTATTTATTAAATATTTATAAAACCACATCAAAGTGTTGGACTTTTGTTTGTGCACAAATACAGTTTTGGTCGAAGAAAGGAAATGTTTACTAAGTCTTTCATCATCTGCTGTAAAACACAGTTACTTCAGTAGAGAATAATCTCAGAATTCTGACTTTAAACTTAAAACTCAAATACATTTTTCACATGTGACTCTAATCCTCTACCATAAGAAGCAATCTGGTTAGGAATTAGCCTACACAATTCAGAATAAAGTTGAAATAAACTGTAAACACTGTATTTGCACAATTAGGGCTGGTTATCATTTAAAAAATGTTATACCAGTACCTATCCTGTGAATTCGATACCGCTTCCTAAACAATATCTTTTTTCGATAAATAATTTTAACAAATATTTCCAACTTTTTGGCATAAATCTTTTTTTTCAGCTTCTTTTCTCCTATGTAGCGCATGCTTTATTACAGCCTTTTAAAATACAACAACACACACACACACGTGAGCAGCGGTGGAATAAGTATTCAGATCATTTACTTGTGTAAAAGTACTAATACCGCACTATAAAAATACTCTGCTGCAAGTAAAAGTCCTGCATTGAAAATGTTACTTAGGTTAAAGTCTGTAAGTATCACCAGGAAAAATGCAAGTTACGCTTACAACCTAATTACATGTGGACAAAAATATGTAATATGTAAACTAATTAATAACAGGTTAGTTACCATCAAACCAACATTTACATATGTTTGTCATGTTTCTGCTTAATATGACGTAAACTCGGCAACTCGTGTAGGCCTACATCATATTTTCGAGTCGTTTCGAATTTTTCCAGTGGGGGATCATATTTTTCCGATTATTCCGACGCTACATGAATGCAGCATCTGTGCTTCTGAGCGATACAGATCTGAGTCAATCGGGTGACTCGTTACAAAGCAGAGTAGCAAATCAGCACTCTCTTCTCTTCTCATCGGCTCTCTGCCGGATAACCGAGGGCAGAGCCATAGAGATATAAGAGTTGCGACACTCGTTGATCTCGCTAGCGGGGTGGTCACGTGGTTCATGTAAGCCTGTATAGTTCCAAACACACGCAGCGCTGTCATGTTCTCCTATGGGACTGACAGCAGCGATTGCGATATTGAATGGTAAATATGAATAAAAACCCATACCCATGTACTTGTTTGATTCTTATTGCATATTTGTAAATGTAAGTTTTACATTTGGAATGGGGTGACAACTGAAAGCTATGTATAGATACGTTTTGGAGGGAAAAGCTTCACGTCCGTGTTAGCATGATAGCACTAGGCTATTTTCCTGTATTGTCCTTCGTGTCACGGGGACTTTAGTTTATTTACATTTTGTATTAGCCTGTCCAAACGTGTTTGTTCTGACATGTCTGGGACACCCCCCCATCCCCTGTGCCGGTTCACGTTAAATGACATCACATAGTACGCGAGGGTCACCGGGGACCTGAAGCTCAACGCCAGGCCAATGCAAAAACGTCAAAAATAAACTAAGTCCCAGGGGACCCGAAGGACAACACAAGGGTTAACCTTACTACATCTTTTCGAGATCAAAGATGATTCAAGATGTTCTTTTTTGCACATCTGGACTATTGTATTTTCCCTGATGTTGCTTGTAATTCCGATTCACTTACCCGTGGTCAGAGAGCGATTGAGAAAGCAGAGTAGCAACGGTCCATTCAGCATTTAGTGTCCAGCCCACTTCTTCTGATGAAGCACGAGTTGACCACACAACCATAATTATTTTAAGACTAAGCCATACACCAAGTATCACATATATTAAAGAATAACAACTGTGTGTATGTGTGTATGTATGTATGTACAACCATGATCATTTTAAGACTAAGCCATACACCAAGTATCACATATATTAAAGAATAACAACTGTGTGTATGTGTGTATGTATGTATGTACAACCATGATCATTTTAAGACTAAGCCATACACCAAGTATCACATATATTAAAGAATAAAAACTCAATACACTTGGATGAATACATTTTTCATTTTTATTAAACAATGAGTGACACAAGAACAAGTACAGAAAAAATGAATACAGTGGGGAAAGGAGACAATTAAAAAAAAAGCAATACAACTAAGATTCACCGCTGGCACCTTGGTTATAAAACCCTTCAGCAAATGCAGATTCTACTGCCTAACATCTGCACGCTGCAAAGGAGGATACAGCATGTAAATCTGGAGCCAGAAGTTTTGGGGGTTAGTGTTTGAGATGCTGAGTGTTTAATAAAACAAATCCTCTCCACATATATCAGGCTGAGGTTTGTGGGACAAAAAACAAGTGGGAACAAGTATGAATAAGAGCAACAAAGTAGAGCCAGGAATATGGGGAATAGTATAAGTGATTAATTAACAAAAAATATCCTCCACATATATCAGGCTGAGGTTAAGGATTCAATCATAGTGCATCAGGGTAAACAGCCGTGATAAGGGGTACCTTGGCAGCAAGAGTCAGACTAAGAAGGCAATTTCAACACAGCAGACTTCCTCACATAAGGTCATAACATCTAGTCCACTGCCAAACACCTTACCTTATTATCTATACCACTACGCTACACACCACTGAAAAGATGTTGTGATTACTATCTATATATTGGACTTTTAGTCTAAATTAACACAGGTTAACATAGGAGAGAAATATACGCCCATGTTAACTGGTGATATCACAATTTTACATGGGCAAATGCAAACCTCCAAACAGTAAAGTAGGTTCATATTTGCCTCACATACCGAAACCTAACTGATGTACAACCAGCAGGCATGACCCCACTTAACGCTTTATTCCGTTTTTGGGGTAACAATTAGACTCATATTAGGGTAGGCTATGTCTGTGCGACCCAGAATCGCGATTTTTGTCTTATGGTAGCCTATACACTATTGTTATGACCATCAGCCATTAAATATTTTGCAGCAAAGTGCTGATCCTCGTTTTCTCTCGGGCAACTTAGTGTTATCTTAGTCTCGGTTAAGTTATGACGTGAGTTGCAGCAAAAGTCTAGTGATCTGAAGTGAAGAACATATGAAGCTTATTTTCTCACAGTTTGACTTATATTTATCCCACACATCATTTGCTGGCCTACTTTTACGACACAAAATGGTCATTATGGTATATGATTACAAAACTTGTATTAATATGGGTCTAATGAAATTAAACACAACTATAATCAGTTGACTTGTGGCACAGGTTGAAAGAGACTGTTTGTGCTGAGATAGACCTGCACATTCTTCGTATGAGATGGCCCACACTAACAATGATAAATGATCACGTTTGCGCATGACTGACGTGTTTCATTTTTACCCCCACAACGGAATAAAGCGTTAAGTGGGGTCATGCCTGTTTGTTGTACATCAGTTAGGTTTCGGTATGTGAGGCAAATATGAACCTACTTTACTGTTTGGAGGTTTGCATTTGCCCATGTAAAATTGTGATATCACCAGTTAACATGGGCGTATATTTCTCTCCTATGTTCACCTGTGTTAATTTAGACTAAAAGTCCAATATATAGATTTAAATCACAACATCCTTTCAGTGGTGTGTAGTGTAGTGGTATAGATAATGTAGCAGCTAGTCTGTACATTTTTTTGTCCATGACATCCAAGGTTCAAATCCCAGCTAGATCTCTAGTGCGTTTTTCTTTCGTTTTATTTTTTTCCGTGTCGTATTTGTGTGGATAATGCTTAAACGGACATGTATTACACATCAACTGGTGATGGTTTCAGTGATACCCATTATTTGGTCTCACTTGCAAACACTTGGTGAAAATGTGAACCTCTGGCACTCGAGGGGCGGAGGCAGAGCAGAATGCAGGGCAGGGCCTTGTTGAATATTCACCGATTTCATGCAAATATCACCAGTTAACAGGATCACCAGCTAAACTGGCACACCGGCTCCACTATGGCTCCACGCCCACACTGCCGGTGTGCCAGTTATTATTGGCACACCGGCAAATTATTGGCTTCCTCATTTTTTAATATAATCACATCAAACCACCTGTAATATGTCTCTGGCATCCTCTCACAAATTTCACAGCTGTTAGTTTGTGAAAAATTCCTTAGCAAATCCCATATAATTGTCATCAGTGACCTATAGTCTATACATGCATATTTAAAGCTTTTCAATGCAATGGCTTGCTCAATTTTGAATATAATCACATCAAACCACCTGTAATATGTTTCAGGCATCCTCCCAGAACTTTCACAGCTGTTAGTTTGTGAAAAAGTCTTTAGAAAATCCCGTAGCATTTAAAATGCATATTTAAAGCTTTTCAATTCAATGGCTTCCTCATTTATGAATATAATCACAGCAAGCCACCTGTAATATATCTCTGGCATCCTATCACAAATTTCACAGCTGTTAGTTTTAAAATGCATATTTAAAGCTTTTCAATTCAATGGCTTCCTCATTTATGAATATAATCACATCAAACCACCTGTAATATGTCTCTGGCATCCTCTCACAACTTTCACAGCTGTTAGTTTGTGGGGGAAAAAAACTTTAAAATACGTTATCACTATCCCTGATCTGTTGGCTATTCAATGCATATTTAAAGGTTATTATTTCAACACTTTTCTCATTTCTGAATATATTGACATCAAAACACCTGTAATGCCTCAGACATCTTATCACAACTTTTAGAGCTGTTAGTTTTGTGAAAAAAGTCTTTTTGTTTTACAACATAGACATCTCAAACCACTTCCATTAAAGAGAAGGAGAGCCATTAAACATTTCACATTTGTGAATTAGTAAAAATAAATAAATGTAAATAAAGATGTAGGCCAAGTTACCAATAAATATGGTAGTTTCAACCATTTTCTAATTAATGAATATATTGACATTAAACCACCTGTAATATGTCTCACACATCTTATCACAACTTTCACAGCTGTTGGTTTGTGAAAAGGTAGTTAGCAAATCCCATAGCATCCTCATCAGTGACCTATAGTTGCATATTTATAGCTTTTCAATTTAATGGCTTGCTCATTTTTTTATATAATCACATCAAACCACCTGGAATATGTCTCTGGCATCCTATCACAAGTTTCACAGCTGTTGGTTTGTGAAAAAGTCTTTAGCAAATCCTATAGCATCCTCAATGCATATTTAAAGCTTTTCAAATTATTGGCTTCCTCATTTTTTAATATAATCACATCAAACCACCTGTAATATGTCTCTGGCATCCTCTCACAAATTTCACAGCTGTTAGTTTGTGAAAAATTCCTTAGCAAATCCCATATAATTGTCATCAGTGACCTATAGTCTATAAATGCATATTTAAAGCTTTTCAATGCAATGGCTTGCTCAATTTTGAATATAATCACATCAAACCACCTGTAATATGTTTCAGGCATCCTCCCAGAACTTTCACAGCTGTTAGTTTGTGAAAAAGTCTTTAGCAAATCCCGTAGCATTTAAAATGCATATTTAAAGCTTTTCAATTCAATGGCTTCCTCATTTATGAATATAATCACAGCAAGCCACCTGTAATATATCTCTGGCATCCTATCACAAATTTCACAGCTGTTAGTTTGCGAAAAAAAAAGTCTTTAGCAAATCCTATAGCATCCTCAATGCATATTTAAAGCTTTTCAATGCAATGGCTTGCTCAATTTTGAATAAAATCTCATCAAACCACCTGTATTATGTCTCAGACATCTTTTCACAACTTTCACAGCTGTTAGTTTGTGAAAAAGTAGTTAGCAAATCCCGTAGCATCCTTATCAGTGACCTATAGTCTATAAATGCATATGTAAAGCTTTTCAATTCATTGGCTTGCTCATTTTTTTACTATAATCACATCAAACCGCCTGTAATATGTCTCTGGCATCCTCTTACAAATTTCACAGCTGTTAGTTTGTGAAAAAGTCTTTAGCAAATTCTATAGCATCCTCAATGCATATTTAAAGCTTTTCAATTCAATGGCTTCCTCATTTTTGAATATAATCACATCAAACCACCTATAATATGTCTCTGGCATCCTCTCATAACTTTCACAGCTGTTAGTTTGCGAAAAAAGTCTTTAGCAAATCCTATAGCATCCTCAATGCATATTTAAAGCTTTTCAATTCAATGGCTTCCTCATTTTTGAATATAATCACATCAAACCACCTGTAATATGTCTCTGGCATCCTCTCACAAATTTCACAGCTGTTAGTTTGTGAAAAAGTAGTTAGCAAATCCCGTAGCATCCTCATCAGTGACCTATAGTCTATAAATGCATATTTAAAGCTTTTCAATTCAATGGCTTGCTCAATTTTGAATAAAATCACATCAAACCACCTGTATTATGTCTCAGACATCTTTTCACAACTTTCACAGCAGTTAGTTTGTGAAAAAGTCCTTAGCAAATCCCATATAATCCTCATCAGTGACCTATAGTCTATAAATGCATATTTAAAGATTTTCAATGCAATGGCTTGCTCAATTTTGAATATAATCACATCAAACCACCTGTAATATGTTTCAGGCATCCTCCCAGAACTTTCACAGCTTTTAGTTTGTGAAAAAGTCTTTAGCAAATCCCGTAGCATTTAAAATGCATATTTAAAGCTTTTCAATTCAATGGCTTCCTCATTGTTTTATATAATCACATCAAACCACCTGTAATATGTCTCAGACATCTTTTCACAACTTTCACAGCAATTAGTTTGTAAAAAAGTCCTTAGCAAATCCCATATAATCCTCATCAGTGACCTATAGTCTATAAATGCATATTTAAAGATTTTCAATGCAATGGCTTGCTCAATTTTGAATATAATCACATCAAACCACCTGTAATATGTTTCAGGCATCCTCCCAGAACTTTCACAGCTGTTAGTTTGTGAAAAAAGTCTTTAGCAAATCCCTGTAGCATTTAAAATGCATATTTAAAGCTTTTCAATTCAATGGCTTCCTCATTTTATGAATATAATCACATCAAACCACCTGTAATATGTCTCTGGCATCCTCTCACAACTTTCACAGCTGTTAGTTTGTGGGGGAAAAAAAACTTTAAAATACGTTATCAATATCCCTGATCTGTTGGCTATTTAATGCATATTTAAAGGTTATTATTTCAACACTTTTCTCATTTCTGAATATATTGACATCAAAACACCTGTAATGCCTCAGACATCTTATCACAACTTTTAGAGCTGTTAGTTTGTGAAAAAGTCTTTAGCAAATCCATTAGCATCCTCATCAGTGACCTATAGTCCATAAAATGCATATTTAAAGATTATCAATTTATCAAAAATGACTTATGTAAAAAAAATATTTACAAAGAAAATGCACAGCACATCATAGAGGCTAACCTGTTGTGCTTTTGAGACAAGTCAACCTTGCTAGAGGGCCTCCTTATGTACTCAGGCCACGTCGCATCAGAATATTAAATTCTGTGTTCAGCAAAAAAACTGAACAGCGCAGACTGCCATGTCCCGATGCCAGATTCCCCCACAGGAAAACACAGCCACACTCCACAGCTGCCAGCACCCCAACCACTGTGTCCAATCCAGCCACCAGCCAACGGCAACGCAGCGCCCCACACATCGATGCTGCAGGCACCAAAACAAGGAAATGAAACCCCCGTCCCTATTCGGCCCCGCCACCACCATCAGAAATGAGAAATGTGTTGAAATAATAACCTTTATATATGCATTAAATAGCCAACAGATCAGGGATATTGATAAGGTATTTCAAAGTTTTTTTTCCCCACAAACTAACAGCTGTGAAAGTTGTAAAAAGATTTCTGAAAAAATATTACAGGTGGTTTGATATCAATATAATCATTAATGAGAAACCTATTAAAATAATAATTTTTTATTAAATATCCACTTCATAGACTTTATCACAAACTAACAGCTGTGAAAGTTGTAAAAAGATTTCGGAGAAATATTGCAGGTGGTTTGATGGCATATATTCAGAAATGAGAAACCTATTAAATTGCTAACCTTTATATATGCATTTTATAGCCTAGTCAATAGGTCAGTTATGTGGATGCTAAGGCATTTGCTAAAGACTTTTTCACAAAAATAACAGCTGTGAAATGTATAATCGGATGGCTGAGACATATTACAGGTGTTTTGATATGAATATATTCAAAAATGACCAACCTACTAAATTGATAATCTTTTTAATATGCATTTTATAGAATATAGGTCACCGATGAGGATGCTAGGGGATTTGCTAAATACTTTTTCACAAACTAACAGCTATGAAAGTTGTGGGAAGATATCTGAGAAATATCATAAGTGGTTTGATGTCAATGTATTCAAAAATGAGAAACCTATTAAAAGAATAAGCATTAAATAGCCGACAGATCAGGGATTTTGATACAGTATTTTCAAAGTATTTTTTTCACAAACTAACACCTGTGAAAGTTGTGAGAGAATGTCTGAGACATATTACAAGTGGTTTGATGTCAATACATTCATAAATGAGAAACCTATTAAAATAATAATCTTTATATATGCATGTTATAGACATCATGTCAGTTATAAGGAAGCTAAGGGTTTTGATAAAGACTTTCACAAACTTACAGCTGTGAAATTTGTAAAAGGATCTCTGACACATATTACAGGTGGTTTGATGCCAAAATATTCATAAATGAGCAAGCCATTGAATTGATGACCTCCAAATATGCATTTTATATATAATAGTAGGTCACTGAACAGGATGCTACGGGATTTGCTAAAGACTTTTTCACAAACTAACAGCTGTGAAATTTGTGATAGGATGCCAGAGACATATTACAGGTGGTTTGATGTGATTATATTCAAAATTGAGCAAGCCATTGCATTGAAAAGCTTTAAATATGCATTCATAGACTAGGTCACTGATGAGGATTCTATGGGATTTGCCAAAGACTTTTTTTTCACAAACTAACAGCTGTGAAATTTGTGATAGGATGCCAGAGACATATTACAGGTGGTTTGATGTGATTATATTCAAAATTGAGCAAGCCATTGCATTGAAAAGCTTTAAATATGCATTCATAGACTATAGGTCACTGATGAGGATTCTATGGGATATGCTAAGGACTTTTTCACAAACTAACTGCTGTGAAAGTTTTGAAAAGATGTCTGAGACATAATGCAGGTGGTTTGATGTGATTTTATTCAAAATTGAGGAAGCCATTGAATTGAAAAGCTTTAAATATGCATTTTAAATGCTATGGGATTTGCTAAAGACTTTTTCACAAACTAACAGCTGTGAAAGTTCTGGGAGGATGCCTGAAACATATTACAGGTGGTTTGATGTGATTATATTCAAAAATGAGGAAGCCATTGAATTGAAAAGCTTTAAATATGCATTTTAAATGCTATGGGATTTGCTAAAGACTTTTTCACAAACCAACAGCTGTGAAAGTTCTGGGAGGATGCCTGAAACATATTACAGGTGGTTTGATGTGATTATATTCAAAATTGAGCAAGCCATTGCATTGAAAATCTTTAAATATGCATTTATAGACTATAGGTAACTGATGAGGATTATATGGGATTTGCTAAGGACTTTTTCACAAACTAACAGCTGTGAAATTTGTGAGAGGATGCCAGAGACATATTACAGGTGGTTTGATGTGATTATATTCAAAATTGAGCAAGCCATTGCATTGAAAACTTTGCATATGCATTTATAGGTCACTGATGAGGATTCTATGGGATTTGCTAAAGACTTTTTCACAAACTAACTGCTGTGAAAGTTGTGAAAAGAAGTCTGAGACATAATACAGGTGGTTTTATGTGATTATATTCAAAATTGAGCAAGCCATTGCATTGAAAATCTTTAAATATGCATTTATAGACTATAGGTCACTAATGAGGATTATATGTGATTTGCTAAGGACTTTTTCACAAACTAACTGCTGTGAAAGTTGTGAAAAGATGTCTGAGACATATTATAGGTGGTTTGATGTGATTATATAAAACAATGAGGAAGCCATTGAATTGAAAAGCTTTAAATATGCATTTATAGACTATAGGTCACTGATGAGAATGCTACGGGATTTGCTAACTACTTTTTCACAAACTAACAGCTGTGAAATTTGTGAAAGGATACCAGAGACATATTACAGGTGGTTTGATGTGATTATATTCAAAAATGAGGAAGCCATTGAATTGAAAAGCTTTAAATATGCATTGAGGATGCTATAGGATTTGCTAAAGACTTTTTTCGCAAACTAACAGCTGTGAAAGTTATGAGAGGATGCCAGAGACATATTATCGGTGGTTTGATGTCATTATATTCATAAATGAGGAAGCCATTGAATTGAAAATCTTTAAATATGCATTTATAGACTATAGGTCACTAATGAGGATTATATGGGATTTGCTAAGGACTTTTTCACAAACTAACTGCTGTGAAAGTTGTGAAAAGATGTCTGAGACATATTATAGGTGGTTTGATGTGATTATATAAAACAATGAGGAAGCCATTGAATTGAAAAGCTTTAAATATGCATTGAGGATGCTATAGGATTTGCTAAAGACTTTTTTTTCGCAAACTAACAGCTGTGAAATTTGTGAGAGGATGCCAGAAACATATTCCAGGTGGTTTGATGTGATTATATTCAAAAATGAGCAAGCCAATGAATTGAAAAGCTTTAAATATGCATTGAGGATGCTATGGGATTTGCTAAAGACTTTTTTCACAAACTAACAGCTGTGAAATTTGTGAGAGGATGCCTGAAACATATTACAGGTGGTTTGATGTGATTATATTTAAAAATGAGGAAGCCAATGAATTGAAAAGCTTTAAATATGCATTTATAGACTATAGGTCACTGCTGAGGATGCTACGGGATTTCCTAACTACTTTTTCACAAACTAACAGCTGTGAAATTTGTGATAGGATGCCAGAAACATATTCCAGGTGGTTTGATGTGATTATATTCAAAAATGAGGAAGCCAATGAATTGAAAAGATTTAAATATGCATTGAGGATGCTATGGGATTTGCTAAAGACTTTTTTTTACAAACTAACAGCTGTGAAATTTGTGAGAGGATGCCAGAAACATATTCCAGGTGGTTTGATGTGATTATATAAAAAAATGAGGAAGCCATTGAATTGAAAAGCTTTAAATATGCATTTATAGACTATAGGTCACTGATGAGGATGCTACGGGATTTCCTAACTACTTTTTCACAAACTAACAGCTGTGAAATTTGTGATAGGATGCCAGAAACATATTCCAGGTGGTTTGATGTGATTATATTCAAAAATGAGGAAGCCAATGAATTGAAAAGATTTAAATATGCATTGAGGATGCTATGGGATTTGCTAAAGACTTTTTTTTACAAACTAACAGCTGTGAAATTTGTGAGAGGATGCCAGAAACATATTCCAGGTGGTTTGATGTGATTATATAAGAATAATGAGGAAGCCATTGAATTGAAAAGCTTTAAATATGCATTTATAGACTATAGGTCACTGATGAGGATGCTACGGGATTTCCTAACTACTTTTTCACAAACTAACAGCTGTGAAATTTTTGATAGGATGCCAGAAACATATTCCAGGTGGTTTGATGTGATTTTATTTAAAAATGAGGAAGCCAATGAATTGAAAAGCTTTAAATATGCATTTATAGACTATAGGTCACTTATGAGGATTCTACGGGATTTGCTAAAGAATTTTTCACAAACTAACAGCTGTGAAAGTTGTGATAAGATGTCTGAGACATATTACAGGTGGTTTGATGTCAATATATTCATTAATTAGAAAATGGTTGAAACTACCATATTTATTGGTAACTATAGCCTACATCTTTATTTACATTTATTTATTTTTACTAATTCACAAGTGTGACATTTTTAATGGCTCTCCCTCTCTTTAATGGAAGTGGTTTGAGATGTCTATGTTGTAAAACAAAAAAGTTAATGAAGATTAAAATTAGTGGAGTTGCAATTTTACGACGGTCCCTAAGTACGCCTATTGTGACGGGCGCGTTGGACAGACATTCAGTTCTTTGCGCTCTAAACTGTGTCGATATTTTTGGTGATTTTGAGTTAAAAATAAGTGTGAAACGTCTGTCTAAATAAGCTCTACAACATGTTTATGAGTTGACTGAGAAACAAATACTTGTAGAAGTTTTTCTCATATTTTAAAGACATTGTTTGAGTATTGTTGTAGCTCTGTTTTATTATTTGATATTCTAGCAGCTTACCAATTTCTTGCGGCTGTCACAAAACAATTGCCTACCAACACTCACACTCTTTATCACCACTTGACCAATGTGAATCCAATGTTTAACTCTGGTTGGCTCCATCAGGTCCTGAGCAGAATATCTGTAGCTGGTAGTGAGGGACAAACGTTAAAGGAGGGTATAGATGTGTACGTTTTCTTTGAAGATCCTGAGTCAAACGAGTACTAATTTGAGTTGGCTCATCCTGAAATCTGCTACAGTGTTGGTGATCTCAATTATGCCATATTTAAAAAAGGACATCCACCTTTCTTAAGTAACTTTACATTGAAATATCTTAACGAACTTGCAGTGCAGAGGAAGGTCTGGCATGCTACAGTTACAGTATGTGATGCTAGCTAGTTTTGCCTCTTTGGTAATTACAATAATTTGTACTAAATGTGATGGCATCATCCTGTCATGTTGTGTAAAAGTGATGGCTCCAGTTACCATGTATTCATGTCTAGGGGTGTCACGATTCTCCAAATTCGATTACATTTTCGATTCCAAGGTCACGGTTCGATTAGATTCTCGATTTTTACACTATTATTTATTTTTAAACTTTTATGCAATATAATATATGATATTTGTTCACAATGTACCACACTACATTGTCAAAAACATGTATTAACAATATAATGTAACAATAAAATATCTTCAGTCAATTGGAAACTTGACAATTTATCAATAAAGTTAAAGGGCAGACGCTTCGAAACACAGCGGCTGAGCAGTGAGAGAGCAGAGAGGAAGACTCGGCAGTCCCCTTACTTGTTGCTTTCTCTAATATAACCAATATACTGTAAGTTGCTCGGTTTAGGCTACAAAATGTTCATGCAGGCTGAAATTCAACCGTGCGGTTTTGTTGGGATTACACTATAAGCAGAAGGAATCTCTGCTAGCTGCTAGGCTAATGTGCAATGGTAAACACATAGAATATGGTAGACGCACATAGCAGAGCTTGCAAACTGTGTTTTTTTTTTTTTTGTCGACAACGCGCGAACGTTGTCAACATAACTCACTGGAAATCCAAAATACTTCCACACCGGCGAGTTCAGTGAAAGAGGAGGGGGCTCACGTTCTGTTGATGGGTCTCCAGCACCTGCAGTTGCCATGCAATCTTTTGACTGGTTGTAGCTACGTTAGAGGAAGTTGACTGACTCGCAGTGCCATCATTATTTCATCAGGACAATCCTGGCAGCAGCCAAGTGACAGAGAGAACACAGCCAGGTGGAGCTAAGAGCAGAGCTGAAGGGTCTGATCAAGGTGACAGAGCCAAGTTCTCTCAGCCAAGTGGAGTTGAATGGTCCAATCTAGGTGGAGCTTCAGGCTCTCATGTAAACCCTTTTTGTGTTAATGGCAGCCTGCAGCACATGAGTTGTTTGACAAATAAATACATTTGGAAGTTTTTAGTATGGTTCAAAGAGAAAATAATGTTTGAGTGCGCTCATATTATTTGATACATTTGACATTTTAGCAGCTTATCATTTTCTTTAAGCTGTGTTATGAAAACAATTGGCTACCTAGATGTTGCACTAGAAGATGGTTGGTAGTTTGGGAAGGATGGACGAGCATGCAGGCAGAGATTGTGTGAATGTGTATTAAGTCACCCATCTTCCCGTGTGTGTGTGTGTGTGCGTGTGTGTGTGTGTGTGTGTGTGTGTGTGTGTGTGTGTGTTCTTGTGCATGAGCTCAAGATACAAACAGAATAAGATGGTACATAACGCTTCAGGGTGCCATTTTTTTAATGTGTCTGTGTGTGGGGGTGGGGGGGGACGGACAAAATGCCAATTTAATTTGAATCCGCATTTTATATTTATCTAATGTTCTGAATATGTTTAAGACAGCTGTGTCTCAAAATGTATTGCAATAAAGTATTTTATCAAACCCTTTAAACCTAAAAAACTAAATCTCAATCCTGTTCTGATTTTGCAGACTTCTAGCAGCCAAGTGAGAGTGAAGGAGGAAAGCCATTTGGATCTCACGGTGAGGTGACCAATACACTGCATGCACAAAAATTCAGCATGTTTATGACATCAACAAGGATGTGCAACTTTTTGTTTTTCACTCTGGTTTCCTGCAGGTCAGACATTTGCATCGTTTCACCGTGAAGTTCAGTTCTTCTGACAGTAATGAATACGCTATTGACTGCGATCAACCTCGCACCGTTCTGGAGGTGATACAATCAACTGAGCAGTACTGGGAAGAAGATGAAGTCGTGTCCAGATGAAAATATTGTGATTCAGCTGGGTAAAGAGGATAAGGAGTATACAGTTGCAACACATTTCCCTTGTTCTTGTATTGGGGAAGGTGAGTCTCTGGTCATATCATTCAAACCAGAAAAGGTTGAAGTGTCCCGAGACCGACGTTACAGATCAATACAGTCACAGGACAAGTATTCTGTCTTCTACATAGATACAATCGGAGGAAAAGACACCAAACACAAAGAAACCTTTTCAGAAACAATGCTGTCAAAGAGTTTTAAGTATCTGTGTGTCTATGGGGAGAAGGGGATGACTGTCAAAGAGGCTCTGAAAAGAGACGGTCGCTTCATTGATGAACTCGGCGACTTCACTCTGACTGACAATAAAAATCCGAACTACATCACTGAACAAATACAGAAGGTCGACAACCTGGATAAAAAAAAATTCAAGATATGTCTTCCACGGAATAAGGTAGCAAATGATAGCTCGCGTTCATCAAATAATTCACCACAAAGGTCTGACACAATGCAAGCTGTAGATGAAACACCGCAGGAGAAAAATCAGAGCCGTGGTGGAAAAGAGAGGACTCAGTGTCAGAGCAGTGATGGAAAAGAGTGGCAACAGTGTCGACAACAGGATTTATGAAATACTGCGTCGCCAGTTTCCAGATCTCAAAAAACTTATGGAGAGTGGATTCTCTGGTGATTCTTATCAGGAAGAACTGAACCTGAGGAAGGGAAAACTTTGGGAAGATCCAACAACCATTCAGTGAAGTTCACAGAGTCAGTAAGCTACTAGAAATGGGGCATAGTCAGTTTGCAAAGTGGTTGTTGAGGGATGTTTGTCAGGGAACAGGCTTTGTTCTGTTTGACAACTTCATCTTGACCAACGCACACCTATTCAAAGGTTGTGTTGAAGGACAAAAGTTGAAGCAGGGAATAGATGCGTTTGCTGTCTTTGACTATGAAAATCCTGAGCCGAACCCATACTACTACTTCGAGCTGGCTCGCCGTGAAATCTGCTTCAGTTTTGGTGATCTTGATTATGCCGTACTTGAGATAAAGTCTAAGGGCGAAAACTACAACCACAAAACAAAGAAAATCACTAACATGAAGGTGCCACCAGGACTCTTGAAGATTTTTGGTCCAATGCCTGAGAATGGTGAAGCCTGTTTGATTGGTCACCCAGCAGGAGAAGTGAAAAAAATGGATCCTACCTGTGTCATTGAGAAAGATCCATTTACTCTCTGCGCTATCAATCATGCGATCAAAAATGACCCACATGCAGATCTTCTTGTGTTCTACAACACTTTCATGTACCACGGCTCTTCTGGCTCCCCAGTGTTTGATGCTCAGGGCAGAGTTTTTGGTTTGCACACTGGTTGTTTTTTCTCTGGGTTTCCAAAATCTGAAGAGAGTGTGATAGAGTTCGCCCAACCTCTGCTTACTATATTTGAACACTTTGTGAGTACGCTGAAGGAAAAGAGGACAGGAGAAGCTGTTGGAGAGAGTTGAGAAAGAGGTGAAGGGAAACTCAGACCTAGAGAAGCTCTTTAAGTCTTTGGTTGAGCTGAAGGAAAGCAGACAGATACGATAGGATGAGCCAGCAGACCCTGAGGAGCTCCTGGACTCCATTGAGAAAATGGATATTAAATTAAGTATTCAGACCTTCAAAACGCATCTGGCTGCAAAGGTTATTTTGGAGTTCATAAAAACTTTATTTTGACCGAATGATTAACTGACTCTTTGTCATCACAACAAATTATAATGCTGCCCTGCTATTTTTGTTTACCAAGTGTATTTTTGGGGCTATGAACTGGATGCCAACAGGTTTTTACTCAACTTATAACCCTCCTATAACCAACACTTATTTTAATACTGTATTCTAGACTAGAGGTCGACCGATATGGGTTTTCTCAGGCCGATGCCGATCTTTTGAAATCAGGGTCGGCCGATGGCCGATATATGCTGCCGATTATTTTTGCCTGCTATTTGGCCGATATGTGCTTGTTTTTAACCTCTATTTGAAAGATAAAATTTAACACTAATAAGTAGTTAAGATACACAAAATTCTCAACAAAAACATTTATTGAACACTTGAACACCGATATGCACTTGTATACTTACATTAAACATGTATAATGTAAAAACATATATTGGATAAATAAACAAAACGGATAAAAAGAAAGAAAGAAAATAAACTTAACTTTGTCAAATAAACTTTTCAATGAAAAGATAGGTTAGTGCACTTAGCTGCATTTATCAAACAGCTGAGAACAATAAAATAAATTGACCATTTTAACAATAGTAGTGCTAACACACAGTAGCAACCAGCAGCATTTCTTTGTTTTGGTGTTGGCTGGGTGAAGCGCTGCCATAAGGGGGTGGTTTTCTTTTCAGCCATCAGACTTAATGACTTAAAAAGGGGGAAAATACAAGGTTAAGTTAGTATTTTTGTATAGTATCTTCTTCAAGTAATTTTATAGATAGGTATAGATATAAAATCTAACATTTGTTTTATAAATCAGGTAATAATTCAGTGCATTGTAAGTGATACAAAGCTAAAAACGTTTCTATCATCTTCCCAAAAACTGTCCTGAAACATGTATTTTTTGTTTGTTGACAGACAAAGCCAAATGGACAAAACCTAATTATCGCAAAAGGGGGGAAAACAACTTTAGGCCATATGGTCAAAATTAATTATTACATTATTAATAATAATGTAATAACTATAACTTATATCACTAACGTATTTCACTAGTAAACTGCTGTTGAACGACAAAAACAACCACCATGGCAAAAGGGTATTTTACAACAACTTTGAATGCAGCGCGACGCACCGTCTGTGTTGTTTTTCAGACTAGTATACAACGGCAGCTGCACACTGCTTAACATACTGTTGTTGGATCCTATACAGTGAAATAAATCACACTTTACACCGTTTAGCCGTCAGCATTTTTATCGTGTTTAATCCATCTGCTAGCTAACGGTAGGCTAACGTTAGCTGCTGACGAGTGTAATGTTAACTAGCGTCACATGCTGCGATGTTTCTGTTATTCTAACATTCGTTTTCGGAGCATCAGAGAGCAACGCAGGCATATCAGTGGCGCCGAAATGAGGCACAGAAATCCGCGTTGCTCTTCGGTCCGGTAGATACGGGTCGTGAAGGCACAGGAGCCATATTAGCAGCGGGTCTATTCTGTACCAACCCTAGGAACGACGCTAGCAAAGCAAAGCCAGTCCTTCACTAGCCTATGGTGCGGTGGTCTCTTTTAACTACAACTTCTTTCTCTGCATCGAGTTGACAACCCTCTGAAATACAGACACACAAACAGAACAAATAATAAAAGTCTCAGATCCACTGTCTGTGATTGCAAAATACTAGTTTAATTATTGTGACAACATGACATGACAGCTATCAATATCCAAAGTAGCCTAACGTCATGTCGCCTATTCATGTTTTTTCTCGAAGTTGGCAGTAAGATGTCATGCGTTTTTCATTAAATATATAGGACTTATAAGAATTTAATCCTTACCGTTTTCTCCGAGGAACAGCTCCTTCCTTAGGCACTGGATGAGGTCTGCTCACTCTGCTGGTAATTGACTCTAGGGGCAGCATGCATCGCACACGTGTTCCGCAACAACAACAACACCAGGCTGCCCGCAGATCCGCCTGCCTGTTAATCGGCTTGATATTGGCCGATGCCGATTATGTAAAAAATGCCAAAAATCGGCCGATTAATCGGTCAACCTCTATTCTAGACTTACCATTGTTGATGTTTGGTGTAATGTAATCAGAAACATTGACTTGCCTGTGAAAGCCTAAATGTCATAGTTAAGTAACGCTTCTTGGTGTTGTTTAGTTTTTTGTGTTGATTTTGTAATTTTGTAATTGATATTTTAGACTTTATTACCCATATTACCTGTTTGTATGATATTAAAACTCAACTGTTTGTTCTCTTCAAAATCTGTTTCCTGTCATTGATTTCTTATTATTGTTATGCAACCCTGTGTATATTGGCCGATCGAGCACATCTTACAAATCTTAGAGAGGAGAAGACACTGAACCTAAAGACACATGCTTGAATTCATCCATCATACGGATGATAATGGAACTTTGGCAGCTTTTTGGCTGCATACAAAAAGGAGTTTCTGTAACCCTCTAAAACAGTCAGCAAAAAATAAAAAATGTCTTAAACTTTATTGCATGGTAAAGAAGTGTTAAGGTGTATACAACAAGTTATATGATCCAACAAATTTCATTCAAAGCATACTGAAGCCTTAAAAGGGTTTAATGCTTCTTGCAGGTGTTGCGGACAAAGTGCATGGTCATTGTAAACCTTCCGATTGTTCATACTCATTGCGGTCAAAGCAATCAGAGTAGCGGTCACAGCGGCTCCTAGAACGGACTTCTCCTCTTCTGTAGCCAATCATTGCAATGCGTCGTTACAAAATCTTGGAGGTGCACACGTTGGCAGACCCACCGCACATAGTGGCCCAGGCCGCAGCTCCGTAATATCGTCAGAGGTGGGTAGAGTAGCCAAAAATTGTACTCAAGTAAAAGTACTGTTACTTCAGAATAATATGACTCAAGTAAAAGTAAAAAGTAGTCATCCAAATAATTACTTGAGTAAGAGTAAAAAAGTACTTGGTGAAAAAACTACTCAAGTACTGAGTAACTGTTGAGTAACGTCTGATTTATTTTTTAACACAAGCATTCAATCAGACGGACAAAAAATACAAAATAATCATATTTAGACAAATTATAGTTCATCCAATCAATTAAATTAATTTAAATTAATTAATTAATTAATTATAAAATAGCTTAAATTAAAATAATCCAGGTAAATTCAAGTACTTAAAAAATAATATCAATAAAATAATAATACATAAAAAATAAATAAGCACAAGTAACACACATTTCCAAACCTTTACACTTTTTTTACCAGGCCCTGCAGGCAGAACTAGAACAAGGTAATGGAGCTGCTGTTTGGTACTTTTACTAAGGTAAACATGCTTTACTTCACAAAGGTGGATCACTTGTTATCGGGTTCAATCGCCGTGGTAACTCATGCTGGACGCCTAACCTGGTCGGGAGCAGAGATCAACTGGTGTAAAAGCACCGCCTACTGACCAATCAATACTCCACTGATAACGGCTTCACCGTTCTTAGAAGATCAGGTGGAGCTCGGTGCGCGGAGAGAGAGAGAGGGGAGAGAGAAAAAGAGAGGGGTGTGCTCATACAATACCGACAGCCCCGTTAACATTCCCTGATGGGTATATTTGCCGTGTGTAATGCGCACAGCGGTTTTATGCTTGGGTGCTTTTTAGTGAATACTATATCGGAGTGTCTATTTGCACCCCCGGTACGAATAGCCTCAGCCACACAGCTGAGCTATTTACACCCTGTGACATAACAACAAAAAAACGTTGCTCGCGTGCACCGAAATCATGGCGGACGTTCATCTTCCATGACCGCAGAAACTGGCATATTAGGGAAGTTTTGTCTCTAAAGTTTATAACAATTGAATTTGTAGCGGAAAATGGACACTACAGTTGCGCTTTCTGTCTTCAGTGAAAGCATGCAACCGTTAGTTTGTTAGTTAGTACCTATTCTTTTGTATACAGTATGGTTACCTAGCAACCGAGGCTTGAAGAGACCAAATCGTAAACAGTTATTCAACATCCTGAAAGAACTGCTAGGTGATTGGTTAGCACGCTTAACTTTGGTATGGGAAAATGGAGTTTGATTCCCCTGTGTGGTGATCTTATTTTTTAAATTTGGATTGGATAATTTGCAGGGTGGTAGGGGAAGACTTATGAATATGCCTGCTCTGTTTGGGGTTGGGCTTAGGCAAGAGGAGTGGGATTGGTTATGGTTAGGGTAAGAATGTCAGGGCGATAATATTCCAAAAAGGTGTAATACATGAGTAGTATGGATAACTGTGTGTAAATATATGCCAAGGTACTGTAAATGCACAGGGGTGCAAATAGCATACACTTCTAATTGCACCAGGGTACAAATAACATACTGCTAATTGTACCAGGGGTGCAAATAGCATACACTACTAATTGCACCAGGGTACAAAAAGCATACTGCTAATTGTACCAGGGGTGCAAATAGCATACACTGCTAATTGTACCAGGGGTGCAAATAGCCTCACCCATACTATATTGCCATAGTCTTGAGCCATACAATGCTTTGGTATGATATAATTCATTGTAACATTGTCTTGTGATGGGTGAGTCAGATGGCAGTACTGGGTTTATTGAACTGGAAAGGCAAACTTCTTTTTTTGATTATTTTTTATTTAATAGTGACAGTGGATAGACAGGAAAGGGGCAGAGAAAGAGAGGGAATGACAAGCAGTAAAGGGCCGCAGGTCGGATTCAAATCCGGGCCGCGCAGCCTAGCCGACATGGGAAGAACGCTCTTACTGAGGCCGCCCCTATTCATTAATGTTTTGACCAGTAGTGATTTGGCATGTGATTTATGTATGCCTATTATAAAGAAACAAATAGGCTAATCTGTAACTTTAGAATTTGTCACATACTTTGCTGTTCTGAGTTCGCGGTGCAGTATGCACCGTAACATGTAGTCTAGCCTACTACTGTGTAGTAGACTACATATTACCCCACTGATGCACATGTGAAAATGAAATGAAAGCAGTCCTACACACAGTCAATACAGTATATACAGTAATCATTTCTCCAAATATTTTATTCCTTCCGCCATCAGGTTATTGTATTTAGACAGTAGCCACTTTAAATAGGATCCGTATTAATATCTTACATGATAAAGTATGCAGTGATGCCTATTCTTTTTCTTGTACTGCTATTTTTCATATTTGTTTAACTTACCAACTTATTAGCTATTTGGCCTCTGTCAGTTTTTGGACATTTTGGATGTTGTTTCATGTGACCACTTTACATTTCGAAGTCATGAAATTAGCATTAGGGTTTAGTTTTATCTTAAAGGATAAGACAGAAGGAACTGAGTAGAAATGGAATGAAACATACGGTAGGCCTACATATAAACTTCCCGCAACTTCAATATTTTAATACATATCATGAATGGTCCTCCCAAAAGGTGTTATTTTAGATAGATTGTTGCTGGGCTATACGTCGGTGAGTTTTCCCGTTATCCTACCGTTATCCTAGACTGATGGGCTGTTAAGGGCACTTATTTGGATGTGCAGTGACCTAACCCACGTAAAAACCTAGTGAAACGACATTTTCCACAATAGAAACATGATATAAATGGGAAAACGTACTGTTCTAGCTATAAAAATGGCAGAATCATCCACAGTGCATGATATTTCAAAAAACGCGTTTCATGGTGACGGCAGTGAGTTGTTAAGAGATATTCACGAAGACGTAGCTATAGCCCAGCAACAATCTATCTAAAATAACACCTTTTGAGAGTACCATTCATGATAGGCTATGTCGTAAAATATTGAAGTTGTGGGAAGTTTATATGGCTCAAATTGTATGTTTCATTCATCCCCCCATGCTGTTTCAATCGTCCCGACCAGGGACTTCTGCTGTAATAATTCCTGAACGGTTTTGTTCAAAAACTGAAAATGCAACTGTATTTGACAGAGGACAGGTGTAGGTTGTTAGTGACTAAATATTTAGCTTTCAGTGCGATATGATCGCTTTGTAAATTACGTTTAAATAAAAAGCTACCGGGTGCGGGGCTCTCCGTGTCCCGCTGGAGCTCCGATTGCAGGTTGAGGTCGGCAGCGCGAGCTTTCTGGCGATACTATTCAGATAATAAAAAGGTAATTATTTAGAAGCAGGCTGGTTGGTTACAGTTGGCTAACTTGCTATTCCACTAAGCTTCCATGCTAGCTCTTAAGCCGGACTGAGTTGTCCCTCATCTGGCGATAGAAACCTGCTTTCCCCGTTCCGTTGGCTCAGAGCTCCACAGCCACAGTCCAGCTACAAATTAGTTTTGCACCAAATGTATCGCAAGAAGTGTTGCAAAAGTCGAGGCGCAGATGAGCGCATAGGACTATGTGAAGTTGCAGTGACAGATTCGAGAGGTTGTAGCCTAATCACTGAGTTGTGGTTGTGATGGAAAATGAACCTGAGTAAAAAAAAATAAAGTACACGAGTAAATGTTGCATTACAGCTTGCAGCTGTCATTGTGTTCATGCAAATATCAATCTACACATTTGTGAATATTTTTTCTGCGACTTCAAATTCAGATCACGTGTGTGAATATTTTTTACAAGTGCAAATTTTAACATAGTTCAGACTTTTTGTTCTGCAAGTTCTCACATTGTATTCTACAAGCTCTCACCTTTTACACCATATTTACCTTCATATACTGCTGGTAGAAAGGGGGAACAGTTTGGTACGGTGGAAACCACATTAAATATTAATTTAATTATATAATATAGTGCTAACAGTAACAACTCTGCACACACAATAAGTTTTAGGTTAACTATTCCCAGGTAAAAAAGTAGTATACTTTAGTGTATTAGAAATATGAATGAAGTACATGAAGTATAAAACAAGTATGCTTCTACTTGTTGTGCTTTATTTAAAGAGTATTTAATATGTACTTTTTAAAAGTATACTTCAAAATAGATGTAATTAAGTTCAACTTCAGCGTCCAAAAAGTAAGTATACTAATTTACCAGTAATCAAATTATTTTTTAAATGTACTTTTTGAAAGTGTACTTTTTTGTTAATGTATTTTAAATAGTATAGAAGTTTATTTTTTTTAAGTGTATTAAATTTGACATACTTAGAGTGGCAATTCAGTGTACTTATGGGAAGTATATTTTTTTGGAAATTAATTGTTAGTATACTTTTTTAAAGTGTACTATGATCTCACTTCATTAGAAGTGTGACTTCTGTACACTTTATACAGTACACTCTAAAATAAGTGTATTTGTAGTGGCATATCAGAGTACTTTCATAAAATATGTTAAAATACAAAATGTATAGTGGTAACTTAGTGTACACTTATAGTAAGTACACTTATTTTTAATACAGAGTTAGTATAATTTTTGAAAGTGTACACTAATTTCACTTCATCAGTAGTGTAATCTTAGTACACTGTAAACAAAGTGCACAAAATATAAGTGTACTTTTATTAGCATATCAAAGTACACTGAAAAAATGGTAAATAGCAGGTCTTTGAATTTACAAAAATGAATTTAGAATATGCTACGCAATTCATTTATATTCCTTTCAAGAACATGGTTCAATCATGTAGACTTCAGTTGTTTTTGTATAGATTGCTTTTGCGTTGATTGAAATTGATTGAATTGAACATTTTAAATGATCGAATTAAGTTTGGTCACTACCGCAAATGGTATATTTGAATCAAATGGCGCCAGGAAGTGTAGGTGGCACTTCCCGGGCACTGACACACCAACCGTTATCCTGTCTATGCTGCCAACACAGGCAAACTGTTTCAACAAGGACATCGCCAAAACAAGAAGAATGTGAACAAGAATGTTGAGCATGTGTTGGCTGCGTGCAGGATTAATTCTACAGCAGCCATGTGTTGTCTCCTTCACGAAAAAGTAAGTTAACATCAATCAAAATGATTTTTTTCATGTTCATAATGTTTTTGTACTGCATGTAACGGTTACAAAAGTCCGTTCACTTGTTTGTGCATTCTATAAATATATCGGTTTTCTTGTAACTAAGTTAGCTAATACCATCACTAACTAGTAACTACTTAGTTTAGCATTAATAATTGTGTTTCTCCCCCTGACGGTCCTGCTCCTAACAACGGTATTTCAATGTAGCTAACGTAATGTTAATGGCAGCCGGTGAAGAGGAGCTAGTCAGCCTCATAAGAATGAGTGTTAAGTGGTCGGGTTTAGTTCGCAACATTTAGATTACATTGATGCTGTTGTAACGGGTTTTTTTGTTACGTTTTATGTAACAAAAAAAAAGGTCCGTCGAGTTGTTTGGGCATAACGTTATATGTTGGTTTGCTAATAGCTAAGGTTAGCTAGCTAAGACCACAGGCTTAGCTACAAGTTCAATGTAACGTCGGGTAAGAACGAACGAGTGTTGTAGCTAAAGCTGTCGGTTATTCAGTTACAGACTCTGTGTGTGTGTGTGTGTGTGTGTGTGTGTGTGTGTGTGTGTGTGTGTGTGTGTGTGTGTTATATGCGGGAGGGTGCTGCTGACATGAAAATGTATCGGGGCAACTAACGTTAGCACAGTGTATGGGAACTCTTTTTTTTTTTTCTTTTTTTTTTACCATGTCATTTTCCTAAATCTCTCTCCACTTGCTGCACACTAAAGAATCCCTCCATAAATCATTAAGTTTTCATATAAATGAAGCAGCGTTTTTAAGGTCGGACTCAAACTGGATTTTTAGCCCACCTTTGTGTCTTCGTTGTGTGCTTTATTTTGTGTGGTTTTTTAATTATTGAGTCAATCTTTTTGGTTCATCTCACTGATTCTAAATGTTTTCTTTCATAGGATCCTATTTGAACAGCATACGCAATCAAATGCTTTATAGTGGTAAGTGCTGTCATATTTGTTTTTTCTTTGTATATTTCCTAAAATAATTGAAAGTTACAGATGGAAACATTTGTTTGTTTCTCAATTGTTTACAAATGAAAATGGACCTACTCTCACAGATATCGCCAATTTAAACTTTAACAGTATCAGAAACATTAAAACACCAACTGGTTGTTTAGTGTTATTTCTTTTTTGAAAAACATTAAGATTTTAGAATTGTGGAAAGGTTATGTAATGTTATAGGTTATATTTTACATACCACAATTTATTGGCAAGAACGGCAAGGCCCAACGTCTACTTATTTTTCATCTTTCTCCTACTATATTCATCTTTTTGTCTCAGTTTTAACCTTTCCTCTATTTATTTTCTTACTTATCTTTATATTTGTATCTTTCTTTGTCTTTACTGTCAATCTCTTTCCTACGTGTTTGGAGTTGACAGCAAGGCTAGTACCTTTGTACAAACAATGTTGTAATATTCTTAGAGAAATATGTACCCATATGACAGTGTACACCAGTTGACTTCAAAGTGTAGTGTGTTCAAAAAAAACAATGCAATCCACATGTTTATTTATATTTATTACAGTTAATAATAATTAAGTACTACTAAGTGTGGTAAAGCCACATATTTTTGCAATCTGCACTTTAGTTTGTGTGATTTGTTTCTGACTTTCATATGGATGCTTACACCAGGCTTGGTCAGTGCTCAATATACTACTGTGATTGAAGTAGTTAAATAAAAGATGTCATTCATATAAATTCATGCATCACCTAATTTCATCATCACATCCAGACCTGGCCTCCAGGAAATAATCTTAATCTATCTAATCTTGTGTTGTTCATACTATACAAGGATGTATTACTTGTCTTTGTTGAATAATACAGAAGACAAAGAGCTTAAAAAATTATTGCATATTAAATTGCAATCATAATATTTGTGGAAAAAAATCACAATTAGATTATTTTCTAAAATCGTTAGCCCTACTTACTACTCCCTTATGATTTAATGTGTATTTGTTTCTCGATAGGTCTTATTGACTGCCTTTTTCTTCTTTTTTTTAATAGGGCATGGATGAAGACGCCATCAACGAGGCCACTGAAGAAACCAGTGTTGGGATTTATGTTCTTAAAGAACATGCTTCAAGTGACGAACCAGGGGACATTGGTATTGTCCTTGAAGGCATCAAGATGTTGCAAGATCTTTATAATGTAGCATTACCTGTTGCTACGCTGTTTGGACTAATGTACAGTATGCCCTGAACTTCAGCTACCCTCCTCGCCTTCAATCCAAAAGATTTGCATGGAACTTGATGGAGGGAAACTTTCCAACAAAGCACTTGCTCTAAAAAACAGGCTCTTCCAGTGAAAGGGCCAGAGAGACTGCGCCGTCAACCAAACAGCGTAGTTGTCCCTAAAGGCATCGTTGGTATGGCTGTACTCTTTGGACTAGTTTTTTTCGTTTGAATTAACTGGACAGGATTTGCATGGAGCTGCATGGAAATAACCTTTTGCAAACCAAGCAAAAGTTTTCTCTCTAGAAAACAGACTCCATTAAAGACCAACAGGCATTTTTTTTTTTTTTTACACACGGTTAAAAAATGTTGTCATTTGAAAAACTATTTTGAAAACAGAGTTACCCTTTGAAAAAAGGGTAACTTCGGGTTTTTCAACTTGTTCCTCTGTTGTTGTTACTAATGGGAACAACGATCTTCGACATTGGTCCAGTATAAAGCGAGTAGGCCTGTCACGATAACAAGTTTTGCTGGACGATAAATTGTCCCAGAAATTATTGTGATAAACCATAATCTTGTCGTCCTGAGACCATTTTTATCTAATATAATGATAATGGCATAATAATGCAGGTACACTTTTTCAAAGATCAATAAACTTTTATTTCTAAGGAATTTTTAACACTAGAACTGGAAGACATCGTCCACAGCGGCATATGTCTGAGCACGGCGGATATTGCTCATATTCTTTCTCTTTTTTTTTTTCTCTTGACGCTGCCTTTACTGTTCAAGGGTCCTGCTTTTGCCAATATCTGCTTTTGTGTTTTACTTTTGTGTCAATAATAAAGATCCTTTTCTGAAATGCAATTTATAATCTGTTGATGTAATGCACTTGAATTGAATTGTAATATAATACACTTGTAGTGTAATAGCAACATTCATGCTTAAGTATAACAAAATGGGGATAAAAGTACAGATGAAATATACTTCAAACAATTTGTTTCTACCTTACACTATAATAACATTGCACTGAAAGTACGTGTTTATGATGTTTAGGTTGTAATTGAACTTCACTTCAAACACATTATTATTGTCCTAGTGGGACACTTTAAAAGCACTAAATATAGTTATGAAGTGCATTTGTAGATCACTTGAAATATCACAGAGGCATGCTAAATTAACATAGTTTATAGTAATTATAAGTATGATAGCAGTATGAACAAAATATACTTAAACGCAACTGTAAGTTGCGCTGCAATGCCTTTTTAAGTGTATTTCAATAAGAATGGCAATACAATGCAATTGTACTGTAAGTGTGCTTAATTGATCATGAATCTTGATTTACATTAGTGTATTTTAGTGCACTTGAAGTTTAAAAAAAGTTGTTCCATTTTAGCATACTATTTACACTTGAAGTGTAGTCAAATAGATGTTAAGTTGAAGTTAATACATAATTGAATACACTTAACTATACTTGGATTTGACGAAAATAGTACAAAGTTTAGAAAATATACTTAGTACACTTTATTAAAGTATATTTTTAATAGAATTTTTTTTCACCTGGGTTACCAACTGTATTGAACCAATGCATGCGCTCATTAAACGTGACTGGTGATGTGTACGTGGATAGGCACGATATTAAATCACTGTAATAAACTGGCCTACTGTTGCTAACATATTTCTTTCGGTCCAGGTTTATATAAGCCTATTTATTGATTGATTTATTTTCTTCTAACGTTACACTGGTATAACGTTAGTGCTGCATATTATGACTGTTCTAAAAGCTTGGATTTTATTTTTAGGCTTTATTTACTATTACTTCCGGGTCACGTGGCCAGCCTGTCTTTCTTTTAATGTAGCTATTCAAAACCAAAATCGGACCGTTATTTGAATTTGGTTTAGTCGTTTTTCGTTTTTGGATTCAGAAACCAAAAACGGAGAACGGCTCTTTTTTTACCGTTTCTTTGTTTTTGGTTTGAAACGACAAACGAAAAACAGCTGGTTTCTCGTTATTTTGTTTTGTGGTTCAAACGAAAAAACAAACTATCAAAACGTACACGGACCCCATATGCACAGTATAGATAGATAGATAGATAGATAGATAGATAGATAGATAGATAGAAATAAGTTACAACCCAAATTTCAGCAGCACAGCTAGAATTTTACTTAAATTGTCATCACCTTGATTGTTCACAATGAGAGCACCCTTGTGTTTGAGTGTCCCCTCACTAAAGAACTGATTTTGATTTCGAGACTTCACGAGAATTACAAACACTTGAAAGAAGTTATTTCAGAAAAACACAGTGGTCTGATATATTGCTACAGATGTTTACTGTATCCTGGATTTGTTTCACATCCACTGTTGTCTGGCTGACCTGACCTCATGTTGCAGGAATGACAGGTCAACAGCTCCTCCAAGTGGCCGTTTTACCACACTACCAGCAAATGACGTTGTGGCACATCTTCATTTGTAATCCAAGCTGAAAGTGTAATATAACTTTGGAAATCCTCACTACCAAAATCAGAAAATAGGATTAGGATTATAAAAAAGGATGCTATTGATTGTTGGTTAATTTGATGTGGAGGTTATTCTTCTCTCAATGGTGTTGCTGTTTGCTTTGAAACACCCCCTTTACGGTAACAAATATTAAATGCATTAGTTTTTTTAAAGAGCTGAAACATTTTTGACCAATTAAAGTTTTTTTTGTGAATTATCACCACCCTTTTTATTCATCATTATTATTATACAAACACTTGCTAAATATTTGAGTTGATAAAACCCTTGAATCTACAAAAGTTCGAAGAAACCAGAACTATCAGAATAATGTAGATCATTGAAGTGATTAAAACAAAGGAAATAGTTATTTCAAAAGCAACTGCATGAAGTGAGTAAGATTGTGAGTTTCAGAAAGTTACAGAAATTGTCAGATATCCCATCCCAGATTCCACCGAGGCCTTCACTTTTTTTATCTTTTCGGCCCAAAAATGACCAGGGGTCTCTATTTATAGACAGTAGTAAAGTCACAATATTTAGCTCATTCATTAAATCTAGTCGCATTATCTACTGTACATTGTTTACTCCTCTGTTCAGTCTTCTCCTTATCTCCTCCATCTTACTTTGTCTAGTCATCTCATCTTTTATGTGAAAGCGCTCCTACTCCTTCAACTCATCGGCTTCCAGTTTGTGTTCCTGCTCTTCTCATCTCTTTTTTCCCTTTCACACTCTCTTCCCTTCTCCTTGTCCAGTTTTTTCTCTTTTGTTCTCTTCGCACTTGCTTTGTTCTTTATTCTCTTCTTACATACTTTGTAACACTAACTCTCTCAGTAATCATCCTCGTCTTCTCCTCTCAAAGCGTGGCGTAGACTCCTCCAGAACTCCCCACTCCTCTCCTCATCCTGGGGCCACTCCAGGTAAGTGGTGGAGCTCATGAGTTTGCGCAGTTTGCAGAACCGTTTTGGGATGTCGTCCTTGGACAGCGGTTCCAGCAGGATCAAGATGGCATCTCCGCCGGCATTCCCGTCGAAAAGCTGGAAGTGGGAGAAGTCCAGCTCATAGCGGCACCAGTCGGACTGGACAAAATTCTCCGAGAGGACGAAGACGGTCCGCCGGCTGCGCTCCATGGCACTCATGATGTTGTCCACAATCCAATGTCCAGGAAGGAAGTCCCGCTTGTGGAGACACAGGGTCAGAGGCCGGAGCGTTCTCTGATCCACAGAGTCTTCATCGTTCTCCCTGTAGGAGTATAAACCAGAGAGCAAATAAACTTCAAGTTTTCGTTGCGAAGGCATGACCTCCGTGATCGACTCTTCTGGGTTTTCGGTGAAGCGACCAATGAAAAAAGAGGTAGGTGACAGTACAAACTTTGAATTTAAACGGTTTCTTCACCATGTCTGAGTTGAAAATGCATCTTGTTGTCACGTAAGGTCCCTGTTCATGTTGCACAGAAATTTTAATTGCATTTTGTGTCTGTTAAGAGGCACAAAGGCACTCTTTAGAACATGCCTGGCATTTTAGCTAACTGGGAGCTCTGGCCATTAGCTGCAGCAACTCCAGTTTGCTAGCACCGATTTTGGTCATTTTTTTTTCCATCGACAGTATTTAGTGACATCTAGCGATCAAGATTCAGGTAAAAATCGTCCGCATTTATCCTTTTATTTGTGCCATGATTGGTAAAAATGGGATAAAAACTATTGGAGGAATGGTTCAAAAAAGGTTTTGTGGAATATACTGATCATCTTCAAATCGTATTGTATTAAACTTTAATTCATTTTTAAGGTGTTCCCTTGTGTACCTCATTCAGAAGCTATATGACTTATGACACAAAAAGTTAAGTAACCCAAATCTCTTGTTCCTTGACCTGTGACCTAATGTTAAACAAAAGTTAAATGAAATGTGGTAAGTAGTTTTTTAGTCTTTTGAGTAACCCTGCTAAATAAACAAACTGATAAAAACACTGTAAAATGTAGGGCCTGATATTGTCAGAAAGTACAACATAAAATAGTTTGACGTTACCTTGGCTCCTCCAGCTCGGGTACCAAGCAGTTTTCCACCCAGCTAGCGTCTCTCTCACTGTAGGACACAAAGGCGTCATAGGACAGCAACTCTTCTGAGCCCGATCTATCTCTTCGATGCCGCCGTCGTAGGGAGCTACGCTTGGCTCTCAGCCACGCCCACGTCATTTTGACGTACCAGAATGCATGGAGGCGCCACAGCAGGACACACAGCAGAATCCCTACAAAAAGCGCCACCCCACAGCTTACAGACACAAACAAAACCCGCTGGCACACAACAATGGAGAGCTGGACTTGAGCCACCGGTTGCCCCTGCAGGTAGAGAGGTGAGTCACAGACGTAGCTCTCCTCTCCATCTGCCAAATGTACGTCTTCGCTTCCTTTAATGCCTGATTGGAGGAAATGGACGAAATCACAGGAGCATGCAAATTTGTTCTGACCCGCCCAGAGGTCCTGGAGTCGTCCGTATGACTGGAGGTCCGCATGGTCGAACCTGTTCAGGGTGTTTGCCTGTGGGAATCCAAGGAGTGATCACACTGGGGAATACAAAGGATTGGAAGAAAAAAAAATATGAGATGTGATTGGTCCTTACCTGTATTGTCAGTGTTTGTAGATTGGGGAAAAGCCATCCTGGGGGCAGCTTCAGTAACTTGTTTCCAGAGAGGTGGAGCTCTCTCAGGGCAGGCAGGATCAGAATGAAGTCTTTGAGATCGTTGTTGCTCAGATCCAAAACCTGTAAATGATGCAAGGTAAACATATGCTCATAAGCGGGTTTGTATGATGTTGTACGAAAAGTTATGCAAAACAATTTGCATGATATCCTACAAAGTTACAACTGCCTTTAAGCGGCCTTTACAGTCTAATTTTGTTGGGAAAAGGTGACTGTGAGCCAGGTAGAGGGCACAGAGGGTAAAGTTATGTTCAGTCCCTCAAGGATTTTGCGGCCTTTTTTTGAGATTGTTGCGGCCCAAAATGCCTGAATTCGCTAGACTGGGTAAACCCAGCCCGATCTGCCGGCGATTTGATTTCGCCCTGCAGCTCAGTCTGGAAACCTGTACGTTTATTTATCCTGCTTCCGTTACAAATTTGCAGGAACCAATCACAAACTGGCTTATGCACCTGGCGCGCTATTGGCGGTTTTAACACGATGACGATAAAGAAGCGACCAAGCAGCTTTTTTTTTTACATTCAACATGAACTATGCCCGTTGATCACGCCTCTAGTGCAGAGAAAATACAGAGCAGACTCCCCCAGACTAAGAGCTTGGTCTGGTGATAGCCAGACTATCAATTTGCAGTAGCTTTTGTAAAAAAATGTGATAAAATGTCTTTTATATTTTTGTTATATATAAGTTGCGAAAGACAGTGACAATTATCGTTTTTTGGTTTACTTCTTTAAAAATAAAAGGAAACTTGTTTTGGGGAGAATAAAACTTTTTCCTATTAACCTTACCAAAAAGGCTAAGGATGCTGCAAATGTTGGTATAATATGAAAAAGGCTGGTGGACAAAAAATAATAATTAATTGATTGTTAGTTAATTTCCTAACCTGGCCTGGGCTGGGGCTGGGACACACGGTTCATACGGTTTGATAAAGCACTTATTGGACTTTAACTTATCATTGCACTTACAATAACGAGCATAGCTGTCCTCAATTTAGGTCATCCTGTATGTCTCATCTCCCGTTTTTTCCTCCACCATGTATGTTTCTGCGTGTGCGCACGTCAGTCGCGGGGGGAACTGAGCAGCAGCAGGATTGAAACGGCAGCAGCTTTCAGCGGCGACTTTAGAGTGAAAAATCGTTACGCCGGACTTTGATGTTAAAATGTATATAGGTTGGAAGGACGGTCTGAAATGTCTTTCGCAGTACGTTTTGTTGGCAAATGTGAGAGAAACAAGGTAATGAATTCAGCGAATAAGGTGGCTGTCAATGCTTACAGCTATAAAAATTACAGTTATTTTTTTCCCGTAGCTTTATGCACGAATAGTGAACAGCCTTGATAGTGACAGGTCTTTCAGGATTACTGCTACATGGTCTGTCTCTCAGTACCTCCAGAGTTGCAGGTAGACAGGGAGTGATGGTTGTAAGTTTAGCCCTGGAGATGTTGAGGTACCGCAGGGTGGAGGGCCAGGAGCAACTCTCGGGCATGGAACTGTATCCGGTCCTGCTGATGTCCAGGTGGGTCAGTTTGGAGAGCTTTGTTACCTGCCGGCTCACCGTGGAAAAAGACTGCACAGCAGAGGAACAGAGATAGTTAAGTCTTCATGCAACAGGAGATTTCTTCTTTAAACCTGGGGAGTCAATTATTCTTGGATTTATACTTTTATATAAATATATATATATATACTTTTACACTGATTTAACATGATTAAAAAACTGAATGGATCAATTCCAAATAAGTTTGGTAAAAAGGAATTGTTCTTGGTGAAGTAAAATCATATCATAACTGATATGAAGTAACGGGAATAATACACAAAAAGACGTTTTTTCCTTTAAAGTTTCATGAAGGCACCTTCAGAGCGTTTCCGCTGACGTTTAAAACTCGGAGGTCCTTCATCGTGCCGTCTCCATTGCACATTGTCTCCGCCAGAGTCAGGTCAGTCAGCAGGTTGTCTGACAGGTCCAGGTACTGCAGGTTCAATAGCAGGTGGGATGTGTTACAGGGCATCACATACACCTGAGGGGAAAAGTTTGACTTTAAAATTACACCTTTTCTTCTCACTGTTCATATGTTATTTGTCGTTTCTTTTTTAAAATGTTGGGACTTCTTCCTCTAGCTACGTATGGATTGATGTGGTAGCTACTGCATGTGACATTCTTGTGACAGATAACCACCTTCCTTACCCGAGAGTTTATAACGGACACCTTCCTGGGGTATTCCAGCATAAACCCCAGCTGCAGAAAGGAGACAAATTTAAAGATATTCAGCACCACGACGTTTCGTACGAAGAATTCGTCGATGCCTTTTTGATCGGTATGTTTGGCTGCCTCCCACCTAAAACCAACCAAGAAACAACAAAAAAAACATTTTACTATTCATGCAATCATTCATTCAAGCAACAGTTGATCACTTCTGTATTTTTCATTGCAGACCTATCTAAAGTGGATCTTATTAGTAGTATTTTTTTTAGTTAAGGAGAAGGAATTCCTCAGACAAACAGTGGGGATTTGGATAGGCAGGTACGCACATTAACAGCTGATTCATGTTTCCATCTGGTTGCTGATTGGTCGACTAAACATGCTGCTAATGTCCCCCACTCACTGAACTAATTTGGCATAATTACTGAGAAAAGGAGTTAAGGTCAGCACAAAAAGGTCACTTGGCACGCTCGTGACTAAATGGATTTGATGGATCATGTTGATGTGCTGGTTTCCTACCTGCCCTCGCCTGTCAGCGTGACGCCATCCATGGAGAGGGACGTGACTGGCACTCCATCCAACGCCACAAGGATATTAACGATGGCCTCATCGGACACGAAAAGGTTGTTGAAGGCCATTTTCCTGAAGAGTAACATCACAGAGGAGCAACTGGTTGGTTTCTCTGCCAAACTGATTTATATGCCATGTGGCAATTTATATTTTTACACACTTACAAAAAAGTAAATACTGCATGTAGCAATGTCTCCCATTCTCAATTCCATGTTTGGCTAGCTTCACATGGCAGGATGAAGTTTGACATTTGAATTTAAAGGGATACTTTGAATCTTTTGAAGTGTGGTTGTATGAGGTATTATCCACTTATCCATAGTCTCTAATTCTTATTTTTTACTATTAAGAGTTCCACAGTCCACAGTTAAAATTACAGCTTGAATGTTGATGTGACTGCACTCTTTTGCTAAAACAGAAGCAAATTAGATTGTTGACAGACCTGACTCTCCTTCTGGCTGACGCTCTGAAGGGCTGAACAGACTTATTCCCAATGAGATGGAGGTCTTCTAGAATGAGAGGCGTCTCAGGGTATGTAACATCCGCGAGCACAGCCGAGGCTAAGGCTGTGTTTGTCAAAAATGGACCATGGAGGCTTAAAGTGACACGACCCAACGGCCAAACGTCCCCTAGAGCACCGGACTCATAGCTGCAGAGAGAGAAAGTGACAGGAGAGAGTCATAGGAGAGGTATTGTGAAAGATGGGAAAAGTAAGTGTGGTTCAGTTTTACCTTTTTCCTTCCAAACATCTTAAACGATAAATATGCCAATATTCTATATTTTTTTATCATCAACAAAACCCCAAAAAGACAATAACAAATTCACTGTAATTAACTTTGACTCAGTCCAACAAACACCGTCCTGCTCACAGGGCCCAGAAGACAAATCCTTTCAGGATTCATACCAGATTTGAATCCACAAACTATACAAAACATCCTCCTGAAGCAGCTGCGTCAGCTCACATGCAAATCTGTGGTGAAACCAGACCTTGGGTACACCACAGATACATTCTCTAGGATAGGAGAAAAACGCTCAGGGTTGTTTGCATTCTTTTTAAACCAATCACAACCGTCTTGGGCTCTGCAAAATAGTCTCGGGCAGGAACTTCTGCTGAAACATTTGCACCCGCAAAAGAAAACACCACATGCAATAGTAAAGCGGTTAACTGTTCACACAATACAGTAATACTAGCTATTTAAATTATCTGGATACATGGTTAAATGTAACTTGCTCTTACCTGTGTATTGCCATGTGTACAACTTCATCAAAAGCAATCCCTCCAATCAATCCCAAAATGTCCAAGTTAGATAGTAAATTATGTAAACATATTCTTTGTCAATCTTTACAGTCATTCCCCAAGCAGGTCTGCTTTGTTGCACGATCCTCATTGTCTTCAAAATTTGCAAATTTTAGCATGTAGCTTGCTAGCTCAAAGTTAGTTGTTTACCGAGCGCAGGAAGTTTAAGAATGGCAACAGACAGATAGCGAGGCAGAGGGGCAAAACCTGATATCCACCGGTGAGCCACGCGCCGGTTGTTAGGCTTTAGCCTGGAAATGTACTACCGTTGATACAGACTAGCTCTCGTCTAACAACACAAACACACAAAAACAATGTCAGTCCCTCACCTTTTCAGGTTGTTGCCGTTCACTGTGAGCTCCTCCAACTCAGTGACTCCAGATAGATCTCCTCTCTTTAACTCCTCCAGAGCAGGACCTCCAAACCCCAGCCTCCGCAGCCTTACCAGCCTCTGAAACACTGGATGCGAACCAAGGCAGCTGGAGGACGCAAGACATACAAAAGTATGGGGACAACTGAACATCATATACGATGCAGAGGTTTTTACAACTGTAACCTTAGCTGTTTACCTATATGGGTTGTTGAGCAGGTTGAGCTTCTGCAGAGCTTCTAGATTTCTGAACCATTTGTGGTTGAGAGCAGTCAACTGGTTGTCGGACAGATCAAGCTCCTCCAGACTCCACAGAGAGTCAAACGCTGACGGATGGATCGTAGCCACTCTGTTACCTGCAGGACGATAATATCTACATATAAAAAAGAATCAACATTCTAACAAAAATGTAATTAGGGGGTCCACAAGGATCAATCCTGGGACCATTGATTATAATAACTTATTGCTATATTGGGGTTATTGTTATTATTGTTCATTATTGTTTGCCGCAATAAACTGCCTGATAAGAAAACTTTTTTTCTGAGCAATTTAAGGCTTCTAATCCACATTGGATTAAAAGATGAGGTTCAAAGTCCGTTCTGGACCTTAGGCATTGTAAAATGTGGACATTTGCACATTTTCATTTCCACTAAAACTGGGCAAACTCCCATAATGAAAAAAAATTAAAAAAAATCTCCTGAAAAGCTACTAAATGGAGCTTGTAGTTGAGATACGTTTATGAATTTTAGTTTTACCCTTTTAATTTTAACATGAATTTACAAATTAATGAATTAATCTAATGCATGAAAATGATCTGGCAAAAAATTACAAATAAATCAAGATATTGGTTGCATTTGAAGCAGGAAGTTCTACATCCAATCAGATTAATGATGGTAACACTTAAATCATGCACTGACAATTTAGTGATATCCCTGCAGTTGTGGTCTTGACCATGTTGAAATAAAATCCAGAGCCCCTTTTTTTTTTGAAACCAAGAGAACACTGAGTAAAAATGCGGTTGATTCTGAGACAAGACCGAGACCTTCAAAAAGTGGTCTCAAGATCAAGACCGGTCTCGAGTACTACAACATTAGTCTTTGCAATTGGCACACTGTCAAAACTTTATGAGAGATTTCTTATTTGCTCTAGAAAGAAATTATGTCTAATAAAGTATATACACTTAAACACAATATGGACAGGAAATTACATGTCATGAATTACTTATGGTGAAGAACTCTTACTTAATCTGCAACGTTTGCTCTAAAGCCAATAAAATCCGATCAACGTTACCGTGGAGACTCAGAGCCTTCAGTCTCCTGTGTCCTGTCAGATCGTAACTAGTCACCCCGGTGATGTCGTTGAAGGAGAGATCAAGAGTCAGGGCGCGGTCTGTCACCATGGGAACATGGGTAAATCCTCCGTAGGAGCAGTTACAGGTGAGCCGCAGGTCACACTTATCGCAGGATGACCTCTCGCCATCTGGGTTTGACCTCTGACCCCAGCACAGGTAGACGAAGAGGAGGGTGAAGTAAAGGCTGGTCTTCTGTCCCATACTGTACGGAAGGAAGGAAGGAAGAAAGGAAGGAAGGAAGGAAGGACGGAGAGAAGGAAGGAAAAAAAGAGTAATCGAGTGGATGAATGAATCACATAGTGAGACAAAGTGAGTCCGAACACACAGCTAACAATCTAAGATATCTTCCTCTGTGTTGGCGTTTCCGGCTGTCAGTTCCCCCAAAAGATCAGCATAGTCCACGGTACAAATTCATATATCAACATTCACCAAAGTTAAAAGACATCATGGGAATTTCTTTGTCTATAAAGGTGTCTTTACTGCTTGTGGCACTTATTTAAACACAGATTTCAATTAGAAATGTTCATCATTGTTGTTTTTAACATGTGCTAAATAAATCAAATCTATAATTTTTCTGTATTGCAACATCAGTTATTACACCAGAGTTATCCGGTTGTATCACAGATGAACAGATAAATTATAAAATAACGGAAGCACTTGAGAAAATGAGGGCTTTGAAACTGAATAAAAGCAGTTTGGCTTCCCCAAATAAGAGTGAACGTGCCATGAGGGGGTTTCCAGTGAAAGTCAAATACTTAGAAGATTGACACAAAGCAGCGTCAGTTTTAATGTTGTCATCTGCTGATCAGAAATCGTATCAACACGCTTACAGATTTAAAATGCTTTTGCTTTGCAGTTAATGATACTGGCAGGGTTTGTACTGCTGAGGCTGTGCATCTGAATTACATTTTTTAAGAGTCATAGCTCCTCAAAATGTCAGATCTTGAACATATGGATGGCAGAAATAATCATCACAACTCAGGCAGAAAACAGATTGTTGTTTTTGTTTTTGTCTGTGTCACAAAGTAAAAATCTTTATTCTTTTTTTTTTTATTCTTTCTTTATTTTGGATAGCCCCTTGAGATGTACCATCTCATTTTCAAGGGGGTCCTTTTAATCACTATTAGAAAATAACTGTCAGAGCCACACATGCTCAAAACTTGACATTACAAAATAACACAAATAAAAGAAAAACATCACACACAAAAAAAAAAACAAGACATCATTCACAGTATGCTCCATAGTCCCCAAGTCCACCACCTCCCCAAATTATACAATAAATTACAAGGTTACATTGACAGTAATAAGTCCTCATAAGCTGTTCACATAATAATACAGCATTATAATAATACAGCATTCAGATGAGCCCAAAAAGATAACAAAATATCCTCAATTAAAACATGAACATGGTATCTTTAAATATGAATGAATGCGCGAATGAATGCCGCGAATGAATGCCATTGAATCTGTCGAGTCGTCTTGTAGTGGTGCGTCAAGTGCAACGTACAGTATATTCCCAATTAGTTCTAATTCGGTATTGATGACGCGAAAAATAATAACGGTATCTCCAGTGAAATTGTTTGAAACTAATGTAACGAGCCAATTTTGTAAAATGTAAGGAGTAGAAAGTACTGCTATTCGTGTTGAAATGTAAGGAGTAAAAGTAAAAAGTTGCCACAAAAATAAATAGTAAAGTAAAAACATCTAAAAGATCTACTTCAGTACAGTAACAAAGTATTTGTTCTTCGTCTTTTGAGTTCCCCTGGATGCGAACTCTGCTCTCCGGCTGGAAAGCTTTGTGCAGTTATTATGATATCAATATATGCAATATAGAAGATGTTAAAGAAGGCACTTATCTGTTATAATTATGTTTTTGTTTTTGTTTTTCCAAAGCGGAGAACTCCAGAGTGGACCTAAAAGCACTATGAATGGTGCTTAATGTATTCTTAATTGTTGAAGTTGGAAGTTTTTTTCCATAAAGTTGGAGGTACAGTGTTGTCCATCATAGAATTCAAACATCAAAGACTCCAGGAAGAATAGCTGCTAAATCAAATCAAATCAAATCAAATAGAATGAAATGCTTAGCATTAAGATATCCCTTCAATGGTACTATTGGGTGCAAACCAGGAAAAAGCCAGACCAACTCTTCTCTACATACTTTTGGCCACAAATATGGCATAATGTATATGCAGTCAACACTTTGGCAGCTTAAAGATTTTTACTTTGTGACACAGACAAAAACAAAAACAACAAGCTGTTTTCTGCCTGAGTTGTGATGATTATTTCTGCCATCCATATGTTCAAGATCTGACATTTTGAGGAGCTATGACTCTTAAAAAATGTAATTCAGATGCACAGCCTCAGCAGTACAAACCCTGCCAGTATCATTAACTGCAAAGCAAAAGCATTTTAAATCCGTAAGCGTGTTTATAAGATTTCTGATCAGCAGATGACAACATTAAAAGTGACGCTGTTTTGTGTCAATCTTCTAAGTATTTGACTTTCACTGGAAACCCCCTCATGGCACGTTCACTCTTATTTGGGGAAGCCAAACTGCATTTATTCTGTTTCAAAGCCCTCATTTTCTCAAGTGCTTCCGTTATTTTATAATTTATCTGTTCATCTGTGATACAACCGGATAACTCATGGTGTAATAACTGATGTTGCAATACAGAAAAATTATAGATTTGATTTATTTAGCACGTTAAAAACAAGGAGAGATTTAGGAGACTTCATATAAAAAATGACATGCAAAGCAAACGGCAAGAAAAGGCATATTGGTATTCCTACACTTATTAAACAATACATAATTTGAAGAGAAAAATAAAAACATGTTTTGTTTTAGAATTCTATCGTAAGTCTGTGTTGCCTTACCTGATTTTCTTGCAGAGTTGATTCCTAATAATGAGGATAAAACTCTACAATGGTTAACATTGGGAAACACAAGAGAATGAGATACAGATTTTTATAACTGTAAAGAGGAAGTAAAAGCTGAAGTGTGAAAAGAGGTTGTGAGCATGAAAATTAACTTACGGGAGGAAACCTCTGTGAGTGTGTGCCTGTGAAAATGTATCAGTGCGTGACGATGTTTAAAGAGTCACAGGGAATTTGTCTTTTTGCACTTTTTTAGACCTGTTAGACACATAAGTTAGTTGAACTAGGGTTAGGGTTTTGAAAAAATGTGATGTCTATTTGGAAAAAACGGTCTTGCTGAATTTGATCATCTCCTCTTTTGTTTATGACTCCGGAAACAAGCTGAGGTACAGCAGCCGCCTTTATAATCTTGTACATGGTTTCTGTTACATAACATACTGTAACCGCTGTATGCACTGGACCGTGACGGCAATGGCTTCCGCTCAGTCTCTGCTGTTCTGGCTCTGTTGTGTTCTGTATAAAAACACAATAACCTATTCATGTTTGTATTCATTAATAATATATATTCTTTTTTATATTTTATTGCTTTTATAATCACTTCATAAAAAGTGGCTGTGCCATCCCGTGCTGCGGATTGGGTGGAAAAGGGAAGTCCCGCCCAGTTCCTGGGGTTCCCTGAGATGGGGACCCTGATTGGTGTGGCACGTTACCTCTGCCCCAATTGAGAAGCTTCAATGAAGTCCGCCTCCGGCTTAAATAGCCTGATTGATGGCAGCTGAGGTCAGCTGAGGACAGCTGCCAGACCAGATTTGTTTATCTCGATGTACAAGTGTGTGAGTAAGTGGGCCAGGGTTGAGCTTTAAAATCTGATATCCTTCTTGCATCTACCAGGTTTGTTTTGTATAGTGACATTAGGTGCAGGGGTGCTGTGAGTATTGTGTTTTTTTTTTTACTAAGTATTTTAGTTAGAGCATTTTTGTTTATCCTTTTGTTTCGTATAGTTGTAGTAGTAGTCTTCCTTTTGAGGATCTCTTTTTGTTATATTCTGTTTTTGATTTCCACAGCACCCATCGGCCAATCTTTTTTCTTTTTGCCTTATTTTAAATAACTATCCTTTCAAATACCAATTACATCTGGTTTATGTTTATGTCCTGATACCCCTAGCACTACAGGATGTAACAATTGGAAATATGCTGTTGACTAGAATCTACACCACCCTCGACTCGACGGATGGCACCGAAATTTGCTCAAGTGTAGTTGAAATTAAAATCTTAGCAAATAATTGTTGAGCATAATGAGAGATTATTAGATAAGTGATTATTGTGCAGCAAAGTGTGTGTGTGTGATATATATATATATATATATATATATATATATATATATATATATATATATATATATATATAGAAATAGAAAGAAACTATAAAGACCTGCTGTTAATGCAATAAAAACATGACATGACAAAAGATTTTACATTACAAATATGCAGAGTCATCCAAGAACAGCAGCCTTTTATTACATGTGGCCTCTCTCCCACCCTGCCCATCGGTTATGAGTTTCCAGTGTGTAACTGATGCGGCCTTGTGTCTAACGTTCAAAAAGATGTTCAGATCTGAATAACAGACAAATGAGTGAGGAATGTGTTTCAGCTACAAGGATTCTGGCTGCTTTCCAATACTCAAACTATTTGGTATGTCCCAATACAAAGCAAGTCAAATTCACAGTATGTCTATACCATGATGTCCAACCGCATCCGGTCACATTTTGCAGTATACAAGCCAGCATGCTTTCTATATCTGACCTACAATCCTCTGTGCAGCGGATAACACGTCACATAAAGTGAGCTGCCAAAAGAGCACAGACAGCCGAGGCGGAGCTAGACGTTGCAAACATTCGGGGCTTAGCTAGGCAGATCCAGGGAGATTTTTTTTCCTATTTATGGCAGCTAGGTGCACTATTTCTCAAGCAGTTTCAGAATGAAATGTCTATAAAAGACAAGACATTCTGGGAAGCCGGGGCTATGAACAATGGAAGCCCGATATAAAAAGGATACCTGATGATTGCCTTAAACTCACAATGATTACAATAGTCTGAGAAAGAGAAACTGATGAGATAGAGCAGTATCCATCTCTGCAGCTCGGCTGTGTTACATGTGACCTCAAAGCTTCAGTGAATTAATGGGAAATTAAAATAATGACACATTTGCAGAAGAAAAAAATATGATAGTCAGCCAACATGCTGTTTTAAGCCAAGTTTAGACCAAAGATTTGCGACGAGAAAAGTTGTTACATTAGATGTTACATTTAATAATGTACAGAAGGTCGGGTAGGAATTTGTGGCTGGAGTTTCAGAAGACATGGCCCACTTAGCCCCTGCCGACAGATATATGAGCAAGTGGGTCCAACTTCAAAGTTGTTTGTCCCAATTGTTTGCATAAAGGAAGGGCTGCTGCAGTACTAAAGTATCAAAAGTAAAAAGAAAAAGTATTCAGTTTGTAACACAGCATTAGACTATGTTGTTTTGTCTTTAAATTTCTGTATGCACAGGAAGTAGGGATGTGTCATGTTTTGTCCACCTATAGACATGATCAGATTTTCACTGGTAATGATATGCAATGTGTAAAAGTGTGAGAAAACAGGCTACATAGTTAGGTTTTAAATGTGATTCTTGGACAAAGAAACAATAAAATATTAGATTCTTTGGATTTTATGTCTCATGTTAGTGTTGGAGAATATAATTTCATATGATCCAGCCAAGTGGTATCAGTGTTTACTTGCAAAAGTGGTCTGTAACCCAGATTTGCACAATACAAGATCGGGAAAATAAGAGCAGATATAGATAAGATAACAACAAGTAACCCTAACACCAGACAAGTCTGGCAAGCCGGGGCTATGAACAATGAAAGGCCGATATAAAAATGATATCCAATGATTTACCTTAAACTCACAATGATTACAATAGTCTGAGAAAGAGAAACTGATGAAATAAAAGACAAAAAAGTTTCCATCTCTGCAGCTCAGCTGAGTTACATTTGACCTCAAAGCTCCAGTGAATTTGTGGGAAATTAAAACAATGACACAGCCGAAGTGCCAGCAATCTGCAAGATATAAAGACAGAAGCAGCAGAGGCGGCTCAACACACCAGCTGATCCTGAACCAGGTGAGTCTACTTTGGATTATCTTAATCAAACATTTTGAACACAGATTCATTTTGCAAGGAAAGACACACAGATGGATTTCGCTTTTTAGAACTCTATGTTGTTGACAGTTTTAGATTTTGTTGCTCCTATTTCAACAGGCTACAGTCCCGGTTCATCATCATCATCAACATGAGCATCAGCATGAAGGCAATCGGCGTGTCTCTGACACTCTGCACCTTTCTGATCCTAAGCGATGCCTGGTCCATCAACGATACCAGCCCCATTCTTAAGGCCGGGGGCCTCTGTGAACAACAGAGGAACAACAGCCAGGGCCTCATTGGAGAGTTTGTCCCACAGTGTGATGGTAACGGGAACTTCCTCCCCCAGCAGTGCTCTGGGTCCACCGGGTACTGCTGGTGCGTCAACATCATCACGGGGAAAGAGATACCGAACACGAGGACACCGCCGGGCGTCACACCTGTTCAGTGTGGTGAGTGATGACGTGTGCATAGGTGTCACATTTATTTTTATTTTTGCTGGACTGAGTTCTTGGGCAGTTCTGGAAAGTTCTTTTACTTAAGTACAATGATGTAGGGCTGCAATTAACGATTAGTGTCATAGTCGATTGATCTGACGAAGTGTTTCTGTATTAATGGATTAGTTGTTTGTCAGAAAATGTTGAACCATGTGGATCATTGTTTCCCAAAAGCCCAAGATGACGTCATCAAATGTCTTTTTTTGTCCACAACTCAAAGGTATTCAGTTTACTGTCACAGAGGAGAGAAGAAACTAAAAGAAATTCATGTTTAACAAACTTGGATCTTTACCCTGACAAACCAGACCCACATCCAGATGTTGGGTCTGGGAACTCACCATTGACAGGGCTCAATCCGAGTGGCGGGATAAACGGTTGTCTTTCAAATTCCCTCTGCACGCAATAGGATAGCGCTACAACCAGGCAAAGCAACGAAGAAGGTAGCGAAGCTAGTTGATAGATTGGGATTGAAGGTGGGAAACAGATAGGCCTATCAATATTCAGCACCTTAATCCCAGTAATTGTTAAATTTTCAGATGAAAACATCTGGTATCTGTTTCTTTGTTAGTGGGAAGACTGGCATTGCATGCTGTTCACCAGTCTATGGTAATCTGGTGTGTAACTTGACATTGCAACTGTGAGTGAGTCTTTCAGTTGTGCATCAGTGAGGCATGTTCTGTGTTTGATCTTGATGAAGTTCATGTCAGAAAACGCTGATTCACAGAGATAGGTTGAACCAAACAGGCTAGCAACCTTCATAGCTGCTGTGCATACTCCAGGGTACTTCTCTGGAGTATGCACAGCAGGCTGCACCAAAAGTTTGGGCGCAGCCTGGTAGGCTTTGAGGTGGAGGTCATTTTGCAATGGTATGATTTCAATCTTTACCTCTCCAGCATCCAAGTTGAATGTTGCACTTAGGGCGTTTTCACACATACCTCGTTTGGTCCGGACTTTCAGACTTTTTAGTTTGATCAAAAGACCAAATTTTGGTCCGACAAAAAGAGGTGGTCTCGGTCCGGACCAAACTGAACCATGGTCCGGTTTGTTTATAGTGTGAAAGCATTTTTGGGATGGTTCGGACTTTCGGACCAAATACAGGAAGCTCTGGCAGGCTCTCCTTGTGTTACAAGACTGGCGAAGCTCCTTTAAGGAATAGCTCGGTGCTTAGTGAGAGAGAGAGAGAGAGAGAGAGAGAGAGAGAGTGTGACGGTGAATGCGCTCAGAGCAGACAGCTGTCATGACGTTCGGAGAACGTTCGATGTAACCAAAAACGAACGTTCCCAGAACTTTCAACCAACTTTCCATAATAACCAAAACACAACCAAAACCTAACCAAACCTAACCTTCAGGGAACGTTCGCGCAACCAAAAACGAACGTTCCCAGAACGTTCTGGGAACCAAAAAATTGTTAGCTGGGCAGCTATCGGAGCAGAGAATACATCAGCAGTTTATTTGTTAAGTGGTAGTAAATGTAGGCTACAGTGTATGTTTCCGTTTGTCTCTGAATAAATGCTCCAGAAAGAAAGTTCCTGTGTCTTGCTTCTCTACATCACAACAAAACAAAAAGAGCCGCGGCAGTAGGGGAGAGCAGCGATCAGTTGAACAGCCTAAACTCCGACACGGAGAGAGGATACGAGGGGACGGGGAAGCCCGTCAACAAACCAATCAGTTATAAGTATCTGGAGACGCAGCTCACGTATGTGATGATGACAGGACGTAGGTTTGTCACGTAGAGATCTTTAGTGCGCTTGCAAAACTGCAGTGTGAAACCAAAACTTACCGGATCAAATGTATACAATGTAACAAAAACTTGATCCTTGGTCCGGACGCCCTTAGTTGCTCAGCAAAGCATTTTGTGTCCACATTCATGAAAGGATTGGAAATGAACAACACACATGGCTCAAGCTGATGATGGTCACAAAACCTATTCTCAAACTCTTGCCCAAGTCTGTTTATCACTTAACAGTACTTCTCTGCAACTTTGTCAAATGTCTCAGATGCAGAAGCATTGTCTTTCAGCACCAACTGCACAAAGGGAAAGTGCAGCACATTTTTTCTCTGTAAATCCACAGAGAAAATGTTCATCTTGGCTTTAAATGCATTTAAAGCACTTATCATATCAACAACAGTCTTACCTTTGCTTGCAGCTTGCAGTTCAAGTCGTTTAGTTTCCCAGTAATGTCCGTCAAAAATGCAAGGTCAAGTGTCCACTCTGTGTCCTCTAGTAGTGAGACGTCTTCGCCTTTGGACTGCTTGAACTCTTTGATTTCACCCAAAAGTGACCAAAAACGAAGTAAAACTCGTCCTCTGCTGAGCCATCAGATTTCTGTGTGTAGCAGCAGGTCACCATATTCAACTGACATCTCCTCCAATAGCACCTTGAAAATCCTGTGCTGATTTGCTTTGGAGCGGATATTGTTTATGATTTTTACAACGGTAGTCATCACGTGCCCTAAAAGCTGATCACTTTTGCACATAACGCCTGCTGGTGAATGATGTAGTGGTAATGCTGAAATTTTGGGAAGTCTGGGATCACTTTTACAGTGAGCGATGAAACCTGTATGTCGGCCGATCCTAGCAGGAGCCTGTAGTCACCGCTACCAGCTTTTCCAATGGTACCTTTGTCTGCACGAAAAACTCCTTCAAAAACTCCTTATAAATGTCAACTCCCCTCGTAGTTGTCTTTAAAGACAGTAGTGTCAGGAGTTCTTCTCTTGTGGAGAAATCTTCAAACACCATCCGGATAAAAACTAACAGCTGCGCTGTACTGCTGCTGTCCATGAATGCTAAACCAGCTACACTACACCAGATCCCGGTCCAGCTGATTGGCAAAGTCACCAGACATAGCTGACACTCGTCTAACCATTGTAGATGCACCCAGTTGGACGTCGGAGAGAGTGGAGATTAGATCGGTTCGTCTTTAAGTACAGTGTTAGCAATTATCATCATTGCTTCTTTGACAACTTCTCCGTCTGAAAATGCCTTCTTCTTCTTGATCAGAAAATGTGTAGCTCTAAACGAGGCTTCAGTTGCTTTTTGTGACTTTTTCGCCGGCCTCGTGAAAAAAAGACTGTTGCTTACCCAAAGCTGCCTTTAGCTCACTGGCTTTTTTCTGCCCGTAGTGCACTTCCCGGTGGGTAGTTAGCATGGTAGCTATTGTGACACGTACTGAAGTGTCTCTCCACATTGTGCCGCTTTGCCGGCTCCACAGTCGCCCTGCAAATGAGACACACGCAGGTTTCTTTCACGGTCGTAAAAAAGAATTCCTCCTCCCATTCATTGTGAAAGTGATAAGTTTTCTTCCTTTTTTCTGCCATGTTTTTGGGGCAAGAAACTGCATTCAGCTACCATCTTCGCTGCACCTGCTGGCTTACTCTCCACGAGCACTGGTTTTGTCACGCGCACAATACTGACCTTTGAACTAGTGTAGGTCAGAGTTCACCTAAACGTATCTAAACTCATGTATAATGAACATATTTTGAAGATATTGTCATTTTTAAATATGTATAAATGAAAGTGTGATTCAAAAAGAATAGCAACAGAATACAATTAAATTTCAGACTCAGCTCACTAGTGAGTTGTGCTATTTTTAGAACAGGCCTGCGGGCGACTCATGTGGTCCTTGGGGGCGACCTGGTGCCCACGGGCACCGTGTTGGTGACCCCTGGCCTAGACTGACGCTGGCTGCAAAATAAATTTGCTGTCACTAGGGTGCGTCTAGATTTCTAGGCTATGGGATCTTACATTTTTTACATAAAAAAGACTCAAACCGAATAATCGTTTATCAAAAAAGTTAGCGACAGCTAATAAATTCATCATTGCAGCTCTACAATGCTGATGTACTTGTAGTTGAGTGTTTACATGTTCTGCTTCTTTATACTCCACTACTACTTTACTCAGGCCTCTGCCAGGACCAGACAAAGAATAGCTCCAGAGTGCCTGGAAATTTTGTCCCACAGTGTGATGCAAACGGGAACTTCCTCCCCAAGCAGTGCTCTGGGTCCACCGGGTACTGCTGGTGTGTCAATGTCATCACGGGGAAAGAGATACCAAACACGAGGACACCGCCGGGCGTCACACCTGTTCAGTGTGGTGAGTGATGACGTGTGCATAGGTGTCACATTTATTTTTATTTTTGCTGGACTGAGTTCTTGGGCAGTTCTGGAAAGTTCTTTTACTTAAGTACAATGATGTAGGGCTGCAATTAACGATTAGTGTCATAGTCGATTGATCTGACGAAGTGTTTCTGTATTAATGGATTAGTTGTTTGTCAGAAAATGTTGAACCATGTGGATCATTGTTTCCCAAAAGCCCAAGATGACGTCATCAAATGTCTTTTTTTGTCCACAACTCAAAGGTATTCAGTTTACTGTCACAGAGGAGAGAAGAAACTAAAAGAAATTCATGTTTAACAAACTTGGATCTTTACCCTGACAAACCAGACCCACATCCAGATGTTGGTTCTGGGAACTCACCATTGACAGGGCTCAATCCGAGGGGCGGGATAAACGGTTGTCTTTCAAATTCCCTCTGCACGCAATAAGATAGCGCTACAACCAGGCAAAGCAACGAAGAAGGTAGCGAAGCTAGTTGATAGATTGGGATTGAAGGTGGGAAACAGATAGGCCTATCAATATTCAGCACCTTAATCCCAGTAATTGTTAAATTTTCAGATGAAAACATCTGGTATCTGTTTCTTTGTTAGTGGGAAGACTGGCATTGCATGCTGTTCACCAGTCTATGGTAATCTGGTGTGTAACTTGACATTGCAACTGTGAGTGAGTCTTTCAGTTGTGCATCAGTGAGGCATGTTCTGTGTTTGATCTTGATGAAGTTCATGTCAGAAAACGCTGATTCACAGAGATAGGTTGAACCAAACAGGCTAGCAACCTTCATAGCTGCTGTGCATACTCCAGGGTACTTCTCTGAGTATGCACAGCAGGCTGCACCAAAGTTTGGGCGCAGCCTGGTAGGCTTTGAGGTGGAGGTCATTTTGCAATGGTATGATTTCAATCTTTACCTCTCCAGCATCCAAGTTGAATGTTGCACTTAGGGCGTTTTCACACATACCTCGTTTGGTCCGGACTTTCGGACTTTTTAGTTTGATCAAAAGACCAAATTTTGGTCCGACAAAAAGAGGTGGTCTCGGTCCGGACCAAACTGAACCATGGTCCGGTTTGTTTATAGTGTGAAAGCATTTTTGGGATGGTTCGGACTTTCGGACCAAATACAGGAAGCTCTGGCAGGCTCTCCTTGTGTTACAAGACTGGCGAAGCTCCTTTAAGGAATAGCTCGGTGCTTAGTGAGAGAGAGAGAGAGAGAGAGAGAGAGAGTGTGACGGTGAATGCGCTCAGAGCAGACAGCTGTCATGACGTTCGGAGAACGTTCGATGTAACCAAAAACGAACGTTCCCAGAACTTTCAACCAACTTTCCATAATAACCAAAACACAACCAAAACCTAACCAAACCTAACCTTCAGGGAACGTTCGCGCAACCAAAAACGAACGTTCCCAGAACGTTCTGGGAACCAAAAATTGTTAGCTGGGCAGCTATCGGAGCAGAGAATACATCAGCAGTTTATTTGTTAAGTGGTAGTAAATGTAGGCTACAGTGTATGTTTCCGTTTGTCTCTGAATAAATGCTCCAGAAAGAAAGTTCCTGTGTCTTGCTTCTCTACATCACAACAAAACAAAAAGAGCCGCGGCAGTAGGGGAGAGCAGCGATCAGTTGAACAGCCTAAACTCCGACACGGAGAGAGGATACGAGTGGACGGGGAAGCCCGTCAACAAACCAATCATTTATAAGTATCTGGAGACGCAGCTCACGTATGTGATGATGACAGGACGTAGGTTTGTCACGTAGAGATCTTTAGTGCGCTTGCAAAACTGCAGTGTGAAACCAAAACTTACCGGATCAAATGTATACAATGTAACAAAAACTTGATCCTTGGTCCGGACGCCCTTAGTTGCTCAGCAAAGCATTTTGTGTCCACATTCATGAAAGGATTGGAAATGAACAACACACATGGCTCAAGCTGATGATGGTCACAAAACCTATTCTCAAACTCTTGCCCAAGTCTGTTTATCACTTAACAGTACTTCTCTGCAACTTTGTCAAATGTCTCAGATGCAGAAGCATTGTCTTTCAGCACCAACTGCACAAAGGGAAAGTGCAGCACATTTTTTCTCTGTAAATCCACAGAGAAAATGTTCATCTTGGCTTTAAATGCATTTAAAGCACTTATCATATCAACAACAGTCTTACCTTTGCTTGCAGCTTGCAGTTCAAGTCGTTTAGTTTCCCAGTAATGTCCGTCAAAAATGCAAGGTCAAGTGTCCACTCTGTGTCCTCTAGTAGTGAGACGTCTTCGCCTTTGGACTGCTTGAACTCTTTGATTTCACCCAAAAGTGACCAAAAACGAAGTAAAACTCGTCCTCTGCTGAGCCATCAGATTTCTGTGTGTAGCAGCAGGTCACCATATTCAACTGACATCTCCTCCAATAGCACCTTGAAAATCCTGTGCTGATTTGCTTTGGAGCGGATATTGTTTATGATTTTTACAACGGTAGTCATCACGTGCCCAAAGCTGATCACTTTTGCACATAACGCCTGCTGGTGAATGATGCAGTGGTAATGCAGAAATTTTGGGAAGTCTGGGTCACTTTTACAGTGAGCGATGAAACCTGTATGTCGGCCGATCCTAGCAGGAGCCTGTAGTCACCGCTACCAGCTTTTCCAATGGTACCTTTGTCTGCACGAAAAACTCCTTCAAAAACTCCTTATAAATGTCAACTCCCCTCGTAGTTGTCTTTAAAGACAGTAGTGTCAGGAGTTCTTCTCTTGTGGAGAAATCTTCAAACACCATCCGGATAAAAACTAACAGCTGCGCTGTACTGCTGCTGTCCATGAATGCTAAACCAGCTACACTACACCAGATCCCGGTCCAGCTGATTGGCAAAGTCACCAGACATAGCTGACACTCGTCTAACCATTGTAGATGCACCCAGTTGGACGTCGGAGAGAGTGGAGATTAGATCGGTTCGTCTTTAAGTACAGTGTTAGCAATTATCATCATTGCTTCTTTGACAACTTCTCCGTCTGAAAATGCCTTCTTCTTCTTGATCAGAAAATGTGTAGCTCTAAACGAGGCTTCAGTTGCTTTTTGTGACTTTTTCGCCGGCCTCGTGAAAAAAGACTGTTGCTTACCCAAAGCTGCCTTTAGCTCACTGGCTTTTTCTGCCCGTAGTGCACTTCCCGGTGGGTAGTTAGCATGGTAGCTATTGTGACACGTACTGAAGTGTCTCTCCACATTGTGCCGCTTTGCCGGCTCCACAGTCGCCCTGCAAATGAGACACACGCAGGTTTCTTTCACGGTCGTAAAAAAGAATTCCTCCTCCCATTCATTGTGAAAGTGATAAGTTTTCTTCCTTTTTTCTGCCATGTTTTTGGGGCAAGAAACTGCATTCAGCTACCATCTTCGCTGCGCCTGCTGGCTTACTCTCCACGAGCACTGGTTTTGTCACGCGCACAATACTGACCTTTGAACTAGAGTAGGTCAGAGTTCACCTAAACGTATCTAAACTCATGTATAATGAACATATTTTGAAGATATTGTCATTTTTAAATATGTATAAATGCAAGTGTGATTCAAAAAGAATAGCAACAGAATACAATTACATTTCAGACTCAGCTCACTAGTGAGTTGTGCTATTTTTAGAACAGGCCTGCGGGCGGCTCATGTGGTCCTTGGGGGCGACCTGGTGCCCACGGGCACCGTGTTGGTGACCCCTGGCCTAGACTGACGCTGGCTGCAAAATAAATTTGCTGTCACTAGGGTGCGTCTAGATTTCTAGGCTATGGGATCTTACATTTTTTACATAAAAAAGACTCAAACCGAATAATCGTTTATCAAAAAAGTTAGCGACAGCTAATAAATTCATCATTGCAGCTCTACAATGCTGATGTACTTGTAGTTGAGTGTTTACATGTTCTGCTTCTTTATACTCCACTACTACTTTACTCAGGCCTCTGCCAGGACCAGACAAAGAATAGCTCCGGGAGTTTTTGATTTTTGCCGGACTGATTTCGTGGACAGTTCTGGAAAGTACTTTTACTCAAGTACTGTACTTAAGTACAATGTTGTAGGGCTGCAACTAACGATTAGTGTCATAGTCGATTGATCTGACGAAGAGTTTCTGGATTAATGGATTAGTTGTTTGTCAGAAAATGGTGAAACATGTAGATCATTGTTTCCCAAAAGCCCAAGATGACGTCATCAAATGACTTGTGTTGTCCAAAACTCAAAGATATTCAGTTTACTGTCACAGAGGAGGGAAGAAACTAGAAAATATTAATATTTAAAAAGCTGGAATCTTACATTAAAAAAGACTGAAACTGATTAATCGGTTATCAAAAAAGTTATCGATTCATTTTATAGTTGACAGCTATTCAATTCATCTTTGCAGCTCTACAATGTTGAGGTACTTGTACTTGAGTGTTTACATGTTCTGCTTCTTTATACTCTACTACTACTTTACTCAGCCCTCTGCCAGGACCAGACAAAGAATAGCTCCAGAGTGCCTGGAAATTTTGTTCCGAAGTGTGACGCAAACGGGAACTTCCTCCCCCAGCAGTGCTCTGGGTCCACCGGGTACTGCTGGTGCGTCAATGTCATTACGGGGAAAGAGATACCGAACACGAGGACACGGCCGGGCATCAAACCTGTTCAGTGTGGTGAGTGATGACGTGTGGCTGAATGTCAAATTTTTCATTGTTGCTTTATTGTGAAGCTTTATTTTTGCTGGACTAAGTTCTTGGACAGTGCTGGAAAGTAACAAAGTACTTTTCCTCAATTACTGTACCTAAGTACAGGGTTTACAGGGTCTCTAGCAGGTTTTTTAAACCTGGATTAATGGATTAGTTGTTTGTCAGAAGATGGGGACACACGTGAATCATTGTTTTCCCAAAAGCCCAAGATGACGTCCTCAAATGTCTTGTTTTGTCCACATCTCAAAGATATTCAGTTTACTGTCAAAGAGGAGAGAAGAAACTAGAACATATTCACATTCAACAAGCTGACACACGAGAGTTTTGACTTCAATGCCAAATATTTTGATAATCGATTTATCGGTTTGAGTCAGTTTTTCATGTAAAAAAAAAAAGAATCAAACTGCTATATCGATTATCAAAATAGTTGGCATTGAATTTAATAGTTGACAACTAATCAATTAACCTTTGAATCTCTACAATGATAAGGGATTTGAGTTTTTACATGTATGGCTATTTTATAATCCACTACATTTCAGATACAAATACTGTACTTTACTCAGGCCTCTGCGAACAAGAGAGGAAGCACAGCCAGGACCGCATTGGAGAGTTTGTCCCACAGTGTGATGTTAACGGGAACTTCCTCCCCCAGCAGTGCTCTGGGTCCACCGGGTACTGCTGGTGCGTCAACATCATCACGGGGAAAGAGATACCAAACACGAAAACACGGCCGGGTGTCACACCTGTTCACTGTGGTGAGTGATGACGTGCGCATGGGTGTCACATTTTTTTTATTTTTGCTGGACCGAGTTTTTGGACAGTTCTGGAAAGTACTTTTACTCAAGTACTGTACTTAATTACTATTGAATAGTGTCATTGTCGATTGATCTGACCAATATTTCCTGGATTAATGGATTAGCTGTTTGTCACAAAATGGGTAAAGATGTGGATCAGTGTTTCCCAAAAGCCCAAGACTCAAAGATATTCAGTTCACTGTCACAGAGGAGAGAAGAAACAAGCTGGAATCTTACATTAAAAAAACCTCAAACCAATTAATCGGTTATCAAAAAAGTTATCAATTCATTTTATAGTTGACAGCTATTCAATTCATCTTTGCAGCTCTACAATGTTGAGGTACTTGTACTTGAGTGTTTACATGTTCTGCTTCTTTATACTCTACTACTACTTTACTCAGCCCTCTGCCAGGACCAGACAAAGAATAGCTCCAGAGTGCCTGGAAATTTTGTTCCGAAGTGTGACGCAAACGGGAACTTCCTCCCCCAGCAGTGCTCTGGGTCCACCGGGTACTGCTGGTGTGTCAATGTAATTACGGGGAAAGAGATACCGAACACGAGGACACGGCCGGGCATCAAACCTGTTCAGTGTGGTGAGTGATGACGTGTGGCTGAATGTCAAATTTTTCATTTTTGCTTTATTGTGAAGCTTTATTTTTGCTGGACTAAGTTCTTGGACAGTGCTGGAAAGTAACAAAGTACTTTTCCTCAATTACTGTACCTAAGTACAGGGTTTACAGGGTCTCTAGCAGGTTTTTTTAAACCTGGATTAATGGATTAGTTGTTTGTCAGAAGATGGGGGACACACGTGAATCATTGTTTTCCCAAAAGCCCAAGATGACGTCCTCAAATGTCTTGTTTTGTCCACATCTCAAAGATATTCAGTTTACTGTCAAAGAGGAGAGAAGAAACTAGAACATATTCACATTCAACAAGCTGACACCAGAGAATTTTGACTTCAATGCCAAATATTTTGATAATCGATTTATCGGTTTGAGTCAGTTTTTCATGTAAAAAAAAAAAGAATCAAACTGCTATATCGATTATCAAAATAGTTGGCATTGAATTTAATAGTTGACAACTAATCAATTAACCTTTGAATCTCTACAATGATAAGGGATTTGAGTTTTTACATGTATGGCTATTTTATAATCCACTACATTTCAGATACAAATACTGTACTTTACTCAGGCCTCTGCGAACAAGAGAGGAAGCACAGCCAGGACCGCATTGGAGAGTTTGTCCCACAGTGTGATGTTAACGGGAACTTCCTCCCCCAGCAGTGCTCTGGGTCCACCGGGTACTGCTGGTGCGTCAACATCATCACGGGGAAAGAGATACCAAACACGAAAACACGGCCGGGTGTCACACCTGTTCACTGTGGTGAGTGATGACGTGCGCATGGGTGTCACATTTTTTTTATTTTTGCTGGACCGAGTTTTTGGACAGTTCTGGAAAGTACTTTTACTCAAGTACTGTACTTAATTACAATGTTGTAGGGCTGCAACTAACGATTAGTGTCATAATCGATTGATCTGAGGAATATTTCCTGGATTAATGGATTAGCTGTTTGTCACACAATGGTGAAAGATGTGGATCAGTGTTTCCCAAAAGTCCAAGACTCAAAGATATTCAGTTTACTGTCACAGATGACAGAAGAAACTAGAAAATATTCATATTTAACAAGCTGGAATCTTACATTAAAAAAGACTTGAACCGATTAATCGGTTATCAAAAAAGTTATCGATTCATTTTATAGTTGACAGCTAATCAATTCATCTTTACAGCTCTACAATGTTGAGGTACTTGTACTTGAGTGTTTACATGTTCTGTTACAGTTTATTTTTGCTTTATTGTGAAGCTTTATTTTTGCTGGACTAAGTTCTTGGACAGTGCTGGAAAGTAACAACGTACTTTTCCTCAATTATTGTACCTAAGTACACGGCGTAAAGGGTATTTACTGTTTTTTTCAACCTGGACCCTATTTTGCTATGTTTTTGTGTCTAAGTGACTGATGGGAACAACAATCTTTGACATTGGTCCAGTATTAAGCGAGATCGCTGCAGTAGGCAGTAGCGAAACAAGCTACAAAGTAAGTTAATAGTAATTGTCCAGCTTGTATTTACGTTCAATAAAGTGCTTGTTTTGCCGCTGACAGACTCAGATTAATATTCCAAGTGTCTGACAACATTATGGAAAGGATTTCTAAGGAGGTCGGCCTTTCTGTTAAAGAGTAAGATCCTTTTTTAAAACATCCGCGAAATCACGTTCGCTAAACCCACCAGACTCCATGTAAATAAACAGTAATATTAGCATCATAAAATACAATTTAATCAAAGACCAAGAAACTAAATAAATCTATGAAAAGCCGTACTAGATTTCCGCACCTCCTCTTAGCTCTGTTTTCAGGCTTTAGAAAATCGATCCTGCGACGGGAGACTTTGGCCAATCACATGTCATTTCAGAGAGAGACAGAGAGAGAGAGAGAGAGAAAGAGAGAAGTGAGTGAAGAAACTAAAAAATATTCACATTTATAAAGCTGGAATCAGAGGATTTTCATAAAAATTACTCAAACCAAATAATCGATTATCAAAATAGTTGGCCAATTTAATAGTTGACAACTTATCGATTTATCTCTGCAGCTCTAAAATACAAACGACACAAACGCACAACACAAGGACCATAAGTCAGAGGTTACAGATAACAAGATATAAATACATACATACTTACGAAATGCAACACTTAATGGTAAATGTTTGTGTTAATGCATAAAAAAGTGTGTTAACACGGCTAAACACTACGCCTTTACATACATTTCATTTGTCTGAACACAAAATCTCTGAAACGATATTTGTGCCAATGGCCTTCCATACTTGCTGCATCACTAACATGTGCTACATACCACACTACAAGTTCCACAAAAAATGACTTTCAACTTCCAGAAATCCAGTTTCTGCTGACTGTACATTGACAGCCAGCATTTTATTTTTATGTTCAGCTTGAAATACAAATCCTTGAAGTTAAATGTTTCTGTCTATCTTCCGCATTACAGATCGCAAGAAGTAGAACGCTGCCTTCTGCAGTGACACTCTCCCTTTTGTTTGTGCCAAGGAGATCTGACACATCTGAGGAGGCCCGACGAACCAGATCTGACATCAGACCTCACAATTTAATCCAGAGTTGTCAAGTAACGAAGTACAAATACACTTTACTTAAGTAGAAATTGTGGGTATCTATACTTTACTGGAGTAATTATTTTACAGTAGACTTTTTACTTCTAGTCGTTACATTTTCACACAATTATCTGTACTTTCTACTCCTTACATTTTAAAAATAGCCTCGTTACTCCTATTTCAGTTTGTCTTGTTTTCATTCTGGCTTGTCATCATTCAAAAAAACACACAAAAAAAACAACTATCCAGATAAATCACACCATCCGGATGAGTGAATTTGATTGTGGTTGGATGAGAAGTATATACATATACAATTCTGACACCCTATTGATGTGTACTGAAACTATTGCACCTGCCCATGACACAAATCACATCACACTCCAGCAAGGAAATAGCAGACGTACAGTATGTAGCCAAGTACAAAGATGTCCGTGGCAGAGACTCAAGAGAACTCAAGCGAAATGTCCCAACCAAGCACCAGCGGGGAGGTTTGTAGCCAGGATGACCAGCCAACCCTTCTACATCATGCCCGAACCTGGAAGAGTTTTTCAAAATGGTTGGATGCAAAAACAACTCCTTTCGAATGCACTGCAAGCTCTGCGCACCCAAGTACCACGAGCTAATTGTTTACAAATCTCGCCGTCTAATTTGAAAAAGCATATTGATTTTATTTTTTTCCCCTTAAATCACTTTTACTTTTATACTTTAAGTAGTTTTGAAACCAGTACTTTTACACTTCTACTTCAGTAAAAAGTTTGAGTTGATACTTCAACTTCTACAGAAGTCTTTTTTAAACCGTAGTATCTATACTTCTACCTGAGTAATGAATGTGAATACTTTTGACACCTCTGATTTAATCACATTGTGGGATCCAGATCCATTTACAGATCCAACTCCCTGATTTCTTTCTAGTTAGGCAATTTTAGCACGATCCACTATCAATCCTGTACCATGATGGTTGTTTAATACACATTGTGTTCATGATGTTAGTTTATCTTGTTTAAAGCACAAATTAGTCCCAGCTAACTTGGAGAGGATGCTCTTCTGTCTGTGTGAGGGAGTCGACAGGAAGTGCAGTTTTGGAAATCTGTTCTGCGTTTGAACGAGGATGAAGTAAGAGAAATGTGAGTGAGCGAATCAGGGAAGTTAGAATAGCTGTCAGTGAGCAGAGGAGTCTTTTCTTCAAGAAAAAGCTGAGATAGGGATATTAATCAATGATATGCATTAAAAAAAACTCACTTGGGCCTCAAAGCCAATTTTAGATGTAGGAAATGTGTCCTGACACCGGCCAAAATGCTGTATAACAAATCACATTCAGCTGTCTATGCCTGTAGTCTGTTGATGTGTCTGGGACAGCTCGGTTTACTTGTAAACATGTAATTGTTTCAAATAAATCTGCCTTAAGTGAACTTCTGCGATCTCTGGTGTCTTTGTGGAGACCTCGTCTGATCATTTCTGTACTGAGGCCGGGTCTCAACGCAGTCAGCAACTAAATAACTTCCAGTTTCATAAACAGGCCCTTAAATTATTCAGATATAACTTTTGACACGACATTCACTATTACACGCTGCACCAATGGCATGAAGTGGTACACACTTCCTGTCTCCTAAAGGGGCGTGGCCTCATTTGAAAGTGTAGTGAACATCGTGTGGATGGAAGTTATTGCATAATTTAATATTTTCTTTTGCTAACGTTATATATTTACACAGATAAAAGACATAGAATTACAAACATTTATTTTGCTATGGCGTTCACTAACATTAGGTTATCTGTGTCTTCCTTATATGTCCGTCTAAAATATTTATCCAATATTTACTTTGGTGACTATGGGACAAAAGAATCATAATTTGTGTTCATGTTTACTTCTCCCATTGGAATCCATATACTCAGGACCTGCCGCTGGTCTCCTAATGAGGCGTGGCGGACAATCCCACGTGACACAGAAACAGGAAGTTACTCTGAGTTGGGGCGTCTCGGTTCTAAACCATCTCAGCCAGTAGTGAGCCAGTGGTGGTGCTGCAGTATCAAAGTCCTGCCCACACACCCGCCCAACCAATACCACCTGTCAATCATGATGTTTCAGCCCATTTTCCTATCAAACAACTAAAAACCAAACTTATCAGAACACTTGAACAAACATCAGCGTGTTCAGAACTACGTAAAATGACTGAAACCATTTTTGGGAAAAATGTATTTGACATGTACTTAGTTTTTTTTTTAGTTTGGTCCATATGTCAGCTAGTGGTTTTGTTTCAAGTAGGATACACCCTTAAAATATTATTTATGCACAGAAAGTACATACAATTTCTTAACCAGTAAAGTTTGTGTTTATGTGTTCATGCCTGTGATTTCATAACGCAGCACCACGTTCCCTTTTGGACTCAAACAAACATCAGTTGTTGCTCAATCGTCATGATTTCCCGAAACTGACGGACTCACTAAAACACCTTCACAAACAAAGCTTTGACTGTCAGCGGACTTTTCACTCTCAGAAAACAGTATTCACTGTATTAATATAATGTTACTCTATATTACTCTAATACTAATTATATATTCAAGGGGCAATAATAAAAAATCAAGCCAAACCAAAATCTCCATATTTAAAGTAAGTTTGTTGACCTCTAGATAGTTTTGGAGACATAATATTTCAAGAACCCCCTTCACTACATGACCCTAGTGTAAATCTATCTGTCCTGTTTATACTGATATATGTATGTATGTATGTATGTATGTATGTATGTATGTATATATATATATATATATATATATATATATATATATATATATATATATATATATATATATATATATATATATATATATATATATATTAGGGCTGTCAATCGATTAAAAAAAATTAACTAATTAATCGCACAATTTGCTGTAGTTAATCGCGATTAATCGCGTTTTTAAATTGAGAAGCTTGTAGTAATGGATATTTAAATGCTAAATCACTTAACTTTGCAAATATGAAGAGAAAACAAACAAGGAAAGGTTCTGCTAAGTTCAGAATGTTTAATATCTTTCAGAACAACAGCAGCAACAATTTGGCTTATTTAGTCCTGCTGAAGGCTGCTGAAACGGCTAGAAACTGTCCGACTTGAGAGCAGATTTTTGTCACCACCCCCCAATATTAGCCACCTAATATACTATATTCTGAATAATATACAAATGTGTGTGTGTGTATATATATATATATATATATATATATATATATATATATATATATATATATATATATATATATATATATATATATAAAATATAAATTACAATCTAGGCAGTACTTAATATCATAAATATTATAATATACATAGTGTTTAATCTGAATGACTAAGCAAAGCACATATATCTAAACACAGAAATGCACATCAATATCAATATCAATGTTACACATTAAACCAGTAACCCAAAACCACAAAAGGTGTATGTTGGCCTAAAGTGAAAACATTGAGTGTAGTTTTAGATAGCGACGCTGTGCACAGCAATCCATTACCAATGTAAAGCGATTGACTACATTTCCCTTCCAGCACCGCAACCAGGAAGTAGCTTGTGTGACAGTGAGACGCACCAATTTCAAACATTTACTGGAATATAGTCACGGATACTATAGAGTCGACAGCGTTAAACATCAGACTGCAAATAAGGTTTTATCAGCGTGACCAACGTAACAATTATCAAGCAAACAAATCGCGCACGTACATATGGGCAGCACAGACGAAGAAACTTAAACCGCAGCTCAATGTAGCGAAACAGCAGCTTACCGGTGGCGCATCTCTCCTGACGAGACAACATGTCGGAACTAGTACTCGGTCCCGTTTATAGCCCGTTTCTGGATTCTAACACATCATCTTTTTTCCCTTTTGGGATTTTACTCTTCCATGTTTAAACTCTTGACTGGCCCGTAGGCCTACTTCAATCAGGTAAATCCCTCCTAGAGTAGCGCCGCCTGCTCTTATGGAGACGTATTACGTTTCTCAGCCGCCACATGAAGTAAACAAACACAGCTGCGTTAATTTCGTTAATTTTTTTTAACGAGTTAAATATTAAAAAATTATCGCAAATATTAACGCGTTAATTTTGACAGCCCTAATATATATATATATATATATATATATATATATATATATATATATATATATATATATATATATTGAGAAATTCTGAATCCTTTTTTAATTTTTTCTTGGGTGACATTTCAATATATACTTGGTGTAAAGAAATAATTGAATCAACATTTTGTACTGTGAAATGTTAACTCCCTCAGGGTGTTATAATTCAATTACAAAGTAACTTTAGCTTAATTAAAATATGTTCCAGAAAGACCCTTTTTCAGACAGCTTAGATGATAGATCTCAGGTTGGAGTTTTTTGAAGGTCTGCTGGGATTTACGTGAGGTCACCGTGCACTAATAAAAATTATGAATCTATAAATTGCCCCAGAAGTCCCCCAAAAAATATTTTCTCATTTACCTGCAATAGTTTGTACTCAAATTATCATCTTGTGTGCATAAAATAAAAAAAGTTTTTTGGGACCTTGACTACAACCTGAGGGATACTATTTTGCACAATTAATTCTTTGACTTTTGATACTTTAAGTACATTTTGCTGGTAACACATTTGTACATTTCATCAAGTAGAATATAAAATGCAGGACTTGCACACATTAACTGTCACATTAAATCACTTCTTTTTTTTCTCATTTACAATATCTCTTACTAAAAAGCAGGTAAAGGGTATTCAATATCCCATCAGAACAACTTGTTTGGTTCATGATGTTTGTCTGGTTTTGTGTTGTCGTTTGTGCTTTGACCGGTCGCTTTGTAACTGCACAATACTGTGTAAGAGTATTTCTAGACTGGTATTGTTACTTTTACTTAAGTAAAGGATCCATCACTGTTTAAACCAGCCAAATGTTTTAAGACATTCTGCAACCACTGGAAAACCATCTCAAAACTAATGACATACATGAATGTACTTTACATTTTTTTTTTTAGATGACAGCAATACTCTGCATATTGTTTGTCTGGCATTGGCTTCAAACTGGAAACGGCTTACACATGTTGCAGCAACAAATTCTGAGTTATCGGTAAACTCTTCAGCCCTTTTGCCCTTTTGTTCCTTCCCAAACTCCAGTGACTCAGGTTGGGCAAACTGTCCCAGCAGTTATTGACCAGTTTTTTTTTAACAGATCAATAAAGGTTTGGGGAGGAGGACGCCCACACACACACACACACACACACACACACACACCAACAAACACACAGACAGAGGGAGGATAAAAACCTGGTCAAACCAGATTTCAGGGACAGAGAAAGGAGTGAAGGCACACTGAAGAGCTTCTGAGAAGAGAAACTTTATTAACAGAGGACGATGAGGACACTGCTGTTGCTGTGTCTGTGTGTGACCGCCGCCTGGTCTCAGGCTGATGACTATGATGACTATGACTCGGTGAGTGTGTGTTTGTGTGTGTGTGTATTTTTTATTTTCGCAGTGTTATTACACAAGGTATGAGAATCACTTCTTTTTTTAAACTAGTTGTTATGGTGATTCCTTTGCTCATTTTTTGTAATCCTTTGTCGCCTTTTAGAGATTTGTGATGAAAAAGCACTCGCAGAAATCCCCACGTTCAGTTTAATTATCCAAGATTTATTATGTCAAACTAAATATCATATTGTAACATAAATATCGTGATAATATCGTATCGTGGGGCCTCTGGTGATTCCCAACCCTAGTTATCATATTGAAGTGTGTCCCCCATAGATTCTGTAGCTTTGAAATGACGGTTACAAACACAAGTATGTCGGGAAAAAAAGGATTTGACTCTTCATATGTATTCACAATAGTTTATTGTTTTCTTCCACAGGACAACAAGGCAGCAAAGACTGGAACAGTATGTGGAACACGCTTCAACTATTTGATCCATACATCATGAATGACATTTATTTTGTTATTCCTTCATCACGTCTTGTTTCCTCTCGTTTCCCCTGCAGGAGGCACCGGCGACCGTAGACGCTCGCGGCCACCGTCCGCTAGCCGCATCCAGGGACACCTACACCCCAAAACGTGTTTCCCCGCCCCCTATCAGCGGCGGCGCCAGGTGCGTTCAAACACAGACACCTGGGTCAGAAAAGAAGACACAGAAAGACCTTTGGGGCAATTACAACATATTTTAATGCAGCATATATTCATCTTTTATATTAAGGGTATATAAAGTAGCATTATACAATAAGTAGATCCAACCAGGCAAAAGAAAGTAACAATAAATATTACTCTTGTACTTCATTTTAAGTATTTACATTTTTTGCTATTAAGGCACACTTTTTTACTTTTAGCTTTTGCTAATTTATTAAAGAGAGATATTACAGGCAAAGAAGATTTTTGGGTTGTTTGGCTTCCATAACGTGTCTTCTTTCAGACTAGTGGAAAACACACATTTACACAATTAGGAGTTTATTCTAAATACCAAAAACCTAAATCTTTCAAAAGCAGCTTTTGATTCAACTCTGTCATGTGGACATGGAAATGTCAGAGTAATATCTTCGGCGATGAGCATGCTGTGCTATCTAAGTACGTTCTAAATGTCCAGTAGGGCTGGGCAATAATCAGAAAATCAGACATCACGATATTCTTGACCAAATACCTCAATATCGCTATTGCGGCCTTATTCTAGGTTTGACAGTTGGTGCTTTAACAAAATATCTTCACACTAAGATTTTAGATAAATAATCATCAGTAATGTTGATATAATATCTAAGTGGGGAAAAGGCAAATAATAGAACAGCTAGAACAGTCTGGTAAGTTCAGAAAAGTACATCACTTTACTGTAATGCAATTACGATATCCAAAATCTAAGACGATATCTAGTCTCATATCACGATATCGATATAATATTGATATATATAGCCCAGCCCTAATGGCCATTTGACCAATCAGATTCCTTGTCTGGATCTACTTGTAGGACAGTCATTGAGACATTTCACTAACAAACACAAAAGTCAACCGCATGGTGACACTCTGGGGAATATGAACGCCCGTACAACGTTTTATGCCAATCCATCCAGACGTTCATGGGTGAAATGAGACATCTCAGTATGTCTCAGTGACATGTTGGTAAAGAGTCTCTTGCTTTCGTCACAGGTATCGCGGCCGCCCTACACCAGCTCCAGCCAGAAGACAGCAGCAGCAGGAGAAGGAGAGGCCGCCGGAGGAAGGAGGATGCACACACGCCGCAGAGGAGATGGTAGGAAAACACCAGCAGCACATTGTCACCAAAGGAACTGATTGGACAAGTCTTCTTTAAAAAGATTTAAAGATGTCGATCAGTTTGCCAAAGCCCAAGATGACGTCCTCAAATGTCTTGATTTGTCCACAACTCAAATATATTCAGTTTACTGTCACAGAGGAGAGAAGAAACTAGAATATATCCACATTAAAGAAGGTGGAATCAGAGAATTTTTAGATTAATTTAATAGTTGTTATCGATTAATGGATTAATCTTTGCAGCTAAAAAAGATTATCAATCTGGAAAATTCTTTGACATGAAACTGTCTTTAAATAAAGCTTGAATAAAATTTAATAAAATTTATATTTTGGTATTCAAAATACAAATTTTTTACCTACTACGACATTGGAAAGCAATCATTCATTTGTTCAGGGTTATTGTTGCATAATATTGTTGCAAACGTAACTCTTTCTTCTTAGTGAGTTTAAAGATGCAGTAGGTTAGACTTATAAAACTACCTTTCTGTCATATTTGCTGAAACTGACCCTATGTTCCAGTAGAACTACATGAAGCAGGTAATTAAAAACATCCCACTGCTCCCTGTTCAGATGCACCAATCATGGCCAGGGGGGACTCTAACTGCTCATGCACACACATTCATTCTCCTTTGTCGGGGGAGGGGCTTATGAGACCATTTTGGGCTTCAGCAGAAAGGGGGGAAGGGACTGAGAAGTTATCGATGTTCAAATTCTTTGGCTAAGTCCTGGATCTTCACAATCCTACCTAAGGCACATATAAGAAAAAGATTGGCTTTCATTTGATGAAACAACCAAACTTCCCAAATCTCAAATCTCCAATTTTAGAGCTTCCTTCATCAACGGCGATTTTAAAACAGTCTGGGCCTGATTTACTAACACTGGCGCAGTTTGCGCTGTGTCTGTTTATGCGAGTTCGGTAATAGTGCACGCTATGCTTCCGCATTTTGCGTAGTATTTATCAACCCTGACACCCATCAGGCAATCAGCGTCTTTCTCCGCCCACTATACCGTAAATTGCGCTGTAACAAAGCGGTACTTGTGCTATGATACGGCTGAGTGCAGACTGCGATATTCCCACAGCTGATGCTATGACTGTTTAAAATGATCCTGATGCCAATATTTGTAATGTATCGAGGAGTTTAACAACTGCTGGAATGGGATGTGAACGCTGAGTGGGGAGATTCAATTTCATCTTTGATTTCTTCCAGTAACTCTAATATTGCATGGCTGCTTGATCTGTAACGCTAAATGATGTTGTGTTCACTGACAAAGTGTGATTCTTGTGTTAACGATATTTTCAGCCTCGCCTATGTCTTCGTCTTGCTCAGATTACTGTTGCCATTTCACCAGCGGCATAAAGGTCTACGAGGAAACTCGATTGCGGCTGGTTCAGACCTGCTTTAAAGAGGCGGAGAATTTCCCCCGCAGAATAGAGGCGCGCTGCTACTGACAGTCTTTGTAAATACCACAGAATATATAATTAGGCGCACTTTGCGCTTATCCTCCCACCTTTTTGGGTGGAACTCCCACTTTCCCCATGACCCTCCCACGAACGCATATTGAAAGCGCAACTTGTCTCTTCTCACTCATGTGGATTTTACCCAAGTGCGCCCCGTTTGTAAATAGCCCGCATCAGTTGCGTCCGTCTTTGCAACCAATTAGCGCCTGGAAACAGGCGCAAACGGCTTGATAAATCTAGCCCTCTGCGTCTTAATTTTCACCCATTAATGACTTTATATTAACAAAAAACTTTGAGCCACTAATGTCTGATTCTGTGAGAGTACCTGCCTGGAGCAAGGTTGACGTCGGGAAATTGATTTTCATACATAAATTTGTTCATAAATAAAATGAAATCAGTGTCTACCTAGAAGGGATCCCACCTTCTTTTGGTCGCTGAAGCACAGAAATCTAACCAGATATTCTCCCATCCAACAGGGCATTTTGTGTCCCAATGGCTGTGAGCTGAAGACCACACTGGTGAAGCAAGAGAGGAACGTCAAGACGGTAAAAACTGAAAAAATCAGGACCACAAATCAGGCTGGAATACTTTAAACCAACACTGCGTGAAATTTGCTATAGATCTAAATGCATATAATTTACAACTTCATAATTGTATCAAGAAAACATCAGGATTGACTTTCTTTTGCTTACATTTGTCACAGAGCATTAATGAACTCAAGCCTCAGGTGGAAGATTTGGCCCGATCCTCCAACACCGTCCACACCTACGTCAACAGCATTTCCAACTCTCTGAGGGAGCGGCAGAGAGTTGGCACCGGTGAGAAAGACCTCTCATGAGTTTATTTTCATGAAGGACAAATGATCTGGTTGGATGTTACATCAAAAGTCAAAAACAAGAAGAAACAACAGTACATTGTCCATAATGATGACGGCAATTTTGGCTATTCATTTTAATTCAAGCTTTTGATGCACACAACTCCTTTGTCCTGCTTATCCATCTTTTCGTCCTGTCAGACAACAGCAGGGTGGTCAGTCAGTACACTGAGCAAGTGGAGGAACAACATGTCTACATTAAGGAGACGGTGGACACTGTCTTTCCCTCCAACATCAGGGTGCTACAGGTACGTAAATACGAGTTGACACCAGACAAAAAGAGGGAACAATGCATTTAAAAATTTTCATTTGGCAGTCATCCTTAATCACAGCCACAGCAAAACCTTGCATCTTTCAAAAATGTTTCTTTTTCAGTTGTAAGCAAAGCATCATCTTAAAGCTTTAGTGCATCATTTTTATATATTAATGAACGGCAGTTACATTCAATTCAATGTGCGGTCACGTAAGGCTTGTATCATGTGGACGCCGTGACAGTTTTGTTGTCATTACTTAGAATTCCTCATTGGGGCGACAGAAACTACGAAATATAGCTTTAAAAAAAAAGACATGCACACAAAAAGAAATGCATACAATATACAAACAAAACAAATGGACAGAGCTAGTATATCCAACCTTAAAAACTAGTACCCCTAATGTAATGTCTACTGTGCTGTAGGGGGTCCTCGACAAGATCAGGCTGAAGATCCAGAAGCTTGAGAAGGCCATCCAGGGTCAGAGGGAGGAGTGCAAGGAACCGTGCAGGACCAAATGTCCCATACCGGTGGTGTCTGGTAAGTCTAATGCACAAAGTGTTGAAGAAAAACCAAAAAACATGCCGATTACTTACTTATTATTGAACCCCTGGGGAGCATGAGTGTGCTCAGAAATGTGTGATAGATTAGGGGATAGCTTGTGTGAAATTTACATACATCTCTGTGGTCATGAATATCCATGCCAAATTTCATGGAGGTATGTTGGGTAGTTATCTTGTTATGGACCAAGGTTTTGGACTGACCAAAAACCTGTCAATTATCCAAGGAGCAAGAGCTAATGTTACAGATCAATAAAGCACATGTTTTTGGTAAACCACAAAAGTTACTTAAACAACAATTAAATGTTCTGGTCCTTGACGGAATATAAAATAAGATTAATTAATCCCACACTGGGCAAATGTCTTTGTTAAAGCAGCTCAATGAAAAATGCACACACATCAAAATAACACAAATACACATAAATAAACAAATAAATACATAAAATTTACAAAAATTATTATAAGAATTAGAAAAAATAGAATAATAGTAATTAATAATAGTAATATGTACACTATAACACCCTTATTCTAAACAGACAGGTAAAAAATAAATATACACAGACAATATAACCCAAACTTAAACACATCTGTGATATATCGGACATTTAAATGAGTAATGCTCGATCTCGCTCTATCCTTGATACAACTATATATCTACATGTACCAACATTTTTCATTGTTAAAGATTCACTATGAGTTTCTGCATGGTTTCAGCGCAATTTAATTTTGTCTCAAATCGTAGGCGTTTCTCCTTGATCCGCTAGCCGAATACAGTGTGAAAAAGCCAGGTCTTGCGAGACAACACAGGGGTCGTAAACAACAAACAAACACTAGCGGCACAGGCTGTGCACCAAAATACAACAAACCTCTCCAGCCAATCAGCGACAAGATGGTTGGGGGAGGGGGTGGGGGTTGGTGATAGTTAGTCAGTTAGTCATGATAGTTACGGAAACATGGGGGGGAGGGGCGAGCTTGCTCTGTTTTGTTTGAAATTTACATTGAATGTCAACAGAAGTGACCATGCAGGAACTCATAGTGCACCTTTAAACCGTTCTCCTGTGTGATTCAGGTAAGGAGTGTGAGGAGATCTTCCGTCGTGGAGGAAGAGACTCCCAGATGTACCTGATCCAGCCTGATGCCTTCTACCCTCCGTACAAGGTCTTCTGTGATCAGACCACCCAGAACGGAGGTGAGGACATAATTAATTAGGCCACCTAAAATTTCTTTTTTGATTAGTGTGTTAATACCGAGAATGATTAGACCTTCGGTAGTGGTTTGCTGTTTTGTTTTTTTTGTTTTTTAACGGAACTTCTTTTTTTTTCCCAGGATGGCTTCTCATCCAGAACAGGCTTGATGGCAGTGTCGATTTTGGACGACGCTGGGACGAATATCGACGTGGTTTTGGCAACATCGCCTTTGATGTTGGCAAGGGTCACTGTCAGACTCCCGGTAAGACTTTTAATATGAGACAAGAGGCTCTGTTAAAGGGAGCTTACCATTGATGGCTGGAAACCAGTGGTGAAAAGTAACTAAGTACATTTAGTTAAGTACTGTATGTATGTACAATTTTGAGGTACTTAACTTGAGTAATTCAATTGTATACCCTTTCATACTGTACTTTTACTACACTATACTTCTATATTATCAGTAAGATAATATACATTTTTCTGTAATTGGCCATTCTGCAAAATTTGTTTACTTTAGTAAAAACTTGAATGCAGGACCTTTACTTGTAACAGGGTATTTCTACACTGGGTATGCTGCTTTTACTTTTCTAAATATCTCAGTACTTCTTCGACCACTCATGGAAACTATTGTGTTATCTAAGACGTCCTGCTCATTCTTAATTTTGGTATTTAATTATATATTCATATCCAGCTTTATTCATATACTAATTGTTGACTAGCGTACCTTTTTTCTTCGTCATGCAACAGGTGAATACTGGCTGGGCAATGACCGCATTAGTCAGGTGACAAAGATGGGCCCTACCGAGGTTCTCATTGAGATGGAGGACTGGACAGGTGCCAAGGTGAGTCGTCAAAAGTCATAGTATAGTATGTCGAAAAAAGTGGAAAAAAGTTATAGTATAGTATGTCGAAAACAGAGAAAAGAAGTCATAGTATAGTATGTCGAAATTTAAAAAAAAAGTCATAGTATAGTATGTTGAAAAAAGTGAAAGAAATCATAGTATAGCATATAGAAAAAGTCATAGTATAGCATGTCAAAAAAGTCATAGTATAGCATGTCAAAAAAGTCATAGTATAGCATGTCAAAAAAAGTCACAGTATAGTATGTCGAAAAAAATCATGTAGTCATATTATAGTATGCCGAAAAAAGTCATAGTATAGCATGTCGAAAAAAAGTCATAATAAAGTCATATTGTAGCATATCAACAAAAGTGATAATAAAGCATGTTGATAAAAGTCATAGTATAGTATGTCCAAAGTCGGAAAACATGTCACCAGTATTTAATAGATAACTCCTTAAAAAGTCATAGTATAGTATGCCATAAAAAAATGTCAATATAGTAAGTCATAAAATCATGACAAATTGAAGGTTTAAGTTCTTTATTGCAATATGCACAGCAATTACAGAGACGCTTTGGCAAGCTCAAATATTGTGATAAAAAATAAAGTAATTTAAATTTGTGTTAGACAGTGATTTCAATTAAAGGTAAAGTGTCCTGTGATGAGCTCAGAGATTGTTTAATTTCTTTATTCACACATTTAAAATCAAAAAGATACAATACATAATTTGCAAGGGAATGTGAAGGTACATTGCCTAAACAACGTCCAGGAGCTTGGGAAGGGGCATTCTCCAGGCAGCATATAACAGAAAATAATCACGTCAATGCAATATCAAAGTCATAGTATAGAATGTCGAAAAAAAGTCGCAGTATAGTATGTCGAAAAAATGATGGTCATATTATAGCATGTTGAAAAAATCATAATATAGCATGTTAGAAAAATCATTAAAAAGTCATAGTATACCATGTCGAAGAAAGTCATTGTATAGCATGTCGAAAGTCATTAAAAGTCATAGTATAGTATGTCAAAAAAAGTGATAGTATAGCATGTCAAAAAAAGTGATAGTATAGCATGTCAAAACAAGTGATAGTATAGCATGTCAAAAAAGTCCTAGTATAGCATGTTTAAATAAGTCATAGTATAGCATATTGAAAAAAACATGAAAAGTCATATAACATGATGAAAAAATCATAGTATAGTATGTCGAAAAAAGTCATAAAAAAGTCTTAGTATAGCATGACGAAAAAAGTCATAGTATAGAATGTCGAAAAAAAAGTCACAGTATAGTATGTCGAAAAAAATCATGAAGTCATATTATAGCATGTAGAAAAAAAGTCATAGTATAGCATGTCGAAAAAAATCATAAAAAAAGTCTTATTGTAGCATGTCGACAAAAGTGATAGTATAGCATGTTGATAAAAGTCATAGTATAGTATGTCCAAAGTCGGAAAACATGTCACCATAGTATTTAATAGATAACTACTTAAAAAGTCATAGTATAGTATGCCATAAAAAAAGGTAAATATAGTAAGTCATAAAGTCATGACATATTGAAGGTTTAAGTTCTTTATTGCAATATGCACAGCAAGTACAGAGATGTTTTGGCAAGCACAAATATAGGGATACAAAATAAAGTAATTTAAATTTGTGGTAGACAGTGATTTCAATTAAAGGTAAAGTGTCCTGTGATGAGCTCAGATATTGTTTCATTTCTTTATTCACACATTTAATGTCAATAATTTTACAAACACATAACAAAACTGTTTCAAGTACAAACAAACACTGTGCGACATGGCCTTTACCAGACCAAACTCAGGAGTTCAGAAGTCTATTGTCCGGTGGGATGAAGCTATCCCTGAGCCTGGTGGTGTAGGACTAGATGCTGTGGTACTGTCTGGCAGCAGGCAGAACAGTTTGTAACTGGGGTGGTTGGGGTCCGATGATCCTGTTTGCCTGTTTCCTACACCACTGGGATTGGCGGTCCTGTATTGATGACAGCTCAGTCCTTGTAATGTGCAGAGCAGTTTTTACAGTCTACCATTTGAGGGTGGTGATGCAGCCAGTCAGGATATTGTCAATGTTGCACCTGTAGAAGTAGCAGTTACGGTGCAGATCTGCCCAGCCTGGTGTCTGCACATCAGGAAGATCAGGATCCCAGAGGGCGATGTTTTGTCCCAAATCTCTGGGCTTGATGACAAGCTTTTGAGGGCACAAAAGTTTATCAGAATCAGAATCAGAATCAGAAAAGCTTTATTGCCAAGTACGTTTACACACACAAGGATTGTGTCTTGGTATCGTAGGTGCATGTCACATTAAGCAACATGCACAGACACACCGAAGTCGCCATATGCGGCGCCATCTCAACTCTCTCCTAACTCTATAATGCTGAGATATAGTTTAGGAACAACTAATATATCATGAGAATGTAATTCAATATCAATGGAAAAAATCATAAAAAAGTCATAGTATAGCATGTCGAAAAAAGTCATAGTATAGTATGTTGAATTTTTTTTTTTAAAGTCATAGTTTACTATGTCGAAAAAAGTGGAAAGAAATCATAGTATAGCATATCGAAAAAAACAATAAAAAAGTCATAATATAGCATGTCGAAAAAATCATAAAAAGTCATAGTATAGCATGTTGAAAAAAGTCATAGTTCAGTATGTCGAAAAAAGTCATAGTATAGTATGTCGAATTTCTTTTTTTAAAAGTCATAGTTTACTATGTCGAAAAAAGTGGAAAGAAATCATAGTATAGCATATCGAAAAAATCATAAAAAAGTCATAATATAGCATGTCGAAAAAGTCATAGTATAGCATGTTGAAAAAATTCAGAATAGTATGTCAAAAAATTCGTAGTATAACATGTCTAAAAAAATATTTTAGGAACAAATAGTATATCATCAAAATGTAATTCAATATCAATGTATAGCATGTATAGTCAAAGTAAAGCATGTCAAAAAAAATCATAAAAAAGTCATAATATAGTATGTCGAAAACAGAGAAACAAAATTTATAGTATAGTAGGTTGAAAACAGAGAAAAAAAGTAATAGTATAGTATGTCGAAAAAAAGTGAAAGAACAAAGTCATAGTATAGTATGTCGTAAAAAAGTGGAAAAAAGTTATAGTATAGTATGACGAAAAAAGTGACTAAAAGTCATAGTATAGTCTGTTGAAAAAAGTGGAAAAAAAATCATAGTATAGCATGTCAACAAAACTCACAGTATATGTCGAAAAAAATCATAGTGTAGTATGTCGAAAAAATCTGAAAAAAGACGTGGAAGAAGTTGGGAAAAAAAAATTCAAGGTATGTTGGAAACAGTCGGAGAAAAAAGTCATAAAAAGTCACAGTTTAGTATGTCACAAAAAAAGAGAATCAGAATCAACTGTGCACATGCAGCATTGTCAAACTTTTTTAAACAAAGTCATAAAAAGTCATGTATAGCTTTGTCGAAAAAAATCAGAAAAAGTCATGTCAAAAAGGCCTGGAAAAAAGTCATAGTATGTCGAAAAAAAATTCAAAGTATTGTATCTAGGAAAAAGTCATAAAATGTCATACTACATAAAAATATGAAATGAAACCTAAATGTTTACCTGTATCATTTAGGTCCACGCCCAGTACCGGCAGTTCACCGTCCAATCGGAGACGTCTAACTACGTCCTGGCAGTCGAAGGTTACTCCGGGAACGCCGGCAACGGTTTCCTGGAGGGATCCTCACAACTGTTTGGTGTAAACCGCACGATGACCATTCACAACGGCATGATGTTCAGCACCTACGACAGAGACAACGACAACTGGTAAGTTGTCCTGTTGTTGGTGGGATGTTCACAGGATTACAGTAACACCATTTAACAATACCCAAAATATCTTGCACTTCAGTTAACCAACAAGTCCTCGAAACAAAGCCACTAATCACGTTGCACCATACTCCTGGTGGCGTGTGGAGCAAGAGCTAATGTTAACTAAACATTTTAATGGCTGACTAATGCTAGAAGACACATTATAATGGACTAGCCTAGCAACATTAAGGCCATATGAAATGTATAGTTGTGTGTATGTGAGGTGTGCATCTGTGTGAGTCCGAGTTAATGTGTTTATTTACTACACTTATTTTTATTGCTGTTAACTGGTTTTTTTTGGACATTTTATTGTATTCATTGTACAAATTTGATTTCTTTTATTATTTGAACTGTTAAAAGCCCTCCTAGGGACAGGTGTTGTGAATTAGCCATGGCTACAAACACTGTGATACAGGCATCAAATTGTTATTTATGTAATAATCTATGCTTTTTGTATCTGTAATAAATACAAACAAGCCATAATGCAGCGTTCACCGTAAAAGCTGGTATTACACCATAGTTCTCTCCAGTCAACAAGGGGTATCTGATGTTGGGAGTATGTAAACGTCTTGTAAAGGCCTTCCATTAAATAGCTGTAAACTGACGATTATTGGGGTGAAACAGGCGGTGCAAGAAGTTTGGCAACGTAAGGACTACTTGCAAGGAACCACTGTAGCTGGGAAGCTAACGTATAACATGCTTGCCAGCTGGGAACATGCTAACATGAGTCAGTCAGCAATAGCTCATTGCTAACAGGACAATCATTGAACACAGTTTCATATCTGTACCATCAACTAGCCAGCTGGGAACATGTTAACACAAGTCAGTCAACAATAGCTCATTGCTAACAGGACAATAATTAACACAGTTTTCATATTTGTATCTCTCCTGTCTCATAAAACAAATATCCCTATTTTCTCCAGCAGATGAGGGTAAGATTAAATCATCCATTTTTGGAGTTCCCTGCCCTCCTTTCCCTTGAAGTTCAGCACTGTCAGGCAGTGGGTATACTGTACTGTATATACAGTATATATATATATATATATATATATATATATATATATATATATATATATATATATATATATATATATATATTTATATTGGCCAGAATCTGCCTTTGGGGGAGGGGCGGCCATATCATAGCAACAACGACTTCATTTCCTGTATTCGGATACACTTTTATGCACCAATTTATGGTGGAAATACCTTTATTTAGCCTATGTGAAGAAGAAAATAACAGATGACAATTCAAAATATATCAAAAATATGATGGAAAGTATATTGTTGCATATCATTGAGCATTTATAAGTGGCTATATGGAAATCCTGGAGCTTTCGTGGTGGGTATAGTGCGTATACCTGCGTATCACGTAGACTACACCACTGCTGTCAAGACAGTTGGTCAACAACAGAAATTCATGTTAAAGTTCATCAACTTGACGAGTGCAAGTCTGTGTTGGGTTTTTTCCATTTTTCTCAACACCTTTCTCTGTCCCTGAACCAGGATCCCCGGCGATCCCTCCAAACAGTGCGCCAGGGAGGACGGAGGCGGATGGTGGTACAACCGCTGCCACTCAGCCAATCCCAACGGTCGATACTACATGGGCGGAGCCTACACACACAAGATGGCCAAGCATGGCACCGACGACGGCGTGGTGTGGATGAACTGGAAGGGCAGCTGGTATTCACTCAAGGCCATCAGCATGAAGATCAGGCCATTCTTTGCGCCCAGCTAAAGATCCCGTAGAGCATCAACACACACATTACACAGGAAACCGCCAAAATAAAAGACACCAGCAAAATGTTTACCAACAGGGTTTGGGGTCAAATGGAGCTTTAAAACTCTTTGTAACATCCACCTAATATTTAAGTGTGTCCTTTATTTTAGCTGTGACCTTTATGTTGACGGACACGCACATTCACACACAACTAACACTTAGACAAAAAGAACAGAAGAAGATAATATCTGCACATGCAGCATTGACCTAAAAAATTAAGTGAAAAAATAAAGTGAAATAAGAAATGGTTTGATGTCAAATAAACTTGTCATGTCTGCAGATAAAAGGGAAACATTGTACTGGTTGTGCGTGAATGTGTTGTAAAATGTCCTCTCTTGTAATGTGTGATCTCTTCAGTGTTGCACTTCTAGGACAAATTGATGTCCTCCATTACTCAATAAACACATTGAGGAACCTACTTTCTGTCTGATTGTTATTTCACTATACACTTCAGGGATTATAGAAATTAAAATATTCTCAACTCAATATTTCCTGCGCTAGGAATGTCAAAATAAAACCATAATACGTGCCATGGAATATCATGGAAATATGCAAAGATGCATATTTTGGTTGCAAGACAAAGTAAGAACTCACCACAGTTGTGCTGATCAACACAAGTGAAATTTCAATTTAAAAGTTTTCGTCAGCTTAACACAATTTAAATAAAAAAATAAAATTTTCACCAAATTCACAACAATTGTGCAGCATTTCGGAAAAAACAACTAAATACAGATACAAGATGCAAGTTGCGGGGCACGCTTGTTACCATGGTTTTTGGCTTACGTAGCTATTAAAGTCCCAGTCGTGTGCATACATTTTTAGTGTCCCTGGACGTTGTGTTGTCAAATTGGTGAAGATTTTATTTTCATTAACAAACCTGGTTAAACTATTTGATAAGAAACACAATGCAAAATAGCATTAGAGCGAGCAGAGGTAACACAATTGTGCAAAACTGTATTTTGAAAGTGTGAATTTACAAATAACAAAATGGCTGGAATAAATCCATGTAGCGAGTTTAATATATACAGAAATGACTGGACAGTGTGCTGAAAGAAGTAGTTTTTGTGCTTTATTTTGAGGACAGTGAAATAAATAACACAACAAAGGAAGAAAGGGGAGTGTGTTCTCCATGCATTAATAGAATAAAATTTGACCCGTTTTCAAAAGGTTTCTATGTCAGAAATTTGGGTTTCTTTCAAACAAATTGATCAACCAAAAAATAACGTTGCTCTTCACAAGTAAAATAAATGATCAGGTCACTACTTGTCATTGAATTTGGGTGTTTTGTTCAATATAATAGCATTTGAAGAAAAACTGATAAAAGAACATTAAAAAACTCAGAGAAAAGCGTGGATAAAATGGACAAAAACGTCAGGACAAAAAACTGAAAATAAAAAAGCGACAAAAAATACCGGGAAGGGAGCCGAAACGTTGAAAAAAAGTTTGCATTTTAAATTCTGACCCAGAAAAACCAAAAGTTGCATGGTTGACTGGAAGACAATACAAGGGTTAAATATGTCTAGTTATTGAACAGAAGTGATAAGAGCTTTCGCCAACATGCGGAACCAGAAAAATACATAGTTAATATGTAACAGTGTGACAATATTATATTCAGTCTTTAAAGTCATCCAAAAGGGGGAAAAACAGACAGTTTGAGGTGTTTCAGATGTACATTTTTTTGTCAGAAGTTGATGTTTGGTGGACAAATACAAGTGGTAAAAAGTGAGAGAGAATACATTTCCCCTAAAAACATTACAGTACAGTTATGACAGAAGATAGAAAAAGAGAGATTCACTTTGCCGCTAAAAACTGTTTGAATTCATACATTATTTTGTTTTGTTTCCTATTAAAGCTTTAGTGCGTAACTTTTTGATATTAATGAACGTGTGTTACATTCGAGCCGTTGCTAATTCAGTCGCTACAAAGCTAATTAAGACTATGGGCTCCACACAACTCTCTCTGGATTTCTCAGTATGACTATGTTCAGAAGATTGTGGCATCCGGCGACTTTCGCGCGCAGAAACTCGAGTGAAGATAATGACCTCATCTGAATAGTCCATCATGTTTTTTTAATCCACCGTGTCCTCCTTGGCTACTAGCAACTGTGTGTGTGTGGGGGGCAATGTGCGGTCACGTAAAGTTTGTATCATGTGGACACGGTGACAGTTTTGTTGTCATTACTCAGAATTCTTCATGAAGATAATGACCTCTTCTGAAGAGTCCATCATGTCTTTTTAATCCTCCGTGTCCTCCTTGGCTACTAGCAACTGTGTGGAGGAGGGGTGCGTGATCACACAAGGCTTGTATCATGTGGATGCAACAACAGTGGTGTTTTCATTGCTAAGAATTCCTCATGGGGGTGACAGAAACTACGCACTACAGCTTTAAGTTTGGCTAATATTTTATAAATGCTAGTTTTCCCACGATGGGGAACTGAACTGTCATTGTACCTCGCAGAACATGGGAGTTGCTGGTCTACTGGTCAGTTAGTTTGTGTTATTTTGTGACTTGAGTTTACCAAAAAATAAGCCACTCTTTTATTTTATTTTATTTTATCATGTTGCAGTAGCCACTTTAAGCCTACAGTTTTGCACTTCAAAGCTTTAGTGCGTAACTTTTTGATATTAATGAACGTCCGTTACATTCAAGCCAAATGAGTTGCTACAAAGCTAATCAAGACTATCTCTCTGTATTTCTCAGTATGACTATGTTCAGAAGATTGTGGCGTCCGGTGACTTTCCTGCGCAGAATCTTGAGTGAAGAGAATTACCTCTTCTGAAGAGTCCGTCATGTTTTTTAAACCTCTGTGTCCTCTGTGGCTACTAGCAACTGTGTGCACGATTACGAAAGCCTTGTATCATGTGGACGCGTCAACAGTTTTGTTATCATTACTAAGAAATCTTCATGGGGGCGGCAGAAACTACGCACTATAGCTTTAATAGTGTCACCTTCCTAAAATAATGGCCTAATATTTAGGATTCTATTCACCCAGTTGCAACTATACACAAATATATTTCACACTTTGATACATGAAAATTACGTTTTGATTAACGTTAACGTTAGGCTACTGCTCTGCTTTCTGCTCAAGACTCGGCTAAAAAGCCATTGTTGTCATATAGCAACCGAGCGTCTCTAGCCAATTTCAGCTGCACAAGCTACAAAATAACTAATCACGTGCTATTTAACTCCTAATAAGACTGTAGAGATATGCCTATAGGTAGCAGTATACAGCGCTATGTGTACGACTTCTTCATTTGGTTACAACAAAGACAAAAGTGCTTAAAATTGTAGAAAACCACAATGTTTACTACGTGTGATGCACGACGTAGCCATCTTTGAAAGTGAACTCGGAGTCCTCTGAGTTCAGACGACTTGACGAGTCGTATATATACGACCTCTGGGGCGTTCTTTTTGCAACTTCCGGTTCGTAACTCCGGAAAACAACTCGTAAATCGACTTCGGTGGACAAAAAGAACGCACCATTATTTTAGGAAGGTGACGATATGTAAACCTTTGTGATACACAGAGAGTCAAAATAAAATGAACTTAAATGAAATGCTCAATTAGATTTTTGGAAGAACATAGTTTAGATATAATCGATAAAAGAACACTGGACAAAGTGACTTTTAACATTTACCAACAGTAAGTGTGCACAGAAAAAGCATGGTGTTATGCAAAATCAAAAATCCAAACAGCGATTGTGTTTATTTGAATAGACCCCTTTCAATCCCAAGTTACAAAGTGCCGTTGAAAAGGAAAAGAAACACCCATCCTTTACTTCCATTGTGAAGTGTCAAACCTGCCTCAGTCCAGCTCTGCGGGATCCCGAGCCTCCAGAACGAACCGGTTCGCTCCGAGGTCCTCAAACTGGGTCAACAGTTCTCTCCAGACCGTTGGGATGCTCTTACACTCTGCGGACCGTGCCGGGCTCACGTCTACAGGCTGCAGCTTGATACGCGGGATGTGTTCCGGAAGCGAGGCGGCCTTCCTTCTCTGGTTGAGAGCCCGGTCCATCTCGTCCATGTCCGTTTGAAGCATATGATAGCCAAGACGATCAACGCTGAACGGTAACACCGCCCGGCAGGACCCGTAGCAGGCTCGCAGCTTCATGTCAACGTCCACCTGGTGTCGTAAATCAACTCTCATTATATTATTCCCCTTTAAAGTGTATGTGGTGGACTTTTATACTATTATAACAAGGGATATACAGCCAAGTCCCTCACTCTAACCCCTCACTAAATCTGAACATTTCATCCAATGCACACTAATAACTTTTTCGTGGCTTAGTACAAATGCCCTTCTGACATTAGTACTAAGCCACGAAAAAGTTTGAATATTTCGTAAAATTTCAATGGGATTTGAAAATTGAATAATTCCCAGAACGTACGACAGATGTGGAACATTTTAAAGTCTGAATGGAGTTTCTACGTGAATGTATGAGGCTTCATTTACATCGCTACGTTTCGGTTTTTTAAGCAGAGTTTTGAGCCAAAAGCGATCTCCGTGAACACAGGTGTTTTTAGCTCCAGTAGAAGAACTAATCTCCGTCTAAACTTACACGCCTAAACCAAAATATCTCATCAATATTCTGGTATACTGGACATAAACAGGAAGCTGACAGACTGCAACACAACCCCGCAGATTTCACACCAAAACGGGTCAGAAGTGTTTCCAAATGTCTCCGGCTTAGGGGCTCGGAAACGCCAGAGCAGGGAGGAATGACAGGGGGCAAACGCCAGAGCAGGGAGGAATCAGAGGGGGAAATGCAAGAGCAGGGGGAATGAGAGGGGGAAACTCCAGAGCAGGGAGAATGAGAGGGGGGAAACACCAGAGCAGGGGGGGAATGAGAGGGGGAAACGCCAGAGCAGAGGGAATCAGAGGGCTAGACACCAGAGCAGGGAGGAATGAGAGGGGGAAACGCCAGAGCAGGGGGAATGAGATGGGGAAACACCAGAGCAGGGGGAATGAGAGGGGGAAACGTCAGAGCAGGGGGGAATGAGAGGGGGAAACGCCAGAGCCACGAGGAATGAGAGGGGGAAATGCCAGAGCAGGGGGAATGAGAGGGGGAAACGTAGCAGAAGGTATTCCTTTTTAAACCAAAACGTAGCGATGTAAATGTAGCCTGAATGAGTAGATAGCAGTTGAAAATGCCTGAATTTGTCATATCTGAACATTCCTTCCATTCATTTGAATGGGCAAAATGTCCCAAAAAACGTAAAATTATGTGATATCACACAAAGGGGTTTGATCTAGTTGAATGTTCGTAAAGCTCACCTCTGTTCGATACAAGTCCTCCAATTGTTTCCGGACGATGCCGTGTAGCTCCACGAGTTTCCGGGACAGCCGGGACGACCGTTTCCGTAGCGACGTGATGTTCCCGGCCAACCCCTGGGCGCGTTCCACGAACGTCCGCTCCGACGCTGGAGACGAATGCCGTTGTTAATCAGCCAGCGTTACTTCAACAAAACCCGTCTTTATTTTGGTCCCGGACACCAAAAAACAGACCCGTCTTACCGAGCGCGTTGGCGATGACTCGCCGGTTGTAGCCGTAGACGCGCGTCATCGTCGCCATGGACTTCTCCGCTGCGTCTTCGTACATCTTCGCTGTTGTACACACCTTCCTCAGTTTCCTCTCCGCCTTGCTCTCCATCTGCGAGATCAATCCCTGCAGTCTGCAGCCAGACGGGCATTTAGAAACCTTTGGAGGGGAGCACAAGTTTAATAATGTATCGGATACCCTTTTCCACCAAAGTTAGAGTGTATATGCAGGGGTTTTAAACGTGGGAATACCCGCTAAATAAGATTGAAGATGACTAATCTCCCATTGCCAGTAGACGAGTACACCTTTCTGTTTTATATCTGGTGTGTCACCTCGGGAAAACAGGGTTAATAAACCGTAGAAAGCAGCATGGAGGCCAGTGAAAATGTTACGGTGGTTACTTCTTTTTCATATCTTAAAGGACAATTCCGGCGCAAAATGAACCTAGGGGTCAATAACACATGGGTATTAAAAAGATAGTTTATAAAGACAGTACCAGTCACGTTTACAGGCAGGCACCATCTTGGGAAAACAGTCACGACCAGTTGAACCATGAATGCCGTGGTTGAGCTATGTTACTGGTTACAAGGCGTTCGCCGTTCGACTGGTCATGACTGTTTTCCCGAGATGGCGCCCGCCTGTATACGTGAACGGTATTGTCTTTCTAAACTATCTTTTTAATAAACTGTCTGTACACTTACAAAGTTTTCAATGCTTCGGTTAACATGTAGGGACCCTCATTATGATACTGTGGAAGTGTGGTGGTATTTTAAGCCTTGTTAGTGGTGTAGAAATAGCGATTTCTTTTTACTTTCGCGTGGCCCCAACAACTAGCGTTATAAGCTAATTAGCGGTTTGCCATAAAACTGGTCACATTCGATTAGCATCGAACGGTCGACTCTGTACCCATGTGTTATTAACCCCTAGGTTCATTTTGTGCCGGAATTGTCCTTTAAGAGCTGCAAAGATCAATCGATTATTTGCCAACTATTGAAATAATCTGCAACTACTTTGATAATCGGTTAATCGGTTTGAGTCTTTTTTTTATATGAAAAAAAAACCAGTACAACTTATCTGACTGCAGCTTGTTAAATGTGAATATTTAGATTTTAGTCTAGTTTCTTCTCTCCTCTGTGACAATAAACTGAATATCTTTGAGTTATGGACAAAACAAGACATTTGAGGACGTCGTCTTGGGCTTTTTGGGAAAACACTGATCCACATTTTTCAAAATATTTTGACATTTTAGAGACCAAACAACTCATCCATTCATCCCGAAAATAATCCACACATTAATCGACATTGAAAATAATCATTAGTTGCAGATAGGGTTGGGTATCGTTTCGATTTTTACGATTCCAATGCCAAACCGGGACTTTTAAAAAAGGTTCCGATTCCTAAACGGATTCTTGAAAAACTGAAAAATGACATCAAAGAAAGGCTCTTTTATAGAGTGTATTTAAAATGTAAAACTATTTAAATTTACCAATATATTAACGTTTTAAAGTACTTCAATGTTAGCCTCGTGAGGCCGTCCTGATCTCGCGAGCTCCAGTTTTCCACTCGCAGATTAGTCTGGCATCTTGTGATAGAGAAAATTTGGAGCCGTTCGCCAAACGGCCAACCAATCAGCGTTGGTTTTGAGGCGTGTTTAGGTGTGACGCAACAAGAAGCGACTGTTCAGTCTAAACAACGTGGCGGCAGCTTCCACGGATGACATGAGCGTAGCTATCGCGCAAGATTTATCCGAATTAGAAAGTATTCCTTCGTTGAAAGAAGAGCAAAAAAATGTCACTGGAGGCTTTTCTCGGAGGAAAAAATGTTTTTGCTCTTCTCCCGACTGGTTTCGTCAAGAGTTTGATCTGATTGGTTGATTTGGGCCATCTATCACCAACTATAGGTGGTGATAGACAGATGGTTCATCCAATCAGCTAACCAGGATTTTCGCCCCTTCCCAAAAGTTCTCCAACGGAAAGTTCCCAGATGGATATACCGAGCAAATGAGAAGCAATCCATCTGGCGGAGTCAGGTTAATAAAACACTGAATCACAAGAAAAATATTGTTGCAAATGTCTGTAACTGCACTTAAGGAAACTTTGTGTTCAGCTTTCAGTTATTGTTTCATTTCATGTTTTTTTGGTATTCTTTATTTGTTAGCAGAGCAACTTGTCAAAGACCCTGCCATAGCTTAAAAAAGCTCCCCTCACATCTCCTGAAATTACCTTACCTTTACCAGAGGTGTCAAGTAACGAAGTACAAATACTTTGTTACCTTACTTAAGTAGAAATTTTGGGTATCTATACTTTACTGGAGTAATTATATTACAGCATACTTTTTACTTCTACTCCTTACATTTTCACGCAATTATCTGTACTTTCTACTCCTTACATTTTAAAAATAGCCTCGTTACTCATATTTCAGTTCGGCTTGTTTTCATTCCAGCTCGTCAGTCATCGTTCAAAAAAACACACAAAAAAACCCTATCCAGATCGCTCCATCCGGAGAGAGTGACTTTGATTGTGGTTGGATGAGAAGTATAAACATAGTCATTCCAACACCCTATTGGTTTGTACGCGATCCATAACACCTGCACAGACCCGGTGCTAATACGGCACTGGTGCCTTAACGACCGTTATCTACCGGACCGAATAGCAACACGGATTTCGGTGCCTTATTTCGGTGCCACTTAAATGCCTGCGCGATGCTCCGAAAACGGACGTTAGAGGGAACTGAACATCGCCGCACGGGACGCTAGTCAACACTACAGTTGGAAGCAGGTTAGCCTAGCGTTAGCTAGAAGATGGAGTAAACATGATAAAATGCTGAGAGTTAAACGGTGTAAAAGTGTGTCTGTATTTCACTGGAGAGGAGTCTGACACCAGACTGTAGCTGCCGTTGTCTGAAAAACACAGAAGTGATGTAGCCTACGTGTCACCTTTTTCAGCCCTTCTGAGTTTGCAGGTATGATTTTAATAACATTAATAACATTATTATAGTCATATGATTTTGTCCCCGCGTTTTAGAGTTAAGCTGTTGTCCTTAATGGCATTTTCCCCCTTACATCAGGGGTCTTGAACGTTTTTTAAGCCAAGGACCCCTTAACTTAAAGTGAGATGTAGCAGGGACCCCCTACATATTGTATGAAATTAAGTTGCATATTAAACTGGGCCTACAATAACTGTTAGGGTAACCTAAAGCCTTCTTGCATACCTTTTTTTCATAAGCTATTAAAATATTAATTGTTGGCATGATTTTATAAATCATATTTTAATGTTACATATGTGGCACAGTAAATCTAGGATTAACTGTATCTGTGGGCTGATATCTTAGTGACTACCTTACCTATAGGCCAGTAAGCCTATCATCAGTGGGAATTTATATTTGCTAATAATATGTTGGAATTATGTTAAGGCATTTTATTTTTATTTTTTTTAAAGACTCAAAAATGTACAATAATTTGGAGGCCCCCCTGCAATGACTCTGAGGACCCCCTGTTGAAGATCTCTGACTGCCTTACATTACTTTTACTTTTATACTTTAAGTAGTTTTGAAACCAGTACTTTTACACTTTTACTTAAGTAAAAAGCTTGAGTTGATACTTCAACTTCTACAAAAGTCTTTTCAAACCCTAGTATCTATACTTCTACTTGAGTAATGAATGTGAATACTTTTGACACCTCTGACCTTTACGAGAAAACAGAGTTATGACTAAATGATTGTGTGTGATACTGGCTTCTCACCCAGTCATCGTCCGAACACAGAGCAGCGGCGTCTGGTGTTGCTCGACAGCGTTGATTCCTGAAAGTGGGGGTGTGACTGGATGGCTGTCGGCCATCTTGATTCTGCCGCTTCAGCCTCGTACAAACTGCACACAAACCAAACAAAAACAAAACAGCACTGTGGTCAGTTCACCTTTAGTCTCGTAATGCCAGACCTTCCTCCACAGAACTGCGGAGGAAGGTCTGGCTAGTCCACACAGCATTCTGGGATGGGAGGAAAACGTGCTCTGGTTTATTGGCATTTCTTTAAACCAATCACAATCGTCTTGTGTGGCCGGACGGAGCCACGGTGCCTCTGCAAAATAGCCTCGGGAAGGAACTTGTTTTGGTGGAACATTCAAACGTTCAAAAGTAGTTTTAGTTGTGCAACAGAAAACTCAGATTGGACAGATAGTCTAGCTAGCTGTCTGGATTTACCCTGCAGAGATCTGAGGAGCAGTCAACCATAGTCCTCAGAAATCCACCGGAGGTTAGAACGCCAACACAAAGGAAGAGGAAGGTAACGGACATCAGGCGGAATTTATTGCGGCGCCGGTGCAATCCCGGAAGTGGAACATCGCTGATAAGACTAGTTCGTCTTCAACTGAGCTCTAAATCAAACATGACGCTGCATAGATAAAGTGGCATGTTGTAAGAGAGTTTTGGAGAGGAGGACAAAGATATCATGGCAATGTTTTATAGCTTTAAAAAACACTTCAAACCATTTGATTTAACAAACTGAAATGAAGATCCAACATGAATGCACATTTTACGTTCCGGGGCTAAAGATTCACAGACTCACAAACTGCTTTTAAGGATTTGTTCCCATTAAAATGGGATGAATATTTCTTCTGCTGGTTATTTGTCTATTTTATTTGTATGACACTTTATAAGTCGACTAATTTGACACAATGTTCTAACTTTCGGCAATTTTAGTTGCTTACGTTTCAATTTGGGTTCTAATCTGCGCTATGAAATGACCAACTCCTCCTCTGGGGACTACCAACGTTAAACTTCACAATCGCACTCCTGCTCTCCCTCTGACAGATCAGATAGAGACTCAGCCAAAGGCGGGAGTCTGGCACGACCTCCTCCGATTGGCCAACAACTACGTTTCTGTTAATGGTAATAGACCTTTTTAATGGCAGACACGTTGACATGTCATAGTAGGAAAAGCACAGGTGTATTCAAATACCATTAATGATGGCTGCATTCCACTTAGGAGAGGCCCTGGTAATGTGCATGCTGACTCACTGAAATATCTTACTGGGACACTTAAGGTTATCAATTTCAGCTGTGCTTTTCCTACTATGACAAGTCAAAATGTCTGCTGTGAAATAGGTCCATTGTTTGTCCTCTGTCACCAACAGACAAGTTCACAAACTCTCTCTTAACCACTTTTTTTCGATGTTTTTTCGACACGTTTGTTTTTGCTTTTTCCGTTTTAAATTGTAAAATGTTTCTTCTTTACATTTTTTGCCGCTTATTTCTACGTCCCATATTTTCTGATATACAACAAAAATTGAAAACCGGTCAATTTGACCCTAAGTCAACACAAGGGTTAAGCTCTAAAATTGATTTTTTTTTTATCATTTTTAGGGGGTCTGAGATGAAACTTAGGCCTGAGACCCCCTAAAAAGGGTCTAAAATCACCCATGGTGCCTACAGAACAAGGCTGGTTTACCTACCGGACCCTCTGGGGTCCTGGTTTACTGTGTAGCAATGAGTTTGTGGGGATTTGATGGAATTGCAATTGTAAAGTGGAGAAGGGATGATGTAATTGGAAGGTATTTTCTTTTTTTTTAGGGTTCTTTGTAGATGTGGGGAGCAACGACTTTAAAATACACCTTCGCACTGTGACCCCCCCCCCGTCCCCGAATCACACACACACACTTTACTTACAACTACATCTGGCTTCACTTTTTAAAGCTGAGCTGAGTACACAGGTATCATCATGGTTAATAGTCTCCACAGCTACCACATTGGGGTCCCGAATCCCAATACTGTCGATAACGCCAAATATTTAAAGGGGGGGGGGGTCATTGAAAAGTGCTTTTTAGGGTTCTTTGTTTGGGTGGGGAGCTTCAACCTGTGACACCATTTGTTAAATAGTGCGCATTAGAACAAAATTATAAACTGAAAAAAGTAGTCTGCGTTTAGCTCGGTTCGTGATGGGAGTTTAAACAGGATGCATGTAGGTACATAGAGGGGTCAATAAACTCCCTTTTGCCCCGAGGCCCCTCCAGTGGGCTCAGAGTTCTCCGAAATGTGTCTCACATTTATTACGAAACTCAAACATTGAACCAGACAACAAACCAAACATGTAGCAATAAATGTCATTTCTTGCTTCATCAGCACAGATACACACATCCTCCAACACACACACACACACACACACACACACACACGCATTACGCCAAATCTACGGACAAATATGTTGACATTTACTGGTAACGTAATGTAATGCTTGCAGCATTTATATGAGTCTATTATTCCATGTTACACACTCTGTGAATTCTGACACATTAAAGTTGTGGTACGTGTATTTGTTTCTTTAGCGATTAACAATTTGTATAACATACCAAACATACAATTTGCGACATGTATTTGTTTAAAAGTGAAGTGACCTGGTGGCTGCTGATCATAAAATGTTGCTTTCCAAAATACGGTTTTATAAATATGATACATTATAGGCAAGAACAGTCACTGTGAAACACATTTAACTGCCTGAAATGATTAAAAAAATCCCCTTGTAAGTAACGTCCTAATTTCTGCTAGATGCTATTTTTGAACATTGGTTAAGGTGGACATTCAGTAACATGACGCAAACGTCCAGCGATAAAGGCCCCAGAAGAAGTATGTGAAGGGTCAAACTTCTCAGCTTGGCAGATGTGTTTGATGTGTGGGGATTTTTCATGGTCAAATTCCATGATTTTAAAAGCTGAATATGTCAACTGAAAAGTTTATTTATATGGCACCAGATGTCCCTAAGTGGCACTTTCATATTAAAGTGCTTGTTTTTGTTCATCGGTGCCACAAAAAAAAGCCACGTTATATTTTTGCAATGTTTTAAAAACATGAACACCTTTGGGCACCCGGATTGCTCAGTTGGTAGAGCAGGCGCCCATATATAGAGGTTTAGTCCTTGACGTAGCGGGCCCGGGTTTGACTCCAACATGCAGCCCTTGTGTGTGCTGCATGTCATTCCCCCTCTCTCTCCCCTTTAATGTCTTCAGCTGTCCTGTCAATAAAGGCCTAACAATGCCCAAAGAATAATCTTAAACAACATGAAAACCTTCAAAGGTGGTGTATTTATGTTTATAGATGCTTTACATTAGATATATTCTATTAGATCATAGTAAGATCTAATAGAAAAATGTGCAGACCTGTACATTAGATTTGTAGGAAAATGTCTTAACTTGCAACTGACTTTTTTAATATTTTTGTCTTTTTTTGTCTTGTAATAATAAAATATCTCTTTCATTGGTATTCTGGAGAGATTTTAAACATTTTAATGATTTGTTCTAATTATTATAAGCTGTATTTATTATTTAGAGGGTCTATTTGAGCTATGACACTGTGAACGTTATTTATTGCGAATGCTGCTTGGTTCCTTCATGTCTTAACATGTTTGAATGACAAACTTATCTGATGATTATTATTTGGGCACTTCAGGACATTATTTTTATAGCACAGCTAAAGACATGAAAGAGCAGAGAGAGGGGGATGACATGCAGCAAAGGGCCGCGGGTCGGAGTCGAACACGCGGCCGCTGCGTCGAGGAGCACACCTCTACACGTGTGCGCGCGCTCTACCGGGTGAGCCAACCCGGGCGCCCTGAAATGAACGGTGATTTAGACTTTTAAAAACAAAATGGCAGAAACACACAGCGGGTGAAGTGAACATTGGATCTTTATTGATTGAGCAGAGTTCAGGCATCGCTGCGTACAGGTTAGTTAAACAAGTCGATGACATTTGACACAAAGTGCTGACACAAAGAGTCAACTCAAACACACACTGTTTGAAATGATTTGGAAATCTCAGAATGACTCACAAACCGATCGGAACAGTCTGAAGGTCTGAAAGCAACTTTGGTTTTTGGCCTCAAATATTTACCTGCAGCCTCAGTGTGCGGTTGCGTCTCTAGGTCTTAGTTCGCGTTGCTTTGGGCCTTGTTGTTTCTTTGGGTTTAAACACATAAAAGTGTATGAATGTGTATATTTTGCAAGGGTGGGGGCGCGCCACGAGACGATACGGTATTATAACGATACTTGTGTCACGACTAGGGTTGGGTAACGTTTGGATTTTTACGCTTCCGATGGTGAACCGGCACATTTAAAACGATTCCAATTCCTAAACATATTCTTGAAAAACTGAAAAATGACATAAAATAAAGGCTTTTACGTCCGTTTTGGTGAGCCCAGAGGGGAAAATATGGCCTTTTAAAAGTAGCCTACATTTACAGTAGCTAGCTAACGGTAGACTACACAGAAATGTGATATTTTTAAGTTTTTGGAGCGACAGAGGGGAAAACATTTCAGTAGACACATCAAGTGGAACCGAAATGAGATATGCTGATGAGAATGCTGTAAAATAAAAAAAATTCTCACGTTCTACTTATGTAATAGAAGCTCGGTACTTGGCGTCCGCGTATCGATACAGTATTGCCACGGCAAATTTCGAGATGGTGTTATCGATTTCATCCCCCAACCTCAATGGTTCTGCGTCTTTCGTCCAATTAAAAAGCAGCCGGTCGGATGAACATCCGAACGGTTTTCAGGCTGTAATTGGCCGGTTTATACGTCACCCACACGACTCCGTTTTCAATCTCGTACGGCTTGTTTTTCTCCGGGTCGTACGCACCTTTATAATAAACCCCGTTCAAGTTAGCCGTCTGGCATTTGTTGTACCACCAGCCGCCGCCGTACCTCTCCGCGCAACTCTCCTCCCAGACGTCGTTGTCTTTGTCAAAGGTGCTGAATTTCATCCCGTTGTGGGACGGGTGAGACAGCGCGTCGGACGCGGGCGTCGCCAGTGCGTCCCCGGTGTCCCCGGTGTACCCGGACACGTGCAGCGGGTACCCCTCCGTCTCCGCGCCTACCCTGACTGTGTACTCTGCGCTGGCCACGCCCCCTTCCCAATCCTCCAGCTCCACCTTCAGCATGCTCTCCGCCTGACTGGTCAGCAGGTGGAGGTTTTGGTTGCCCAGCCAGAACTCCCCATTGCCGTTCGCGTCGACCGAGCCGAACCCGTCGCGGTATTCGGCCCAGGTGCGGTTGAAGCCGAGCGCGCCGCTCTCTCTCTGCTGCGCTAACAACCACCCGCCCATTAGCCCCTCCTGCTGGCAGTAAACCTCCGCTACCTGTGCCGAGTCGGCGCCGCCGGGTTTGATCTTAAAGAGGCCGTTCGTTTCCCCTTTCAGGTGGTTCTGGTGGGCCTCGACACAATCTGCGGACAGAGAGGGGCACACCGCAGACCGCGAGTTAGCTTGGACCGCCTTCGGCTCAGCTAGGTGAAATTTGCTGCAGTGAGAAAAACGGCCACTTTACTGCAGGATGCTCCAAATGCAGATTGAGTTCCATTAATTTTGTCTCTAAATACTAAGTGTTTTAGGTGAGTGGGCTTCTGTTGGCGGATTTGGGACTTCAAATGTCAACATAGGTAAATGTATTTGTCAAAGAACATGGTTTAAAGCAACAGTAAAGGACTTTTCCCGCTTCGGTCCCCCCTACAGGTTGGAAGCGGAATTGTCCCATTACATTACATTATGCAAGTTTGCCAGATTGGGTAGCAGATCTGTAGTTTCAATGAGCTGGACAATGTAATGTAATGGACAATTCCGCTTCCAACCTGTAGGGTTGCATATCTGTGCCTAAATGTTGGAAAAGCTAGATAGTTTTGATTTTGATTGATTTTACATTCATTCGGCTTAGGTGGTTCCCAAAATGGCTTGGGCGCTGCACCTTAGGCTTATAAGGGTAGGTAAAACCCTGCAAAAACAACTTAATAAAAGACTACTGGTTACTTTTCCCATCTGCAGTCCGTAAACGCAACCTTGGGATCTCTAAAATTGTGGTTATAGCCCTTGTAACAAGCAGAAACAACTCTGTCTCCGAACGCTTAAATGTACTCCAGGCATAAGGGTGCTAACGGTCACTTTCACTGCAACAGTGGCTAAAGCTGGTCCCAAATAAACTCAACCCATTTTCGTCAATCTGCATTTGAAATATCGGCAGGACTAAAAAAAAATTCCTCTTATTTCTGAATTGTTGTGTTGTTATGAAACAAAAAACAGCCCTAAAAGTTAATCACAGTCTTTTTCTGGGATTACACAATGGCCCCAAAATACTTCAACGACCGTTAATTACATCACACTGAATGTGAAAATCCTTAAACTCTAGCAATAAACAAAAAAAAATAATTAGTGTGTTCACTTCGTATTTTTGGTACATAAGGCTAGCTAGCTGATGCTAAAGCATGCTCGGCTAGCTGGAATGTGCCGCTCTCGGCCATTCAGCTTTACTCCACGTCAGATGTCTTGGTACCTTTTCCTACATAATCGGCTCGGCGCTCGGTAACAACACTCTTCACACTCCGGGCGTGGATATCAGGAAGGTCATCCTCTGCGGCGCCCGTGTCAAACAAGCCCATGTCGAACCCCGTATCTGCGCCAAACTGATTTCCAAACTCAGTTTTGGTATCAAGTAGAGCTGTAACATTTCCAAAACGTTACTGTACAATTAACGGTCTCAGAAATAATTGCGATTAACAATATAATTATCTCTTTGAGTAAAAAAATTTAAAAGAAATTGGTTACACTTTACTTGAAGGTATCTACATAAGAGTGACATGACACTGTCATGAACGTGTCATGAACATAAACAAGTCATGAACGTTAATGACATAACGCTTCTTTTAGTAATTGTCATTCAGTTTTGTCATGACAATTTAGGGTTAGAGTTAGGGTTCATGTGTCATGACTGTGTCATGTGTTCATGACACAGTCGTGTCACTCTTATGTAGATACCTTCAAGTAAAGTGTGACCAAAATGTTTATGTATTACTTTTTCAAACAAATTAAAGCTGGCTTAATTTGGCTATATCGCTGTCATGTGACCCAGATAATGTAATAACACAAGTACACGTCCTATGAATTAAACCACGCCCGTTTTATTATCATAAAACATTGGATTTGTGTATATATCATAAAATTGACAATTACCATCAACAGTCATAACCCCTTAGGACTAATGTTAGCAATTAATTGTGCTTTAACAAAGAAAATGGATATTGGACAATTATGTAATTGTAATAATTGTTACAGGCCTTCGACAAACACGTCGAGCCCGATGTCCGCACCAAATGGATTCCCGAAGTCGGTTTTGGTATCATAGAGGCTTCCCTTGGTGCCGCCAGTGTGGACGGTCTTGGTCACAGAAGAGGACGAAGAGGATGAGGAAGAGGAGGATGCGTGGCTGAGGCTGGGGAAGAGGGCGCCCATCTCTCCCTTGGTGGGGTCCGACATGGCCGAGCACTCGGGGCCTCCCTCAAACACCTCCTCCACCCTCTCCACCAGGCCGGTTTTGGTGTGGACCATGGTCCTGCGGGTGCACGAGACGGTTTTGGTGGTAACGTGGCCCGTGCTGGGCTGGCCGAAGTCCGTGTCAATGAAATCGATGCCGTCGGCGCGTCCTCCGATTTCAGTGATGGATTTAGTGGACGTGCCGGAGGAGGAGGCGGCGGAGGAAGCGGAGGAGATGGAAGAAGATGATGAGGATGTAGACGGAGATAAGGAAGTACCTTGGACCTTGGAGATGGTTGCCGGGGATGAGGAGCTGGAGCCTTCCTGTTCAAGGACCAACTGGACCGTCCTCACCTGAGAGAGAACAACAACAAAGAACTTTAGCGGGAGCAGGCGTTAGGAATATTTACTAGTACTGTAGAGAACAGTCTAGGGCTGCTCCCTCTAAGTCGATTAGTCGACTAATCGGTCGTTTTGGTCTTAGTCAACTTAGATCTCTTTAGTCCATTAGTCATGTTTGATGCTTTTTTTTCATGCTGAATGACTTATTTACAAGAAACGTACGAGAAAATCTCATCAAGAATTAAAGTGGTGCTTTTGCATGACTCTTGCGGAGAAACTCAATTTACAGACCTGTTGATTAAATCAACTAGTTAATCGACGTGTTAGTCGACTAAGAATTTCTTCAATCGAGCACAGCCCTAGAACAGTCATCTTAAAAGAATGGCTGTTCTTGGGCAAAATCACACACACTTGAGGGGGCAGTCAGACTAGTTTAAACCAGTTTGAATTCCTCTTAAGTAAACTGACACCATCCTGCTTAAACGAGTGAACAATACCCGGGGGGGGAAGGGAGAGCGGGAAATCTCTTTTCAGGGTGTTGTCCTCTACCATTGGACGGATCGATTGCCAAGAGGCTGGGACCAGCCTGTGCACAGACCAGGAAGCGCCAAAGTTTAAACCATGGCTGCCTCCCGCCTTAGTATTAACCAATCACAATAGCCTGCACATTTTTCATATATTGGACTGTGACTGTTGAAACTGCATTCTTCTTGTTGACTGTCTCTCGTTTGGACTCGGTCTCGACCAGTCCTGGTCTTGGACTCGAGTAAAGGGTTTGTTTTCACAAAGAGATTTAAAATAATTCAGAAAAGAAGACTTTAACTTTTCAGCTTTAGAGCCAAATTATCTCGTTGCACATTGCTCTTGGACAAATTTGGGCATCGCTTTACTGAAAGCTGATCTTGTTTTGAACATTTTGATATGAAACACACGGGGATCACTTATATGCAAATACCCTTAAAGGGAGAATTTAAGAATATGTGTGTAAGAATCGAGAAAATGCCCTTAGACCTCAGAGTGTGATGTGAGAGCATGGTTCTAGAAAAGACGGTGCTTGTGTTCGAATTATGAGGTAAATGCATGCAGGATTATTTTCTACTAGGGATGCACCGAATCCAGGATTGGGCTTCGGACGAATATTGGGCTTTTTGACTGAGTTTGTTTTCTGCCGAACCTTAAAATTCTTTCCCAGCGAACCGAACCCTACGCTTGCACTACGCGCGCTACGCTGGTCGACATAATGACGCTGCCGTTGATTACGGGAAGGTGTTTAAGTAGGTGGACTGTTCAATGCAGTAGGCTGGGAGAAAAGTGAAAATGGAACTCGTGAGCAGAAAAAGGGTTTGTTTGGCAGTACTTTCAGTCAAAAGAAGGCCATTCAAGTTCAGCTACATGTTCAATTTGCAATGCCGATTTTCTCTCGTGGTGGCGAGGACCCTAAACAATACACAACATCTTCGCTGTTAAAACATTTGCGTTTGAAACATCCGAAAGAATACATGTGCATGAAGGAATCTACAGACAGCAGCCAAAACGCAGCAACTTCAGGTACGGCAAAGAAAGGACAGTCACAGCTAAAAACCTGTGTTAACCAGACGATCATTAATAGGATTATCAATCTAAAAGGCTAATATTTTGGATATTGATTGGATCTTGAGATAGGGTAAACATTAGACCTGTTCGAGTCGTGATTCACTCGGATCTTTAACCCGAGTCTTTAAATTGACTCACGAATCACGAGTCTCTAGCATCATTAACCCGGTTCAGTTGAGTCCTACTACAATTCAATCTAACATGATAACAGCGAGCAGCGAGCGAGTGCAGCTTCTCCTCGAGCTCAGGTTAAAGCAAATCAACAACAAAAGCCATTCTTTCACTTTTGAAATAACATACAATTTTCTGCACGTAGCCTAGCAAGGCCTACTGTAGGTTTGGTGTATAAATGTAGTATATTAAAATGCAATTAGGTTGAGCAGACTGTCCGAAACATTATAAGCTCGCCTCGCCGACAACTCTTTTTTTTTTACTTCACAAAACTTTATTATTCAAATACAGATGCACATACACATTGAAAACATTAAATGCATACAGTGCATACATGAAAAAGGGGCGCATGGAATTTGCATTAAAGAGATTTTAAGTCATTGTAAATGTTCCAAGTCCAGATGATTTCTTATTTGTCAGTCCTATTAAAGTTAAAAAATATAATTCCATGTCATTTTTAAATGAATATTCGGTTTTCTTTCAGACCATTTATATTTATGGATATTTTTTTTAAATAAAATTAAAAGATTCTAAATGAAAACATGGCATTGTATCCAAATCAAAAGCTCGCCTTGGACGTAGCATACAATACTGACTCAAGTGATTCAAGTGACTCGCACAACCCGGATCAGTTTAGTGAGTGACTCAGAATAACCTGAATCCTAAAAAGGAATCGAGTTTGCCAGGCCTAGTAAACATAGGTCTATGGTAATTGTCAAAATAGTTTTTCCCACTTGTCTTCCTGCAATAATGTTTTTTTACAGTTAAAATAAAAGAATTACTTAATTAATGTGTTTACTGTGTTAATGGTCTGAGGATGAGAGTAGGATTCGGTAATTCGTTTTCGGCACAATCTTAACCAGTGGATTCGGTATTCGGCCGAACCGAACTGGATTCGGTGCATCCCTATTTTCAACCTGAAAGCGTCCCTCACCTCGGGGAACATGTCTCTCTGCTCTCCTGCCGTGGTGCCGCTGAGATCCTTGGACTTGTAGATGCTATCCACGATGACGCCCTGCAGCGGCCTGCTCTTCATCACGTACAGCGTCCCCACCGACTCGATGTTCTGAACCGACTGGGAGTCCAGCTGGTTGACCTGGGGAGATAAGGCCGAAAAAACAGAGAGCGGCTGATGACCAAGCCGTATGACGCACAACTTTTGGGACCAGTCGTGTTGAAACTGGGAGAGGATTTCGGGTGCGATGAACGCAACAATATTTTAAACCCCATCAACCACAACATATGAAAATAAGGTTGATAAAACATATTCTGACTTTTTAAAGGTTTGTTTTTGGCCGGTTTGTCCATAAAATTCTGTCCCAAAGAGAAATGTCTTAATTTTTTTTTACATTTCAGTTTCAAAAAGGCATTATTACTTTATTATTGCTCAAAGGGTGAGTTAACTGTGACTGAGGAAGCTTGTAAACTAATTAACAATGACGAAGTACAAATAGAGAAGGGCTGGGATTAAATAAGTATGGAGTCAAAATAATACATATATATTCAATTTTGTGTAATATCATACATAAAGTCAAATAAAAATCAAAGTTAAGGTCCGTACCTGTTTCTCCAGCGCCACGTAGCTCTCCCGGTCCACCTGGTACTCGGTGTAGCCTTGGCAGGATCCTTTGCAGGAACGGAGCTTAATGTCGATATCCACCTGACGGAGAAGACAAGCAGTTAGCAAATAAGCTTCCCGTTTAGCAAATCTTATGGTATGCACCAACTCTGCCGAAACCCTGGAAGTGAATAAACATCCTACTGTTGTACCAGCCCATCCTTCTTTACAGTACTGTTCCAGCAGTTTCTTTAACATGCTTTCTGTCACAAACCGGCTAAATCTCATATGTGTAACTAGCCCGGATGCCAGCCGAACTTAGCCCAGCCCACAACATTTCATGTCGGGAAGTTCGGTCTGGACTTGATCTGTTGTGGAGCAACTATGCTCCGACCAGAGCTGTTCGGACCAATCAAATTGTCAGGGGGCGGGCTTTGTACGATGATGGACAGATGATCAACAGTAACGTAATCAACAACGTCACCAAAGAGCGCTTGGGTTGAATTTGTTTACAACACATGTGTCAAACTCGAGGCCAGAGGGCCAAATGCGGCCCCTCGCAGATTTTGATCCGACCTGCATATCAATTTAGGTTCGCAATACATTTTGGCCCGCCTGGTTTTTGTTGCTTTTCTGAAGTTTTTGTCACTTTTTCAGATGCTTTTGGTGCCTTTTTCCAAAATTTTTGCCACTTTTTCCAACGTTTTTGGGGGCCTTTTCTGGCGTTTTTTTCCAATGTTTTTTTTTTTTTTTACATTTTTTGTCGTTTTTTTTTCTTTGATGGTTGAAGTTTTTGGGGGGCTTTATGGCGACCAAACTGTAAGTGAGAAGGCTATATGAGACACGCAATAATCCAGTAAAAGATCCTTGACTTTTTCGATGAAATAAAAGCATGTGAATAAACTAAACATGTCTGGCCCTTGATGTGATTCTTAGTTTCCAGTGTGGCCCTCTGGGAAATTGAGTTTGACACCTCTGGTTTACAACAATGACGGCCGCCGCTGGAGAATTGAGACGTGTAGGTTCCGCCATCGCGCCTGTTATAGAAGATAAGGTTACACTTTACTTGAAGGTATCTACATAAGAGTGACATGACACTGTCACCAACGTGTCATAAACATTATAAACAAGTCGTAAACGTTTATGACGTAACGCTTCTTTTAGTAAGTGTCATTCGGTTATTGTCATGACTATTGTCAAGTTATGGTTAGGGTTCGTGTGTTCATGACTGTGTCATGTCACTCATATGTGTAACCAACCATCCAACCAATAGCACAGAAAGATTTTTCTCTTTTTCATCAAACCGCAGTTTTTGCAAGTTCCCGCAATTTCTGCGAGTTCCCGCAATTTCTGCGAGTTCCCGCAAATTCCCGCAATTTTTGCAAGTTCCCGCAATTTCATCGCATAAAATTGCCTAAATATCCCGCATATTCCATCGCATTTTTTAAGAAAACGTGCCGCATAATCAAGGATTTTTGCCCGCAACAATCACAAAAAAACTCTGCATATTTCTGGAAGGAAGGACTGATTATGGCTGATAATCTCAATCCTTACGGAGAAAGGGACTGTTGACCCGGAAGTTCTGATTCTCTAATCCACGTTCCGGAAGCAGGAAGTGTGACACAGGCCTATTGTTTGTTGTTGTTGTTTTTGTTTTTCATAATCGAGCAGCACTAACGTATAAGTGTGTATTTTTGTCCCTGTTGTGCCTCCGTACCTCCAGCCTCTGCATCTCCAACACCTGGTCTTTGACTCGATCCTTCAGGGCAGCCAGGGTCCTCAGCTGTCGGTCGATCTTGATCTTCATTTCCGAGATTCTCTGGCGCAGCGTCTGGGCCAGGTTGAAGTAGCTGTTATCACTATCTTGGGGAGGAGAGGAGGACTTCAAAGTTAGCCTTTAAACCAAAAAAAAGAGCTAAAAGACGCTAAGAGAACTCTGTACAGCTAACAGGGGAAACTATATTTTTTTTATATTTATATGTCTGGAAGTCAGAAGACCTTTATCACAACATCAACTAAGCCCTAAATTCAATGCCCTTCCCCATAGCTGAAAAATTAACATTGGTTTCATGTCTGTGGTACTATCGGAAAGAACTCGAAAGCGGATTGGTTGCAATTTAAGTTGCACGTTGGTCTCATTTGTAGTCCTAATACAGGGAATTATATTTGGATTAGCGACAGAAAGAACTACAACTACACAGAATTAAAAAAAAAAAGCATTAGAGGTAGAGTTGCATTAACGTAGGAAAATTAAGACCCGTTTAAAATAATTAAAGACCTGGAACACAATATTTGAGCTAATTTAAGATTTTCTTTAAGGCCTCAAATTATAATTTTTAAATTTTAGACTTCCGCGGAAACCCTGTAAATGGGCTCATATATCGTCTCGTATCAGTCACAGAAATCAAATGGTGATTTTGAAATATGTTCTGTAGGTTTGTTTATTATTTATTTTACATAATTTTTCTGTATCTTTTGTTATCGCACTGATATAGTTTTTTTTTATTATTGATTTATTCATTTTTATTTCGTACTGGTGTAATTGCTGATTGTTTGTCTTTGTCGTTATATGTCATGTTTAAACAATGTTAAAACAAAAATTTTATAACAAAAAAAGAAATCAAACGGTGGTACACTTTGTCAGTAAATATAGTATCGTTGTCCTAAGAATCAATATAATATTGTGATATACCCTGTCATTTACATTTACACACACTCTCACACACACACAGAAAGACACATACACACACACACTCACACGCAGCACACACACACACACACACACACACACACACACAGACTCAAACACACACACTCACACATACAGACACTCTCACACACACAGACACATATATACACACACACACACACACACTCACAGACTCAAATGCACACACTCACACATACAGACACATATACACACACACACACACACACACACAAACACACACTCACACATACAGACACTCTCACACACACAGACACATATATACACACACACACACACACTCACAGACTCAAATGCACACTCTCACACACACAGACACATATACACACACACACACACTCACAGACTCAAACGCACACACTCACACATACACATTCTCACACACACACAGACACACACACACACACACTCCCACTAACCAGAGTCAACGGTGAGTTTGTCCTTCAGGTAGTCGTAGGTCTGTTTGGACACCTGATCGGCGGAGCGTTGCTTGACTTTGTTCAGGTCCAGGAGGCTACGGATCTTCTCGATCTTCTTCAGCGCGCTGTGGTCGTATTTATTGATCAGTCCCAGGATCCTGCAGCCCGACGGGCATTTAGAGCCCTGATGGGAGGACGGGAGGGATAGGGGAGGGCAGGTTAACGTCACGGGCTTTCGCTCACTTGAACTTTACACACTTTAAAAACACCTCATCCTGGATTAAAATAGAAGAAAAATCAAACATCTGCCTTTTAAAAGGGATAGTTCAGAAGTGAGTGTGCATGACATACTTCTCCATCTCCTTAAAAGCATCTATACCGGTTTAAGTGGACGCTATATTTAGACTATTTTCAGCGCTTTACCTTGCTGTCAGACGGCCCTCTACGACGATGGAGCGGTTATCTCTGCTCTCTTCAAAGCCACCAGACTCCTTTGACAAAAACAGACATTTTACCTGGCAGAACACGGGAGTTGCTGCTCTACCGCTGCCTCCGCTGCTTAGTTAGATTGTGTTATTGTGCGACTTTGGTGAATCCGAACCCCTGTTTTTGTCAAAGGAGTCTGGTAGCAAAATGTGTGCAGAGATAACAGCTTCAGTTCCCTGTGGCAAAGGGCTGTCGATGGGTAAGTACCTCACACAACCCTACTTCAAAAACATCCGAATTATCCCTTTAAGGTACAGCTTAAAACAGGGTTTCTCAAATGGGGGTACGTGTAATTTTTTTCGCAAAATGTTTTTCAGTTACAAGGCTGTGGTCACTTCTACTGGCTTTTTTTCTCCAAGTTTGTCGCTTTTTTTTGAAGGTTTTTGTCGCCCGTTTTGACCTATTCTTGCCTTTTCTTCAACGTTTTTGTCACTTTCTTTTCCGAAGTTTGTCGCTTATTTGAATTTTTTTGTCACTTTTGTCGCCCTAGTGTTGCCTTCCTTCTGTCTACCGTCTTTTCTCATCATAATTTAACCATTTTCCAGGTCCAAGGCTGTTGTTTAGTAAATCTATCACTGACATCGCTGTATTCTTCCTTTTTATATAGACTTTTTTTTTCCTACCGAAATTTATTTGCGCTGGTACATGGCTTAAACAAACTGTTCAAAGGAGGACCATTATTGAAAAAAGCTTGAGAACCACTGGCTTAGAAGAAAAACAAAAATAATTTGTGTTTTTCGTGTTTGAAAGAAATCATTTTAGATAGATAGATAGATAGAATGAACTGATGGGATGAACCGAAGCTGTACCCATTCTTCGTCTGAGCAGAAAGGCCAATCCATCTGCGTGGCACAAGTTTCGGATCTGGTGCCTTGCTCCACCGTTCGGGATCCTCTGGGATCGACCACCTGGGCCACACCGGGGACGGGCACCTGGGCCTGCAGACAGACAGACAGTTAGTTTACGTCTCCTGGATTAGTCCAAATGCAGATGTTCACTGCCTCGTTCCTCATATATGTGCGGGTCTGTTATAGCAAACTGTTCTCAATAGTTAAGTGCCTTGAAGAGGGTTAAGACCTCTTGTGTGGGACATGGACCGGGGGTCCATGTCCCACACACAGACACAGACACAGACACAGACACACACACACACTCACGCACACACACTCAAGGTTAAAGTTGAAATCATCAATGTCAATATCTGTTGTAATCGGGGGTCAAATTGGACCAGTTTACAAAAACTTTCTAAATCAGAACTGTGACAAAAGAACGCTGAAAAAAGTGACCAAAAAAATTTGATAAAGTGACAAACAAAAAAAAAACACTTAAAACATCGTCAATGGTGACAGAAATTTGTAAAAAAAGTGAAAAAACTACATCGGAAAATGCGACAAAAAAACACAATTAAAAACAAGAAAAAAAATTCGAAAAAAAGTGACAACAGTTTTTTGAATAAAAAAGACAAAAACTTCGAGAAAAGTGCAGAAAAAAAGAACAACTAAATGTGGAAATTTCAACCAGGAAAAAACAACAAAGTTGCATGACAAGAACAACACAAGGCTTTAAATATCTCACTTTGGGATTGGACTCACCAGGGTTGCCACACAAATCAGGCCGAGACGGACGAGTACGCTGAGTCGCTCCATCTTTTTCTTTGCTGTCGTGTTCGCTCCGTGTCAAGACTTGGTCGCTGAATGCTTCTCCGACGCCGCTGTCAGCTCATTTTGAAGCTGGAACCTGTGACTCATCAGGACGCGTCTGATTGGTCAGATCGGAGTTGAGCAACCTCTGCTGTGAACACAGACGGAGGTGGGGGGGGCTTGTTTGTTGTCCTGTGATGGGCCCACTCAGCTCTGTTCCTAGCAGGACTTACTGCCATTTCATCCACAAGGTTGCCTCACAGCAAACAGTGACAAACAGCACTGACAGTAACAACTATACGCAAGCAACAGCCAATCAATGAGGGACGTATGGGACTGGTTCTGGTACTTTCTATTTATTTTATTCCAATAACCCCCCACTGTGTATAACACAGTATATTCTTTGCGCGCGCACACACACAGACAAACACGCATATACAGACACAAAAACATGCATACACACACACACACACATATACATACACACACGCATAGACACACACACGCACAGACACACAAATATACACACACAGACATACATGCACACACATGCACACACACACATACAGACACACGCAAACACACAGACAAACACGCATACACAGACACAAACACATGCATACACACACACACACAGACACACACACACACACACACGCATTGACACACACAGACACATATACACACACAGACACACATACATACATACACAGACATGCACGCGCACACACGTTTGCACTTAATCCATTCAGCCTCTTCTTTCTTATGCAACAGTTACCTTGTGTGTATATGTGTGTTTTCCTGTGTGTAGTTTATTTTGTAGCTGAACCCTCGTGTTGTCTTCCCGTTGACCGTGAACCATGTGAAAAAAATTTACATTTTTCCCCCCCGATTTTTTTGACCCTTTTTGTCATGTTTTTTAACACTTTTTTTTAAATTCATGGTCAATAAACCTAATTAAAATTACATTATACCTCATTTTTGAGCCGACATCATGAATTATTTGGACTAATAGTTAACACCAGAGGACGTCGAGTGGACCACAGACTGGTTTATGTCAAAATTTAGTCCAATTGCGGTTTTTAAAAGCATAAAAAAAGGTTTTCAAATGCTATAAAATTGAATAGAACACCAAAAGTTCAACGAAAGTCAATCATTCATCTTACCTGTCGATTAGTCGACTAATCGGTTGTTTTGGTCTCAGTCAACTTAGATCTCTTTAGTCCATTAGTCATGTTTGATGCTTTTTTTCATGCTGAATGACTCATTTCCAAGAACCGTACGAGCACATCTCTGGTAAACACAAGAATTAAGGGTTGACATTTTACCTTAATAGATATCACCGTGAAACCTACTTTGATTACTTTCATTAAGGCAGTTATTTGTTGTATTACACGTTTTCTGAAATGTTGTGTTTAAATATGCAAAGGAGGCATTATCTTATTCAACATATGCATCCTTTTGCGTGACTCATTGCGGAGAAACTCAGATTTACAGATCTGTCGATTTAAATCAACTAATGAATTAGTCAATACGATTGAAGGAGTGTTAGACGACTAAGAATTTCTTCAATCGAACACAGCCCTAACAGCCACGCATCCCGGTTATTTTTGGGCAATTTTGTTGAAAAGAAAACCATACTTTTGATAGAAAAAAGAAAACTTTGAAAAGGGGTCAAATTTGACAACACAAGGGTTAATGTTTGTTTGTGCTTATCTATGCATGCACATTTTATATTCATATTATTTAATTAAATTCATTTTTATTCATGGTATCAAATCAGAACAAGAGTTATCTCGAGACACTTTACAGATAGAGTCGGTCTAGACCACGCACTATAATTTACAAAGACCCAACAATTCCAGTAATTCCCCCAAAAGAGCAAACATTTAGTGTGACAGAGGGAAAAACTCCCTTTTAGGGAGAAACCTGGGACAGACCCAGGCTCTTGGTGGGAGGTGTCTGACGGTGCCGGTTGGGGGTGCGATGACCAGCGGGGCAACCCCGTGGGTCGGGTTTCAGGGCCGATATTTCGGGCTCGGGCGAGAGAATCTAAACCCTAATTCAGTTTTACTGTCACAGAGGAGAGAAGAAACTAGAACATGTAAACATTTAACAAGCTGAGATCACAGAAGTTCTCTCTAAATGTAAAGTGACTCAAAACGAATTATCAAAATAGTTGGCGAGAACTACATCGACGGATGTAGAAAATATCCAAAGCGTCTTAATGTTTGTGCGTCAGTTGGTGGCTGGTGAGATGCTGGCGGAGCCGGAAGCGTTTCTCGCAGCGTTCGCACCAGAAGGGCTTCTCGCCCGTGTGGATGCGGACGTGTTTGGCGAGGTTGCTCCTGTGGTTGAACCGCTTGGCGCAGTGTTTACAGTCGAAGGGTTTCTCCCCCGAGTGGATCGTCTGGTGGCTCTTCAGCTTCGCCGCTAGGGAGAAGCACTTGCCGCACTCGCCGCACCGGTGCGGCTTCTCGGCCGCCCCCGGCGCGCCGCACCGGTGCGCGGCCAGCTCGGGCGCGCCCGGCGAAGCCCAGCCCGCACAGGGGGCAGCGCGGCGGCTTCTCCTCGTGCGCCGACGACAGGTGCGCTTTCAGCGCCGACGGGTGCGAGTAGCCCTTGCCGCACGCGCCGCACTTGTACGGCTTCTCGCCCGTGTGGCTGCGCTCGTGGGCCACGAGGTGCTGCAGGAGGCGGCACGCCTTGCCGCAGTAGGCGCACTGGTACGGCTTCTCGCCGCTGTGGATCATCTGGTGCTTCTTCAGGTTGCTGCGGCCGCTGAACGCCCGGCGGCACACGCCGCACTCGAAGGGCTTGTCGCCCGAGTGGGTGAGCCGGTGCGCCGCCAGCGAGGAGCGCAGCCGGAAGCGCTTCGGGCACAGCTTGCACCGGTGCGGCCTCTCGCCCGTGTGAACGCGCTCGTGCTGCCGCAGCTTGGTCAGCTGCTTGAAGCTCACGTCGCAGCTGCCGCAGCTGAACGGCCGCTCCTCCGAGTGGCTGAGCATGTGCGTCTTCAGGTCGCCCTTGCGGGCGCACGCCTTGCCACACTCCTCGCACTTGAACGGTCTCTCCGCTGTGTGGACGAGCAGGTGCTGCTTCAGGGTGCCCGGCCGCCCAAACTGCTTCCGGCACACGTCGCAGCTGTAGCGCCTCTCCCGGGTGTGGGTGAGCAGGTGCTGCCGGAGGGTGTGCGGCATGTAGAAGCTCTTGTCGCACTGCGTGCAGACGTGGCGTCTCTCGCGTGGCCTCGCCGCCTCGGGCATTTCTTTTTTGCGCTTGGGATTTTCGCCGTCCTCGGCGGTAGAGCGCGCGCGCCACGACCTCGAGCGGCGTTCACTCCGGAGGGTCCGGCTGCGTTTGTCGCACGGATCCGTCTCTCGCTCCGTCTCTCGCTCCGTCGGCTCCGTCTGCTCGGGTGGGCTCATCGCGCCGCAGTGGTAGCGCTGGTGTCGGGCGACGTTGCTCCGCTTCGCGAAGGACTTCCCGCAGCTCTCGCAGCGGTGGGGCCGCGGCTCAGACACCGCGATTTCCTGCTGCTGCTGCTTCTCCGCTTTGTTTCCATCGGGCGAGTCAAAAGAGAGGGAAAGGAAGAAAGACACAGATCAAATTCAGTTTCTGTCCAAGGTAATTTTTTTCTACGTGTCTATAGAACAGGACATGTTTAACTGGTTGAACAGTAGGGTCGGGCAATGTCCCCTAAATTGGCAGTTGACGATGGTTACAGTAAAACATCGTGATGGACGATGATATCGTCATCGGCGGGGGTAGCGGTAGCTTTACATAGATATTTTTTTTTACTACTATGGGCCAACAGTTAACATAGAAACGATTAGAGATACATTTAAATGCCCTCTGTAAATGGTGCCCTGCTGGTAGGTTTTACAACCTTACTTACTTATATATATATACACACATATATATTAGGGCTGCAACGATTCCTCCAATAACTCGAATAATTCGATTACAAAAAAGCTCGAAGCAAATTCTTTGCCTCGAAGCTTCGTAAAATCAATGTAATTAAGGTTGTATGGCTCACTGTGTTTCCGCACGGAGGATTATTACTAGCGCACATGAGGTTTGCGCTTCTGCGGACACAACACAAGCACGGACAGTATATAAACACAAGACGGCCCCGATTACAAATGAAAGAAGACGAAAATAGCGAGGGTCTAAGAGGAGAGACAGGCGAGAGAAAATCACAGATAATTTGGGATCATTTTAAGCTGCAAACATGCTGCTACATCATCTCCGTAACAAACCTCCAGTGTACTCATCCATTCCACGGAGCCAACCCGACACAAGGTAGCTGCTGCTCTCGTCCACCGCGCTGTTTACACAACTAGCCTACAGCATGCTACTCTGCTAATAGCGATGTTTTACACAACTAGCCTACAGCATGCTACTCTGCTAATAGCGATGTTTTACACAACTAGCCTACAGCATGCTACTCTGCTAATAGCGATGTTTTACCAACAAGCTAAAAGGAAAGCTGTCGGTTTGTAGTCTAACTGTTTATTAGTTTGCTTCTAATCTTTGGAAATGTAGCCGCTGCCGGAGACACAGCGGCTCCTCCCCCCAGCGTGGCCACTTAATATGCACGTGAATGACGTCATCATGCATTCTTTATTCTTTCTCCTCACCATAGATATATCTATAATGCTCCTCACTGTGTATTAGGCGTCTGAAAATGTGTCCCCCAGAACAGTGTAGTTGAGTAGCCCTGCTGTAAACCCTCTGGTCAGTGAACAGCTCTTTTGCATATCAGTGCAAAGAGCCAGAGGCAAGAAGGGGAATGGGGTGAAAAATATTAACATTTGGGCCACCAAAAATGTACTATTGTAATGTTTTTTGTTTTTTTTAAGGGTCTTGGAATTTGGCAATCATTTTTTTTGCTTTTTTCTAAAAAAGGAAACCTGTCTTTGTATATATACACAAGCTACAGGTTTCCTTTTTTTTAGTAAACGGCAATAATAAATATTTACTATTGCTGCTTACTAAGTATTTCTTACTAAGTGTTTCTTATCCGATTACTCGATTAATCGATGGAATAATCGGTAGAATATTCGATTACTAAAATAATCGATAGCTGCAGCCCTAATATATATATACATATATATATATATATATATATATATATATATATATATGGGCGCCCGCTTTACCAACTGAGCTGTCCGGGCGCCCTATCGTCAAGTATCTTTATGTTATTTTATAAAAACAACTCCAACTTTGAAATTCTTTAGAAGCCATGTTGCAAGTTTAATTTTCCAACGAATTTGTGGTAATTGCTTGTTGGTAATAAACAATTAAACTGTTATTCATGTATTTGATGTTGTTAGGTATCACAAAACAGAATATAACACGAAAAAGTAGGTACTATTTTACAGCGGTTTGTCTTTCCCCCACAATGCATTGCATGACGTCACGTTGGGGAGACGACAGGCGAAAGCCCCGTCTCGGTTCACTGTCCCGGTCACGGTTTCTGCCGCTGGTCTGACAAAATATGGCTTTTGGTCTCGACAGAGTCAATGTGTCTTTATTATGTGTATAATAATATTGGGGGGGGAAGTGAAAGGCAGCTTGGACGGGGATGCTATTCGGCTTTTCACAAGTTTAAACAGCTAGCTAACGATACGCCGACGTTTGCTAACGTTAGCGCAACAGCGTTAGCTTAGACTGCTAGTTAAATACCGGTATTACAACTGCCTTCGGAGCTGCGTCCACGTTGTCAACACAAGACATGTGGCGTTAGTGCTCCTTTTGTATCATACTTTTATTGAATGAAATACTAAGCTTTGCACTTACGAAATAGGTGTTTTTTTGTAACATTACACACAAAGCTAACTGGCTATAGTTAGCCTGTACGTATGCTAGCGGGATTAGCTAAGGTTGCGTAGCCAGCCAGCAACTTCGGCAATCGGCAGTATGTTGCCCACAATCAACCTCTGCTGTTAAAAGCAGTCAATCTGTGAGACATATGGATGTGTTAGCTGTCAAGGTTAGCTCACCGAAGCTGCTTGCTGGCTATGCAACGTTAGCTAATGTCCGCTAGCATACATACAGGCTAACTATAGCCAGTTAGCTTTGTGCAACTAACTAACTAACAAAAACCATCTCGTAGGAGCGAAGTTTAACGTTTCATTCAATAAAGTTATGGTACAAAAGGAGCACTAACGCCACAAGTCTTATGTTGACAACGTGGACGCAGATATAGGAAACTCCGAAGGCAGTTGTAATATTTACCTAGCCGGCTAGGCTAACGCTGTTGTGCTAACGTTAGCGAAGCGTCGGCGTAGCGTTAGCTAACCTAGCTATCTAAACTTGTGAAAAGCTGAACAGCATCCCTGTCCAAGTAATAAATAAACACCAGGCAAATATGTTGTTACTGGAGCTAGTAGGCTACCATCAAAACGTGAGATATCTAATCATGATATCAATCATATCTATGTGTTTACAACCATCGGGGGATTTCACAGGTGGGACTGGCAAGTTAGCACATAGCTAGCATGATTCCTTGTATTTTCTAGATCTAGATGAGTTTACCGGTACTTATCTGAACTAACGACATGATCACTGTAACTAGATATAAATAAAACATTGACTTTCACTTGGTGCTATTCACGGACAGTAAAAAACCCTCTTCCTCATCCCAGTCAGTCACCATAGTTCTAGTACCAGGCTGATACACGTCTCCCCAACGTGACGTCATCGTCGAATTGCGGAAGAAAAAACACTAATACCAAAAATGACTAAAACCTGACAAAAATTGTCCTTTAACACTATTTTGAGACATTTTTAACAATGATATACATATATTGAGTGCTATATGTACCTATTAATCAACAGTGGTGGTTAACTTGCAACATGGGCTTTAATATTAACGATCATTAAAAATAAACAGTTTATTAATCAATTGGAATAAATATACTTCTTCCAGCAAAAGTCAACATGTTCTTATTCACGAGACGTATGGAGGTGCATTTTCTATGGAAGAAAAATAAAAACCAGCATGCATATTTTTCGACTCTATAGAAATTACCTGGTGCTGCCGGGTCCGAGGCTTCTTCGTCTTCAGCGTCTCGTTGCTCCGGCGTGGTGACGCTGTAGCGCCTCTCCCTGGCGTGGGTGAGCAGGTGCCGCCGGAGGGCGTGCGCCACGTGGAAGCTCTTGTCGCACTGCGTGCAAACGTGGCGTCTCTCTCTTGGCCTCGCCGCCTCGGGCGTTTCTTTTTTGCGCTTGGGATTTTCACCGTCCTCTGCGGAAGAGTCTACACGTCGCCTTGAGCGCCGTTTACTCCGGCCGCTGCGCATGTGCGAATGCGCCTCCCGCTCCGGCGGCTCCGACTCGGGCTGGCTCGGCGCGTCCTTCGTCGCGACGCAGTTGTAGCGCTGGTGTCGGGCGATGTTGCTCCGCTTCGCGAAGGACTTCCCACAGTTCTCGCAGCGGTGGGGTGGCGCCGCACCTTCCTGCTGCTGCTGCTTCTCGGCTTTGTTTCCATCGGGAGAGTCAAAAGAGAGAGAGAGAGAGAGAGAGAGAGAGAGAGAGAGAGAGAGAGAGAGAGGGAGAGAGAGGGAGGGAGAGAGGGAGAGAGGTTAAAATTCAGTTTCTGTCCCAAGATCATTTTTACAACACTGAGCTGGGGTGAATTTGTTATCTTTAAACTAGAGCCCGACCGATAAAGGATTTTTAAGGCCGAAATCGATACAAATATTTGGTGATTTAAGAATCCGATATTCCGGTATATCGGCCGATATAAAGTAAAGGCCAAAAGTTTGGACACACCTTCTCATTCAATGTGTTTCCTTTTTATTTTCATGACTATTTACATTGTAGATTCTCACTGAAGGCATCAAAACTATGAATGAACACATATGGAATTATGTACTTAACAAAAAAGTGTGAAATAACTGAAAACATGTCTTATATTTTAGATTCTTCAAAGTAGCCACCCTTTGCTTTTTTATTAATAAGGGAAATAATTCCACTAATGAACCCTGACAAAGCACACCTGTGAAGGTAAAACCATTTCAGGTGACTACCTCATGAAGCTCATTGAGAGAACACCAAGGGTTTGCAGAGTTATCATAAAAAGCAAAGGGTGGCTACTTTGAAGAATCTAAAATATAAGACATGTTTTCAGTTATTTCACACTTTTTTGGCCTGTACTGTATATTTTTTTTTAAACAATCCAGAAACACTTAACAAAACATAAACAGATTTACCTGAGCTATTTGTAGTGATTTATGAGTCCTCGCTAAAATAATATGATAATGCGGTTATAAACTTTTGTTTCATTGTCACAACAGAACATCAAAATATATTAAAGTCCTGATAAATAAAATGTATAAAAATACAAACTGAAGATATGAAAAGTCCATTGAACAAAAAGAATCAAGGAGTGTAGCCAACAGGGAGTTTGTAGAGCGCCCTCTGGTGGACAGACTATGCAACGCTAACACTCAGAACAATGGTTGAAGGGGGTTTCGTCCGTTTCTGATTTCATTTTTTAAATATTAATTTATCGGCTGTTTATAAATGCCGATACCGATAGGTTTGGAAAATGCCTAATATCGGCCGACAATGTCGGGCTCTACTTTAAACAGCCGGAGAAGAGCGAGAAGAAGAGCGGCAAAGAAATTAGAGCATGAGAGAAAAGAAATGAGTCACAGAGTAACGTAAGTTGTATCTTATTTCAGATAGAAAATCACAAAAGTATATTTATGTCATTTTATAAAAGCAACTCCAACTTTGAAATTCTTTAATATTAATCATTATTAAAACAAAACTCAGCCAGATAGCTCAGTTGGTAGAGCGGGCGGCCATGTGTAGAGGTTTACACCTCGACGCAGCGGACCCGGGTTCGATTCCGACCTGTGGCCCTTTGCTGCATGTCATTCCCCCTCTCTCTCCCCTTTCACTTCTTCAGCTGTCCTGTCATTAAAGGCCTAAAATGCCCAAAAAAATAATCTTTAAAAACTCCAACAGTTGATTAATCAATTGGAATAAATATACTTTTCCCAGCTTGTCAAAAGTCAACATTTTCTTATTCACAAGACGTATCGAGGTGCATTTTCTATTGAAGAAAAACTGAAACCAGCTCGCATATTTTTCAACTCTATAGAAATTACCTGGTGCTCCCGGCTCTGAGGCTTCTTCATCTTCGTCTTCAGCGTCTGGTTGCTCCGGCGTGGTGACGTTATAGTGCTTCTCCCGGGTGTGGGTGAGCAGGTGCTGCCGGAGGGCGTGCGGCACGTGGAAGCTCTCGCAGACGTGGCGTCCCTCTCTCGGCCTCGCCGCCTCGGGTGTTGCTTTGGAATTTTCACCGTCCTCCGCGGGAGAGCGTGCCCGCCGCCTTGAGTGGAGGGTCCGGTCGCGCGAACGCACGGACAATGAATCGCACGGATCGGTCTCCCGCTCCGACAACTCGGTCCGGCTCGGCGCGCCCTTCGTCGCGCCGCAGTTGTAGCGCTGGTGTCGGGTGACGTTGCTCCGCTTCGCGAAGGACTTCCCGCAGTTCTCGCAGCGGTGGGGTGGCGGCTCAGACGTCGCAACTTCCTGCTGCTGCTGCTCCGCTTCGTTTCCATCGGGCGAGTCGAGAGAGAGAGAGAGAGAGAGAGAGAGAGAGAGAGAGAGAGAGAGAGAGGGGAAGAAAACGCACCGTTAAAAATTCAGTTTCTGTTCCAAGATCATTTTTACAACACTAAGCTGGGGACGAATTTGTTATCTTAAAAAAAAAAAAAAAAGTACACTGTGTAGGAATTCCTCCCATCTGCTGAAATTGTATTTTGCAGTCAAACAAATAGTGCTCTCTAGCGCCTCGCGTTTTCAAACGTGCGTTGCAACTACGGTAGCCGGTACGGGTCACGTTGCCTTTTTAACTCCATTTTTTTTTGCCAACGAGGATTCCTCCTCCTGTGGCTCGGCATAAGTATCAGACCTTCCAGAAAAAAAGTTTTTTTGTGATTGTTGCGGGCAAAAATCCTTGATTATGCAGCACGATGGAATATGCGGGATATTTATGCAATTTTATGCAAAGAAATTACGGGAACTTGCAAAAATTAATTAATAAACGCAACATTTTTCAACTTTCTGCTAAGATATATTACGTGACTTTTTTGCAACGAATATGCAGGGATTATGAAATCATGCAAGCCCCGCATAATTTGCGCGGATATCTGCAATTCATGCGGCGAAAGTGCGGCGTATTGGAAAAAATGCACAATTATGCAAACTTTGGCTGATTATGCATTGAATTATGCAATCGCATAATCGCGTTTTTCTGGAGGGACTGGAAGTATGATCCTCCATTACGAACTAATGCGCGGTTGCAGGCCTTTCAAACTTTCGGTGGCGAGCGCCTCTCGCCGATCTCCTTCTCCGTTTCAGCTGGTTTCGGCCATTAGTTTTCCCGAAATGGCGTAACTGCACGGAAGCCTCCGTGTGGACTTTGACCGTCCAATGTAAACACAGGTAAGAAATTCTTCGCTTTACGAGGATACGTCCGATCATTGGCAGAGGTCATTTTACACCAATGGGGAAATATATATGTATATATATGAATGAAGACATTGAGTTTAGCTAATAAAATTAGCTAATAAAAACACTACACAGTGTACCTTTAAACAGCCGGAGGAGAGCGAGAAGAAGAGCGGCAAAGACAGAGAATGAGAGAAAAGACATGAGTCGCAGAGTAATGCGTAAAGTTGTATCTTATTTCAGATAGAAAAAACACAAAAAGTATCTTTATGTCATTTTATAAAAACAACTCCTACTGTGATATTCTTTAATATTAATCATTTGGCATAGATATACTTCCTCCAGCCTGTCAAAAGTCAACATGTTCTTATTCACGAGACGTATCGAGGTGCATTTTCTATTGAAGAAAATTAAAACTCTATAGAAATTACCTGGCGCTCCCGGCTCCGAGGCTTCTTCTTCTTCAGCGTCTCGTTGCTCCGGCGCGGCGACGTTGTCCCAAGAGCCGTTGGGCGGTTTTGCGTCCGCCTCCTGGCTCCGCGCCTCCGCGTCGTCGTTGGGCGCGGCCTCCGTTTTGAGCGCCTCGGACAGCTCGTGGTCCCGCGGGAACGGCGCGGCCCCGTCCTCCGGAGGCGCCGAGCTTACCTTCCAGTCGGGGTTTTCATTGTCGTGGTCGTCGACGGCTTCTTCTTTGCACGGCTGGATCTCCGCCGCGGTGTCGGTGTCGCGCCAGTGCGGCTCCTGTTTTATCGCGTCCGCCGGCTGTGGATCGTAGAGGTGTTAAAACTAGGGCTGTCCTCGACTAAAGAAATTCTTAGTCGACTAACACTGATACGATTTTGTCGACTAATCGATTAGTTGATTTAATTGACAGAGCTGTGTGCTTTGAGAGGTGGTTAAGACTCGAAAAGCACAATATGAATGTAGTTAATTAACCATATATCAAATCATATATTTTAGATTCCTCAAAGTAGCCACCCTTTGCTTTTTTTATTAATAAGGGAAGAAATTCCACTAATTAACCCTGACAAAGCACACCTGTGAAGGTAAAACCATTTCAGGTGACTACCTCATGAAGCTCATTGAGAGAACACCAAGGGTTTACAGAGTTATCAAAAAAGCAAAGGGTGGCTACTTTGAAGAATCTAAACTATAAGACATGTTTTCAGTTATTTCACACTTTTTTTGTTAAGTACATAATTCCATATGTGTTCATTCATAGTTTTGATGCCTTCAGTGAGAATCTACAATGTAAATAGTCATGAAAATAAAGAAACACATTGAATGAGAAGGTGTGTCCAAACTTTTGGCCTGTACTGTATGTGTATGTGACAATAAAGTAGCTTTACGCTGCTGCGTGGACATGGACGATGCTGCATCGATAACCGGCCGGGCCATAATCGTTTATTTCTGTTTACAATTTGATGTAGTCCTAACAACCTTTCTGTTTACATATTCTGGTATGTTTTTGCACATTCAGGAAGTGCCATGTGCTCAGTGCTGTATAGTTTTATGTATCCAATGTATTATTAGAGCACTGCAGAATGTTTGGTTTTTGAAGCTTGAAAAGCTGGGAATTAAATATCCTACACGGCTTCAACTGTAAAAATGCATTTGACGCATAGTGCTGCATCAAGATATCGAATCGAATAGCTGACATGATGATCGTAATTGAATCGAATCGGGGGATCAGTGAAGATTCACACCTCTAGCGGATTCCCAGAGGAGATGCCGGCCTCCGGCTGCTCATCCTCCTGCGGCCGCTCGTCCTCCGCCTCCAACTCGACCTCGACGCTGGCGTAGCTCTGCTCGGCTGCCGGATGAAGGATCCACCCGTTGTGTCCGGGAGTTCTCGCGCAGTCGGTCTGGCGGACGACGGCTGAGAAGTCGTCTGAGGAGACAAGCAAATTCACGAAGCACAGTTAATCCTCCCCCCAACTTCCACTACCTCCTATAACAGTCGTTATGTACTGGCTGTCCTCGACTAAAGAAATCCTTAGTCGACTAACACAACTCGATTAGTTGATTTAATTGACAGAGCTGTGCGCTTTGAGAGGTGGTTAAGACTAGAAAAGCACAATATAAATGTAGTTAATTAACAATCTGTAAAACTGAGTTTCTGCACAATTAATCCTGCAAAAGCACCACTTTAAATCTTGTGTTTACCATAAATATGCTCAGAAGTTTCTTGGAAATAAGTAATTAAGCATGAATAAGCATTAAAAATGACTAATCGACTAAAGAAATCTTAGTCGACTAAGACCAAAACGACCGATTAGTCGACTAATCGACTAAGAGGTGGCAGCCCTAGACTGTCCACTGGGCCACTGCTTACACTGTTTACTGGCTATATTAGCCCATATGCACAACCCCTCCCTCCATCCATCCATCCATCCATCCATCCATCCATCCATCCATCCCCCAGCCTGGACTGAAGTCCAACCAGTCCCTCCAGAAAAACGTGATTATGCGAGCGCATAATTCAATGCATAAATCAGCCAAAGTCCGCATATTTATTCAAATATGCCGAACTTTCGGCGCATTAATTGCCGATTTCCACACAAAATATTCGGGGCTTGCATAATTTCATAATACCCGAATTTCCGTTGCAAAAAAAGTCCCAAAATATATCTTAGCAGAAAGTTGGAAAAAATGTTGCATTTACTTCACACAAGAGCAGTCATTTACCCCTGTTGCCATGGGAACGTTATGAACTGATGTTATGAAGTGACGTAATTACGTGACGTGAACATCATCGAAAAGCAGGGTGTTGGGGTGGGGGGGAAACTCACTTATTTTTTTCATCAAACTGCAGTTTTTGCAAGTTCCCGCAAATTTAAGCGCATGAAATTGCATAAATATCCCGCATATTCCATCTCATTTTTTTAAAGAAAACGTGTCGCATAATCAAGGATTTTTGCCCGCAACAATCACAAAAAAACTTTTCTGGAAGGAATAAATATCGTATCGTGACGTAAGTATTGTGATGATATCGTAGCGTGAGACCTCTGATGATTCCCAAACGAAAAGCTCTCTACAGCTGCTTTTTTTTTATAATATCAAGTGTAATTTTTCTGGAAGGACTGTCTAACTTAATACTTGAACAAAGGCTGTAACCCTATTACTTCCTTGCACTATTGGACTTATTTGCACTACCGCCATGCCACACACTCTCATAGAGCACCTTACTGTGCATCCCTTAGTACATTCATGTGGATTTTTAGATTTTTTTATATTGAGTATCTTTTCTTTTCTTATCCATATTATTCATGTGGATTTGTCATTTTATCATCCTGTTTAGGATGTAGGTGCATGTTTGTGTTTGTGATGCCTTTAAGCTACTGGGATCAACAAAGTATCTCTCTCTATCTCTATATTGATCTAATCCACTGCAGCGGCTTCAAAGAGCTTAGAAAATAAAGCCCCCTGGCATTCGCAGATAACCAATCCTCTTATTTAATGTGGGGCAAAAAAAACAAACAAGCGTGTTTCATTGGCGGCCCTGATGCTGCAGCACTGGCGGAGGTGTGTTGGCGCCATCCTGTGGCGTTCAGAGGACGAGGCATTGAAGCGCAACATAGTGTTGGAAATAACAGAGTCACATTTTTCTTTTAGAGTGCTCATATTATGCTCATTTTCAGGTTTATAATTGTATTAAGAGGTTATATCAGAATAGGTTTACATGGTTTAATCTTCAAAAAACACCATACTTTTGTTGTACTGCACATTGCTGCAGCTCCTCTTTTCACCCTGTGTGTTGAGCTCTCTGTTTTAGCTACAGAGTGAGACATCTCACTTCTGTTACATCTTTGTTGGGAGTCGCACATGCTCAGTTGCTAGGTAAGGACTACTAGCCAGTCAGAAGCAGAGTATGAGGGCGTGCCCTGACAGTACCTAGGTAAGGACTACTAGCCAGTCAGAAGCAGAGTATGAGGAAGTGCCCTAATAGTACCTATTACAATGTGTGTTACAAAGTGACCCACATTTTGTCCCTGAAGTAAAGGCTGGACTACAATAGAGCTGTTAGGAGAAGTTTGTGAACAGTGTTTTCTGTTGGACTTTGGGCTTTTTCACTTAGTAAACCTATAACGTGCACAAAAAAAGATATATACCAGCAAAGGGAACAAGTCAAAAAGCATAATATAAGCACTTTAATGAAGCACATTCATTTAGAACAGTAAATAAAATAATCTGTTTTCGCCAAAAACGCTGTTAGTAGGTGTCCTACAACATTTTTTTTTAATGGACACATCAGAATCTAGTATTTACCCAGACCGCGGCATGAATGTATTTATCAGCTGCTCACCGTCCTGTTGCGGCCTCCGAGCTGGTCCCGGGTCTGCTGGTTCCTTCAGACAGTCCACCAGTAAGACCGAGAGCTGCCTGAAGTCCGGCAGAGACGGACCGCCCGGCGACGCCATCATCTCCGCGGCGGTCGGTCAGAGCAGCATCGGCACGCAGCAGACCTGAAAGACACGGGGTTATCACTCACCAAGGCAAAACGGGGAGCATCTCGGAACAGTCTTCACACCAAAAGGCTTTTCAAGCAAGACTAAATGTCAAAAAAACTGGGAATGAGATCCTAAGAGTCCCGCTAGAGTCGGGGTGCTCCTGTCGTCCAAATCGTTTGGTTTGTAAGGTGGTTATTTAAAGGTGCTCTAAGCGATGTTGGGTGACGTCGCTTCTTGTTGACGTTCGAAGTATTGTCAAACAAAACTGAGACTAGCTCGCCCCTCCCTCCCCCTCATCCCGTCCCCTCCCCCTCCCTTCCTTGCACTAATCCCCAAACCCCCACCCCAAAATCCTTCTTGTCGGTTATTGGCTGGAAAGCTGTAACACTGTTTGTTATGTTTGGTGGTGCAGGTTGGCACAGTTTGTTTTTGTTGGCGTTTGTGGAGCCTGAGCTGTCTACAGAGACCGTGTTTTTTACAGTGTGTTCAGGGGACAGGCAGCTAGCAGATAGTGAGGAGATGTTTTTTTTTTACAGTGTGTTCAGGGGACAGACAGCTAGCAGATAGTGAGGAGATGTTTTTTTTTACAGTGTGTTCAGGGGACAGGCAGCTAGCAGATAGTGAGGAGATGTTTTTTTTTTTACAGTGTGTTCAGGGGACAGGCAACTAGCTGATAGTGAGGGGATGTTTTTTTTTACAGTGTGTTCAGGGGACAGACAGCTAGCAGATAGTGAGGGGATGTTTTTTTACAGTGTGTTCAGGGGACAGGCAGCTAGCTGATAGTGAGGAGATGTTTTTTTTTTACAGTGTGTTCAGGGGACAGACAGCTAGCAGATAGTGAGGGGATGTTTTTTTACAGTGTGTTCAGGGGACAGGCAACTAGCTGATAGTGAAGAGATGTTTTTTACAGTGTGTTCAGGCGACAGGCAGCTAGCAGATAGTGATGAGATGTTTTTTACAGTGTGTTCAGGGGACAGGCAGCTAGCAGATAGTGAGGAGATGTTTTTTACGGTGTGTTCAGGGGACAGGCAGCTAGCAGATAGTGAGGAGATGTTTTTTTTACAGTGTGTTCAGGGGACAGGCAACTAGCTGATAGTGAGGAGATCTTTTTTACAGTGTGTTCAGGGGACAGGCAGCTAGCCTATAGTGATGAGATGTGTTTTTTACAGTGTGTTCAGGGGACAGGCAGCTAGCAGATAGTGAGGGGATGTTTTTTTTACAATGTGTTCAGGGGACAGGCAGCTAGCAGGTCCTTTAAGCCTTGTGTTTTCTTCCTGTCTACCATGAACTTGTGTTCCTAGCGGGTCAAAATTGAAAATGAACTTGTTTTTGGCGCTTTTTCAACACTTTTTTTTAAAATTGACGGTCCATAAACATAACTTACATGACATTATACCACATTTTTTAGTCAAAAAAGGCAGACATTAGGAATTATTTTTACTATTAGTTAAGATCAGAGGATGTTGTGGTCATCTATGAGGCTAACCTTAGCTTAGCCCCAGTTTTTGGGCTCCCAACCTTAAGCGGCTATTCATACACATAGGCAGTTTAAACTGGGGATAACTTTGGCTGTCCCGGTTGAAGTTGATAACTGTATGGTGAAAGGCAAACTGTAAGTACATGGAGAGAAAATCATCTTCAGAACTTATGCGCGCGCACACACACACACACACACACACACACACACACACACACACACACATGCACACACACACATGCACACACACACACACACACACACAAACATGCACACACACACATGCACATACAGACACAAACATGCACACAAACATGCACACACACATGCACACACACGCAGAGACACAGACACACGCACACAGACACACACACAAACATGCACACAGACACAAACATGCACCGGACATGCACACACACAGACACAAACATGCACACACACATGCACACACATATACACAAACATGCACACACACATGCACACACAGACACAAACATGCACACACACATGCACACACATATACACAAACATGCACACACACATGCACACACAGACACAAACATGCACACACACATGCACACACAGACAGACAGACACACACACACACACACACACACACACAACTGCATAGTGACAGGCAAACTCTAAGTACATGGAGAGAACTTACCAAACGGAGCTAACGGCCAGTCTTTTCCCGGGCTAACGTTTGAGCTAAACTGGCGCTGAAGACAAATCCCCGCTTCGTATGATAATAACCACATCAATAAATGTCCACTCGTGTCTGTGGTCTTTCTACTTGTAAGACGTGTCTCTCGTCTTTTCATGACGAGAGTACAATTCTGAAAAAAAAACGGGATAAAAATGTGCAAAACAAACGAAAGAGAAGCCGTGGATAAGGTAAATTATCAAACACGAGCGAATGTTCTCTTCCGGGTTTAGTAGTTGAAGGACTGGTTGTCTCAACCAATCGGCTGCGAGAAAGTGAAGAGGAGACGGGAGCTTTAGCACCAATCGCTGTGTCGTTTGGTTTCATGGAGACGGCAACTCGTTTAGGTCAAAACTAATACAATACGCGTTTTGTCCTACAGATTTTTTTATACTGCCTATTCGTTAAAAAACGCCTTTAACGTTTAATAGCCTTTTAAAACGTATTCATTATTATGAATATTATGATTATATATGAGGAAGAAGTGCTTAAAATGTAAGTGAATTAAACATATTCCCATAGAGTTCCCTAACCTCCACTAGATGGAGCCACGCAATCAGCTGTTGTCTCTTCACAGGGGCTTTGATTCAAATGGATGGTTTGTAATCATTTAAAAATTATACAGTATGGCTCACTGAGACACAAGTACAATATATTTATATAGTAAACAGAAGACAATTCTGCGCGAAATGCTCAGTTTGGATTTGTAAATGTGCAGATACACACACACACACACACACACACAGACACAGAGAGAGACACACACACAAACACAGACAAACACAGACACACACAAAAATACACACAGACACAGAGACACAAATATAGTGAAACACACACACAGAGACACAGAGAAACACACACAGTGACACACACACACACAAACACAGACACACACACAGACAGACATACGCACACAGACACACACACACACACAGAGACATACACATAGTGACACACACACAGACCATTACAGACACACACACAGACGCACGCACATACACACACGCACACACAAGCACACACACGCACACACACACACACAGACACAGAGAGACACATACTGACACACACACAGACAAACACATACACACACAAACATACACACAGACACAGAGACACACATATAGTGACACACACACACGCACACACAGACGCAGAGAGACACACACAGTGACACACACACAGACAAACACAGACACACACACAGACAGACACACGCACACAGACACACACACACACACACAGAGACAGAGAGACACATAGTGACACACACACACAGACAATTACAGACACACACACAAACACACACAAACATACACACACAGACACAGAGACACACATATAGTGACACACACAGACAAACACAGACACACACACACATACACACACAGACACAGAGACACACACATAGTGACACACACACAGACAATTACAGACACACACCCAAACACACACACAGACACAGAGAGACACACACATAGTGACACACACACACATAGACAATCACAGACACACACACAGACAAACAGACACAGAAGCACAGAGAGACTCACACACCAAACACACAGACAGACAGACACACACACACACACACACACACACACACACACACAGACACACACATCCGTTGATAATTTGCTCTTTTGAAGACCAACATTTTCTGAAGTCCCTTTGAAGTAACTTTTACTGATGTTGTTGATTTGCGAGCCTCAATTATGTTAATCCAGTGCACTTCATGTCAAATTCAGTGGATGTCTCCTCGCGGTCACCTAGCTCTCTGTACCTTGTGCGTGCGCTGAAAATATATTTTCAGTGTTCCTATTCAGCCCTGGGACGTCTGAAAGTATAGGCTGGGAACCAAATTCATTACTATCTGTAAGAGCCAATTAGTGCCCTTGCGCAAGATGTAATACGTCTCCATAACAGCAGGCGGTGCTAATAATAATAATAATACTAATAACATGACAGTAACGTTAAGGCCACACCCTCCACCTTGACCCCCTCTCTCCTCCTCAATAGCTACAGACACAGAAATGGCACATCCTAAGGAAAGCTCATTGTGGGACTGGCTCTAGTGGCTGTAATTCTGCACCAAGACTGTATTTTGGGAAATAGACTTCAGATGCAGTATTAGGGGACCACTAAGGTCTATATAAAAGAGACTTCAGATACAGTATTAGTGGACCACTAAGGTCTATATAAAAGAGACTTCAGATACAGCATTAGGGGACCACTAAGGTCTATATAAAAGCATCCAAAAAGCAGCATGTCATGGGACCTTTAAGTGGGTATATGGAAATCCTGGAGCTTTCTTAGTGGGTGTACCTGCATATCACGTAGACTACACCGCTGACTATCTGTAACTCAGATGACGATGATGCTGCACTTGTGGAGTCAACTCTGGATTACTTCTTGCGAGGGGAACTTTTTCCCAGCCTTTTGAACACCAAAACACCGACTTTGGCAAGCAGAGCAAAATCTCCCGCGGCTCAATTAGAGAAGATGATGTTTGACTCAGAGCTCCAGTTTGGGAAGTCATTTTTTATTTACAGGAAACTGTAAAGCTGATTTTCACACAGGAAAAAAAACCTCACGGAAGCTGCACTTTGCCTTTTTTTTACACTTTAAACAAAGTGATGCACAGATCAGGGCTTTGCAATTAATCAAACGATCACAGAAACAATGTCATAGAGAAAAAAAAAATATTTTGCACATTATATTTAGCAAGCGACCTCTTATTGTGTCTTGTTTTCTGCAGTTCAAACAGGAAAATTGGGAAATGTCTTCATGCACACGCGCACTTACCGGCACACACACTCATATGCACACACGCACACAAATACACACACACACACACACACATGCGCACACACACACATACTCATGCACGCATGCGCAGACAGACGCACGCATGCACGCACGCACGCACGCATGCACGCACACACATATATACAGACACCCAGACATGCATGCACACACACATACACACACACACACACACACACACACACACACACACACACACACAAACACACACACACACACACACACACAGAGCTGGCAGGTCAGCATTAGCACACAGATTGCCTGCCAGTGGTTTTGTGCGTCCTGCTGAGACCCGGGAGGGTTCCAGTCAGCCGAGATGACGCCGACATGTTTGCAGGGAAATAAAGTCGCAGCAGGAAACCTCTCCGGTCTCCAGATCGTGTTGAAGAACGCACTCGAGAGCTCAAAGGTTCCCCTTTCTCCTTTCATGGTTCAGACAGCGAGCCACGGGGGGGTGGGGAGGGATGTGTGTGTAGGGAATAGGAATGAGCACACTGACACCGAAAATACTTCAATACTAGAAACACCATTCGTTACTGAGGTGAATTTTCATCCTATTTTATCTGATCATTCTATAACTTGTATTTAGGCCATATCTGAACTATCTATATGTAGTAGAAGTGATGAACTTTAGCCTACTTTCAGAGAACACCTCTCTGGAAACATCTGAAAAGTGTTATCAATGGGGCCCCCAAGATGGAGAAAGAAGGCCAGTTGGCATGTAGCCATTGGTCAATTATTGATCCAACCCCCACCTTATGTTACCCAAAGCATAGTACATATATACCATGTTCAAACAAAGAAAGTCAGAGGACCATCAGAAAATCGGGGAAAACGGTCCTCTCCAAGCACTGCAGAGCTTGTAAATTGATGCTGAATTATTTTATGTAAATAAACCTTTTCTATCAAGAAACAGCATCAGCGGATTCCTCACCACACAACATTACAGGATCGCTACCAAATACGCTACATTACATTATTTCGTGCAGTTGGATTTTTTTTGTCCCCCGCCGGCATAACACGCACTGCTGAATGTGAAGAGACGAAGTGCAGTCAGCATTTCACACGGAAAGAGAGACAAGTTTCGAAACATTAATTAACATGACTTTGAAGAAAAGATTTTTTTTCTTTTAATCATCTTGTGAACCCTTTTAACGCTGCCGAAGTTGGCTCCCAAGTCGCAGCTTCTGATTCAGCAGGGAAACATAAGTTACATCGCTGAGTGACTGATCATCCATTTTTTGAACCTCTCACTGTATTGAAAGGGTGTTAGCCATTAAAGGGGTGATAGAATGATTATAGAGGGTATTTCACACTGTTCCTTAAGGTCTCCTAATAGGGTATGTAACATTGGTTGGGCTGAAAATTGCCCGAATGCTATTTTATGGGCCCATAACTACCCTGTGAATATGGCCCTATTTGTAACAAGAGCTTTTCTTCCAAATATGGTATGAACATGAATATTTAGATGAGCTGTGCGCTGATTGGTTTGAGCGAACCACATACACATACACTGGAGACTCGACAGCAGGTCTCATATTTCAGACACTGCAATGTTTCGTTACCAAATTCACTTCTGAGACTTTTTTATGCGAGAAATCAACTATATTAAGGTCAAATATGGGTCGATTTACGAAAATTGATGGCTAATTGCAAATTTGGTAAGACGTGTCGGATTTCAGGAGGTCCACACAGTCTGACGAGACAGCGGCAGCCCCGCTGCGCTCCATACCCAGGAGAAAGTCACCGTTTCTGGGTTACTGGACAACCGGGGCTCGGGGCTCCGCGGAGCTGGTCCGCTGCCGGCATAACTATAATATATTTATAGTTTGAATTTCGTCACGCCACTTATGTTACAGCTACATTAAGGACTTACAAAGAAATGTTGATTAGGTGTAAACCGAGCCCTGGGTATCCTGCTCTGCCTTTGAGAAAATGAAAGCTCAGATGGACCAATCAGGAATCTTCTCCTTATGAGGTCATAAGGAGCAAGGTTACCTCCCCTTTCTCTGCTTTGCCCGCCCAGATAATTTGGCCCACCCATGAGATAGAGAGAGAGACATCATGGCTTTCAAACGAGCAAAGTGGCAGTTGGTCAAGGCCACACCCCGACCCTCCACCTTGCCCCCCCCCTCTCTCCTCCTCAATAGCTACAGACACAGAAATGGTACATCCTAAGGAAAGCTCATTGTGGGACTGGCTCTAGTGGCTGTAATTCTGCACCAAGGCTGAGTTTCGGGAAAGAGACTTCAGATACAGTATTAGGGGACCACTAAGGTCTATATAAAAGAGACTTCAGGTACAGTATTAGGGAACCACTAAGGTCTATATAAAAGAGACTTCAGATACAGTATTAGGGGACCACTAAGGTCTATATAAAAGAGACTTCAGGTACAGTATTAGGGGACCACTAAGGTCTATATAAAAGAGACTTCAGATACAGTATTAGGGACCACTAAGGTCTATATAAAAGAGACTTCAGATACAGTATTAGGGGACCACTAAGGTCTATATAAAAGAGACTTCAGATACAGTATTAGGGGACCACTAAGGCCTATATAAAAGAGACTTCAGATACAGTATTAGGGGACCACTAAGGTCTATATAAAAGAGACTTCAGGTACAGTATTAGGGGACCACTAAGGTCTATATAAAAGAGACTTCAGATACAGTATTAGGGGACCACTAAGGTCTATATAAAAGAGACTTCAGGTACAGTATTAGGGGACCACTAAGGTCTATATAAAAGAGACTTCAGATACAGTATTAGGGGACCACTAAGGTCTATATAAAAGAGACTTCAGGTACAGTATTAGGGGACCACTAAGGTCTATATAAAAGAGACTTCAGATACAGTATTAGGGGACCACTAAGGTCTATATAAAAGAGACTTCAGATACAGTATTAGGGGACCACTAAGGTCTATATAAAAGAGACTTCAGATACAGTATTAGGGGACCACTAAGGCCTATATAAAAGAGACTTCAGATACAGTATTAGGGGACCACTAAGGTCTATATAAAAGAGACTTCAGGTACAGTATTAGGGGACCACTAAGGTCTATATAAAAGAGACTTCAGATACAGTATTAGGGGACCACTAAAGTCTATATAAAAGAGACTTCAGATACAGTATTAGGGGACCACTAAGGCCTATATAAAAGAGACTTCAGATACAGTATTAGGGGACCACTAAGGTCTATATAAAAGAGACTTCAGGTACAGTATTAGGGGACCACTAAGGTCTATATAAAAGAGACTTCAGATACAGTATTAGGGGACCACTAAGGTCTATATAAAAAGACTTCAGATACAGTATTAGGGGACCACTAAGGTCTATATAAAAGAGTCTTCAGATACAGTATTAGGGGACCACTAAGGTCTATATAAAAGAGACTTCAGATACAGTATTAGGGGACCACTAAGGTCTATATAAAAGAGACTTCAGATACAGTATTAGGGGACCACTAAGGTCTATATAAAAGAGACTTCAGATACAGTATTAGGGGACCACTAAGGTCTATATAAAAGAGACTTCAGATACAGTATTAGGGGACCACTAAGGCCTGTATAAAAGCATCCAAAGAGCACCATGTCATGGGAACTTTAACCTCCTTGACGGCGGGTACTCTGTTGAAGTTTAAAACTATTGGACCTGCCATAAGCAATCACTAACGTTTGGTCGTTGGATGACGTCAACGTCATCGTTCTCAGCCACTCCCTCTGTTCGCTGATTGGACCGCCAAAGATTTGGCCGGAGAAAAACCCAAGAATATACCGTAAACCCAGAGAGGTGTAATGAAGGAAAATGAAAATTGAGCGGAAGTACGTTGGAGGGCGGAGCCAGGCTAGGAGCGCGCCCCGACTCTAGCAAGACTCTCAGGATCTCATTCCCAGATTATTGGACGTTAGACAGTGGAATCGCTTGAAAAGTCATTTGGTGTAAGGTCGCCATACGTCATTAGCACTTCTGCGTGTTTTAAGCCAGCTGTACAACCGTTGAATATTAAATGTCAGCACGGGCTCATAATTAGGCCGCTTAAACACTAACATTTACTAGGTGACATCTGTATGTACGTGGGCTTGATAACATAGCTAATGTTTAGCTCCTTCCTTACATTATTAATCATTTCCTTCCTCCTACTTTGTGTCCATATCTAAGATCAAATAAAATAAGATAAAAAAAGAAAGATGAGATAAGAGTTGTTGCAGCCAAGTGGAACAACAGAAATAATTACAGATAAGTATAGAAAGTAACAGAAATAAATAATAATACATCTCATCCGTTCTCTCCTTTCTTCCTTTCTCTATCTCTCTCCATCTGTTTCTATTTTTCCTCTGGACTTCTTTTCCTCTCCCTCTATCCTGCTAATTGGCTTCTGATGCATTTTTAATGTTCAGCCACCCAAACCACATTCTGCCTGCCACTGTGTGTGTGTGTGTGTGTGTGTGTGTGTGTGTGTGTGTGTGTGTGTGTGTGTGCGTGTGTTTGTGTGTGTGGAATTTTGTGTTGAAAGTCAATTTGTACATATCTTTTCTTGCTTCAGTCCACACTCCCAGCGGACGCCTTAATGGGCAGAGAGAGAGAGAGAGAGAGAAAGAAAGAAGGAGGCAGAGACAGAGAGAGAGAGAGAGAGAGAGAGAGAGAGACGTAGACAGTCAGACAGTAGAGTTTCTGGTCGAGTTGCTGCTGATGTTTGTGGTCAACACAAAGTGTTTTGAAGCCCGTTTCGCTTCCTTAAATCCGGTGTCTGGCGGACTGGGTCACTCACGTGTGAGTGAGAGTCTTCTCATACTCATGGGTTCAATTTATCATTAAATGGGTAAAAAAAGAAATAAAACAACATCAAGTGAGGAAATTTTTTTGCGCCTCATGAATAGTTTAACCTGTAGTTTTACCTCACAGAACACGGGAGTTGCTGGTCAACCGCTGCTTCCAACGGTTAGTTAGTTTGCTATTGTGTGGTTGTGCTTTGCCAAATCTTCCTCCACAGCGCTGCGGAGGAAGGTCTGGCAGTTTTCGATTGTGATTGGTTTTCCTCTAAATGAAAAACAAGTGAATGTGTCTGTCTGTGTGTCAGTCTGTCTGCATGTGTCTGTCTGTGTCTGTGTGTATGTCTGTCTGTGTGTGTCAGTCTGAATGTCTGTGTGTGTGTGTGTGTGTGTGTGTGTTTGTCTGTCTGTCTGTCTGTCAGTGTGTGTGTGTGTGTGTGTGTGTGTGTCTGTGTATGTCTGTCTGTGTGTCTGTCTGACTACTGTCTTTATGTCTGTCTGTGTGTGTGTGTGTGTGTCTGTCTGTTGTTTTCCTCTAAATGAAAAACAAGTGAATAAATGTGTCTGTGTGTGTTTCTGTCTGTGTGTGTCCATGTCTGTGTTTGTCTGTCTGTCTGTGTGTGTGTGTGTGTGTGTGTCTCTGTCTGTCTGTCTGCCTGTGTCTGTCTGTGTCTGTGTGTATGTCTGTCTGTGTGTGTCAGTCTGAGTGTCTGTATATCTGTCTGACTGACTTTGTGTCTGTCTGTGTGTGTGTGTATGTGTGCATGTCTGTCTGACTTCTGTCTTTGTGTCTGTCTTTGTGTGTGTCTGTGTGTCTGTCTGTCTGTCTGTCTGTCTGACTTCTGTCTTTGTGTCTGTCTTTGTGTGTGTCTGTGTGTGTGTGTGTCTCTGTCTGTCTGTCTGCCTGTATCTGTCTGTGTCTCTGTGTATGTCTGTCTGTGTGTGTCAGTCTGAGTGTCTGTATATCTGTCTGACTAATGTCTGACTGACTTTGTGTCTGTCTGTGTGTGTGTGTGTGTGTGTGTCTGTGTGTGTCTGTCTGTCTGTCTGTCTGTTGTTTTCCTCTGAGTGAAAAACAAGTGAATAAATGTGTAAATGAACGAGAAAGATAACAAGGGAAAATAGGTCCCAAAATCAATTAAATGGAAGTTAAAGAGGTACCACTTGACAGCACCAAACAAATGTGACAAGTAATGAAGAAAACAACTCATTGTTATGATCATCATTGTTTCAAAATGACATGTGTGTGTGCATCATTACACACATTAGGTATGAACACCAATTCAATTCCTGCTGCGCCGGCAGACATTAAGTTATCATGAATCTGTGGCTCACTCCAGAGTCAAATGAAATAAAGGATTTCTGAGATAAATTAGTTTTTGTATTTTAGGATTAACGTATAATGTTCCCTGGCTTCACACATGAACATGTTGGTACTTCTCTACTTGTGAGGACCCGATTGGCATGAGATTTCTTAGTTGTTTGTCACTTTTTTTCTACATTTGACGCCTTTTCCAAAGTTTTTGTCACTTTTTACAACATTGTTGTCTATTGTTTGGACGTTTTTGTCACTTTTTCAAAAATGTTTTTTCGAATGTTTTTTTTAAATTGTTTCTTTGGACATTGTTGCCACTTTTTGTCGCTTTTCTTGACGTTTTTTATGTTCTTTTTTGACTTTTTTTTTTTTACCTTTTTCTGACATTTCTTTTAAATTGTTTCTTTGGACATTGTTGCCACTTTTTGTCGCTTTTCTTGACGTTTTTTATGTTCTTTTTTGACTTTTTTTTGCTACCTTTTTCTGACATTTCCCCAACCTTTACCTAAACATCCTGTAATTCTAACCTTAACCCTAAAACCAAGTGTTCACCATCAAACACCCACAATCTCGCCTCAAAACATATTTTCCCATTTCTACAAATGTCCTCACGTTTCACTTATGTACATATTTCCTTATCAAATATGTACAAAAATGTCCACAAATCAAATCTTCAGTTTGCAGAAATCGTCTTACTCTCCAGCGTCTCTTAACTTTCTAGAAAACGTCCACACCCTTCAAACATGTCCTCACTCTCAAGGTCTAAAACCTGAATTGGCTCTAAAAACAATAAAAAAGAAGCGCACACAGAAATTGTTATTGGTTCACACAAATTATAAAAAAGCTCCCCATTTCCTCATCCTGTCATCTAGCCGTTTGATTCGCTGAAAACAGTAGTTTTTAGGGATGCACCGAATCCAGATTTTTGGAGTTCGACCGAATACCGAATCCACTGGTTAAGATTCTGCCGAATCCGAAACCAAATACCGAATCCTCCTCCCATCCTCAGACCATTAACACAGTAAACACATTAATTAAATAAACAGTGACTGTCCTTCCTTTGCCATACCTGAAGTTGCTGCATTTTGGCTGCTGTCTGTAGATTCCTTCATGCACAACTCGTATTCTTTCGGATGTTTCATAGGCAAATGTTGTAACAGCGGCCATGTTGTGTATTGTTTAGGGTCCTCGCCACGACGAGACAAATCGGCATTACAAATTGAACATGTAGCTGGACTTGAATGGCCTTCTTTTGACTGAAAGTAATGCCAAACAAACACCTTTTCTGCTCACCAGTTCCATTTTCACTTTCTCACAGCCTACTGCATTGAACGGTCCACCTACGTAAACACCTTCCCGTAATCAACGGCGGCATCATTGCGTCGACCAAAAATTATAAGGTTTGGCAGAAACCGAACCCCGTCAAAAAGCTCAATATTCGGCCCGAATCCGAAGCCTTGATTCGGTGCATCCCTAGGAGTTTTAAATCAGTAAAAGTTTTAAGTGTTAAAACAAATGGGAATTATCTCGAGTTATGAAAAAAAATGGAGCCTGGTATCTTCCAAGGAAAAATAAATAAATAACAGAAACATGTATTCAAACTTGGAAAAGGTTACGCAAAGTTCGCAAGCGTGGTCAAAGTTCGAAGACTAGCCCTGAATAATATATGAGCGTTTCTATTTTTTCATTTTACATTAAACCTACTATAACTTAAAGCACTTTGCAGTATTCGACATGAAAATTCATACTGTGAGAAGAGTTGATTCCCCACAAAGCAATGCCGAAGTTGAAAGTTCAGTACAAAACTAAAACACTGTCTCCTACATTGTTGTGACACTGGAGGGGGCGTCTGGGGAAGATCGAATGACTTCAGAAGCCACCGTGGGATTTGGGATACACTGTCAGAATTTGCTGTGTTCATCTATTATGGATGATCTGAAGGGTAATGCTAGCAGATGGAACATCATCTTTTGACATCATATCTTTTCTCCAAGTTCTGCTTCACAATTTATTTACTCCAAAAAACACCAGTGTTGTACTACTGGGGATCGGTCTGTTTGAACATTTCATTCAAATTCACAAATGTAAATGTCATGGGGCTGTCATAGGAACAGGCCGGGGATCGCCAAAGTTGTTAGACGTTGTCCTCTGGGGACTATGAATGTTTGCACCAATTTTTATTGTAATCCATGAAATTGTTGTTGAGATGTTTTCATCTGCAACAAAGCGGGGGACCGATAAACAGACCATCAATGGTGTCCATCCGAAGAGAAAATTATTTCTGATGTAAAAATGTAGGAAAATATAATTTTGTACATGTCGAAAGATAGTGTAACAGTTAGCAACAATGTGCCCTAGGATACAAGAGTACAACATTAATTTTACATTTCATGGGGCTTCTGAGTTTCTCAGCATCATGGCTCAGTTGTTTTGCTCTTGTGTTTATTAAGTAGAACAGCTTCCCCAAGGAGAGCAGAGGTCCTGAGTTCTGTGGGAACAACACAGCCTGTCATTTTACATCATCGCAGCGTTGAGAGGTTGTACTAGGCCAAGGCCTCAGCTCCATCTGCAGCTTTCCTCAGCTTATTTTCTGCCTTCGGGACTGTGGCCTGTAGAAATGTCCAACTGTTTGACTCTATGGACAAGTGCATTTGCCTAACGATTGTTAAGATGTAAATGCAAACAGCTATCTAGTATTTAAAGCAATAGTGCACAAATATTTTATATTAATGGACATTCAAGCCATTGCCACATGAGTCAATACAAAGCTAATTAAAGCTGCGAGCAGCGATGGACTGGCCCTCGCGCCTCTGCGCGCGTCTGAGTTACGGGCGGACGCCGCTCCTTGCGACCGTGCATTTGCGCGGCACTCAGACGGCGCAAACCGTCACCGATGAAAAGGGAACTCCCCGCCTAGTTCAACGATACCTCACACAAGAATCTACGTCATACGGTTCATTAGCTGTGAAAGGGGGCGTGGCTAAAGCATAGGGGGCGGGTCCAACCATCACCAATTAAAAATGAAGTCTCTGCTGAGATGAATGATACCTCACACAAGACTCTACCTTAAATGGGTCAGCATGTATGAAAGGGGGCGTGGCTTAAACATAGGGGGCGGGCCAAACCATCACCAATGAAGAAAGAAGTCTCTGCTGAGTTCAATGACACCTCACACAAGACTCTACCTTAAACGGTTCAAATGTTATGAAAGGGGGCGTGGCCTGAGTAAGTAGGCGTGGTCATATTCTAGGAGGCGGCTCAGTATCACATGTAGACCACACATTCTGAGTTTCATGTAAATCGGATATGTTTGTCATATAAGGCAGATTTCCTGTGGCCAGGGGGGGGCGCTATGACCAAAAGTCAATTTTGGCCTGTAGGTGTCCTCAGGCCTGGACCCTTGTCCATCGTGAGAAATTTCGGGCAGATACGACAACGTACACTCAAGTTACAACAACTTCTTTGTTCATCGCTACACACTCAAAATGGCCGCCACGCCACGTTTCTGATGAAACGTTTTTCTTTTCTTTCTACGTCATACAGTTCATTAGCTGTGAAAGGGGGCGTGGCTAAAGCATAGGGGGCGGGTCCAACCATCACCAATTAAAAATGAAGTCTCTGCTGAGATGAATGATACCTCACACAAGACTCTACCTTAAATGGGTCAGCATGTATGAAAGGGGGCGTGGCTTAAACATAGGGGGCGGGCCAAACCATCACCAATGAAGAAGGAAGTCTCTGCTGAGTTCAATGACACCTCACACAAGACTCTACCTTAAACGGTTCAAATGTTATGAAAGGGGACGTGGCCTGAGTAAGTGGGCGTGGTCATATTCTAGGAGGCGGCTCAGTATCACATGTAGACCACACATTCTGAGTTTTCATGTAAATCGGATATGTTTGTCATATAAGGCAGATTTCCTGTGGCCAGGGGGGCGCTATGACCAAAAAGTCAATTTTGGCCTGTAGGTGTCCTCAGGCCTGGACCCTTGTCCATCGTGAGAAATTTCGGGCAGATACGACAACGTACACTCAAGTTACAACAACTTCTTTCTTCATCGCTACACACTCAAAATGGCACGCCTACGCCACGTTTCTGATGAAACGTTTTCTTTTTCTTTCTACGTCATACGGTTCATTAGCTGTGAAAGGGGGCGTGGCTAAAGCATAGGGGGCGGGTTCAACCATCACCAATTAAAAATGAAGCCTCTGCTCAGATGAATGATACCTCACACAAGACTCTACCTTAAATGGGTCAGCATGTATGAAAGGGGGCGTGGCTTAAACATAGGGGGCGGGCCAAACCATCACCAATGAAGAAGGAAGTCTCTGCTGAGTTCAATGATACCTCAAACAAGTGTTTACATCAATCGGGCCATTAGTAATAAAAGGGGGCGTGGCTTGAACATAGGGGGCGGGCCAAACCATCACCAATGAAGAAGGAAGTGTCTGCTGAGTTCAATGATACCTCACACAAGTGTTTACATCAATCGGGCCATTAGTACTAAAAGGGGGCGTGGCTTAAGCATAGGGATGGGTCAAATCATCACCAATTAAAAATGAAGTCTCTGCTAAGTTCAATGACACCTCACACAAGACTCTACCTTAAACGGTTCAAATGTTATGAAAGGGGGCGTGGCCTGAGTAAGTGGGCATGGTCATATTATAGGGGGCGGCTCAGTATCACACGTAGACCACACATTATAAGTTTCATGTAAATCGGATGATGTTTGTCATATAAGGCAGATTTCCTGTGGCCAGGGGGGGGCGCTATGACCAAAAGTCAATTTTGGCCTGTAGGTGTCCTCAGGCCTGGACCCTTGTCCATCGTGACAAATTTCGGGCAGATACGACAACATTCACTCAAGTTACAACAACTTCTTTGTTCATCGCTAAACACTCAAAATGGCCGCCACGCTCAATTTTCTCTTTTCCCGAAACCCTTAAAATACGTAAATTTTCACCAGACTTGATGCAACCGCCAAATTTGGTGAGTTTTTGAATATACTAAGCCCCTCAAAAAGCCAATTCATTTGACGGGAAAAAGAAAGAAAGAAAAATAATTCCTTCAGTTTCAATAGGGCCTTCGCCGCTGTCGGCACTCGGGCCCTAATAATTCCTTCAGTTTCAATAGGGCCTTCGCCGCTGTCGGCGCTCGGGCCCTAATTAAAGCTGCGAGCAGCGATGGACGGGCCTTCGCGCCTCTGCGCGCGTCGGGGTTACCGGCGGACGCCGCTCCTTGCGACCGTGCATTTGCGCGGCGCTCGGACGCCGCAAACCGTCACAAACAAAAAGGGAACTCCCCGCCGAGTTCAACGATAGCTCACACAAGACTCTACGTCATACAGTTCATTAGCTGTGAAAGGGGGCGTGGCTAAAGCATAGGGGGCGGGTCCAACCATCACCAATTAAAAATGAAGCCTCTGCTGAGATGAATGATACCTCACACAAGACTCTACCTTAAATGGGTCAGCATGTATGAAAGGGGGCGTGGCTTAAACATAGGGGGCGGGCCAAACCATCACCAATCAAGACGGAAGTCTCTGCTGAGTTCAATGATACCTCACGCAAGGGTGTACCTTAAACGGTTCAAATGTTATGAAAGGGGGCGTGGCTTAAGCATAGGGGGCGGGCCAAACCATCACGAATCAAGAAGGAACTCTCTGCTGAGTTCAATGACACCTCACACAAGACTCTACCTTAAACGGTTCAAATGTTATGAAAGGGGGCGTGGCCTGAGTAAGTGGGCGTGGTCATATCATAGGGGGCGGCTCATTATCACATGTAGACCACACATTCTGAGTTTCATGCAAATCGGATTATGTTTGTCATATAAGGCAGATTTGCTGTTGCCAGCGGGGGGCGCTATGACCAAAAGTCAATTTTGGCCTGTAGGTGTCCTCAGGCCTGGACCCTTGTCCATCCTGAGAAATTTCGGGCAGATACGACAATGTACACTCAAGTTACAACTTCTTTGTTCATCGCTAGACACTCAAAATGGCCGCCACGCCACGCCCACACCGTGTGACGAAAAGTTTTTCTTTTAATAACTTTTCATCGTTAAGATGTTGGGATGGTACAGACCAAGTTTGAAGTCCATCGGATGAAATCTCTAGGAGGAGTTTGTTAAAGTATAGCACCTTGACTTTTAGGCCTACTTCCTGTTGCCACCAGGGGGCACTATGACTTTAAGTAAATATCGGCCTTTATTTGTCCTCAGGGTCGGACTCTTATGAATCTTGAAAAGTTTCGAGGTAATCGGACAACGTACACTCGAGTTACACCCACTTCCTGTTTCGGCTGCGAAACGCACAAAATGGCCGCCCCGCCACGGCCACGCCCTATGACGAAAAGTTTTTCTTTTAACAACTTTTCATTTTTAACATCTTAAGATGGCACAGACCGAGTTTGAAGTTGATCGGATGAAATTTCTAGGAGGAGTTCGTTAAAGTACGACATGTGGAAATGGCCAAAATCGCACTAATTTCGAACTTTGAAATCAAAATGGCGGACTTCCTGTTGGGTTTAGGGTATGGCTCTAATGAAGTTTTTTGTACATCTTGACATGTTACATAGGTGTACCAAGTTTCGTGAGTCTACGTTAAACGCACTGCAGGGGCTCAATTTTCTTAACTTTGTAGGGGGCGCTAGCGAGCCATTTTTGTGCGCCTATTCCCGAAACCCTTAAAATACGTACATTTTCACCAGACTTGATGCGACCGCCAAATTTGGTGAGTTTTTGAATATATTAAGCCCCTCAAAAAGCCAATTCATTTGACGGGAAAATAATAGAAAGAAGAAAGAAGAATTCCTTCAGTTTCAATAGGGCCTTTGCCGCTGTCGGCGCTCGGGCCCAATTAATTCCTTCAGTTTCAATAGGGCCTTCGCCGCTGTTGGCGCTCGGGCCCTAATAATTCCTTCAGTTTCAATAGGGCCTTCGCCGCTGTCGGCGCTCGGGCCCTAATAATTTCTTCAGTTTCAATAGGGCCTTCGCCGCTGTCGGCGCTCGGGCCCTAATTAAGCTCAACAAAAGTCTCTCTGTATTTCTCAGTATGGCTATGCTTACAAAATGACTTTTGCGCACAGAAGCTTGAGTGGAGATAAATACCTCTTCTGAAGAGTCCATCATGTTTTTTTAATCCTCTGTGTCTTCCTTGGCTACTAGCAACTGCGTGGAGGAGGGGTGGGGGTGGTGCACTATCAACGAAGACTTTCATTATGTGGACGTGTTGTTGTCATCTCGTAGAATTCCTCATGAGGGAGACAGAAACTACGCACTATAGCTTTAAAGCTACAACATTACACAATATTTTCAACCAGGAAACCCGTGTGTTCCTGTCCCAGGAGTTCTTTTAATCCAAACCACGATCTTTTTTATAATCTTAACTAGTCGTTTTGGTGCCTAAACTTACCTGTCACCACCGCATGACGCTCACTTTTTGTAGGCTAAACTTAACTGCAAAGTCCGCTGAAAGGACCGGCAGCTCACAGTGCTCTGTACCTGGCTCCAAGTCACTTTTTATCGGCTAAATTTAACTGTAAAGACCACTAAATTTAACCGTTCCTAATTCCTAACTGTGCCTAATTTCGTGGGATATCTTTTGAATGGGTGTGCAAATGTTTTGGTACGATATCATACAAACTTCATGAGAATGCATTGTCCTGATAAATGTCAGTCCAATATTCAGTCTCTTTTAGCTCTGGTTTGGTCTCCACCAACTTCTGACAAAAATATCTGGCTCTTTAGCTGCTCAATGCGCCACACCAGCATGTGATTTTCCAGGACACCTCGGTGGCCGGATGCTCGCCACCACCTTGTTTCCTCCGATTCTAATCAGGTGTGAACGTGCTTTAACACAATTTTGTCTTTTAAGTTTGGACAACTTGAAAACTCGAAAACAACTACATCAGATAACTTTAATGGTTTTTTTACAGTCTGTTGACAGTTGGATCAGATAATATTGGGACAGGAAATCTGTCTCACCCACCTGAAGTCCTCACTAATCTCAGATCAAAACAACCCAGCACACACACTCATAGACACACACTCTTGGCCCTCCCAACATCTCAAAGTAATTTAGACAAAACAAACAACAGCAGCTCCTGGGAAATAAAGGCAGGATGAAAGAAGAATGTTAATCATCTCCTTGTGGAACGTCTTCACATTACCTGCACTCCTGAAGTGAACCTCAGATGGATAAAAAAATGAATCAAACTCGAAAGCAAATTGTAACAACCTTCTTAAATCTGTACAATAAATATAACAGATGACATATTCTATTATGTGTTTTCAGATTGAACACAGCTTCAGAGGCAGTGTGAGCACATTACATTATGTATTTGTATCAATTGACATCTTGTTTTCCTGCTTGAAGAAACCTTCAACCAATCAGGGCTTTATAGGCGGAATTAAGAACAGGGATGTCCTCTTTTTACATTGCTAACTACCTAGTTACATTACTTAAAAATAGCAGCAGAAAAATGTACCTACAAATTACAACAAGCATAGATTTAATGGACGCATCTACATATTTCAATGTAAGTCGAGCTGCAGCTAACAACTCTTAAAGGTGCTGTAGGTAGGATTGTGAAGATCCAGGACTTAGCCAAAGAATATGAACATCGACAACTTCTCAGTCCCTCCCCCCCATTTCTGCTAAAGCCCAAACTGTCTCCAAAGCCCCCCCCCCCCACAAGCGAGAATGAATGCATGTGCATGAGCAGTGATTGACACGCTGTTAGACACTCCCCAGATAGCAGACACATTTGGGCCAAATTTGGGCCACTTTTGGCACTTACGGCTCAGTTCCGGCAATGGCAAATGTCGTGTGGGCCAGATGTGGCCCACTTGTAACCAGCCGCACCCAACTTGGGTTACGGCAACTGTCGTGTGGGCCAGATGTGGCCCAAATGTAATGAGCCAGGCCTGACTTGACTTACGGCGAGTGTCATGTGGGCCAGACGTGGCCCAACTATAAGGAGCCAAGCCCAACCTGGGTTATGGCAACTGTCATGTGGGCCAGACGTGGCCCACATGTTAGGAGCCAAGCCCGATCTGGGTTATGGCAACTGTCATGTGGGCCAGATGTGGCCCAAATGTAAGGAGCCGGCCCCAACCTGGGTTAGGCGACTGTCATGTGGGCCAGATGTGGCCCAAATGTAAGGAGCCGGGCCCGGCCTGGGTTATGGCAACTGTCATGTGGGCCAGATGTGGCCCAAATGTAAGGAGCCGGCCCCAACCTGGGTTAGGCGACTGTCATGTGGGCCAGACGTGGCCCAAATGTAAGGAGCCGGCCCCAACCTGGGTTAGGCGACTGTCATGTTGGGCCAGACGTGGCCCAAATGTAAGGAGCCGGGCCCGGCCTGGATTACGGTGAGTGTCATGTGGGCCAGACGTGGCCCAAATGTAAGGAGCCGGGCCCCAACCTGGGTTAGGCGACTGTCATGTGGGCCAGACGTGGCCAAAATGTAAGGAGCCGGGCCCGGCCCGAGTTACGGTGAGTGTCGTGTGGGCCATACGTGGACCAAATGTAAGGAGCCAAGCCCGATCTGGGTTATGGCAACTGTCATGTGGGCCAGACGTGGCCCAAATGTAAGGAGCCGGGCCCGGCCTGGGTTACGGTGACTGTCGAGTGGGCCAGACGTGGCCCAAATGTAAGGAGCCTGTCAAGACCTGTGGCAAATGTTGTTTGGGCCACATGTGCTACCAATGGAAAGATCCAGGTTTACAACAAGGACTGTGTGAGCCAGATCAAATTTTATGGATGACAAGTATGCTGGCCTGTCTTGTAGAGCAGATAGCCTTAATATAATACACTGGGCAAGAGTTATCAGTCCTTCCAGAAAAATGCTTTTTTTGTTTTTTTGTGATTGTTGCGGGCAAAAATCCTTGATTATGTGGCACGTTTTCTTAAAAAATGCAATGGAATATGCAGGATATTTATGCTATTTTATGCGATGAAATTGCGGGAACTTGCAAAAAACTGCGGTTTGATGAAAAAGAGAAAAAAAGTGATTCCCCCAACACCCTGCTTTTCAATGATGTTCACGTCACGACAAAGTCTGCATAAATATGCGGAGTTTGGCTGATTATGCATTGAAGTATGCAATCACATAATCACGTTTTTCTGGAGGGACTGATTTATGTCAAAGTACATAGTGATGTTATGAGGCAAATAAATCTAGGCTATTTATTTGATTATTGATTATTTTTTTATTTACACTGCCCCATGATGCTGCACTGCATTGCATTATATTATCCCTGATAGGTCATGTCTTAGCAATATTTGGTGACATCAACTCAATTAGCCACAGTGGTGTGCACAAAAGCATCTCAGACACACAAAATGCATAAAATGTTGAAGATTGACTACAACAGCAGAATATTCCTATGCCACTGGATAGACACATTTTGAAATTATTCACTTCTACTGTAATGGTTGTATTTAGTTTCTCCTTAAATAAATGTAGAAAGCTATGAGTTTATAATATTTTATTAAATAGTTAATAAGAAATGTAGTTTAAAAAAATCTTTAATTAAAAAAAAAAATCAATTCCAAATATTTTTAAGACTTAAAAAGGAAACATTTTTTCTTTTAGATACTGTACCTAGTGAAGGTCGAATTAAAAGCCTTTTTTCCTGGTCAATTATTGGATCAATCATTATTAGTATATTTATATTTTTTATTTACTTAATTGTTGATTTTAGTTAGAATGTTTCCCCTGCCTTCAAATGAATGATAACTAATGTCTCAAGGAAATTTTTTCTTTTCTTTCTCATTTTGATTTATTTGCACACTTTAATCATACTTTGTAGTCAGATTTAATTTTTATAATTGTAGCATGTTCTTTGTTATACCTACCTTTTTGAGCCATGAATTGGAAAATATTTGTTTTAAATCAACTATATAAAATTCCAAGTACACAGAAAAATAATGGTTCTTTATAAGTTCTTCAGGACTCTATTTGGTTCTTTAAAGAACCATCACCAATTAAAGAACCTCTATATTTAGGGAATGGTTCTTCAAGCATTTTATATGGTCTTTTGAGTACTAAAGGTTCATGGTAGCCAAAAAGTATGAAGTTAGGGCACAAACAATTATTTTCATTATTGATTAATCTGCAGATTTTCTCGATTGTTTGGTCTGCATAAAACATTAGAAAGCAAAGTGAAAAATGCTCAGCACAGTTTCCCAAAAGTGTTTGGCATGGTTAGTTTACTGCAGTAGTAGAAGTAGGACTCAGAGGTTATGATTAATAGGACTAGAAATACTTGGTAAATTACCTGCATTAAAAATGTTACTTAAGTAAAAGTACAAAAAATATGGATTAATGTAAATGTCACTTAAATTTTGCAGCTGAAAAAGGTAGGTGTAATAATTTAGAGATGTTCTGATACCAATACTAGTATCGGTATTGCCTCTGATACTACCTAAAACGTACTGTACAGTAACTGAGTAAATGTTTTGAGTTAGCCTGTAGGTCAAGTTAGTTTGTTCTTTTTCCCCTGATCAGACGTACGCACACACACAGAGACTCACACGCACTCATGCACGCACATACACACACACACAGACACGCACACGCACACGCACGCACAGACATACGCACGAACACACACACACGCACACTCATGATGACATGGTAAGGGAAGAGTAAAAAAACGTGACATGAAAGATGTATAAAAAACGTTTGTTTCGTATCATTACAGATCATATCATATGTGTATAGCTTTAGCTTAAACAGACTAACGATTTTTAACCTGTTGATTTAGGTTTGTTTTATTCAAGAAACGTTAATAAATTTAAATCCAACACGATATGCGTTGCAAATACATACCAGCAAAGAAGTATGGCGGGCGGAGACAGAAACACATTGAGGAGTGCGCTCTATCTGGCACCCCGCCCGCTGGAACTTCGCACAGGTAAAAAACGAGCGCGCCTCATCAACTGGCGTAACCCAGACGGCCGCCCACACATCGTCTCTCTGTCGGTGAGTTGGCATCGGACCAGCAGCTCATTTTCTCCTCTAAACGATAATTCAGTTCCTGGTGCAGGGAGGCGAGGTAAGCATTCATTTTACTGGTAGTTTGTTTGTAGTCTGAAAATCTGCTTGTTTAAACTGTGTTTCTAGAATAAACTCTATAACGTTACATTAGCTAACGTAACCTAGCTAGCTAGCTAGCTAGCTTTTGAAGGCTACTGACATTTAACTTGGCTAGCTAATTAACATTATTTCAGAAGAGTTGTTCATGGAGACATTTGGCTGTATATCGTTTTCATCTTCTATGTCTGTTTGCACATTCAAATTTACGTTATCTAATAATAGTTATTGGTTTTCTTTTTTATTAAAGTAAGATAGCTATATCTGAGTCATCGTATGCTACATTGGCTGGCTAGCTAGGTAGCTAGGTTAATTCTATGGGTTAATGCTAAGACAAATGTTAGCACGCTAAAACGTAGCTTACGTTGATTTAGCTCGGTTTATGAATAAAACGTTACTAACGATAGCTCCACCGACCGTTAGTAACGTATGGACATCAAAATTATTTTTGAATATTTCAATTTAGAAGTGTAAAAAATGGGCGGCAAAAGCTTTTTTCACCGGCAACTGTCACCGTCCTCAGCCTAAAAAAGGCCTTTACGTTACGTCTTTTAGACGAACGCCGCCACCTTGAACAGTGAACATGCAATAAAAGGAGGGAAATTTGTATTCAGCTATCATGTAGCCTATTTTGAATGCTCACATTTACATATTGCATGTGTTTTTAATTGTTTGTGTAACGTTACTAAAAGTTATGTATTAAGTAATTTATGTAGTTCCTTTTTAAATATAAAATGCAAAATGTAATGCTGACAGACAGCTTTACAGCACACACTGAGATGAGAAGGGTATGTATGGACTAGTCTAACTCTGGGGGTTACGGTGAATAAGCTAAATTCCCAATAAGTCGGCATGTTCCTTTTTTAAAGGTTCCCCCAATTTCACCGACCTGAGGACCGCTGTGTCGGCACATGTGAGTTCTCCTCAGTCACTCATCTGTTCATGCTGGCTTTCATTAAAACTCTGCTGGCTTAACTAACAGTAGCAATCTTTTCTCTTCTACTGTTTTAAGGCCAAGAACAACCTGCCTGCCGAGCAGCGGAAGATGGTGGCCACCTTGTGTGCCACAACACGGCCACAGCTGACTGCTTCTAAGCCCTCAGCCTGAATGTGGCCCAGTCAAAGAGGATAAGGGAGCATTTCCACCAGGCCATCACCCCCACTGGCCATCACCAGCGTCAACAGAAGCGTCCTCCTCCAGTTCCGAGGACGAAACCCCTGTCCCCTACTAGGAGTCAGGGACCTCAGGACTGGAGGAGCAGAGGGAGTTTATGGCGAGGCTGCAAAATGTAAGTAAAATTCTAAAATATGTACTTTAAAGATTCAGTCCATTTTATGTCTGTTACACCAGACCTCACTCTGTGTTTTGTGTTTCCTCAACAGACACCAGAGAAGGCCCTCAGGACGAGCCAGTACGGCAGGCTGATGGTGCAGACTGCGTTCGAGGCTCAACTCCACCTGTCTAAAAAGATTTCGGAGAGGGCGAGAAGGGCAGCGTATTGGGTGCAGCCCAGCATCCCTAGACACACAGACTCTCTCGCACACACACACACATAAATAGTTGTTTTATTGTGTTTCATAGATTGGTTCAGATTAATTTACTATGTTCTTTTTTATTACTTTAAGATTCCTTTTTTATTAGATGTTCTTTTTTAGTAGATGTTAAGATTCATTTACTTTTAGTGTGTTTTCAAATGTTGTTCAATATTGGTATGTGTTTAATACAAGTTCCTTTTTACTTAAAATGTCAACTATAATACTGAGCACGCTTAGCCTAAACATGAAGCTAGGAACACCAAATTGGTCAGGTATTCTCAACACAGGCCCACCTTTGAGTTTGAAAAGGTTCAAGGCAATTTGTAGCTTGAAACAAGCTCCAAAGTAACAGAGTTAAAAAGACAAACAGCCAGAGAACTTGAGACAGAAACCAGCCAGGACCAGTCTTAACTGTTAAATGTATGAGGAGCACATATGCAAATAAAAAGCATTACAAAATTCAGTCCAAGCTGCCTAAACACTTCATTTTCAAGCTAACTTTTACCATACACCTGTCTGATTTTCCTTACTGCAGTAACTGAGGCATTTGAGGTATTTAGGGAACATTTGTAAATTGTAGCCACAGAACTTGTGGTTACATTCTAAACTGTTTGGGTCTGCGAATGTACATCAGTCAACCGCCACACCCTGATAGCTGCTGGTTCACTGTGTTTATATAGACCAGTGTTTGGGAGCAAGAAACTGCATGTAACTAGTTACATGTAATTACATTACAAAATAAATGTTTAGGTGCTAGAGGCACTGAGGAAAAATGTAATTAATTTAGTTACTTATCAAATATTGATGATTACAATGGGGTTACATCTGAAAATATTCTTTTCGATTAAAAAGCTTATATGTAGCTTTATGTAGCTATTGCATTGCATTTTTATAAGTCTGACTATGTTGGTACTACTGTGAGGTTTAAACTGCCTGGTTTAAATTCACTGTTATTCAGCTGTATAGCCCAGTTTGAAACATGTTAGAATACTAATCAAAAAGATGTAATAAATTTCACTACTTTGATAAAGTGACCTGTGGTTGAGTTTTGGCCGCCACACTCACCCTGAGTCAAGGCCAAATGTGGGCCATAAGAAAACGGCATATGTGGGCCACATTAGTGGGACCTGGGGCTGAGTTTCGGCCGCCACGCTCTCCCTGAGTCCCCCTAATGTGGCCCACATATGCAGTTCTCTTATGGCCCACGTTTGGCCTTGAATGACGGCGCTGACCTCAGGTGAGTGTGGCATCCGAAACTCAGCCACAGGTCCCCCTAATGTGGCCCACATATGTAGTTCTCTTATGGCCCACGTTTGGCCTTGAATGACGGCGCTGACCTCAGGTGAGTGTGGCATCCGAAACTCAGCCACAGGTCCCACTAATGTGGCCCAAATGTGGCCCACATATGCAGTTCTCTTATGGCCCACGTTTGGCCTTGAATGACGGCGCTGACCTCAGGTGAGTGTGGCATCCGAAACTCAGCCACAGGTCCACCTAATGTGGCCCAAACCTGGGCCATAAGAGAACTACATATGTGGGCCACATTTGGGCCACATTAGGTGGACCTGTGGCTGAGTTTCGGGAGCCACACTCACCTGAGGTCAGCGCCGTCATTCAAGGCCAAACGTGGGCCATAAGAGAACTGCACATGTGGGCCACATTTGGGCCAAAGATAAATTGCTATCTGGGTCCCCCTGGCCCTGATTGGTGCATCTGAACAGGGAGCTGTGGATTTTAGCCTTACCTACTGCATCTTTAAAGGAGAACTCCGGGCAATTTTTCCATTAATCTTGATTGCTATATGTATATGAGTACTGCCGATAGCAAAAAAAATCGGCCTCAGCAGGCGAGGGGAGCGGCTATAGGAAGTAGAAGGATGCCGGTCCGGGCTGCTAGCCTGGCTAAGGAAACTACCACACAATTCGCCACTGCAGAGACTCATATTCACCAACGACAGCACACAAATGGATATATATGCTACAACTACACATGGAACTGCTGCGTGATGATTATTACCGGAGCCTGGCTGAACACTCTCACTCATCCCAGACGGCAGCTAGCAGCTAAGAGGGTAGGTGAATTTAAACAATGGCTAAGTTGCTAAATGCATCTTGTTGTCATGTAAGGGCCCTGTTCATGTTGCACAGACATTTTAATTGCATTTTGTGTCTGTTAAGAGGCACAAAGGCACTCTTTATCTTATGCCCCCATAACTGTCGTTAGCTGAGTGGGAGCTCTCGGCATTAGCTGCAGCAGCTCCGTGTTGCTAGCACCGATTCGGTTTGTTTTTTTTTTGCTATCGGCAGTACTCATATACATATAGCAATCAAGATTAACGGAAAAATTGCCCGGAGTTCTCCTTTAGATCAAGTTAACTGCTCTCACCACAGCTTCTGTTTTGCATAAAAGATAGGGGTCAAATATGTTTGTACTTACCATACCCAACCCATTTTTCTTACAGTTTTAAGGGCTTTTCACACAGGGAGCGATTTTCGCACCTCGTAATTCATTTTTAAGGAGAGGCAAGCGGGAAGGTGAAACGGTCGCATTCATGCTCGTCACATGCACGTGCCCGTTTAACTTTTCCCTACGCGAGCGACGCGCCATGCAAATCAATGAACAAGAGACCAATTCTTGCCGTTTGTGAGTTCACTAAAATATAAAACTGTTTTCTAAACAGTTATCAGGACACAGACAGCCAGGCGTCTGCTTGTCAGAGCATCGGCTAGACTAGTATTGCCACTATTTGTTATAAATGGACCTGTGTTTAGGGACATATGATACCACGGTCAGCTAATCTCATTCAGTAGATTCCGCAGATTTCGTGTCTCCCTGGTCATTACTGATTGGTTAGTGTAAAACAAAACAAACTAGACTGGGTGGTTTCTGGACAAAATGTATGTGATTGCTTCCAGCTGCTGCTGCTACAGTTACAGTAGGATATTCCATTGTTTCTAAAAAGTTCAACACCAATCCAGAATTGGGAATCAGCTCGGCAGAGCCCCCTGGTTGCCAATCACTTCCAAACTAATGTCAAACTGGTGCTGAAAGCTGATTACAGTCATGCCTTTTGGAGGATTTCTGGGAGCAAATCTTGTTGGAGAATTGTGCAGAATTTGAAATAAAACAATACTATAACCATGGAATTATACTTATTCAAGTTGCATTGGTAAGATTTAAGTGCCACCCATGTGTGACTATCCGTCTAAATTTACAGAACGTCAATGTTTGGTTGTCGGACATCTCCCAAAATGGGTTGCAACTGCATGTTAAATGAGAGCATTATGACAGTTAAAAATGCTGAATAGCAAACTTAAAGGCAGAAGAAGTAGTAACTGTGATGTGCTGAACATGGACCCAGTCTGACAACAAGTTTCTGCGGCTCTTCTGGAGAGTTAACGCATGTAGACACAGGGGAAAAGGACACTGGTGTATCATTCTGCTCCTGAGGCTGTACATAGCTTAAAAAAGCAGACAAAGCCAAAAGAAAGAAGCAAATTAATAAGAAAAGACATCAAAGGAAAGGAAAAAAGAATGTTTGACCCGTCCTACTAACCCTGCAAGCTCCCCCGTCTTGCTGTTAAACTATGTTTGAATAAGTGAAAACCCTTTGTATTAAGCGTGTGGAAACCGTTTGAACAGAACATCTTTGTCTTTCTCACTATGTATTTGTAGTGCACAAAAGCAGCCGAGAGAGTCTTTTGTAGCTATAAAAACAGCTACTGCTACAGTATCCTAGCTAGAGCGCTATGTGGAGTGGTGCCAATGTTAGATAAAACAAAACGGTGGAGCGAGCTAGAGAAAGATCAGAGAGAGAGAGTGGTGCTAACGTTAGATAAAACAAAGCGGCGGAGCAAGCTAGAGAAAGATCAGAGAGAGATGGAGAGCGGTGCTAACGTTAGATAAAACAAAGCGGCAGAGTGAGCTAGAGAAAGATCAGAGAGAGAGAGAGAGAGAGAGAGAATAAAACAAAGCAAGTTCCCTGTACAAGGAGCACTCGACCATACCATGTAAGCGTATGACTCGCTGTGCTCCGACTCCATTTTTTTCTTATTGTTATGGAAACAACAGGTCTGGCTACTCCGTTTGTCATTGGTCGGCTGTCAATAAAGCACTTGACGTAGGGCGTTTTTTCCAGAAAAATTTTACTTTTTTAAACTTCAAAAAGATGCTCCGAGCTGCAGAAAATACGTCGGTGGTGGTGTTGAAAAAGCGCTGAGGGATTTTTTGAAAACGTGGTTTACTCTGCAGGATTATAATGTAAAACAGATGCTGGCAGCTTAAAAAAAGACGCTAAGTGTGAACATTACCTAACAAGAATGCACATCACAGTCTGACATTTATGTCATTTGTAAAGAAGACCGTAACATGGCTTTTCTGCATGTTCTTCTTTCACTCAGTTTTGCTGAAAAACTGATTGGATGTAGTCGCCGTTGGCCGTACCGTATCAGGAGAAAATATTTAGGTGAATCATTAGTAAAAAATAAATAGTAAAAATTAATTATGGAGAAAGAATTGATTTTTAGAAATTGTCACAAACAAAAAACACGATACGTACGGTTTCCGATATTTTTCCCCACCCATACTTAATACATATTGTTGAATGAAAACTACAGTGGGCAGCTGTCCTAGGAAAGTATATATTTGTGCTTTTCAAAGATTCAAATCCTCAGTATGAACCGTGAGCCCGGGGCTGTGAGACAGAGACAGGAAGTCACAGAGTGCAGAGAGACAGGCTAACATGTTCCTGGGATTTGTCGACAGCGAGACAAATCTAGAATAACATCATGCTTATCCTTTAATGGAAGCCACGCATGAGACTCACCTGAGAGTTCAGGTGTAAACACTTGGCCTGGCAGTCAGGATTAACGAACCGCACCGCTGCTCTGCAGGACAGCAACATTAAAAAGGTTTCACAACAACCGCGAGAGAGAAAAGTGTAGCAGCTAACGAACTGGTTTGAACCCTAAGCGTGTGTGTGTGTGTGTGTGTGTGTGTGTGTGTGTGTGTGTGTGTGTGTGTGTGTGTGTGTGTGTGTGTGTGTGTGTGTGTGTGTGTGTGTGTGTGTGTGTGTGTGTGTGTGTGTGTGTGTGTGTGTGTGTGTGTGCTTGTTTAACTATATTCGTGGGGTCCAAAAACCGGGAGTCCAGTATACTTGTGCGGTCCCGGCAGCTTTGTGGGGCCAAAATGCTGGACCCCACAAGGTTAAAGGGCTGTTTGAGGGTTAAGACTTGATTTTAGGATTAGGGATAGAATTAGGTTATGGTTAGGGTTAAGGTTAGGCATTTAGTTGTGATGGTTAAGGTTATGGTAAGGGTTAAGGTTAGGCATTTAGTTGTGATGGTTAAGGTTATGGTAAGGGTTAAGGTTAGGCATTTATTTGTGATGGTTAAGGTTAGGGTAAGGGAATAGGGAATGCATTACGTCAATGGCGGGTCCCCACAAAGATAGTGCCACAAAACTGTATGTGTGTGTGCATGTATGCGTGCAGCTAATGTGCCAAATGAGGAGGAACATGAGAAAATCTGCAGTCAATAATTAATTTGGTGATGGGAGAAAAGAGGGAGTGTATGTTTCAGCTGCCTCCTGCCTGAGTACTTTGGTACCTATTGAATTTTTTATCACATTTCGTAAATAATTGCTTTGTGTGCGTTTTTTCAGGGGGATCTCTGTGGATAACCAATGTTTTTAGTCCAGCGCTGCTCCACACTCTGACCCGTAAACTTACAGCTCAAAGTTTTCAGTTTCGTGATGAGTGTGGAAAGTCAAACATTTGCATGCGTTTACATGATGTGGGTTACATAAATATGCGGCAGAAAATCTGGCATGCAACATACTAAATCTGAATTACTAATAAGTCAGTCTTACCCCGCTGAGACAATGTGGCGACTCTGGCGGCTTATTTTTCGAAGAAATCTCAAACCGGAACTGGCATGTGTCGTGGAAAAGCAGCAGCAGCTGCTGAAACAGATGTGACGTCTTTTTGTTATTTCGCCTGCATAAGCGTGTTTTGTCTTCATAGCTGTCAGTTCATATTGGCGTGGAATATCCTACGTTACAGTCATCCAAAAACACACAAAACAAACATTTGAATCACTGTCAGCATTGCCAATATATTCAAATTTCCTTCGTTTCCTTAATTCGGTTACGTGCCAAACATTTCCTTGGCTCTGAGAATGTTTTTTAAGCAACTAGAGGAGACTCCAGGAAGTTACTGCTGTTAAAGTTTAGTTTTTAATTATTTTAATGAATGTCTTCTCTGGCAAAGTGGCATAACACCCCCATGGAGGTCAAGGGACAACTCATTAAAAAAAGGCTAATTATTCCTCATTTCTTATATCCGTGACACCATTGAAATTAATGAGTCATAGAGCATGTCGAAATATGGTTATTTAAATTGTCTTAAAAACTTTTACTTTTAAATATTTAGCCTACTTTTTACATAGCTGTTCTTTGACCAACTGTATGCTTGCGTTTAGCTACTCATAGTCATTCCAATATGCATCTTGCACTCTACATCCCACTCCATGTGTACTTATCTTGATAATGTGTCTTATTTGTATATTTGTATATTATGTTGATATGTGCCTATATGTATATTGTTGTCTCTATTGTACAGTATGTGTCTATATTACTATTCAATTCAATTTTATTTATAGTATCAAATCATAACGAGTTATCTCGAGACACTTTACAGATAGAGTAGGTCTAGACCACACTCTATAATTTACAAAGCCCCAACAATTCTAATAAGTCCCCCAAGAGCAAGCAGTGCGACAGTGGCGAGGAAAAACTCCCTATTAGGAAGAAACCTCGGACAGACCCAGGCTCTTGGTAGGCGGTGTCTGACGGTGCCGGTTGGGGATTTGATCAACAGTGACAATAGTAGTCACTTTAAAGTTAATGGAATAGTGACTTCAAATGATAGTCGTAGTAATTCATGTCATATCATGGCGCTGCAGGGCATTACAGGATGTAGTGCAGCACAGCAGAACATGGATGGACCTATTTGTCTATGTATAGAGAGTTAACACCTACCAAAGTCAAATTCCTTGTGTATTTAAGTATACTTGGCCAATAAATCTGATTCTGATATCCCTTTTCTAAAATAAGCCTTATCTGAGTTTAGCTGCTTCGGGATTGTTTATTTTGTGTTTCAACTCTTTGCAGTGAGTGTGTGCATGCTGGGATCTGTGATGAAATGTTGGAGCTGCCAAACAATATAGTCCACAAAATGATGGCAGCTGAACAAAAGACGCAATAGGTGTGTCTTAATGTATGCACTGACCGGAAATGCCTGTTCTTCCTAGTATTGTGTTGTACTCATTGAAATAACAGTCCAGTGTTCGCCATTTCAATTGCAACCGCTGCAGCTTCCTCGCCCCCTTTCCGCTCAATAGCAAAGATGGCGACCGTTGCGTGCGAGTAGTGTCCAGCGTTCCACGCTCAATGTTTTGACCGTTTTGAGTGCAGCATCCGGGTAGTGCACTGTACAGAACTTAGCGATTTGAGACACAGCAAATGTTACACTGAGACTGTTAACTGACAGCAAATTAAAAAGTATTTTGCCGAAGAAAATGCGTGTGAATGCTAATTTCCAAAGTTCATTGGCTACTAACAACTCTGTAGCCTGACGTATGTTTGAGTTTGTGTTGTGTACAGTGTCTGAAAAGGGATGGATTTACTTAAAAATAACTTCATAATATAGTATTTGATAAATGAATGAAAGCGTTAGAACTGGAAGATGAATTTGGAGCCAAAATGTCCTTCTTTCTAAAAACAAAAAGAGGAATATGTCATTAAGATTGCATATTTGCACACATGCCGTGTAGGAAATGGCATAACATGAAGCATGTATCCACATGTGGATGCTCTATGAAGCATTTTTTTAATTAGAGGTGAGCAAATAAAATTATCAATATACAAAGTGCGAGAGAACATGAGTAAAGGATGAGCTGTTTAGGAGTGTGTTTTTGTTGCTGCTGTAATCTTCAGGGTCTTAATTAGCAGAAAAGCGATTCACCCCGGTGCTGCAGCCCCTCTGTGTGAGGCTCTAAAACAGCTTGGAGTTTAAGGGCGACACACTGAGAATTTGAAAATCAGGGCGACCCCCCCTCCCTGCCTTACACATCTTGCTTTCCTGCTTGTTAAGAGGCCTGTGATCGGCGAAGGCCGACGCTTTCTAATTGGCCCAGGGAAGGTGTGTGTCCAATCATGGTCTTCATCTGGCCTTTGAAAGTCTGAAGATTGTTTCTGCCTCTGGGAGGTAATTAGTACCACCACGAGACCAGAAGGTCAGTGTGTGTGTGTGTGGTGTGTGTGCTTGCGCGCACGCGTGTGTGTGTGAGATTAACTGTGGCATAGAACCGACAGACGTTCCAGCTGTGCCATACGGTCATCTTATTAAGGATTATCAGCCACTGCTGCTGAACTATGTGTTTTACAATAAAAATCCATTACTGAATCCCATTATTAAAAAAAAATGCAAATTGCGAGGAGCTTATTCAGGCGGACCCCCTGGTTCCGGACGAAAAAGTTGCATTTGTTTTCTTTACAGATGATGTTAAGTGACTCAAAGTTGAAGCACTTGAATTTCTTCCATCGGGGTGAAACTTTATTGGCTGAATTATCAGAGCCAACATACACACCACCCAAAATCCACCAACAAGTCCTCCAAACCACACAACGATATGACTCGTTTGTTCCTACCCTCTAATACGACCCACAGGAGCGTTTCATAAATTAGCACCCCTAGCGGTGGCAGGAAATATATAAAATATCTTAGCCAGAGAATGTAATGGTGGTGGTTTTAAACACGGTAACGTTGTATAACGGTCACAGTTCGGTTAGGTTTAGGCACCAAACCTGCTTAGTTAAGTTGATAAAAAGATGGTCGTTTGATTTCATTGAGTCACGTGACGCAGAGCGTGACGTAGCTCTGTTTCTTCCTCCACAGTGCCGCAGAGGAAGGTCTGGCTAGTCCACACAGCATTCCCGGATGGGAGAAAAACATGCTCTGGTTTATTGCCATTTCTTTAAAATCATCTTGGGTGGTGCTAAGCGCCGGATCGAGCCACAGTGCCTCTGCAAAATAACCTCGGGAAGGCACTTGTTTTGGTGGAACATGTGTACGTTCAAAAGTAGTTTTAGTCGTAAAAACAGAAAAAACTCAGATTGGACAGATAGTCTAGCTAGCTGTCTGGATTTACCCTGCAGAGATCTGAGGAGCAGTTAACCATAGTCCTCAGAAACCCACCAGAGGTTAGAACGCAAACTTCTTCAATATGTCACAGCCCAATGGTCGCACAGCCCTATGGTCCCACAGCCCTATGTTCCCACAGCCCTATGGTCGCACAGCCCAATGGTCCCACAGCCCAATGTTCCCACAGCCCTATGTTCCCACAGCCCGATGTTCCTACAGCCCTATGGTCGCACAGCCCTATGGTCCCACAGCCCAATGTTCCCACAGCCCTATGTTCCCACAGCCCGATGTTCCTACAGCCCTATGGTCCCACAGCCCTATGGTGGCACAGCCCTATGGTCCCAAAGCCCTATGTTCCCACAGCCCTATGTTCCCACAGCCCTATGGTCCCACAGCCCAATGTTCCCACAGCCCTATGTTCCTACAGCCCTATGGTCCCACAGCCCTATGGTCCCACAGCCCTATGTTCCCACAGCCCAATGTTCCCACAGCCCTATGGTCCCACAGCCCTATGGTCCCACAGCCCAATGTTCCCACAGCCCTATGTTCCCACAGCCCAATGTTCCCACAGCCCTATGGTCCCACAGCCCTATGGTCCCACAGCCCAATGGTCCCACAGCCCTATGGTCCCACAGCCCAATGTTCCCACAGCCCTATGGTCCCACAGCCCAATGTTCCCACAGCCCTATGGTCCCACAGCCCTATGGTCCCACAGCCCAATGGTCCCACAGCCCAATGTTCCCACAGCCCTATGGTCCCACAGCCCTATGGTCCCACAGCCCTATGGTCCCACAGCCCAATGGTCCCACAGCCCTATGTTCCCACAGCCCAATGTTCCCACAACACTATGTTCCCACAGCCCTATCTTCCCACATTTCTAAGATTGTTCTTAAAAGTAAAAATAATGTTATATTAAAATCATACCTGCAAACTCAGAAGGGCTGAAAAAGGTGACACACATCTCTTCTGTGTTTTTCAGACAACGGCAGCTACAGTCTGGTGTTACAATCCTCTCTGGTGAAATACAGACACATTTCTACACCGTGTAGCTGTCAGCATTTTATCCGTGTTTACTCCAGCTGCTAGCTAACGGTAGGCTAATGTTACGTGCTGTCGAGTTTAGCGTTAACTAGCGCCCCGTGCGGCGATGTTTCAGTTCCCTCTAACGTCCATTTTTGGAGCATCAGAGAGAAGCGCAGTCATTTAAGTGGCACCTAAATAAGGCACCGAAATCCGCGTTGCTATTCGGTCCGGTAGATAACGGTCGTTACGGCACCGGGGCCGTATTATCCCCGGGTCTGTGCAGGTGCGATGGATCGCTATTTTTAAAATGTAGAGTAGAAAGTACAGATAATTGCGTGAAAATGTAAGGAGTAGAAGTAAAAAGTATGCTGTAAAATAATTACTCCAGTAAAGTATAGATACCCAAAATGTCTACTTAAGTAAGGCAACAAAGTATTTGTACTTACGTTACTTGACACCTCTCGTCACTGAGCAGTGCAAAACCCCTGATACCCCCTGCACCTGTCTGTCTGCCAGTCGACAGGTGGATCAAGCAAGAGCCTGCAGGAACAACTCATCCAACCCACTGGGAGAGCTTTTTAAATCCCTGAGTTATCTCTGACTGACAGAAAGAAGAGGTTTACTGCATGCCTGTCAGGTTTAAGAGTTTCTTCACGTGCTTCTTTCCCTGTTTGACTGCGTCTCCAGCTCGAATGTCAGACAGCGACACGGGGTGTCGATGAACGTTGTTATTCAAGGGAACAAAGAGTCAGAATGAAAAGAAAAGTCTAAACTTAACTTATTCATTTCAGGGGTGGAAACATCGGCGTCTGAGTCGGAGCAGTGAGTCACATCTGAGAGTCTGACAGAGATGAATGTCAGATGGAAAATAGAAATGATGAAAGGGAGATAAAAGGATGATTAATGTTTACAGATGGGTGATAGATGTCCATACAAAGAAAAGAGAGACAGACAGAGGGGAGAAGAACAAGAGGGAGAGATGAAAAGTTTTTTTGTGTGTGTTTGTGTTTGTTTGTGTGTGTGTGTGTGTGTGTGTGTGTGTGTGTGTGTGTGTGTGTGTGTGTGTGTGTGTGTGTGTGTGTGTGTGTGTGTGTGTGTGTGTGTGTGTGTGTGTGTGTGTGTGTGTCTCTCTTAACTATATTCGTTGGGTCCTAAAACCGGGAGTCCAGTATACTTGTGGGGTCCGGACAGCTTTGTGGGGCCAAAATGCTGGACCCCACAAGTTTAAAGGGCTGTTTGAGGGTTAAGACTTGGTTTTAGGATTAGGGATATAATTAGGTTATGGTTAGGGTGAGGGTAAGGATTAAGGTTAGGCATTTAGTTGTGATGGTTAAGGTTAGGATTAGGGATAGAATTAGGTTATGGTTAGGGTGAGGGTAAGGGTTAAGGTTAGGCATTTAGTTGTGATGGTTAAGGTTAGGGTAAGGGGCTAGGGAATGCATTACGTCAATGACGTGTCCCCACAAAGATAGAGCCACAAACCCATGTGTGTGTGTGTGTTCTTTAAATCCTATTTAAAGAATAGGGACTACTTTGTATCTATAGGTAATTATACATCTGAGCATACAAATATGACGTGCAGAGTTCCCCAAGGCTAAGTTCTGGGGCCTCTTCTGTTCAACATCTACATGCTTCCACTGGCTCAGATTATGGAAAACAACAAAATAAGTTACCATAGTTATGCGGATGACACACAAATTTACACACAAACCTTATCACCAGGCAACTATAGCCCAATACAACAATTAAATATGTGCATTGAACAGATTAATGATTGGATGTGCCAGAACTTTCTTAAATTAAATGAAGAAAAAACAGAGGTGGTTGTTTTTGGAGCAAAAGAGGAACGATTGAAAGTCAGCGCTCAGCTTCAAACGACAATGTGAAAAACAACAGACAAAGCCAGAAATCTTGGTGTAGCCATGGACTCAGACCTGAATTTTAAAAGCCACATTAACATAATTAAAAAATCAGCCTATTATCACCTTAAAAATATATCAAGGGTTAAAGGACCGATGTCTCAGCAGGATCTGGAAAAACTTGTCCATGCTTTTATCTTCAGTACACTTGACTACTGTAACGGTGTCTTTACAGGTCTCCCTAAAAAATCAATCAGACAGCTGCAGCTGATTCAGAACGCTGCTGCTCGAGTCCACAATAAAACCAAGAAAGTGGATCACATCACTCCAGTACTGAAGTCTCTACACTGGCTTCCAGTGCCTCAAAGAATTGATTTCAAAATACTTTTACTGGTTTATAAATCACTACTACTCACTAATCACAACGGTTTAGGGCCAAAATACATTTCTGATCTGCTGCTACATTATGACCCACCCAGACCTCTCAGGTGGTCTGGGACAGGTCTACTGGTTGTCCCCAGACTCAGAACTAAACAGGGGGGAAGCAGTGTTTAGTTTTTATGCTCCACATATTTGGAACAAACTCCCAGAAACCTGTAGGTCCGCTGCAACTCTCAGTTCTTATAAATCTAAGCTAAAGACCTATCTTTTTAATGTTGCTTTTCTTTAGATAACCCTCGTATTATGTTAAGGGTCAATTTGACCCGTTTGCGTTTTTGTGTTGACCAAAATACTGGTTAACCTATCTTTTTCTTCATGAAATTGTATGACATTTCCTCATTTAGGGTCATGAACTTGTTCATAAAATCTGGACACACTGATGTGTAGTGGAATGTCTGTTCAGAGTCTGTATACAAAGATGATGTTGCGGGTCATTTTGACCCAGAGACTTTCCACACCCATTTAGGGGTGTGTGTGTGTGGGGGGGGAGGGGGGGGTTGTGTGTGTGTGTGTTTGTGTGTGTGTGTGTGTGTGTGTGTGTGTGTGTGTGTGTGCGATGCTATTGACGATCCGGATTGTGAATTTTCCTATGATGAAGAGGATTCAGGGGACCAGTCTGGTGTAGTATACATTAGCTGAAAACAATGGGCAGCAATCATCCTCAACATGGACAGCTAAAGATGCTGACATAAAATGGTCAACATCACCACACTGACGCCAAGGCAGACTGTCATCAAGATGACTCCAAGCCCCACAAGAGTTTCTGCCACACTAGTTGATGATATTCAATCACCATTTCATCTCTTCATATCCCAACCAATAGATAGGATCATAGTGGACATGACCAACTTGTAGGGGAGGTGTGTATTTCAAAAGAAATGGAAGCCACTGGATCAGATTGACTTGCATGCATACATTGAAATCCTAGTCCTGCTGCGTCCGCAGCATCCACCCATGCTCTGCAGTGCCACGTTACATCCCGCAACACCCTGCTGTGATGTTCATACGCACAGAGTAGTCAGGATCCGGTATAGGAGACTGCACTACCCAGTATGACACAATGTGCCCTGCTATGACATAAACTTCCATGACTACCTCGAGGTCACTGTTTCATTATCTCTAATGTGACTATTATCACCACTGTTCATCACACCCCCAACCGGCCCCGTCAGACACCGCCTACCAAGAGTCTGGGTCTGCCGAGGTTTCTTCCTAAAAGGGAGTTTCTCCTCGCCACTGTCGCAACAGCCACTGATAATGCTTGCTCTTGAGGGAATTACTGTAATTGTTGGGGTTTTGGAATTTATAGTGTGGTCTAGACCTACTCTATCTGTAAAGTGTCTCGAGATAACTCTTGTTATGATTTGATACTATAAATAAAATAAAATTGAATAGTATTAGCTAGAGTTTACAAGTCAAAGGGAGAAGCAATTGTCAGTCTGTGGAATGATGAGAGTGGAAGGCCAATATTTCTAGCAACAATGTCTTTGGAGTCAATTCATACGAAAGCTTGGGTGTTCCGCAACACCAGAGCTGGTCGAGTGAAAGAGACAAACTAGCTGAGATCAGAGATGTATGGGATGAATGGGTCAAAATTGTACCTGTATTGTACAATCCTGGTCCCCATGTCACTGTAGATGAACACCTTGTTCCATTCAATGGGCGCTGTCCCTTCTGACAGTACATGCCCAACAAGCCTGCCAAGTATGGCATCAAAATATGGGCATCCTACGATGCCAAATCTAGCTACTATGCATGGAATATGCAAGTGTATACCGGAAATATTCTCACTAAATAATTGGTAAAAACAGTTTTGGGGGAAAAAATGTTTGTGATTAGGAAAAAAAGTTTGTTTTGAGTGTATTTACACTGTACGGGTCATTTTGACCCGTAACATCATCAATGTCATTTTTTTTCAACATAATACGAGGGATAATCTATTTTATTAACTTTAATTTCTTATACTGCACTGTAACTTTTATTCTTATACTGCACTATCAATTTTATTCTTGTCTTTTAATGTTTTTAATTTGTTTATTAATGTTTTTAAATTGTTTTTAATTGTTTTCTAACTGCTCTTTAATGTTTTATATAAAGCACTTTGAATTGCCCGGTTGCTGAAATGTGCTATACAAATAAAGCTGCCTGGCCTTGCCTTGCCTTGCCTGTGTGTGTGTGTGTGTGTGTGTGTGTGTGTGTGTGTGTGTGTGTGTGTGTTGTTGCCTATGACAGTTAAAGTGAATCAAGTGTCTTTCTGTTTCAGCTGGTGATTTCAAGTCTTTGAGTGAAAACTGTTGTGTGTCGTAGACATGTACATCACCAGAGGCCAAGGGCGTATATTCAGTTCCAACATTGGGGAGGGGACACATTATAACCAAATAATATAATATATTAGCTGTGCAATTCTTTTTTTTATTACATTACTGCCATGAAAAAAAAGATTTGGAAGCAGGGACTCAAACATCACTCGAGACAAATAAATCTGTTCTGATCTTGGTGTGTCTTTATGTGGGTAATACAAATAATCTATCTCAATAATCTCCTATATGTCACCTTTTTTGCCCTGAGTCATGGGCAAGAAAGACGGCCCACACGCAGATGATTAGCAAGTGTGAAATAGCGACGAATGCATTTGTTAACGCTGCTCATCACAAGGGGCCGCCGGCATTATCTTGCTGGGTCTCTGGGTTTAGATTAGATTGCTCAACGGGAAAGAAATACGTCTGAACTTTTCAACTCGTAGGCGGAGGGAGGAGAAATGTGTAAGAGACAACAAAGACAGCAGAGCAAGAGAAATAAGAGAGGAATGAGTTGAAAAGAAAAGAGAGAGAGAGAGAGCAGACAGAAAAGGAAATGATGAAAGATAAGTGGTGAAGAGTTTGAAGTAGTTTTGGGGAGAACATAGAGAAAAAGGGGAAGAAAGAGAGAGATTGATGTAAGCCAGTCTCATCCTTTTTGATGTATTTTTCTTCATCCATCCATCCACATCCATTCATTCATTCATTCCTTCAATAATTCATTAATTCATTAATTCATTTATCCAAAGATGAACCTACTGTGTCAATGAAAGCTGGATCCTCCATTCAAACTGCCATCCATTCATCCTTTGTTTCATCTATCCAGCCATTACTTCTTCCATTTACAGCGCCTGTCTTTGCACTCACCCATCTTTTTAATCTCTGTTCCTTCTGTTCATCCACTCTTCTATCCACCCGCACCACTATGATGCCTCCAGATATGCTTTCACCCAATCATTCATGTCTTTTATCCTTCTTTCCATTGATCATCCATTCATCTTTCAGCCTGCTCTTGCCTCTCTTAAAGGCTGTCCATCTTTTAAATGTCCCTTCTATGACCCTCATTACATAACCCTTTATTTAGTTACAACCATATGTGTAATCTACAGGGGAGGGGGGGATGAGTGGGTTACAGCCCCCCCACCAATAATCAATACTGGGCTTTTTCCGAGGAATTTCTTGCTTTTCAATGTTGTTGTTATTTTATTTGAGAGTTTTTGTCGCCTTTTTCAACTTTTCTTCATTTTTTTCAGAGTTTTTGTTGCTTTGTTTTTAGTCTTTGGTGCTTTTTCTCCAAAGTTTTTATCACTTTTTTCGACATTTGTGGCCTTTCGATGTTTCTGCCTCTTTTAACATATATATATATATATATATATATATATATATATATATATATATATATATATATATGCAACACCATACATCTAAGCTTCCTCACACAACATGCAGTTATTTTACTTCAGGAAGACACACACACACACACACAGTCCATCACCTTTTTGGTTTGACTACCAATGCGTTTAATCTACCAGTCGATAAAACTTCTAAAACGCCAAAACATCTCTAGGTAAACTGTCCTGAGTTGATACCCTGAAAGCACTGTTTGACTGACAAGTCAACAACTTGGATCTCATTAGTTTTCACATCCAAACTAAATCTCCACAGCCAACACAAGCTCAATACCTTTGTGCAGGCAGCAGTCAGACGAACACGAATCTCTGAAAATCGCTCTCTGACGTTGACAAACCATCGAGTTCAGGAAATTGATCTGCAGATTGAAAACCCATTTGTTTGTTTGTTTGTTTTGCAGAGAGGACTTTTTATTCAGCACAAGAACGATGAGAAAACATCCACGCACGCACGTGTGCGCACACACATATAGTCGATTCTTTTACGTATCATAATTTTTTTGCAAATATTTTTTAAATTGATTCTTTTCCATAGAATCAATATGTTTGATTTATTTGCTTTACCAATGATTCGTCTACATGTTAAGGGTTCTACGGTACCGCCGACGGCGACTACATCATATCCGTTTTTCAGCAAAACAGAGAGAAAGCTGAAAATGAAAAAATAATCTACATTATGTTCTTCTTTACAAATGAAATACATGTCAGACTGACTGACTGACATGTGATGTGCATTCTTCTTAGAAAACTATCAGTTTAAAAAAAAAATGTCTCATGATGTATTGTCTCTAGAAGAGTATGATTCCAACTTTTGTGTCTGTTCAAGAGGAAAAAGAAAATCGCAATGCTCAATACTGTGAAAACGCAATAAATGAAAACCGCAACACAAATCGAATCGGAGCCCATGTATCGTGAAAGAATGGAATCGGGACAAAAAGTATATAGTCCCAGCCCTGCCATCGACCAAGGTTATGCATCTGCTCCCATGAACACGACTCTGATGACACAAGGGGAAACGTATGCTCATATCGTCCCCCATGACAAGGAATCCTCCTAAGTTGCTTCGTGCTTCGTTTTAATCCAAACTCTCATCGATCAGTGTCAGCTCTGTTTTCACTCGGCTGCTTCTTTAGTTAGAGCGGCTGAATGGGAAGGAGCCAAAATAAAAAAAGTCCCTGGGTGACTGATTTCCAAGGTACCACAGAAAGTACCCATGTAAGGGAGAACTAACAAAAGAGGGGGCCTTGAAGTTGAGAGGAAGCAGCGATTTTCTGAACCGTGACACCAACACAAATCACATTCCTGATTGTGTTATTTGATGACACGGTTGAAAAAGATCAGATTCTTTCGAAAGGATGTTTAGTTCGAACAAAAGAAACCAATTTGCCCTGGACATGAGCTGAACATCTTGTTGTTCGCAGTACGATTCCTCTTCATGAGATGATGTTGTCTCACTTGCCCAGAGTTTAGATTTGCTTACTTGAGAAAAATAGTCCTTTACAACCGAGAAGTAAAAGCTTGAAGGTTGACTTTGGAAAAAAAAGCTTGGCACTCTGAGCGATACGGCAGCTATCAGAAAAATGGCATTGAACCCTGTTTGATTGTTCCAACATTACCTCTGTACAAACAAACTATGTTTACATTTTCCTTACAAGTGACTGACATCTTTCGGTTCACGGTAATAAAGACTCAGAAAGAAAGGGAAAAGTTGTACAACATTAGTCAAGGTTCCATCTGAATGTAGTACAAAATGCAAGGTGCGGTTTGTGAAAAAAGCAGGGGGGGAATGATGAAAAAAAAAACATGGATGAAAAGGATGAAAAAAAAACATGAAATAATTAAATCCCCCTTTCAATTCCCATGGATTTAGACCTACTCTGTTTAGAATATTAGCAGTTAATATTTGTGCACGTTGCAAAAGAAGCTGTGTGCAGTCATTGAGGAAGTGGTTCAAGGAAATGTCTCTGACGCATAGAAGGTTAAGCTCAAGCCGTTAACTATAGTTTAAGCCTTTTATCGCATAAGAATGCATTGTGTACCAGAGAGATAAGCAGAAGAACAAGAAAAGACAGTTAAAGTTAAAAAAAATAGAAGAGGAAGTTGCAACACACAGAGACCCCGACCTTGGTGTGTGTGTGTTTGTGAAAGATAACAGTTTCTGTCTAGAAACTAGGAGACACCTCCCTTACCTGTGAGGAGAGAATAAAGACACCGGGAAAACTCAGATCAGGGTTCACTTCAGACGAGGTCTTGGTGGACCATCTCTGACTTAAAGGTCCCATGACATGGTGCTCTTTGGATGCTTTTATATAGGCCTTAGTGGTCCCCTAATATTAGATCCGGGAACGCATATTAATATTAAAAAACCTCATAAAGTGACATTTTCATGACATGGGACCTTTAATGTATGTTTCCAGTGAAACGTATGTGCTGTCTGAGAACACATAATTGTGTTGTAACCTCTTATGCTGGACTCAGTAAACTTTGCTTAACTGAACTCTTCGTCTCAGATTGATCCTTGTGTTCTGGTAAACTTAAGTCTGATGTGAGAAGGTGCGGGAATTAATAAATTGGAGTCAGATTTCACAGGCCTTAAAGGTCCAATATGTAATATGTGTACTGTAATAAATCAAAAAATGACACCAATGCCTCATCAGATATTAAGGAAACATGTTAAGCTGAAATACTATCTTTTCTGACAACAATGCTAATGTCAGTAGTTTTTCTTTTTGAAATTTACATTCCGTGACGGAATTTCTGTTTATGTTTTGGCCTGTGTGTTGTTATAAACTGCCCAGTTTGACAGCCAGGCCGGGTTGCCAGATATACCTGTAGAAAACGTAAGTTTACACTTTACTGTTTACAAAGTGTAGTTCAGCGGCCGGAGGCGACAATGGTGAGTTATTTTAAGCCACGAGAGGGGGGCTGTAAATCGGGAAGAGAGGACTGTGAGTTTGCATTGTGTTTAGCGATTGTTGCCGTAATTCAACTTCTGTCAGTTGGGTACAGCGCTCCGCATGAGCACTAACTTTTATGACTGTCAATATAGCCAGCATCTAACGTTAGCTATTCCGCTGTGCTGTGGAGTAATAGCCACATTGTTGTGGATGCTGCGGTCTCAGCCTGACAACCAACGTGAACTTCGAGCCTGGGGAGGAGGGGCGGGGGAGACGACTCTCTCCAGTATTCTGAATTGGTACTGCAGTAACTTTTTTAAACACTAGCTGTCAGTATTACATATTGTACCTTTAAGGCCTTACAAAATTCTCTCTACATTGGCCAGCGAAGCAGAGTTCACTATATGCGGTGAAAACAAAATACTTTCAACCGGGAAACCCGGCTCGTAAGTTCCTCTGGAGTGTTTTAATCCAAATCCAATCTTTTTTTTAACCCTATCGAGTCGTTTTGGTGCCTGAATTTAACTGTCAGTGCCGCACGATGCTGACTTTTTCTTGCTTAACTCCCCTTACATGGCCCCTGAAAGAACCGTCATCTGTCGGTGCCTGTAGCCGCCTCACGGTCACCTATTGGCGGCTGAACAACTACCGCTGGAAGCCGCTGTCCCGGAGCTCTGTAGCGGCTAAATACAACCAGCAACTGCTCGTGAGTTCCATTTTCACGTTCTCACAGCGTAATGCATTGAACGATCCACCTACGTAAACACCTTCCCGCAATCAATGGCAGCGTCATTACGTCGACCAACGTAGGGAGCGTAGTGCAAGCGTAGGGTTCAGTGGAACACAATTCTAAGGTTCGGCAGAAACCCAAAAAGCCCAATATTTGGCCAAATCCAAACCCGAATCCTGGATTTGGAGCATCCCTAATCAAAACAGTACACAACAAGATAACATTTAGCTTTCATCAATATACCAACTTTTCCACCTAAGCCTGGGGTAAAAACATTATTGTGAAATGTTAAAAGAATCTTATTTCCGATGTTTCCACTGATATTGTTTATGCACAAATGCACGTACCAAAGGCGAATAGCTACAAACCTATTGTTGGGGAGTTACTGTGGCTGGCGGGGTAACCCGTAACACGCTTCGGGAGAGATCCTTGTTGATTGTGCCGAATCCACTGAAATACATTTATTTTGGTCTGAAATTTAGCTGGTACAAATGTTGATTTGATCAGGCCCTTAGGAGGAAGGGTTTGGGTGGATGCAGGGTGCGAACTACGGGGGAGCTCGGCTCCCCTTAATAAGACATGGGCTCCCCTGAAAACGTGATTTGTGAAATTTTGGGCGGTCTCTAAAAATATTGACAATGTGTCATTTTGACGTGCAATTTCAGTTTTGTGTAACGTGATCGTCGTGGATTATAATGTGTAAAATTGCTAAAATATCATTCATTCATGCATGATGGCGATTTAAACCTAATTCACTTCAATAACATGCTATTCTTGTCATGAGCATCAAGGCGTGGCGGCGCTGCGGTGCAAATTCAACTCATGTTTTAGTACATGTTCACTCAAAGATTCGTAGGAAAAACATTGAAGGCCATTAATCGCCGCGCAAAGTCCTTGAAATCCATTCTGCAGTTAGCATCATATAGCCATTGCAAGAAGCGATTGTGTAGCGATGACGTTAATAGCATAGCCGATTCACCTGCTGCAAGCCCTGTTGGCACACCTCCCACCGGGGTGACAACGCAAGAAGAAGCTGAAGAAATAATGTCCTCTCTGGCTGAAGATGGAGGTGGTAACAGCTCGTCAGAGGCCGGTCCCCATTCTAACCCCTCTTGCTCTTCTCTCCTGTTAAATTGGAACAGCCAGCAGTGGAGGGACTGGAAGAGCCGATAATACATGGTTGTTTGTTAAGGATGGAAGCTTGGGATGTGTCGCTTCATTGAACGGAGGAATTATGGTATTCTTCGGTAGCCTGGGTAACTTTAACCGTTGTTCGTTTGAAATCTAATATACTAATATAGGGCTAAAATACTTTGTTTATAGGCTATTTGTGGGTGGCTGTTTGACCTATCTATTCCTGTTGATAAAGTATAAGGAGGAGTTAGTATGCAGAATGTTTGTTACTTGAAATGGAAAACCCCAACCCTAACCCTCACAGAAAGTTTGTGCTGTTTACATCAAACATTCAGCCGAAAGTTGCTGAAACATTATGCTTTCTGTGTGTGTGTGTGTGTGTGTGTGTGTGTGTGTGTGTGTGTGGAAAAGTAATTTAAAGTAGCATCATTCAGTCTGAAGGGATGATTCATCTCTTCGTCTGAGCCAGCAGGACATATAAACACCCAGGGATAATTCTGTCTTGACTTGACATGCCGGAGAAATAGAGAAAATAACATTTTGCTTCAACAACTTTTCTCTTTGATGGGAACGTGTGGATACAAGTAATGAGCGCATCAAATGTTTTCAAGACACAGTGACTCGGTCGGAATGGGAAAATGGGAGGTGCCAAGGTTCCCCGAGTGCAGTGCATGAGTTAATTAACAGTTAGCAGGCAAGCAGTGCTCTCTAAGAACAACTTTTTCCCCTGAATCTGGGATCTCGTGATGACGCATTTTATTAGAACTTGGCACAGAATTTTATATCTGAATTGTTTGAAGGCGAGGCCTACCTGAAATCCAGAGCGCTCTACAGATCCTCTAAGTCAGTGGTTCTCAAACGTATCACTCATAGGTCCGCATCTGAATTATTTCTAAGGTTAGGGGTCTGGAACAATTGGCAATAAAAAAAATCATTTCAAACATCAAACATTTAATCAACTCGCTTTTAAATTATTAAGCAACAAACATTCAAGTTGAGTGCTCCGTTTTTAATTTCATTCACTATATTGTCCACTATGAAATTCCCACAATGCACTGCTAATCTGAGTGTACATATGATGTACCCTACATTTTACTCCCGTATACCCACAATGCAACACGGTCGTGTTTTCCCCGGGGGAGAAGAAGAAGCAGAAGGACCCTCGGAAACTGAAGAGGAAAAATGGAGCGGGCCTTGGTTTCTAAACTGTGGAAATGTAACATGCAAAATATATAATATACAACCTTTACTTTTTCACTTTTCTCCTATATGCTCGGTTTGTTTCAGGGATGTATTAGAAGTATGTTTATTTTCGGTTTGTTAACAAGATGCTGGGTGCGCCCACCTCACCGCATCTACTGACGCAACGATGCGTTTTCAGTGTAGTGTCCGAAATCTCGCTTGGTCGTTCCTTATATAGTTCACTATTTAATAAACACCATATAGGAAATAGTGAGTAGAGCTGTAATCGGGCCTTAAAAGTTAGGCCCGACTAGGCCCGAGAAGTACATTTTGATTGACAGCTTTTTAAAAGCCCGAACCTGTGTACAGCCCGACATTATTCGAATGTGCGCACGCACACAGCTCTTTTGTCAAGAATGAGTCAATAAAACATGTTTTAACATACTTATTCATGACTAACATATGCTATCGGCCACTTTGGAAGTTGGAACAAAGAAATAAAATAAGTCCTCCAGAGGCTCCAGCCTCCGTTTCACTTCCTCAGCATCCATTTACCGCGCAACCCTGAGTGCAAGCCCGAGTCCGTGTAAAATGACAGAAATTAAGACTGAACCCGACCGAACCCGTCGGGTCCCATTGGGTCCCGTCATGTTCTGTTGGGTTCGGACAAAGATCTTCAGCTCTAATAGTGAGTGAGTGAATGAGGGAACAGTTTCCAACACAGTCATTGCCTTTTTCTTAGGTCAACAGTTCACACACTTTCTGTTGGCGTAGGAGGCCTGATATATACTGTGTATTGAATTCGAACAACGAGATGTTTGACCTCGCTCTCCCCTTCCTGCATGAACATGACTGACTCACCATTATATAAACCGTGCAATTTTAAAACATGTAACAGCCTTCACAGTGGGTTGCTTCCCAATGAACACTGAGCGTTTGATTTTTCCTCTAATCCCAAAAACACCCACTTTCCTGGTCGCTCCGTGTCCTGCGCCAACGTCCTTTTTCAACTGGAGCTCTGTCAAATCAGTACCAAACACCATCGACATGCTTCCCTGGTTGGTCTGCATGATTTATCCCACTCACAACACTCAACCTGAATCTATTTTTCTGCGGCTGTTGGATCTAATAAACATAAACGCCTCTGGGAAATGGTGAGCAACAAACGCAACTGTTAGTTAATAGGGCCGGGGGAAAACAATCTGATTCACGTATGTATCGTTAGATTCTCCTAAATATTATCTGTTTATACGGTACCACTGACGGTATACATCATATCATATCATATATGCTTCCAGCAAAACAGAGCGAAAGCAGAAAGTCCAAGTTATGTTCTTTAAAAATGAAATAAATATCAGACTGACTGACTGCCATGTTCTACAATTATGTACAGCTTTTTATGCGCACCCTCCACCCTATGGCGCAGTGATGCTCAAAGCAAACACACACACACACACAAAAAGAATATATATACTGTATATACACACACACATACCTATACTAATGCATAAACATATAAATACTATACCCACATACATACATGTCAAGAGAAAAAGAAGAAAACTAAACATATATACATGTATACACGCACTCATATACACATTCATACATAATTGACTTAGTTTGATGAAAACTTTTAACAGTAGGTCTTATCATATTGCAATTTACAATGTAGCGCCAAACATGGCCTCAGACAAGACGTACAGAGTATTCCCTGAAGCTGCCCTTCTTGCCATAAAATCTATATGCAGTTGCCTATATTTTCCAATTGACTGTAGCGGTCACGTAAGTAGACATCGCAGTAGAAATAAAACTAATTTAATGATAACACAAAGAGAACTTTCAAAACATGCAAGCTGGTGATGTCCAAATACAAGAAAAACCAAGGAACACGGAAGGAACGGGGAAAAAAATCAATGAACACGAAAATATAGCTTACACTGGAAGAAACTCACACACAAGACTCACGACTGATGAGGATAAACCAACGACAGACACAGAAATTACAGAGACTAAATACCCAAGGAAACAAGGGTGAGCAAGGGACAGGTGACACAAGGGCTGGGGAACAGGTGAAAGACATCAGGGCGGGGCAGACAATGTCAAAAGCGGTAAAAAAAAAAGAGAGGAAGTAAAACGAGACAACACATGGGAGAACAGAGAGACTACAAAATTAAACAGGATATGGAAAATAACAGAAAAGCCACAGGTATGACAGTAGCTAGAGTAAGAGTGAAGTCTCAGCTTTTGTTTTTGTTAAAGAAGGAAAAGAAAATCGCAATACTCAAAACTATCGAATGGCAATACCTCTAGAATCGCAATACAAATCGAAAACAGCACTGGAGTATCGTGAAAGAATCAAATTGGGACAAAAGCATATCGTCCCAGCCTTAGTAGTTAACGGGGTAAAACCTGCAGCGTGTTCTTAAAGTCAGACATGATTTGTAGAAAACCTTTTCGTCAAGGATGAGCTAATTTCTGGAGCGTGATTAAAAAGGTGGAAGAGAGCAAACTGTGCGGGAGTGAAGGTGAAGCCTGAATGTGCCTCTGAAAGCTGCGGAGAGGAGTGTGTGTCATCGTGTTGACGGCGCTCACTGAAAGAGTTCAAAAGCGACGGCAAGTGCCAAACGCCTGCGAGAGAACATCCTGACCGAAAGCCACGGCCAACAAAATCCTCTCCTTAGAACAGGACTTGGCAGAGCTCAGAGGCAAACACTGGGACGCCATCCCCCCTTTAGTTAAGAGTGAAAGACAGAACACAGTTCCAGTCCCTTTAACTGGGGATGATGGACTTTTCTGCTTGGCCCTGAATGTTTTCGTTCTCTTAACACAAAAAACAGCAGACTGCAACTCGGACTTAGAGTGTAATGTTCAGCTTTCCAATACGAGAGACGCTGCTGAGGACAGATACGTAGAACTCTGCATTCAGAAGAAATTTTGAGCGTCAAAGACTTCATTTCCTGCATTCTGACACACTTTTATGCACCAACTTACGGTGGAAATACCTTGATTTAGCCTATGTGAAGAAGAAAAACACAGAAGACATTTCAAAATATATCAAAATTATAATGGAAAGTATGTCGTTACGTGCCATTGCGCATTTTTAAGTGGTTATATGGAAATCCTGGAGCTTTCTTAGTGGGTATACTGCGTATACCTGCGTATCACGTAGACTACACCACTTGTCTATGCACAAAAAACTACTTAGTTAAGTTTAGAAAAAGATGGTGGTTTGGGTTCAAATCAGACATTACTTCACTTCCTGAAGGTGTAAGCAAGTGACGCAGAACGGGACGTAGCTCCGTTTGCTCCGTAGTTAGAAAATCAAAACCTCGCCATTTACACAAACCCCTGTCTCCTGGGTGAAAGTCCTATGTTTGTTTGCCTCCTTACAAGGAACTCGGCACTCTTACTTAATTATAACATCATATTTCTCTATATCTGTATATCTGTATTTGTGTCTCTGTGTCCCAACCGGCAGCAGCAGATGGCCGACCACCAAGAGCTTGGGTCTGTCCGAGGTTTCGGCCTAAAAAGGAAGTATTTCCTCATTTTTCTATGACTCTGCAGCAGCAACAGCTCGAAGAGTGGGATATTTGAAGAAAGTTTCATGGGGGAAGAGCTGCATTTGATTGGTTTCCCTCTTGGGAAATGATTGCACATAATAACAGCACAGGCAGTAACCGGTAATTTCGCCGATCAGTGTCACCATTGCCTGTGTCATTTTCCTAATTTTCTGCACTTGAAAATGGTGACAGCTTCAATCAGCCTTCTCCACCTCCCACCTCCCACTGCCTCTCAGATGGATTCAGACCCACCCACACACTTCTGGGTAAAGAACGCAAAGTGTCAGTAGACATGAGTGGGAAACACACACACACATGCACGCACACACACATGCACACATCTCTAAGAGTGAAACTGTAGAGCCCGGAAAGTGAGAAGAAGTCATTAACCCCCCCCCCCCTCAGATTGCCTTCCTTCTCACTCCTCTCTAGTTGCCAAAATGCAACCTAGGGTCTTTTTGTGAATGTACCCAAATCAAACTTTCGCTTAAAAGCATAATTAGGACGGAAGCGCCACTTTTAAGATTGACCCTATTCTCGTTTTTCGGTCAAATGGCCTTTTGAATGGGAGAGCTTAGGGGCACTACTATGATAGCATCAAAATCACTATTTTTAAAACACTAAGAAGGCTCGACACAATATGAAACTTTGCTCCAAGTATCACCAGGGGCTCTACACATGAACTCCAGCATTGAGAACATTGTTTGTGTACCCAGAGTTTACTAAAAAGAAAGTTTTTAACAACTCACTTTAGCTGTTGGGTTTTCCACTCGCCGCCATCTTGCCAGTCAAAACTAGTCGATCTCCGAACGCGACGTAACAGGGAGGAGAGTAAAGACGGACAGCTCCTAAAGCTTAGTTCCATAAAAATGCATACTTATACAATACTATTGACCTTGTAGTTGAAAAAGGAGCCTCATATAAGAATGACATTTGCATTCGGAGATCGACACTTTTTGACTGGCAAGTCCTAATTATGCTTTTAAACAGAAGTTTGACTCGGGTACATTCACAAAAAGAGCCTAGGTTGCATTTTGGCGAGAGTTTTTACGCTTTAAGTCCCTGACACACCAAGCAGACGAAGGCCGACTGTGGTGTCGCCTCATGTCGGCCCTCGTCGCCTATGTCTGGGCCAAAAGTTAGCACTGGAACACACCGCAGAGACTACAGCCGATGGCCGAGTGCCACTTACGTTCTGCACCTGCGCAAGAGGAAATAACTCTCCATACCAGCAGGCGGCGGGAATCTATTCGTCATTCAACAAGGGAAACCCGATACCATCGCTATGATACCGTCAACAAAGCGTTTGCTTGATCAGCGGCAGAACCAAACAGCGCCTACGGTCCCTCCGCTTCACTCCACGCCTGGAAGACAGCGGACACTGGTAGATGGCGAACCAGACTGTGCCTCTCCCTGTCTGTCAACCGTTCTCTCGGCAAAGTCTCCCTACAGAGCGACCCAACGCCCCCCTGCTGGCTCGTTAGCTAACTAGGTCCGGGCATCGTTCAACAATATTCAATACTGGTACCGATACCAATACGTAACTTTGATACTGGTTCCAAAAACGATATTTTTTTCGATTCCAATTTTATTATACAAAAATACATTGATTAAAAAAAATTACACATTACATCACATATCTTTTTATTTATTCTTTACCTCCTACTACGTGAGCCCCGTCTCAAGAAGATTATCCAAACCAAATTGTCTCTCATCTGGCGTTAGCAATGTGCTTTCCTTTGATGTGAATTAAACATTAAGTTGTTACATTTGACTAATTTAGAGACTGGACACACACAAACTGTCGCTCACTGTCGACTGTCGCCTCGGTGGGTCAGCGCTTTTAGAGGCATCATCAATTTAGCATTACAATTATTACATTTGTACACAAATGATGCCTTCACAGGAGTGCGACGATGATTTGATATATATTTAGGGCCCGAGCGCCGACAGCGGCGAAGGCCCTATTGAAACTGAAGGAATTATTCTTTCTTTCTTTCTTTCTATTATTAGGGCCCGAGCGCCGACAGTGGCGAAGGCCCTATTGAAACTGAAGGAATTATTCTTTCTTTTTCCCGGCAAATGAATTGGCTTTTTGAGGGGCTAAACATATTCAAAAACTCACCAAATTTGGCGGTCGCATCAAGTCTGGTGAAAATTTACGTATTTTAAGGGTTTCGCGAATAGGTGCACAAAAATAGCACCCCCTAGAAAGATAAAAAAATTTAGCCCCTGCAGTGTGTTTAACGTAGAATCAAGAAACTTAGTACACATATGTAACATGTCAAGATGTACAACAAACTTCATTAGAGCCATACCCTAAACCCAACAGGAAGTCCGCCATTTTGATTTCAAAGTTCGAAATTAGTGCGATTTTGGCCATTTCCACATGTCGTACTTTAACGAACTCCTCCTAGAGATTTCATCCGATCAACTTCAAACTCGGTCTGTGCCATCTTAAGATATTAAAGATGAAAAGTTATTAAAAGAAAAACTTTTCGTCATTGGGCGTGGCCGTGGCGAGGCGGCCATTTTGTGCGTTTCGCCGCCGAAACAGGAAGTGGGTGTAACTCGAGTGTACGTTATCCGATTACCTCGAAACTTTTCAGGATTCATAAGAGTCCAACCCTGAGGACAAATAAAGGCCGATATTTACTTATAGTCATAGCGCCCCCTAGTGGCAACAGGAAGTAGGCCTAAAAGTCAAGGTGCTATACTTTAACGAACTCCTCCTGGAGATTTCATCCGATGGACTTCAAACTTGGTCTGTACCATCCCAACACCTCAACGATGAAAAGTTATTAAAAGAAAAACTTTTTGTCAGACGGTGTGGGCGTGGCGTGGCGGCCATTTTGAGTGTTTAGCGATGAACAAAGAAGTTGTTGTAACTTGAGTGTACGTTGTCGTATCTGTCCGAAATTTCTCACGATTAACAAGGGTCCGGGCTTGAGGACACCTACAGGCCAAAATTGACTTTTGGTCATAGCGCCCCCCGTTGGAAACATGAAATGTGCCTTATATGACAAACATCATCCGATTTGCATGAAACTCAGAATGTGTGGTCTACGTGTGATACTGAGCCGGCCCCTATAATATGACCACGCCCACTTATTCAGGCCACGCCCCCTTTCATAACATTTGAACATTTTAAGGTAGAGTCTTGTGTGAGGTGTCATTGAACTCAGCAGAGTTCCTTCTTTATTGGTGATGGTTTGGCCCGCCCCCTATGCATAAGCCACGCCCCCTTTCATAACATTTGAACCATTTAAGGAATACCCTTGTGTGAGGTATCATTGAACTCAGCAGACTTCCTGCTTCATCGGTGATGGTTTGGCCCGCCCCGTATGTTTAAGACACGCCCCCTTTCATACATGCTGACCCATTTAAGGTAGAGTCTTGTGTGAGGTATCATTCATCTCAGCAGAGGCTTCATTTTTAATTGGTGATGGTTGGACCCGCCCCCTATGTTTTAGCCATGCCCCTTTTCACACCTAATGAACCGTATGACGTAGAGTCTTGTGTGAGCTATCGTTGAACTCGGCGGGGAGTTGCCTTTTCATTGGTGACGGTTTGCGGCGTCTGAGCGGCGCGCAAATGCACGGTCGCAAGGAGCGGCGTCCGCCGGTAACCCCGACGTGCGCAGAAGCGCGAGGGCCCGTCCATCGCTGCTCGCAGCTTTAATTTTTGATTTATTTTTTGTTTAATTCTCAATTAACCGATTAATCGCTTGGTTTTTAAAATATGTGTAACTTAGAGTTTTTACTGCATATCTCTACGACGTGTAACGTTAGACAGCCAATCACAAGCATTATTAGATCTTGGAAACAGCAAGCTGCATGCTTATTGGCTCACTGACGCTAATGAGATTTATTCCTTAGGTATTGAAATTGGGTATTGAATGATAAGGCATTTTTTTGATGCTCAATACTTTGAGGCGATTTGGTCAGTACCTAAAAAGTATTGAATTCGGTACCCAGCCCTATAGCTAATGTTAGCTTGCTAATTTAACCCACCCAACATCCCTTCATCATACACTGGTTACAGAAGATTAGCAAAACCAAATTGTCACTCATCCGGCGTTAGCAATGTGCTTTCCTTCGATGTGAATTAAACATTAAGTTGTTACATTTGACTAATTTAGAGACTGGGGACACACAAACTGTCGACTGTCGCCTCGGTGTGTCAGCGCCTTTAGAGGTATTATCAATTCAGCATTACAATTATTACATTTGGAGACAAATGATGCCTTCACAGGAGTGCGACAATGATTTGATAGATATTTTTTGATTTATTTTTTGTTCGATTATATTCTCAATTAACCGATTAATTGCTTGGTCTATAAAATGTTTCTCAAAGTCCAAGGTGATGTCTTTTAATGTCTTGTTTTGTCTAAAGCCCAAAACATATTCACTTTAATATGATATAAAACAGAAAAGAGCAGGAAATCGCTATATTTGAGAAGCTAAAAAAATTGAACGATTCATGAATTTACTAAAAAAGTTGGCGATTGTTTTTCTATCGCTTGACTAAGCGTTGCAGCTCTACTATGTTGGTCATGGGTTGCATACACTTTATGTAATAATACATCTAACAGAAGGGGAACTCTGGAATGAAATCTTATAAAATGCGAGTCTAATTTGTGTCAGTTTAGGGGTCTTTTACGGGAAGAATTTTTGGAACAACAGCGCTAAACTATGTGCAGCTTTCAGAGCGAGGAGGGTGGCTTTAATTTAACAGGAATTTAGTCTCATTCACATTTTATTCAGCCAAGGACGATGATTTCCTCAATAAAAAAGTTTCTGCAAAAGTACCCATTTGCAGAAACATCCAACATTTCCAGGAGTTACTTAAACTATTCCCCACACTGCTCTGATGCATCTGCACCTGCGGAATATGTGTCTCATCACAGAAAAACGAAAACTAACAGCTCGTCTCTCTTCTAACCTTCACACCCTCGCACTGTTTCATGGTCAAACTCCTGCATCTGTAATGTGAGAGTCCTCCACCTTCAGGTCGGCGAAACACATTTTTACGCATGTAGAATTTATTTGTATTTCAAGGCTAGGCAAGGCATATGTTTAGCACATTTCAGCAACAAGGCAATTGAAAGTGCTTTACATAAAACATTAACAGTTAAAACATGTCTGTTGAAAATATTTTAAAAAAAAGATGCTAATATAGAAAAAGACAGGTATACAAGGGCGTAGCGGACACAGGGTATGTGGGGGGACATGTCTCCCCCGCACTTTTCATATCGGCGCCCTCTGTCCCACACACTTACAACTAGGGTTGGGTACCGAAACCCGGTTCCACAGTAGGAATCAGACCGTTCAGGAATCAGATGAGCGTTACATCATAAATGTCTATGACAGTGTCATGTCACACTTATGTAGAAAACTTAAAGTAAAGTGTAACCAAATATTTTCCCTCCGTCGCTCCGAAATGGACGTAAAAATATCACCCTTTCTCTTTTGTCTACCGTTAACTAGCTACCGTAAATGTAGGCTACTTTTAAAATGCCATATTTTCCCTCGGGGCTCACTAAAACGGACGTAAAAGCATATTAACCATTCACTTTTCGTTTTTTCAACAATCGGTTTAGGAATCGGAACCGTTTTAAAAGTACCGGTTCGGCATCGGAATCGCAAAAATCCAAACGATACCCAACCTTACTTACAACACTTGTAGTGCATGTGATGTGCACACTACTCAGGTTGTGTCAGTTGATTGATAAGTTTATAAATATAAAAATAAAATATAATAAAAATATGCCCCAGGATCCCCCTACACTACCCCACACACATATATTTACAGCACCCCCTTCCAACATGTGAGTATTATATTCAAAAAAATGTCATGTTTTTGCATATTGACGACCTTAGTACCACATATTTGCTTCATTGGCACGGAGGCACTGTTTTACTGCTGGGATGCAGAGCTAGAGTTTAGTAGAGTGACAGCTGCAGGAAAGAAGCTTTCTCTGAACCTGCTGGTACGGGTACGCAGAGACCCGTAATGCCTCCTGGAGGGAAGGTTACAGAAGGAGGTATTGATGTCCAATTCACTGTGTTTGGTCAAATGAAGCCTCTGCTGAGATGAATGATACCTTACACAAGACTCTACCTTAAATGGGTCAGCATGTATGAAAGGGGGCGTGGCTTAAACATAGGGGACGGGCCAAACCATCACCAATGAAGAAGGAAGTCTCTGCTGAGTTCAATGATACCTCACACAAGTGTTTACATCAATCGGGCCATTAGTAATAAAAGGGGGCGTGGCTTGAACATAGGGGGGCGGGCCAAACCCTCACCAATCAAGAAGGAAGTCTCTGCTGAGTTCAATGATACCTCACACAAGGGTATACCTTAAATGGTTCAAATGTTATGAAAGGGGGCGTGGCTTATGCATAGGGGGCGGGCCAAACCATCACCAATAAAAAAGGAACTCTCTGCTGAGTTCAATGACACCTCACACGAGTCTCTATCTTAAACGGTTCAAATGTTATGAAAGGGGGCGTGGCCTGAGTAATTGGGCGTGGTCATATTATAGGGGGCGGCTCAGTATCACAGGTAGACCACATATTATAAGTTTCATGTAAATCGGATGATGTTTGTCATATAAGGCAGATTTCCTATGGCCACGGGGGGGGCGCTATGACCAAAAGTCAATTGTGGCCTGTAGGTGTCCTCAGGCCTGGACCCTTGTCCATCGTGAGAAATTTCGGGCAGATACGACAACGTACACTCAAGTTACAACAACTTCTATGTTCATCGCTAAACACTCAAAATGGCCGCTACGCCACGCCCACACCGTCTGACGAAAAGTTTTTCTTTTAATAACTTTTCATCGTTAAGGTGTTGGGATGGTACAGACCAAGTTTGAAGTCCATCGGATGAAATCTCTAGGAGGAGTTTGTTAAAGTATAGCACCTTGACTTTTAGGCCTACTTCCTGTTGCCACTAGGGGGCGCTATGACCTTAAGTAAATATCGGCCTTTATTTGTCCTCAGGGTTAGACTCTTATGAATCCTGAAAAGTTTCGAGGTAATCGGACAACGTACACTCGAGTTACACCCACTTCCTGTTTCGGCGGCGAAACGCACAAAATGGCCGCCCCGCCACGGCCACGCCCTATGACGAAAAGTTTTTCTTTTAACAACTTTTCATCTTTAACATCTTAAGATGGCACAGAGCGAGTTTGAAGTTGATCGGATGAAATCTCTCAGAGGAGTTCGTTATAGTACGACATGTGGAAATGGCCAAATCGCACTAATTTCGAACTTTCAGTTCAAAATGGCGGACTTCTTGTTGGGTTTAGGGTATGGCTCTAATGAAGTTTTTTGTACATCTTGACATGTTACATATGTGTACCAAGTATCGTGAGTCTACGTTAAACGCACTGCAGGGGCTCAATTTTCTTAACTTTCTAGGGGGCGCTAGCGAGCCATTTTTGTGCGCCTATTCCCGAAACCCTTAAAATACGTAAATTTTCACCAGACTTGATGCGACCGCCAAATTTGGTGAGTTTTTGTATATGTTAAGGCCCTCAAAAAGCCAATTCATTTGACGGGAAAAAGAATAGAAAGAAAGAATAATAGAAAGAAAGAAAGAAAGAAAAATAATTCCTTCAGTTTCAATAGGGCCTTCGCCACTGTCGGCGCTCGGGCCCTAATAAAGTGCCTATAGCAGGAGCTTTATGGCTATTAATGGATCAGCTGGAGGATGCCCTTGACTGATTAGGAAAAGGCCGACACTACCTGCTGGTTATAAATTAAAGACGCTGGAGGCAACCTCGCAGAGACGAGCAGGCGGCCACATTCAGATTTGCAAGCTACTTATATTCAGATTGTAAAATTACAGCATTGCTGTGTGCCAAAATTACAGGCTGTCATGAAACATTCGTACATATAGTTGTGAGAAGTATAAAGCTCTGTAACTGGGATGTATTCCACATATTTATTACTGTCACCAGCATGTTGACTGCTGCTGAATAAGAGCGTTAAGATCCTCATAGGGAGGAGGTCGGGGGGGATGTTGGGCTCCTAAGACACAGGGCTTTCAAGAGGGGGAAGCATAGTTCATTTCCCTGAAGAAGTTAAGGAGGAAACACATGAATTTCACCCAGGAAACAGGTGTTCATGTCCAGGAAGAAGTTAAGGAGAAAACACAAGACTTTCACCCAGGAAACAGATGTTCATGTCCTGAAGTAGTTAAGGAGAAAACACAAGACTTTCACCCAGGAAACAGATGTTCATGTCGTGAAGAAGTTAAGGAGAAAACACAAGACTTTCACCCAGGAAACAGGTGTTCATGTCATGAAGAAGTTAAGGAGAAAACACAAGACTTTCACCCAGGAAACAGATGTTCATGTCCTGAAGAAGTTAAGGAGAAAATATAAGACTTTCACCCAGGAAACAGGTGTTCATGTCCTGAAGAAGTTAAGGAGAAAACACAAGACTTTCACCCCGGAAACAGGTGTTCATGTCCTGAAGAAGTTAAGGAGAAAACACAAGACTTTCACCCAGGAAACAGGTGTTCATGTCTTGAAGAAGCTAAGGAGAAAACACAAGACTTTCACCCAAGAAACAGATGTTCATGTCATGAAGAAGTTAAGGAGAAAACACAAGACTTTCACCCAGGAAACAGGTGTTCATGTCATGAAGAAGCTAAGGAGAAAACACAAGACTTTCACCCAGGAAACAGATGTTCATGTCATGAAGAAGTTAAGGAGAAAACACAAGACTTTCACCCAGGAAACAGGTGTTCATGTCCTGAAGAAGTTAAGGAGAAAACACAAGACTTTCACCCAGGAAACAGGTGTTCATGTCATGAAGAAGCTAAGGAGAAAACACAAGACTTTCACCCAGGAAACAGATGTTCATGTCATGAAGAAGTTAAGGAGAAAACACAAGACTTTCACCCAGGAAACAGGTGTTCATGTCCTGAAGAAGTTAAGGAGAAAACACAAGACTTTCACCCAGGAAACAGGGTGAAAGTCATCGGTGCTTTTCTCCGTCTGTCAGTAGGAAGCATGGAGTTGAACGATTCGGCTGCATTCAGCCGCTGATTCTGATGTCTGAACTCGGATTAAGATCCATACGCAGCCCGGCGCTTAGGGCGGCGGGAAAGATCTATAACCAACATCAAAGTCAGTGGACAAGCTGAAAAATACACGGGGGGCAATTACAAAATGTTTTTCATCTCTCAATCTCTCTCTCTCTCTCTCTCACACACACACACTGCTCTGATAGGTTGAGAGCCCAACTGGTCAAGAACGCAGTTCAAAGTGTATTGATTAATGTTTGCAGAGAGCAAATTAAATGTGTTGAAATGAGTCGGATGCATTTTACTGTAGGGTATGTACTTGTCTGTTCACTTGTTTGCGCATGTTTCTGCACATCTCTGTACATTTCTGTGTCGGTGTGTGTATGCAGTTAGAAATTATTGATGTTTTCTTGGCTCCCCCCCCGCCCCCCCCCACCCCCGGCGACGGACCGACCAGTTTCACACCGAGGACAGTCGTTCGTCTGCACACACTGCCATGACAAAGTATCCCTTAAAGTATACGTTATATTTACAATATTTTCAGCTCTTTACCTTGCTGTCAGACCATTTACGATGGGGAACTGAAGGTGTTATCTATGCTCTCACTAATAATAAAGAAAGCCACCAAATACCACTTACAAACTAAGCGATGGAGGCAGCAGTAGATTAGCAACTCCCGTGTTCTGCGAGATAAAATGACTGAATGAATATGGGGACTTGAAGCTGTTATCTCTGCTCTCTTCAAAGCCACCAGACTCCTTTATGACAAAAACATTTCTACCTCATAGAACAATGTTTTTGTCAAAGGAGTCTGGTGGCTTGGAAAAGAGCAGAGATAACGGCTTCATTTCCCCGTTGTAAAGTGCTGTCTGACAGCAAGGTAAAGCGCTGAAAATAGTCTAAATATAGCTTCTACTTAAACTGATACTGATGTTTTTAGCTGTCTAAAATGCATTTAGCTGCTGCCCTCGCCCACAGCAGGACATTGCTTAGCTTCTCTGTTGGTACTCTTGATATTTAATGTGCCATATTGACTCATTTGAAGCTTGCTCTATTTTATGGCCCCATCGCAATTCATTCAAAACAGAGTCGGCCGCTTAATAAGCTCGTTAAAACTAAAACAGCAGCAGAGACAGAAAAAACAGTCAGATACTCACAGTTTTTCCAATAAAATCAATAATAGTTAGTTCGTCTTCCCACCAAAATAATAGAAAAGTATCGATAATCGATGAAGACTCGGATCCTTGAGCAGTCTCGAAAATGGTGTCAATATCAATAAAAATTAACTGAACCCCCCTAGACACACACACCCGTTTTGTTGAGAACATGAGGACAAACAGCGTCTGACAGAAGTGGCGTCCATGTGAGACAGATGTTACGTGTTCCAGTGTAGTGATGGATAGCAGGAAACAGATTTAGGCTGAAGGCTAAAACATGGAAACCAGCATGCAGTCAGGATTCACACAAACAGCTGCAGGGGACAGAAATGTTGTGTGTGGTTTCCATCATGCACTAATCATCGATTCATACCAGCTTCTGTCCTCTCCATTTATTCTACTTTGAATCACTGAAAATGCATTTAGCGTTTCATCCATCCGTTCTTGTTATATAATGACAGTCAGTGAAAACACTGGGCCCAGTTCCATAATGGGAAAATATATGGGAAAACATGAGTAGTGCAACTCATACACTTAAAGCTGATACATCGGGCATGTGCTACCCCATTGAAATGCTTCAAAATGAAATTAGTCCCAAATCCTATTTGCACTTGGGAGTGCACCCCAATTAGACCCTTCAGGACTAATGTATTTTCTATCACATCACTACTGGATGTTGTCATACAACCTAGTCCCTCCGTCTGCCTTATTAATGATGATTCACAGCTATCCCTCACTCTCAAACCAAGGTAGCCGGGCTTACGGCCGCAAAAAAGACCACCTTAAGGCTTTGGTTCCACCCTAATTTACCCTTAACACAATACTGGCTTACTGCCTGCTGGTATATTACTTCTCTCGAGTGTACAACTGCATGCCTCAACAATGCCAAACTAACAACCATCCAGGCATGGTCTTGGATTACAATGTCCATCCAAGACCACCTTGTAAAAAAGAAAATTCTGACCTGAATGTAGATTTGTGTGTGTGGGGGGGGAGGATGCTTTATACTTACTAGCTAATCTTAACATTGTAACTGCTATCTTTCATTTCCTTCACCATCTCGCTCTTATCTCATTTGTGCTGTGTATGTTCAAAGTAAATGTGACTGTAAATGTAACTTTTCAATCTTTTCTAATAAAAAATTGTCACCAAATCACCAAAAAATATGAGAGTCAGATGAGCTGTGATAGAAAAGAGAGAGAGATGTAGCAGTTAAACCTGCGACTGTGTGACCTACATTTCAATACGCCATAAAAATAAATCAATTTTACTGCAACAACCATGGATCAAACTCATGCCAGCATCAGAGGCTGAACATCAGTTTTTAGTCAATTTGCCCCGACTGCCTGCTGTTCAACACTTGTCAGAAATCCCCAGGATTTGAGGTTAATTTATCCGAACCAGTGATCCGGTTAGATCCAGTTGCGGATTCCCACGTGACAATAGGCAGAAAGTTTACGAAGCTCAATAAATTGGTACAACTAGGACCTACAACTAAGAACTAATGACTGCACGGGAATAAAAAGGGATGTGACAGAATGATTGTCCACAGGGTCTTTGTCTCGGCATGTTTCAGGGTTGTAGCAGATTATAGTTCTGTTTGAATAACTTCTGTGATGTTTATAACGTGTGTTTTATCAGGTGGATGTCAGTGTCTTTTAAATGTCTCTCTTATCTGAGAAAAGGTTGCATTTAGGACGTTTGCTGAAAGGCTGAAGGCATCGGAGGGCAGGTAGGATAAAGAATGCACCCGAGTGCCGATCAAATTTTTGACACCGTATTGGTAATCTCTGTCTTGCAGGTCTGTTACTAATCTTTTCTCTTCATTCAGGCTTTTGTCTGGCTCCCTCACATTGAGTTTTTCCACAGAAAAAAAGGCACTGGAGCAGCAGTTTGTCACCGTAAAGACCAAGTGAACACAAAAACAAATCAGTCAGTTTATAAGTTAGAGAAGAAGTAGTAGAAGAACTTTGCTCCATGTATGTGTGACCTAGTTGCAGATGAGATCATTTCAAAGTTGTGTAAAGAAGTTGGGGTCACTGGGAAGTAATTCAATTGGATTTACAGTTAAAGCATGTTAAGAGAACAACAGTGGATGATCTTGTGTGAGCTTGTAGTTTACTACCTTGGGCCCTATCTTGCACCCGGCGCAGCGCGGCGCAGCGCGGTGCAGCGCGACGCAGTGCAGCACAGCGCAGCGCAAAGCCCGACGCAAGTGTCTTTGCTTGACGCAGTTGTCAATTTCCTGTCCAGCGCCCACGTCGTTTAAATAGCAAATGCACCTGTGCCCATCTTTGCGCCCATGGACGTGCTGGTCTTACAGGGAGGTGTGTTCAGGTGCATTCTGGACGTGCTGGTCTTACAGGGAGGTGTGTTCAGGTGCATTCTGGGCGTATTGTTATCTTGAGGCAGCGGGAAGTGATCGCGCCATTGACAAATAAAACACCTGGTCTGAAGTCAATAACGCAGCATTTCATTGTTATTTTAAAAGCACATTAGTAAAATGCTCCTAGGCTTGTGTACAGTGCACGCACACTATGCTTGTTACACACACAGGGACACACACACACACACATGCAGAAGATTACAAATAATAATATTACGGTGTAAATCCTCCATCATAATAGCAATGCTTCAAGGTCCAAACGCGCCTGGCTTTTAAAGGGAATGGGCAATGACTCTCTGATTGGTTAATTGCATGTTACGCCCAAAACACACCTATGAATTAATGAAGACACTAAGTACAACCATTTTAAACCATGCACCCGACGCACAGACTCTTTTTTCTACCGTCAAACTAGCAAAAGTGGACTTGGACACGCACTAAACGCACCTGCGCCAGGTGCTTCACGCTGTGCGCGTAGATCGTTAAAATAGGGCCCTTCATTTTTCATACTCAGGCAGTTCCCATCCAGTATATTTTGTGGCCCCATATGACATTTCAGCCCGGTCTCATGGCAGTTCGTGTAAATGTGACGTTATTGTAATCTATTGATACGTGTTCACGGAAACGTTTTTGTCGGTTTTTACGTGGCAGACAACACGAAAATGTGAAGTAATGTATTTCAATGGGAAGCATATTTTGTGGCCACAGCACGAAAATGGTAGGGAGTAATATAAAAAGCCGAAAATTCGCGTAGGGAGGTTGGTCGGGGTGGTGGATGGTTCAAACAACACAGGACTTTCACCCGGGCGAGCGGGGATCGCGTACCGCGTGTGGTGCTTTGTTTGGCATTTTGTCCCGCGTGTTACTGTGGCGCGTCTCCCGGCATTTAAGGCGCCCTTTCCCCATAAGGTTTTTCCTAAACCCAACCTCCGCCATCCCGTTTTTGTGGCGCCTCCCCAGCGGGCCGCCTCGCGGGTGCCTACCGGCTTATGGAGCGTCCTTTTCGGCCGCCTCTCGGCGTCCTTTCCCCGAGAAAATAACGTGACATTTACACGTAAAAAATGAGAAAAACGTCTCCGTGAACACGTATCAATAGATTAAGAATAACGTTGACATTTACACGAACTGCCGTGAGACTGGGTTGGACATTTCAACAGTATGAGCCTTTTTGGGGGTAAACTGAATTTCCCTTACAATCTAAACACAAGAGAAAATGTACATTATACACGGTTAAATAAGAAATATGTTACATTTTCATGATTGGTGTCCATGAGCTTCATGTCCAGAGATCAGATGAAACTAATGGCGCTTACCCACTGCTAGTAACAGCTCGACTCGACCGCGGTGCCCCGTCCTCCTTTGTCCACTGCAGATTTTTAGTCCCGCTGTGTGAGGCAAGCGCGGCTGGTCGTCATAGCGCCACCGCAGGAAACTGCCGTGACCTAACACGACATACACACACACACACAGAACGTCGTAGGTATATGGCTGTTGCCACAGCCAGAAGACAAATTTTGTTTCAAAAGAAGCTGGAGGCAGCAAAAACAAAAAAATGGCGGGTTTGTTCAGGATACCCCCATCTGTCGCTAGCAATGATGATGCAGTGATTAGGCAAGGCAAGGCAAGGCAGCTTTATTTGTATAGCACATTTCAGCAACAGGGCAATTCAAAGTGCTTTACATAAAACATTAAAGAGCAGTTATAAAACAATTTAAAAACATTAATAAACAAATTAAAACAAGAATAAAATTGATAGTGCAGTATAAGAATAAAAGTTACAGTGCAGTATAAGAAATTAAAGTTAATAAAATAGATTATTTAAAGAAAAGCAACATCAAAAAGATAGGTCTTCAGCTTAGATTTAAAAGAACTGAGAGTTGCAGCGGACCTACAGTTTTCTGGGAGTTTGTTCCAGATATGTGGAGCATAAAAACTGAACGCTGCTTCCCCCTGTTTAGTTCTGACTCTGGGGACAACAAGTAGACCTGTCCCAGACGATCTGAGAGGTCTGGGTGGGTCATAATGTAGTAGCAGATCAGAAATGTATTTTGGCCCTAAACCGTTTAGTGATTTATAAACCAGTAAAAGTATTTTGAAATCAATTCTTTGAGGCACTGGAAGCCAGTGTAGAGACTTCAGTACTGGAGTGATGTGATCCACTTTCCTGGTTTTAGTGAGGACTCGAGCAGCAGCGTTCTGAATCAGCTGCAGCTGTCTGATTGATTTTTTAGGGAGACCTGTAAAGACACCGTTACAGTAGTCAAGTCTACTGAAGATAAAAGCATGGACAAGTTTTTCCAGATCCTGCTGAGACATAAGTCCTCTAACCCTTGATATATTTTTTAAGGTGATAATAGGCTGATTTTTTTAATTATGTTAATGTGGCTGTTAAAATTTAGGTCTGAGTCCATGACTACACCAAGATTTCTGGCTTTGTCTGTTGTTTTTAACATTGTCATTTGAAGCTGAGCGCTGACTTTCAATCGTTCCTGTTTTGCTCCAAAAACAACCACCTCCGTTTTTTCTTCATTTAATTTAAGAAAGTTCTGGCACATCCAATCATTAATTTGTTCAATGCACATATTTAATTGTTGTATTGGGCTATAGTTCCCTGGCGATAAGGTTATGTAAATTTGTGTTTCATCTGCATAACTATGGTAAGTTATTTTGTTGTTTTCCATAATCTGAGCCAGTGGAAGCATGTAGATGTTGAACAGAAGAGGGCCCAGAACTGAGCCTTGGGGAACTCCACACGTCATGTTTGTATGCTCAGATGTATAATACTTAATACACTAATAACACTAACTAAT